>OY735226.1:40760465-40875465 GCA_963457665.1 Thysanoteuthis rhombus | reverse complement strand
GGTGAAACCCCTTCGGGCGTGAATTAATTGGTTATCGTCTTGTCCCTTGGGATTTGTTCAAAAAGATAAAGTCCCTACTGAAGTTGAAAGGAAATCCGTTGATGCCCCCCTCAACACGCCCATCAAACTAAAAAGCGCCAATGATGAATTGAGAAATGAATAGTCACATACAAATAACGCCTTGTCCCGAAAAAGAAAAACAAAACTAACAGTAGTGATTATATGTAAATCAACTGAAAGGAGGCTTTTTGTTCATTTGCTAGATATAACGTTAACATACGGATGAACAATTATACAAAGACTAGCATAGTACCCGTAAAAAATGACGGGTTCATTTATGTATGGATCAATAGTTCTGGATTGGATCTGTAGTATGTGTCCCCGGCCTATCAGAATGTAGTAAGTACCCTCATTGAAAAAACTATTTCACACACACACACACACACACACACACACACACACACACACACACACACACACACACACACACACACACACATACACACACATACACGAACACTCTTGTGGATGGAGAATAGTGAGTAAGTAAATATATCGTTTGACCGTCCTGTTCTGGGTAGGGCATGAGTAAAATGCCATCCCCTGGGTTTGGTGCGGAGGTTTCAATCCAACCTCGTGGTACTGGCTGGGATAATGGATAGTCTGTAGCCGCACTGTGGTTGATTCAATTATTGATTATTATGATCATATTTATATATGACTGAACATAAGTATACCCAATTACAAATCAATACAGACAAAATTGTTAAACGTTCAAAGTTATAAAAATCAGTCGATCCCGAAATTCGAAGTGATGATAATAAGCAGTCCCCTTTATATATCTTTCACTCAATGTTATCAACTGGCTATTGTTATGAATGCATGAAAATAAAAAAAATTAACTGCTTGCTCTATATGTGGATACACGTTGCACTTTTTTACGTGCACGCACGCACACACACTGTATACATACATACATACACACACACACACACACACATATATATATATATATATGAAGTCTTCAAAGCTTTACTGCTTTAAAATATTTCCATTTTTTCTTTCGTTTCCGTCATTTATATCCCAGTATCTGTCAGAGCAATTTATGTAATTTTTTTCAGTGTTTCCCCACCCATTGTAATACATATATTTTGTTATGGCACAACGTGTAAATTATATCATGTTAGAATTATCAGTTGCTTATCATGCAACCGTTTCGATGATTTCCAGAACAAAACAGTTATATAAACATTACACTTTAGCTCCCTTTCAAATGTGTGATTTTAATATATACCTTATAGCTTATACATACTGTTTGTTATTTCATATTGAGTATTATCATAATGTATTGCATATGGATATTATCTTTTTTAAACAGAATTTTCTTTCGTAAATTATCGAAAAAACGTATTTAACGATGAGGGATCAAAATGCATAGCAACTCGCTGTTCGTGTCACTTCTATCGAATGGTAACACATGTGAATATTAAATCCATTGTATAAGTATGGATAATAAGCTCATATATGAACCAAGATTATCGATGTGGATTATGATACTGCAGTGAAATGGTTATTTAAGAAGACCTGGTTTTGTAAAAATGAGATTTTTCCAGTTTATTCCGACGTTACACCAGAGCATTCTGGCTTTTTCAAAAAGATTATCATGAAGATTCAGGAGATTGTGTATTATATAGGGTCTGTGTTCTGTTGTAGGCGACTTTATCTATTAGATAAAGTGGATATTAATTGTATTAAAAAATCAGTGCAGTGCTAGCTTGTGTATCTGGTCAACGGTATCAGATAACGTCTTAATTGTAGGAGTGGACCTTGAAATAGATCTTCTGATGTTCGATGAAAATCGGAGTTTTATTTTCTCTAGGGAAAAATGTGAATATTCATGTGAGAATAGGGAGTGGTGAACTGGGAAGTTTAATATATATATATATATATATACATATATATATATATATATATATATATATATATATATTATACACATGATATTTGCTTATCAAGATAATCTCCAACCTTCTCAAAGCACTCAACCGGACAGGACATTTCTCCATTAAATACATGGATTGAACGTTTAACAATGGTAATTTCACATGAAAATTCAGCTAATAATCGTATTAGGTTACGGATTTAGAGACCCAACCTCGTATTTGTTGGCAAACGTCTTCTGTTTTGTTAAGTCTTTATTTCCTAGTCTTATTCATGTTTGACTCAATCGACAGGTACTGCATTTTCTGGCATATAAGACGCACCACCATATAAGACAAATATTCTCAAAAAACAAAAACAAAAACAAAATCTGAAACAAAACAAAACAAAACAAACAAACAACAACGACTCTCCTTTTTCATCCCCGATCTTCATGTCCCTCCTTGCTTTCGGTTTGTTTTATTTTCCTCTTATCTAATCAAATTCATAATAACCTCTTTACAGTATCCAGTTGATTACATTATTTGCACGGTGTGATAACGTTAGCATACAACTGATAAAGTGTTTACCTCCCCTCACGAGACAAAAAAATGCACGTCTTATATGCCGTGAAATATAATGTATTTCGATAGCCAGCAGTACGTGATTTCCTTTCGCAAACAAATGTAATTCTACATTGAAAATGAATGTTACATGTCTTGCCACGACAGGGTGAAATTCCTCTCCTGCATCTATGCCATCAAAAGAGAATTACTGCAACTTTTGTATTGTATATATAAAGAATACATATGTTGATATGTAAGACTTGTCCATTTGGCCGTGTTGGTAAGAGAGTCGCCAGGTCATCATTTACATTTCGAATCACTGTGTGGAAAATTAAGTTTTAATAATCTGTTTTATTTGACATAACGGGATAGACACACAGTGAACAGTTCACTCCCCTGAATTAGGTCAGGATAAGCTCACTTTGTTCTTCTCCTTGGTACGGAGACAAACAAATTGAACTCAAATTTGTAGTTGAATTTGACAAAACCCTGAACAAATACGTATCACACCAAGTACAGCGCAATTCTTGTTCTGGTTGAGCGAAACATAGCTAAATTTGCGCAAGTGTGCTTGGACGTTTTGGCAATTTTTTGCACTATCTTGACAACTTTCAGCATATTGGGGGTGATTTTAGCTACTTCTTCTTGATTCTTTTTTTTTTTTTTAATTTAGCACTTTTTTGCATTCAAACTAGCGAAGAGATATTTTTTGAGTTGACAACACTGATGAATGGCCGGTGAAGAAGTCCCGTTTCATTTGCATAACTCAGCATGGTGTTAAGGCCAGGAACTTATTCTTACCTCATCGGCAGAAATACCCCCGTCTCAATCACATAGCGTAGCGTGTACTCTATTAGCTGCACAGGGAAATATTTTTTAATGAAGAGTCCTTCATGCATTTCGCTCATGTTGGGAATGGAACCTGGGATGCTCTTATGTGCTTAACAGACGGGCTAACCATAATAAAATACAAGCAGATATGGAAAATAAATCTGGGACCATCACAAATATCACTACATAGTTCTTCTATTTCATTTCCCGTTAGGGGACATCTGTATTATACAGTGGCAGCAAAGGTGTGTTTGCTGAAATGATATTCTGCAGGCAATCATATTTCAGGTTTATGTCAAGGTCTCAGCCATCTTCGAAGCTTTCAAAGGAAGGTGTTTGGAGAAAAAGTCATTGAGTTCAGGCAAGTTAGAGATGTCTCTATAATTAGACTAAGTATCCGCTGTCTAAAAAAGAACTAGAAAGATAGATAAATAGATAGAAAGAAGATTTAATCTGATTTGTTTTAAAAATTGATTTAAAGCGACATTTTTTCACTCTGTTAATACAAGGGTTGGCAATTGAAAAAAGAGGGGGGGGAGATGTAAAAAAAGGTTATTATTAAAAAAAATGTTATTATAAAAGGGATGTTAGTGTTAGAGAAAAATGGGGATAATCTCTGAGAAGGGGCAGGCTAATTTTCAAAGAGGAGGGGGCTGATGTTCGAAAAAAAAAAAAAAAGATCTTTCTTTTCTATTTCGACCCAGAGAGGTAAAAAGGAAAAAATCCCCTGGCGACTTTGACCCCTGAAAATATTTTGAAAACAAGGGGTCAACTTATTCAACGACCGAAAAATAGGCTTACTCCAGAATTTTGAGCAAAAAATCTTGAAGTCAACTGAGATAAGCGGCTGCTCACCTCATTTAAGGTAATTCTATTTGTATATTGTCAAGCTTAAGATCATGTCTCGAGTTAAGTTGTTTTTTTTCTCGTTTTTTACTCAAAGATTATTTTTAGTGCCAACAATAGCATCACTGTATATTTGTGATTACTCATTTTCATACAATACGTTCGCTTGTCTTCTCAATTAGCTTAGCGTAATTTTTTGCTTAGCTTATTTCTCAATTCGCTTGCCGTGTTTTTTATTTTGCTTGGCGTGTTTCGTAATTTTCTTCGCGTAATTTTTCAATTTTGTTGTATTTCTTAATTTGCTTGGTGTATTTCATTTAATTCTCTTGGCATACTTTTTTTTTGGCGTACCTTTTTTTTCAATTTGCTGGGCGTATTTCTCAGTTTTGCTTGACGTATTTCTAAATATTCCTGGCGTGATTTTTGATTTCCTTCTCATATTTTTAATTTGTTTGTCGTATTTCTTAATTTGCTCGGCGTATTTATCAGTTCGATCAGCGTACATTCTTTCTTTGCGTATTTAAGATTTTTTTTGGCTTATTTTTTGCTTGTCGCATTTCTTAATTTGCTTGGCGTATTTGTTAATTATTTTATCGTATTTCTCCATTTGCTCGGCGTAATATTTGCTTGTCCCATCTTTAAATTTGTTTGGGTCATGTTTTATTTTCCTTGTCTTATTCCTAAATATGCTTGGCCTATTTTTTAATTCTCTTGTATTTCCTAATTCGCTTTCCGCATTTTCAAATTTGTTTGTCGTATCTTGAAATTCACTTGCTCAGTTAATAAAAAACAATCCTTATTGAATCTAGGTGTGTGTGTGTATGAGGGGGGCGGGTAAACTGTTCACTGCTTGTCTGTGTCGTCACGTTGAACCAAACGTAATGCAAACGTTACGCACCCCACGATCGTGATTAGAAATAATGACCAACTGATTGATATGAAGCTTTCTTGCCAACTGAGCTTAATTACGAGTTCTGTCAACGAAAAGTTATTTTAAAAGTACTTGAGGGCTTATTTCATTCGGATGAAAAATACATTCATAAAATGAAGATTTTCCTACTGTGATTTGATATCACGCCTCAGAGATTGGTAGCTGGCAATCTAACTGACAAGCCTCAAATGTTTACTGATTCATTTATCATGAATACTATACAAAAGTTGTTGTAATCATCTTCAGTCGTAATAGTAGCAGGAAGAGAATGGTGCCCTCAAGTGGTAAGTCTTATTCTCCTTCATTTCACGTAGACGATTATTTAGTGATTGATAGACTGCTCCCTCATCTACTGAGCCAATCTGACAAGTCACATACATCCACAAATTTATATACTATATACACAATAAAAAACGATCTTCAATTCGAGTAGCAGTGGGAATAGGGTTTGAGCCTTCAGCCGCCAGACTTGTTATTCCAACTCACATTATGCTTTAAGCGTAATGTTTCACCATATCACAACATAGGTTTTAAGTATCTCCATTTATTCCCTTCCCGTGGAATGAGTCATCCTCCCTGTGTAGCACAATAGTTGCTCTATCTTGCATCTGGGAACTATCGCAAAGAGGCCAAGTGAAAAATTCATTTATAAACAATAATCTTATCAATCCATTGTCGGGGGAGAAAGAGTTCCCCTTTTGTATCTTTTTTTCTCCCCCATTCCCGTTCCCTCCTCCCGAAATCGTTTCTGATATACACTGCATGCATTTTTAATATCGATTATTCAATCCAGTATCGGCTTTGATTCTAAGTCTATCTTTAGACTATCTGTATGTTTTCATGTTTGCTAACATTTATTTCAAACGCAAACGTTTCATTTCTCTCTGTGATTACTTTGTCTTGACAAAGGGAGATAACAAAGGTTTCCAACATGACTTGCCAGCTATTAATTGAACAGCTTATACTATCGACTTCTGTACACTTTCAACCTTCAAACACACACGCACACACACATAAACGCGCACGCACTCACCCACACAAGCACTGTAGACATGGAAAATGAGGAATACAATGAAAAGTTTGTGAAACAGGAGTAATTCGATATTTTGGATTTATGCAATACATTTCATTCTAACTGCCAAAATGAAAAGACAAACGATGACGACTGACAGAGAAGACCATGAGTGAGCATTTCGGTGAAGCACTCTCCCATGATTATCTATTCATGTGGAGGTACTAGCAGTCATATTATATCGGTACTAAGCTATTATATCGACTTTCAACATTGACTGAAGTCGTTATTAGATCATACAATTTATTTACACGTGTGTTTTTGTATCGGAAGACTACTGAATGAGGGCCCTTGTTCAAAAATAGCTGTGTCTACTTGCTTTTGTCGTGTCTCTATAGACGATTGAATAAATGGTCTTGTTTGAAAGTCGACGTGTCTATCTACTATGATCGTGTCTCTGTTGGTAATTGGATAAAGGCTCTTGTTTGAACAATTGATGCGTCCATCTACGTTTATCGTGTCTCCGTATATCATTGAATAAAGGCTCTTGTTTGGAATTAATTGCATCAATTACATTTGTTGTGTCTCTGTAGATTGTTGAGTGAAGGCTTTAAAAAATATGTCTATATACTCTTGTCGTGTCTTCGTGGGTCAATGAATGAAGGAAGTCATTTGAAAATAGAGGCATGTGTCATATCTATGCATATCACTGGATAAATATTCTCATTCAAAAATAGGTGTGTCTATTTACTTTTGTCGGGTCTCTTTAGATCAATGGATAAAGGCCTGGTTTGAAAAAAAAAAAGAGATCGCTTACTTTTGTTTTTTTTCTGTGTGTAATTAAGTAAAGGCACTTATCTGGAAATACATGTCTGTTTACTTTTGTCTTATCGCGGTAGATCATCGGATAAAAGCTTTTTCGAAAATAGTTTTGTCTAATTACACTTGTCGTGTCCCTGAGTATCATCGTGTCTATTTAGAAACATGAGACGCTCATTTACGTCCATCCATCACGTTGGTATATCATCGAAAGGTTCTTGTTTGATAGTAGATGTGTTTATTTACCATCTTCCTGTCTGTATACCATTGAATAAATGCTCTTGTTTGGAAATAGTCGTGTCTATTTACTTTTGTCGTGTCCCTGCATATCAATGCATAAATGCTCTTGTTTGAAAATAGTTGTGTCAATTTACTTTTATCATGCCACGTAATATCATTGGATAAACATCCTTGAAAAAAAAAAGGAGTGTCCATTTATTTTTGTCATGTCTTTGTATATCTCTGAACAAAGGTTGCTACTTAAAAATAAACATATCTATTTCCTTTATTCATCTCCATAAATCATTGAATAAAGGAGCGTACATGAAAATAAAGGTCTATTTGTATTTGTCTCGTCTCCATAGTCCATTGAATAAAGGCTCGTGTTTGAAAAGAGTTGTATATTCACTTTTTTCATATCTGTAAACTATTAAATAAGGACCTTGATTGAAAATAGGGTGTTTATTTTGGTCATGTTTCAGTGGATCATTGAATAAAGGCTACGTTTTAAAGATAGATGTGTCTATTTTCTATTGTTTTGGTGCCAAATGTTTTTAGGTTGTGAGGGATGATATGATCCGCCAACGAAGCAAACTGATCCCTGCTCCAAATTTGATCGACTGGCGAAGGCTCAAACGTTTTTGACACCTAAAAAAGGAGGAGCTCGGTTGTTCTGCAAAGAGTATTGCTGACCTGAACCCGATAAAGCTTCAGTGGAAACATCCCAAAGGCCACTCAAGACTACGCCGACCGAACACCATTGTGAAAGATCTGGTGCATATCAACATGTCACTCTACAAAGTCAGGAAACGAGGAATTAACAGGTGCCAATGGCCAAGGATCTGTGTCATCGCTGCCTGGGAGTCTCTGTATGTGTCATCAATTGAATTCAATTAGAATTAGATTCGTCATGTCGGTATAATATTGAATAAAGGCTCTTGTTAGGAAATTGAAAGCAAGTATAGAAGCCAACCGGTCGGGTTCGGATACATTCCAACTGAGTTTTTGCTGGCCACAGTGACGAGGAATCTTGTACTAATCAGATATTTTAACAATATTCACTTTTTTTCAATCCACCACCCAAAAGTAGTCATCAACTAAGTTCAGCTTAGAGTAGTAAAAACCATAGCGAGTAACAAACGCACTTCCGTGGCAACGGTCTGCATGTTTCGTTCATGATTCAACGTTCAGCAACATGAACGCTGAAAAATCAAATATACAGGAAATACGATCAGACCTAATTAGATATGACAAGACAGAAAAAAAACGTGAAGACTGAGAATAATAGATATGGACAAACTATATTGATAAAACTATGATTTGCAAGTTAAAGCATACGATCTGATGTCAAAAAGGTAATGTTTCAAAATCATAGAAACCTTTATCAAACAAAGATATCAATGTGATGTCATTGTTTTTGGACATATCTTTCATCTACACTTATATACTCCCACAAGCCGTGTTTTCATCTCTCTACCTCCTGGCACCCTGAAAATTTTGGCATCTTCGCTAGACTCAAATCGTGTTCTTCAAAATGTTTTTCTTGAGTCTTGGGAACAAAGAGAAAAGTCTGTAGGGACAATTTCAAAGTTGTAGGTTCCCTGAAAAATTATCGAAGAACAGCCCTTGCTACCATCGAAGAAATGAGCAGTTGCATTGTCGTGATGGGAGGAAGTTTAAGTGTTAGCCCTGATTTCAAAATCATTTTTTTTGCGACACTGAAAGTGTCTTTTCTATGTACACAACCTAACGAGACAAAAACAAGTGCATTAATGTGGAAGGATGTGTGTAGCCATCCAATCATCCCAAAGAATGTTTAATCCCATTTTGGTAATGTGTGAAGCTAGAGCACTTGTAGCGACACCTTTTGACTTATCCTCGTATATTCAGACTTGGATAGATAGAAAGATAGATAAAAACTAATTGTAAGATATGAATAGATTGAAAATGTGCAGAGTGATATAGATTGTGGGATCCTTATTCAAATGGAGAGATATGTGTGTGGGTATATATATATATATATATATATATATATATATATATATATATATATATATATATATATATATATATGTGTGTGTGTGTGTGTGTAGAGGGATAGAGATAGATAGATGGATAGATAGACTGAGATTAATTGGCTGAAAGCTGTGAAAAAGGGAGTTTTTTCTTCTAAAATATACGACTGTTTTACTTTAATTCTTCCCTTAGGTCCACTGAGTACGTATTGCAAACTTGGTTGGGCTGCTGCCATGTTAAAGTGGACCCAATTATACACACACACACACACACACACACACACACATATATATATGTATGTATATATATATATGGTTACTTATCTCATGTTTTATCGTTTTCCCTCTCAAACCTTTATCGTTGAACATTGAACAGACATTCCTTGCCAAACTTTATCAAACTTTGATTATATTGTGTTCATAAGCTGAAAACAGACATCAATCAAAAAGCCTGGGGTTAAATAAGTCTCCAATAATTTAAAGCCGTCAGCGATGCATCAGATCAAAAGAACGATGACAAGCGAAAATTGCTTCTGGCGTGGTAATACCACTGGGGGCGACAGAAGGTAGACTTCGTAATATAAGAAGGAAATTGAAAATTACAATCATCTTGTCTTAATATTAATTACTTCTCTAGTGATTATAACAGGAATTTGATACAAATATGATAAAGTACTGAAAGTAATTTTAATGTCTGACTTGATAGAAGGTATCACGTGACCAGCGTCCTTTTATGTTGGAGATGATCAATTGATAAAAATCCAGGAAGGGACGATCAATAAATAAGCCCCTTCTATCGCCTTTTGTTGGGCTGTGATCATTAAAAATAAGTCCAAATTTTCAAAAAAGCAAACGTGAATACTGTTTGGCACGAAGTAGAAGACTAATTTAGCGTAAACCAATAATGCAAATTGAACACCCCCTCTAGAATTTATCCAGGGGAGGGGTCCAATAAAACGAAAAAAAAAATTCTTGATATGAATATGGAGTAAGCATTTAAATTTTCAACCCGCTAGTCCCATTGATACCGGTTGTTTGCTTCATCGATAGATAAGTTAGACAAGCCAGACAGCTAGACTGATTTAAAAACTCAAGACACCTTTTTTTATCATTATTCGGACTATCCTTATCCTGGTTGTTTTTCATATAACGTTTCGGCCATTGTACTCTACGGCCTTCATCACGTATCATCTGGTGTGATTACAGAATCAGACAAAAATTACTGCAAGTAATCTGATGGTTCTAGGTTCAATCCCAGTGTGAGATAATAATAATAATACTAATGCTGGAAGGGGAGTGAGGTCAATATACCCCCATCGGTTAAATTAAGGTTTCAGTTCGTTACTTCCCCACATCTACCAGATGATACCTGATGAAGGCCGTAGAGTACAACGGCCGAAACATTGTATGAAAAACAACCAAGATGAGGATAGTCTGAATAATAATAGAAATAATGATAATACCTCATCTCAAAAATTCAGAGATATACCTTTCTTTAGGGTTGAGCACTCTAAGGTAGGGCACCCGTCTGTTATAAGCAATTATGCAATGCTCTTCAAACGATGGAATTGAGGACTCTAGTAGATTGGGAATTAGGTGTAAATAAATATATCGCTTCATCCAGGCCTACTGTCAGTCCAGTTCTGCATAGGGCAGGGGTAGAGCATCTGCCTGTGACTAAGCGAAAGTTTCAACCCTACTTAATGGTACGAAAGGATATTGGATTAATAATAGAAATAATAGTAATACCTCATCTCAAAAATTCAGAGATATACTCAAGACACCTACATTGACAGTTTTGGTAACAGTTTTTATTGACGGTCTCTAATATTGTTTATTATCTGTGATTAAATGTACCTGCATTTTCCTGATAGTCACCTAGGGAGCTGAAATATGGAACCTAGCTAAAATATTGGCACTAAAACTAAGAACCATGCAACATTCACATGAGTGAATCATACTCAACATCACATGGAGAGATCACAGGACAGCAAATTATATAAGAGAAAGCACAGGAGTCTGAGATATCAGAGAATCTATTAAGATACTCAAATGGTAATGGGCTGGCCACGTAGTGAGAATGACTGACAAACGCTGGAGAAAGTAGGTCTTCAGAGATCGTATGCAAAACTATATCCGACAGGAAATAAGATAGCATGTCTGGGGTAAAATATCTGAAATTATCTAAAGAAATTAGATATTCTATTTACCTGGTCACATTCTCGATGCTACAACCTCGAAAATATACATGAATACATCACTAGGCATCATCTAAAAAACAACTCTTTTGAAAAAGTGTTTTTTTGAGTCCTCAAAGTTATATTAGACCAACAATGCTTCAATTTTGTACAAGAACTTTCTCCAGAAAATTTTAGATAATAATCTACTTTCAAGATAGTTTTAGATATTTTTCTGAGATAACTGCTTCTGGTACTCGTGCAGGCTGTGGTGATGTTTACGCAGATATAGTCTTTGGTCTATATTTATTGTGTGAGCTTCTAAGATTAAATGTTTTCTTTATTCTATATAATTCTTGCCATTCTCTTTAACTATGTTGGTTTTAGCACGACGTTTCTTTCAATGTTTTATTCAGCCCTCCTGGTATTGTCTGAATTAGGCACATAAAATTCTCTTGGATCTGAAATTATAACAAATCATTTGATACAGGCCAAATGACCAGATATGGTTATAAACAAGAATCAATTTTCGTCTGATGGTCGTTGTCGCTCTTCCAGGAAAACAACAGGGTAAACTTGAAAGAAACTAAAAAGATGGGAAATTATATAGTCTAGAGATCGGCAACCTTTCTGCCATTTTAGACCGGATCACGTATTAATGACTGGACGTTTGGGCAAATGAATACCATAAAAAGCTTGAAATATTGGAAGTATCCATTTAACTACATCTCGTTAGAAACTGTGAACCCAAACTGTCACCAATGCAGCCAAGAAAGTTTTCTTCAGTTTTCAAGTCGATCCAGCTGGCTGTGTGTGTGTGTGTGTGTGTGTGTGTGTTAAGTATACAGGTCGCTACAGAGCTAACAGTTCTAACACTTGCTCTTCATCATGTGAACGAAAATAGTTATTTTTTTTATTGAGGTGATCAGTTCGAAATGTAAGTTTATGCAAAATTGATCCCTAGCTTATGCCCGGTAACTTAAAAAAAAAAAAATACTTTTCAGTGATTACTGATCAACAAAACAAGGAACTTATTCATTGACCACCTTTTTTTCAAAGTTTAAATTGATCACCCCCGACATGACATGCTTCCAAAAGACCTTTGTCCCATGACGTTTTCTGTTGAGTGAGTAACCAAACCTGTTATATTTTGCTCTGAACCAATGAATAACGCAGGCAAGAAAATCATTGATGTCAATATTAGTAATCAAAGAACTCAATTTAGTCGCAATTTATTTCGATGATGACCTCCAATGAAGCAATTACCCCCACCTTCATTCTAAACATTAAGGAACTGTCAATTATCGTAAAGGGTTGTAAAATCACGTCCTATAAACTCAACGAACTAGCCATCTATTGTATCGATTGAACGCGAATATTCTTTAGAACAGAAAATGAAGAGTAGTATCCCAATATTTGATCCCAGGGATGTCAAAATCTCTTTGCTATCTACATCTGGCTTGTGAGCCGTACATATACGTAGCAAGAGGGGGCTAAAATGGGGCAATCGTCACTGAGCGCAGGTGTAAAGAAGAGTAAAATCTAATATTACCTATATACCTGTTAATTTTAATCATACCCTCACTAGATATATTGTTAGAATACAATAACAAAGCTAATAAAACAATTAAACAGTTGCGAAAATATGAGATCGTCTGTTGTGACATAACAATGATGATAACGTCATAGAATCTCTTAAAACTTTATGTCTGATCATTTATGCTTGTGTTGTGTGTAGACTTGTAAACTTAAAAGAAAACTCAAAATAAGGAAACTTGAATTTATTGACAAAAAATTACTTAATAGAATAGCTGTAGGCTCCTTTGTTTCGATCTATACATAAATAAGCCGTCATTTTTGACGGGTATATTCTTGATAACAATAATAATAATAGCTAACCGATTGCAGCAGTTAATTGTGATTTTATTTTTGGACACTCATCACATTCCCCGGTCATTTTAAGGTTTCGCGATTTTCTTGTGATTTTTCGTTTTGTCTTTTGATATATTTTCGATGGAATGATTTTATTTATGTAATTTGGTGCTTCCTTGTTGGGTGTAGGCGGACAGACGACTGTAATAGAGGTAGAAGAATCCGGAAACGAAATTACCTTTTTACGTACATGACATAATAAACGGTATGGGCAGATGTTTTCATCAGTCATGTAATATTGGACTCGATTTGGCAAATGATAAAATGAGAAAGAAGGGAAAGAAAGAAATATATATACACACACACACACACACACACACACACATATATATATATATATATATATATATATATATATATATATACACACACACTCGCATATATATATATATATATATATATATATGTACACACGTACACACACACACACACACACACACACACACACACATATATATATATATATATATATATATATATATATATATATAGAGAGAGAGAGAGAGAGAGAGAGAGAGGGAGGAGAATGGGTAGATAAATGATAGATGAAAACACTGACACGGAAAAATAGATGGCTGGTGGAATAGATAAAAGTATATAAAGAAAAGGAACCGATAAAGCTGAAAAAAAAAAAACTACTGAGTAATTCAAGGAGGGTCAGAAAGAAATGGGGAGAAAGAAGCGAGGGAAAGAGAGGAAAGGGGGAAGAAATGAAAGAATGAATGAAACAAAGAAGTGAGGAAAGAAGAGAGGGAGGAAAGGGAGGGAGAAGTAAAGAAGGGAGGAAAACAGAGAAAAAGGAAAAAGACAGAATGAAAGGAGTGAAGTGAGAAAAAAGAGAAAAAGGAAGGAATGAAGGATGAAACGAGGATAAAGGAGAGAAAGAAGGATAAAAAAAAGGAAACATGAAAAATAAAGAAGGGGAGAGGGACGGGGGAGTAAAAGGGAAGTCAAGGACAAGAAAGAAAATTAAAGAAGAGAAATGAATAAAGAAAGCCATAAATGAAAAAAAAATAGAATAAAAGGGATGGATGGCGAATAAGGGTATTAAACAAATTTTCAGCAAGAATAGAAGTAGGCAACAGAAAGTAAGAAATAAAGAACGGATGAAAGAATGAAAGAAAGAAAGGAGGAAGATGGAAGTGTACAGGAGGATGAAAAGATATGCATCTGGTAAGGAATGAAAGAATGGTTGGAAGAAATGAAAAAAAACGAAAGAATATGAAGGAACATTAGTAGAAAGAGACGGAAGGAACGAAATAGGATGTGAAAAATCGGGAAAAAATGAAAAAGAAAGAAATTCGAAAAGGATTGGGGATAGCTGAAAAAGAGAGAAGAGTGAAAAAGGGGCATATGTTGAATGGAAGAAAGGCAGAAAAAATTACAAAGTTTCGAAAAAGCAAACAACAAAGAAACAAAAAAAAACGAACGGAGAACAAAGATTAAAGAAATAGATTCTGAAAAAAAAACCCCCAAAAAACAAAAGATAAGAAGCTGGAAAATTAAGGAAAGAGATAATTAGATAAGAGCAGCCCGTTGATGAAAATAACAATTGGAAAATTAAGAGAAAAATTAAAGAAAAAAGCTGGTGCTACACCTCAAAAAACTTATTATCAGTTGAGCATGTTTCGATGCATTCCAATGGTTGTCAACTATTTTTCAATCAAATGAAAAACTTGTAGCGTTGCATATAAAAATTATACGCAGTTTAAATGTTTGAAATTGAGGGAAGGAGGGAGGGAATGAATACAATTCTGTGTTGTGACCCCATCTCTTTCCTCAATTGCAAATATATTGCCTTTTTGGTATCACATTTATATAGTACAAGGAAATCCCCTAAAACCCTGGAATAACTTTTGATTTTATAACTTCCCCTTGGTACATCGAGTGTATATATATATATATATATATATATATATATATATATATATATATATATATGAATAAATAAAAATATAATATATAATCTCCAAACAAAACTGTTTAGTACATTATCTATACATTACAGACAATGCAAAACAGATATATATTTTCATTTATGTATATAGCCTTATTCTCATCATCATGGATTACAATTTCTTTAAGACAATGATGAATCATCCATATATATATATATATATATATATATATATATATATATATACAAGACGTTGGATGAATAATGAGGGATATTATTTATATCAAATCGTTAAATGTATAGAGATGAATCATTGAAACGAATACTTTCTTTATATATATATATATATATATATATATATATATATATATATATATATATATATATATGCATACGCAAACTCACACGCGTATATATGAATAATATATAGGTGGCAGAATTGAAAATGAGGAATTGTGTTCATTTTACATAGTTAAATGAATAGAAATACTCTCTCTCTCTCTCACACACACACACACACACACACACACATATATATATATATATATATATATATAGGATAGAGAATGGGAGATTGTGTTTATACACGTGCGTCGATATAAAGCAGGTTGCTGATATAGGCGAAATGACAGGAAATTGAAAATGGAAAACACGAAAAAGAAGAAATAAAACATTTCAAAAACAAATCATTTCAAGATGGGGAAAAGGTGGTTAATTATTTCCCGCCAAAATAAGTGGCAATATTGAAACGGCGGGAAAGTCATAGAAGTGATATTCTGAACCAGACTGATTGCAGTGCAGACAAATGTAATTGAAAAATATTGGGCTTGTTTTCTTCTTCTTTTAATACTAATTTATTTATTTAAAAAAATCTTGCCAATGTTTTTCTTTCGTTAAATCAACATGAACTTTCATTTGCTATGGATTTTAACTGAGTTTTTCGATCCGAGACGGACCCAAAAATGAATTAAAAAAGATTTCCACTGGAAAACATCAGATACTGAGTAAAAAACAAATTTTTTTTGGAAATGTCTTGATTCTCTAGAATCTTGATGCGATTAATTAACCCATCAGAATTAAGCCCCCCAAAGGTCAAAGAAGTTCTCCAACTCAAAAAAAAAAAAAAAATTCAAAAGAGGTATGATGGTGCACTGATGCCATGTTTCAAGGGTATAGACAAAACGTTATGGCCAGGGGCGTTAGAACACACAATCACACGCACTTACAAAATGATATAACCCTTCACAATCTTTAATGGCTATGATTGTTCACTGGTTATGGTAAGATTGACAGAGGGAATGAGCTAGTGATTTCGAAATTTGAATAAATAGACATTAACAGACTGATATATATATATATATATATATATATATATATATATATATATATATATATATATATATATATACACACACACACATATATATATATATGTATATATATATATATATATTGCTCGATTCAAAGTTTTATATGGTGTGCATTATATTCGATTATGGACTGTTCCAAAAATCTATGTTATAATAAAAGTGATAGTAGTACAAATGTCTCTTACTTTCACAATAAAGTGTAATATAATCAATATTTTGTGCTCCTTCATTTCGTGAGTGATGTTGCTTAAATCCTTTTAGGTTTCGACTCATTAGAGAAATGTATGCATTCAGGTATTTTCCCAGGTAGGCTGAATCGCTGCAACATCTCAAGATATCTTTTCATTTTTTATTTCTCCTTCCTAAAGCATTCTCGTGTTTCCCAAAAACGTTTTCTGTCATATTTAAATCGGAAGAGTTTGCTGATAAGTTTAGAATGCAAATTTACTTGCTGGAAAACCAATTTAAAACGGAATGTGCAACATGAAAGATATTATCTTGCCGAAATCTCCGATTTCTTTAGTTTGGTTGCGAGTGTTCGAATGGCAACAGTTCACTCGGTAAGACCCCCAAGAGAGTTATCGAATTCATCTCCCTTTCTTGTGATTAGTAATCCCATACCATAATTGACAGAGGGAATATTAATGTATGTTTTAATGGAAAGTTAGCAAATCTTTCAGGTAATATCCACCAAATGTTATTGCTTCTACCACTAGGACCATCTTCGACGTTACATTTATCTCTGAAAATTGCTTTTCTCGAATCTTCTAGTCTACAACTTGTATTTCTTGTAAAAGTCTAATCTGGCTTGTATATGTTTTTTTTAGCAAGGAAAGTTTTTCATGCATTTAACAGTCCAGAATCTTTTAGTCTCTTTCCAATAGTCAAATTACTGTATTGTATATTCCACTTCCGTTTCAAATAGACAAAGAGGTGTCTTTCTTGTAAATATTTAGCAATTTTTGGTCTTGCCCAGGAGTACTCAAGTCTGGTCACCTAATGTGCTTTTTAAGTTCAAAGGTTGCTTAATCTTTATTCTTTTAAGAACTTTTGAGACACGAAATCGATCAATCTTCATGTATACTGCTATTTCATGCCCTTTTCAGTGGCGTTTGGACCCTTTGCACCAGAGTATCGGCCCATTTTTACTACGAAAGATCAAATATATTATTAGATAAAAGCTTTCATGTATAGAATATCTTGGATTGACTGGACAAGTAGAAAAATCACATTGAAATAAGAAAAAAACGAAAACACAATAAATCAAATACGATATATTTTTTAAAACAATCCATGATTGGAATCAACATATTCATCATCAGTCTTCCAATGTCCGTCGTTGGACATTGAGTTTCACCAAGTACTTTCTGAAAATCAGTGTATTACATGTTACTAAAACTTCTTTTTCTTCGCAAACCATGAATTGGTAAACTATTTCAATGAATTTATCAAACAAAGCACAATAATTTTCAGTCATATAAAAAAATAATAAATAGATAATATAAAAGATGCTGTGTTCAGGAAGATCAATTAAAAACGTGCAAAAACAGATGATCAATGAATAGATAATTTCAGTCGTCTTCTGGTGGCCACAGATCACTAAAAGAGTGTATGAAATTAGCTCGCAGAAAGGGCGTAATATTCTGACAGGATACGGTGAAGGTTATGATGCAATGAGTGATGCCACTTCGGGTGCTTGCTGCGTCCAAGTCTATTTCACATATTGCAAATCACGAATAATTAGCATAAAAAGAGAAACTTGAGGTATATGAAACCCAGGATGGGATTGTTGACGTCAAACTAGCCTAAGAGCACTACTTCACTTTACATAAAGCAAGGCTGCATGTTTATTTGGTGACTAGAAAAATATGTACGGAGTTTGAAAAGAAATAAAGGGGAACAGATAACAAAGGAGGAAGAAAAGTAATTGCCATACCACACATAACTGAATCACCATAGTCCACGCATGTACCAGAAAAAAATTATCAAAAAAATTATCTAAAAAATTGATCTTTTACCTGAAATTATCTGTTTAAAAAATCATCTAGAATTATCTAAAAATTGAATTTTTGCATGAAATAATCTTCAAAGAATAGATCACCTTAAATTATCTAAAAAAAAAGAAAAAAAGAAAATAGGACCCAGGACCCAGGCAGCATTGGTCTAAAATGATCATAAATAAAGGAATCAGTATAGGCTTTTTATACTTAAACAACCTCAGATTATCGACATTTTCCTCTTTGCAGGGAACCTCCTGGATCTCCAACTAATGCTAGACAGACTGAAATAAAAAAAGCTAGAAAGTTGGCCTTCACACGAACTTCAGTAAAAGAAAGGTCATGTACAACAAATTTATCTGAAATGAATACTCAATGATCAAAATCAAACACGCAAAGCTGGAGAAAGAAGACCGCTACATTTTCCTAGGACAACGAATTTCCATAAAATCCTCAAAAGAAGAAATCAAGAGAAAAATCACACCAGGATGGCAAGCCTTTGGCAGAGCTCAACTTTCAAAAGCAAAAAGATCCTATTAGTCTTCAAATGAAGGGTCCACAACTAATGCTTCCTTCCGATAGTCATCCATGGAGATTTAACATGGAACCCAACCAAGAGACTGATCTTTACACAAAGAAGCATGCTACGTGCTCGTGATAGGATATATGCTCACCATCACATGGAGAGATCACGAAGACGGCACAAAATATTAAGGAAAAAACAGGTATCCGAGACATCATAAAATCCATTAGAAAACTCCAATGGCAATGGGTTGGTCATGTAAGAATGGTAGACAACCACTAGACATCACATCTCACAATATGGATCCTAAGAGATTACATGCGTAATCGAAGCCGGTAGAATACAAGATAAAGAGACAAACTCAACAAGCTCAGAAAGTATTGATTTTGCGACGCACATGATTGAGTAGAGTGGCGAATTCTTCAGATGGTGCCCAGTGGTATACCCATGTACATTTTCAAGATTTTAACCCACAAAATATTACACAGGCACACACACACATGCACAGAGAGGCTCACAAAGGAACACATAGATACCAATACTCAACGAGAGAATCATCTGCAGCCAATTTGGATGGTCGGTCAGGCCATTCGTGAGGTTGCAGTGATTAGATAAGAGAGAGAACGATGCCCATAAGGGATAATGTGGTCAGGAAGAAAGAGAAATAATGAAAATAATATTTCTAATTGTCAACGAAGAATGGACGAAATGTACAAAAGAGCAAATATTTTCATGAGTTAAATAGGATAAAAGGGGAAGTGAAGAGAGAATAATGGTCAAGAATAAAGGCGGAGAGTTTAAGAGAAAGAAAAAAATGATAGCAAGGAATCACAAGAAAATAAACCAAATAGAAAGAAACCGGTCTCGTTGGTCACTCGATTGGAGTTGGTAACTTGGTGTTTTGAGGGCAATCGAATAGAACATTGGAAAGAAAGGTTAATCAATGAATAAGTAACTTCTCCCGTTTTCCCAACAGGCGGTGATCATTAAAAAATCAGAATTAGAAAAAAAAAAGTTTGAATTCTACTGGACACAAACAATGACCGTCTTAATTTATCATTGAGAATTATTTTAGTTTTGAGCATTTGAATAAAAGGAATTTTTTCCAGACATAATATGCTATTGTTTAATAATTCCATCGGTGCGACCCGTACATGCAAGACACACACATGCACACACACACACACACACACATACATACACACACACGCACACACACACACACACACACATATATATATATATATATATATATATATATAGAGAGAGAGAGAGAGAGAGAGAGAGAGAGAGACTGCCAGCCAGAATCTCTTAAAAACCGGAGAAAGCTACGTCGGTAGTTTTGGTTGATGGTTCCTATATTGATCAAAAGGAACTTGCTCATAGAATGTCAGGCATGAACCTGTTGAGTTAAAACAGACTTTTTGAACCTCATTCATTGCCTTCCGATCTTACATCAATACTCCTAACTACTATATAAAACTAAAACCCTGAAGTCTCTATAAGACCAATCTCTTGTAAGGAGCATCTACAATTAGAAATCGTTAACCAACCCTGCAATCAAAACTATCAAATTAGTTTTCTTTAGTTTTCATGTTGGTCTCGCTGGCTGGCTGGTCGGTTATATGTATCGTACACACAGGCTGCACCGATTGAGCCAGAGGAATGGCAATTTGAACTTCCATCTCTTATTGAGCCTACAGAACCGTTTTTTTCTGTTTTTGGGACGCCCCTATATAAATTTTTTGCGGGCAGGAAGTAGGGGCGCAATTTTCTATGGAAGTTAATGCTTAATTAATCCCTTAGTTTGTGTCCAGCAACATTCGTGCACGTTTTTCTTTTTGGGAAATACAGACTTCTCAGTGATTACTGCCCAACAGAATGCAAGTGATATAACTCATTGATCACCCATATTCTATTTTCTCAATTGATCACCCCTAACATGTCATTAGAGATCACAAAACAGTACAGTATATAAAGAAGAAAACGGTAGTCAGAAAAATCATGGAATCTGTAAGAAAACTCAAATAGCAATGGGCAGGCCATGTTGTAAGAATTACAGACAACCGATGGACATTACGCCTCACAGCATGGATCCTCAGAGATCACATGCAGAACTGAGGCTGACAGAATACATAATGGAGAGATGAACTGGACAAATTTAGAAAATATTGGCTCTGCGACGCCCATGATAGAGAAGTGTGGCAAATTCTGGGTATGGTCTTTGTCCGACGACGGACGTTAAAAGACTGATGATGATGATGAACACGTTATATTCAGTTTTAACTTTTATTTTCCATCATCTGGAATTTTTTCAACTTCCATCTTTTAATCACACAATCTGGTCGTGGATTGTGTGACACACGAAAAGATTATCTAAGAATCGAATCGGAAGAATCGACCTTTTTCTTTTCCTGCTCTACAGGATAACCAGGAAAATAAAACTTCCAACATATGAAAGATAAAACAAGGATTTGCAAAAAAGTTTGGATAAAAAAAAATGGAAGAGACAATTGCATGAAATATGCAGAATAAGAACCGTTTGTTTGAAAGAAACAAGTCTGGTTGTTATGGGATCAAACTCCACTTCTACATCTTTTCTGACGGAAGATGTTTACTGCAATTTTTGTACTGAATATGGAATCAAGAAGAGGCGTTAAAATGTGCTGATTTTGAACTCTGGGACGAGGTCACATGCTGAAGCGATGGTAGATATGACAGCTTGATTTTCGTTATGAGTGCAAAGTGATGATCGTAAATATTTTTTTTACCTTTGCCCACTTAAACCAAAAGTTCACAGAGATAAAACGTCAAATTTATAAAGTTTACATCCAAAATATAGCCCAGAGCATGAATAAAAGCTCATCATATTAAAAATCATCTAAATAACAATTTCTGTTTTATGTGGAGATTTCACAGTTGAGACAGATGAATTTTTCATGAAGTCGCTCTTGACTGAGATGGAGCGTTGGCTTCATGTTGGTTGAATCGAGTTTTAACATTGATAGTTTAGAAAATTAAACTATTTTTCTTTTTGTTTTAATCTAGTGAATGTTCAGCCAACTGGTTCAACCGATAGCCGAGGCTCCATCTCAGTTGATTGCAACTTTGAGAAAATTCATTAATTTCGCACTGTAAAATCTCCCTCATCTGTCAAATGCATCCGTCTGTTACTTTAAAATCCGATTTATCCTTTTGAGATTTGTCTCTATTACTGTAAACTCTCACTTAAACTTTTAAAATTCATCTATCTCTTACTGTGAAATCTCACTTATTTTTCACCCCGCCACAAACAAACGCCTGTACGATTAGAAAGTCCTTTTTTTTTGTATCAAAATTTTTTTACCTTTCCATATTTATTGAATACAAGATATCTAAAAGTAAGTAAATTGAAAAATTAATCAGGGCCCTCATGTTGAGGAACCAACTTTCACCCTCCCCAAACACCAAGCCTTAGAAGCCACCATGGCAGCCGTTTTGTATAGATACCCCCTGTGCCAAGGCCCTACAACCAGTTGGACGTATCTTGGATTTCAACAAAAAGAGAAATAGTTGAATTTTCAAAACTTCCAATCTGATACCGCGCCTGAGCCGACGATAACCGACGCTCCAACTCAGTTAAGTGCGACTTTCTGATGATTCATTTGTCCTCTACAGAAAAACCTCCCTAACCGTTTCATCCATCTCTTACTGTAAAAATCTCACTTATATCTCCCCCTACCACGTAAAACAAAAAAACAAAGAAACAAACGACTACCCCCAAGATCAAAGGGTTCTTTTTTTGTTTCGAAATTTGTTACCAACTCCAGATAACAATCTCTGACATCTAAACTAAAAACATCTGAATCTAGATGAAAAACATCCAGTAATATCTGAGCAGCGGGTTTCTATTACTTCCTGATTTGCCACCAGCGATATTTGTTGGAGATTTTGCCACTGTTACTGTTCTCTTGCAGTATGGGGAGTCGTTGTCGCGTCCCTAATAAATGAAAATTACAAATAAATAAATAAATAAAAAATAAAAAAAACTTAGTATAAATATATTTATAATTAAATGAGCCCTCACGTATTTGTGACAAAACCTTTGGTATATGTACAAGAACTGGGTGTGATATAACTCGAAGAAGGTGAGAAAGATCTGTTCAGGATTTATTAGCAAGGACCCAGGGGTAGGGACTTGACTACTTGGTAGGGAAAAATGACATCCTTCTGTTCTCTTCTCAATTAAACTGTGGCTAGTCCAACACTTTTGGCGTCACGAAGATAACGAACTAGGACAAACTTAGACTCGCGCAGAGAGCCATGGAAAGAGCAATGCTAAGGATAACTTTACAAGATTCAAAAAAATCGACATGAACCAAAGGAAGGACTAAAGCAATGTTCATTACATGGAAGATATAATTAAGCAACAAAAATGTTGATGGGTTGGACACTTAGCGCGAATAGATGATAAAAGATGGAACGAAAAGCTCACCATGGAACAGTAAATACGGTAAATATCAGACACAATGTCGGAAATGTGATAGAAAGGTTTGCTGGTGAGTAAGAATAATTGCGGTGATCATTGAATTAGATGGGAAAGGCTTTGTCCAGTCATTGACATAATAGCTGCTGCTACTGCTGCTGTTGTTGTTGTTGCTGCTGCTGCTGCTGCTGATGATGATGATGATGATGAAAAGGACTGGCAGATGATAATGGAGTGTCGTTCGATGATTGGCCAAATCTTCAATAACTCAGCATCCAGCTTGTGACCGATCCCCCCTGACGCACCAGATTTTAATCCTCGAAGAATTTCCAAGTTGGAACCGCTAGTGAGAGCCTGCATTTTACCAGGTGCTGGAAGGGTGACTTACGTTGACAATCAGGATTCATTATCTTGGAATGAGCTGATCCAAAACATTTTTCTTCTGTAATTCGAAACTATCAGGAGCCTCACTGGAGCTTTGGTGACCCTGGGAGCTCGGTATTTAAGAGGACCCTCCATCCAACATCAGGTGAAATGGTTCTCAACATTGGAGCTGCAGATCTTTGAGAATCCACAAAGGTATCACCGCAGGGTCTGTACGCAGTCAAGGGCCCATTACCTCGCGTAGTAGACATTCCTCTCCAAAATAGTGAAGTAGCAAGAGATTTAAGGGTCTAGGATGGGGTTGTTTCCTTCAGGGCCCCTCAATATTTACTAAGATTAGTTAGTGTATAACGCTAGTAGAAATATTGTTGGGGGATGATTATCATGAAGTTTATTGGCTGGCCCCTGCTTGGGATAAGGGGTCCCAGGCCTCAGCTGCGATCCTATATACAACCAATTAGACAGGTACAAAACGACAAAACTTGTGAAGATAGAAAGACAGGTGTAATTAAAGAGAAAAAAAACAGGTCTAGTTAGTCAGTCAATAGAAACAATCACGTGGCCAAGGTCTTCTGGCAGCAGTCCCCGTTGGGGTGATCAATTAAAATATTGGAAAAAGGTGGGATCAGTGGATGTTATTTAGCTTGCATTTTGTTGGGCAGTGATCACTCCAAATTTTCAAAATAAAACAAAGCAAAACACGTGTGAACACTGCCGGACACTAACAAATGAATCAATTCAGAATAGACTTATTTTGAAAACTAAATCGACCACTAAAAATCTATTTTCGGAAGCAATTCATGAATTAGGTTTCTTCGTAACATAATAAGAAGCAGATAATTGGATTTTCAGTCCATTAGCTCCATTGGCATGGTTCGTACGTGTGATACATACTTACATGCATACATAGCCAGCCATACCCAGTCAAAAACTAAAGAAACTCAAGTTGATAGATAAGATAAGAATTTTGGTTAATGGTTTTTGATAGTGGATGTCAGCAGTGCCAAATTAAGGGGGTGATGACTGGGTTGGAGGCGAGTGGCCTACATAGGGGGCCTCAAATATTAACAGAAAAATGTCATGAAAAATGTTCATAAATGTATGAAATAATAATAATAATAATAATAATAATAATAATAATAATAATAATAATAATAATAATAATAAGAAGAAGAAGAAGAAGAAGAAGAAGAAGAAGAAGAAGAAGAAGAAGAAGAAGAGAAAGGGTGTAGGATAGGAACCAAAGGGGCAAATGATTTACTCTACATAGACCAGATGATCTTAAGAGAAGTGAGGAAAAGGAGAAAGAATATCGCAATGGGATGGATAGGTTACAAAAAAGTGTACGATATGATTCCACATAGCTGGATACTCGAATGCCTTAGAATGTTCAAAATTAGCGAACCGGTGGTTAAATTCATTGGTAATTCGATGGAAGACTGGAAAGTAGATTTGACAGCCGCAGGGGACAAACTAGCCGAGGTAGGGATAAAAAGGGGAATCTTCCAAGGAGACTCGTTGTCCCCACTATTATTTGTTCCAACAATGATACCGCTTAACAGAATCCTGAAAAACAGCAAAGGATACCACTTCTCTAAAACAAAAGGAAAGGTCAACCATTTAATGTACATGGACGATATAAAATTGTTCGCAAAAAACAGGGGAGAGCTTGAGACTCTGTTCAACGAAGTAAGGGAATATAGTGAGGACATAGGAATGGAGTTTGGAATAGAAAAATGCGCAATCATGGTGATGCACAAAGGAAGGCTTTCAATGACTGAGGGAATTGAACTCCCGGACAACAGCAAGATTAGGGCATTGACTGCACAAGACCGATACAAGTACCTAGGTGTCCTTGAATGTGACACGATAAAACAGGAAGAGATGAAGGAGAAAATAAAGAGGGAATACCTCAGAAAGATTAGGAAAATATTAGAAACCAAATTAAACAGCAGAAATCTAATAAAAGGAATGAACACCTGGGCTGTGTCAGTAGTTAGGTATACAGGACCATTCCTAGGATGGTCAAAGGAAGAGCTCCAATCAATGGATAGGCGAACAAGGAAACTTATGACGATGCATAAAGCATTACACCCTAGGGATGATACAGATAGACTATACGTTAAGAGGAAAGAAGGTGGTAGGGGGCTCATCAGCATAGAAGATTGTGTCCAGAGAGCTAAAACAGTCCTAGAAAGATATGTGCAAACAAATAGTGAAGAAATCATAAAGAGCGCGAGAGATAGTGCAACAAACAATAAAGTAGAAAACAATAGAACAGTACAGCAAGCAAGAAAAGAAAGATGGAAAGGGAAAAATTGTACGGCGAGTTTAAAAGACAGATACAAGATTTAGCAGACGAGAAATCATGGACGTGGCTACGAAAAGGAGACCTTAAGAGAGAAACAGAATCGCTCATCATGGCAGCCCAAAACAAAAGCATAAGGACAAACTACATAAAAACAAAAATCGACAGAACACAGACAAACAGCAAATGTCGCATGTGCGGTGAAAGAGATGAGACAGTAAACCACATAACTTGTGAATGTAGTCAACTCGCCCAGAAGGAGTATAAGCATAGACACGATAGAGTAGCAACGATGATACACTGGGAACTAAGCAAACAAATGGGATTCAACCATGTGGAAAAGTGGTATCAGCACAAGCCAGAGGCAGTTTTGGAGAATGACAACCACAAACTACTCTGGGGCTTTGACATCCGAACTGACCACCTCATCCAGGCAAGAAGACCGGACTTAGTAATAGTAGACAAAAAAAGGAAGGCCTGCCAAATAGTAGACGTTGCTGTACCTGCAGACCATAGAGTAAGAAAGAAGGAGGGTGAGAAAAGGGAAAAATACTAGGACCTAGCAAGGGAGTTAAGGAAAATGTGGAACATGAAAACCAGGGTAGTACCGGTCATAGTGGGCGCACTAGGAACTGTCCCCAAAACGCTGAGGGAGAGACTGGAGGAGATCGGGATTAGGGGGAGGATAGAGACCGTACAGACCACAACACTACTGGGAACTGCACGGATACTGAGGAAGGTGCTAGAGATATTAGTACTGCAACGAATTGTAGCTCTGTCATGATATGCGAAAGAGAGAGGAGACGTTAGCTGAAGACCTGAGGAGACTTATTGTCACTCAGCCTTCAGCGATAACCACTGGGCAACCGGTGTGAAACTGTAAATCGTAGAATTACTGCGACCTATTAGTGCTGGGGGAGGAGGGCTGGAGACTTGAGGAGACTTGCAGTCACTCAAACTCCAGCGGTTACCACCAGGCAACTGGTGATAGATTCCAAATAATAATAATAATAATAATAATAATAATAATAATAATAATAATAATAATAATAATAATAATGATAATAAATAATTTGGCTTTGATAAAGTCAACCTCCTTTGCATCAATAAAATTTACAAGTTAAACAAAACAGAATCTATTTCTCCGTGCAAAATTATTCCAAAACTACGTGTTATATTTCAACTCCTTTTATCAGTAGATCCCGTGAATGCGGTTTGCAAAATTTAGCAAAAAAAAAAAAAAATCGACCTCTGTCGAAATGATGAATTCGTCATCAGTTTTTGCGTACATGACGTCACTATTTTTTGATGAGGTCATTGTCATTTTCGTGGCATTCGAAAACAAAGTAAAAATTCAAATAATAGGAGCTAGACGATAACTATGTGAATAATATTCAATCCAATTACTATTCGATTCAAAAGAATTCCTTTCGTTCAAATTACAGCCAGGGATCCCATGCAACCTGAATCCGGACCCGGGTGTCAAAGATAGTGGGAAGGGGATCACCAGGTAATAAATAGTCAACACACTTAATACTGCTTTTATAAAATAACAATGGAAGGCGATATTAGTCGAGAAAAAGTATTAAGAAAAGAAAGGCAAATGGAGGGATAAAAATGGCGGTTGAAGCAAGCGGAAAGAGAACAATATATCCCAGCCAAATCAGTCACACGCCTAAATTCATAAAACATTCGGCTTCTCTTTCTAGTTGCAGTCTATTTCAGTTTCTGACCAAAAATAAAGGTTATTTCGCGAAATGGTAGTACAAAAACAAGAACAGTAAATTGACGGAGCCGACGAAAACTGGGAATTATTAGCCCTCACTTCCAGATGTGCAGAAGCCGACATAAAATTCCATACACGTGCAAAGACAAAACAAAATAAAACAAATTAAAACAAGACAGAACGAAACAAAAAAATCGATATTTACAAGAATGGTTATCTGAAATTCCAGCGCTTTTGACGAGATCTTCCAATAACATAAATTAATGCCTTCATTATTAAGCCATCAGAGTATTTTTGTGGGTTTTTGGGACAAAACAGATAAATTGGATATTTGTTCAGAAGAGAACAATTCAAGTTCTGATTCGATAATTTGTTTTCTTGAATTGTTAGAACTGTTCAATATAAAGAGACTGCTGCTTGGAGATAAACAAGTTGTATTATCAACGTAGAGGCGTCCAAATGCGCAGATCCCGAACATTGGGGGCGAGGCCTCGTGCTAAAACAGTGGAAGTTGAAAGTGTGGCTGTTTGGTATGTGCCCCTGGCGGCGTTAGTAAATCTATGTATAATCTTTGCTCTGTAAACAGAAACATTATTTTACCCCTTTTTTTTAAACAATTTTTATAAACAGAAGAATTTTATGTTCGATAAAGTAGATTTACGAAGTAAAGCCGGATTTCAGTTGAGAAAACTACTTAAATGGACTCACTACCAAATATTTTCACTGTGCGATTATTGCTAGAAAACTAAAGTAACCCATGTTGGCAGCTTTCGCGACAGTGATGGTTGACGGTTTCTAATAAGCCTTGCTGCTGCAGGGTGAAACTCTACTGTTACTTGTATTTTGACTGAAGATAAACTCTGGAACTTTTGTATTGTATATATAAAACAACAAAAATACTTTTAGCATATACTTTTTTATTTATTAGGATGAAACAAGCTTTTGAGTGATCGTAACAGAGACTTTCGTACATATACAAGATTTGTCAGTTTGGTTCAGTCAGTAAGAAAGTAGCTTTTCTATCATTCGGTCAAGTTAGGGAAATGTTAATTTCATAAACCAGCTCGGGGGACAAAAAGTGAAGTGTTTACTCCACTTAATTTGATGAGGATTATTGTTGTCGAGTTTGACAATATGATGTCTCTCCCACTTTTTCGGGTGAAAATTATGGAATCAGCACTAAACTTTTTTCTTATCAACATCTTCTTCATCATACTTTTAGCATCCGTCGTTTGACGTAAACCTTTCCCAAAGATTTGCCAAAGCTTTGAATCGTAGTCGTTACAGAGTCAGTACTTTCTAAATTTGTTTAGTTTCTTCACTTCATCTGATATCCCGTCGGTCGCTACCCACGTTGTAATTTATAATGTCCACCGGTTGTCTGACATTCTCGCTACATGACCAGCCCATTACCATTTGAGTTTTTTGATGGATTATATGATATTTCGAGCTCCTGCTCTTCTCTTTCTAATATATTTTACTGTCTTTGCTTTTTTGCAAATAAACACATCATGGATATGACAGAAAACAATAGTTGTTTGATAGCTCAACATTTTGGTTTCATGAAATATACCTAAAAACTGTGATTGAATTTTAATTCAAACATTATAATCTGATTTTTAAAAATTATTTCGTGGAGGCAGAACATCAGCCGTTTAAACAAAAATATCTTTCATGTCATACTTGAGATTTGTTTACTTGCTGCGAAGTAAGAAAAGGAAGCAGACCCCTGTACCAACCTAAGATAACGAATCTTCACGAAATCTTCGAAAAGAGAAATCAAGCAAAGAGACACTCTAGATTGGTTAGCTTTTGGTAGATCAAGGTCAATCATCAAGAACAGGAAAATCCGATTAATCCTAAAAAAGAGGATCTACAACCAATGCATCCTTCCGATAGTCACCCATGGAGCTGAAACATGGAACTAAATCAAAAGATTTACCTTTAAGCTAAAAACCATGTAACGTGCACAGGAGAAAATCATGCTCAACATAACATGGAGAGACCACATGAAAAAACAGTAGATTAGAGAAAAAATAGAAGTTATATCACAGAATCCATTTGAAAACTCAAATGGCGATGGGCTGGCAAGACTGTAAGGCAACCACTGGATATCACGTCTCACAACGTGGATCCCCAAAGATCATAGATGACGTAAGGAGCTGGATAAGTTAAGAGAGTACTGGCTCCTCAACTCCCGTGATGGAAAGGTTTGCCGAAACTTGGGGGGAGGTCTACGTCGAACCAAGGACGTTGAAAGGCTGCTACAGCTGATGGTGATGGTGCTGCTGTTGATGATGATTAACATCATTTAGGTCTGCTGATTCCATAATCTTTGCCAGCAGTGGTAGTTTCGCAGAGCCGAATTTGGTAGAAATCATGTTTTTCCGGTGAGTGACTCCCAAGGGTCACCTGAATGAAAACGCTCAAAGCATTCTAAAGATGGAAGGATAGAAACCATACGAAACAAGTCGGGCTAATGGATTTTGTCTGCGGACGAATATAAGGGGAAAGTTTATGAATTATGTAAAGTGAATCTTCTTTACAATCTTGCACAAGAGCATGTTGATTTTCTTCCTCTTTTTCCGTTTCTCTTTTTCGTTTTTTTCTCTTTTCTTTCCTGTTCATTTCCCCTTGTCTCTGTCTCTGTCTGTCTGTCTGTCTGTCTCTCTCTTATAGACTCCTGTTATTATGACTCTCCCGGGTATTCAAAAGTGCTGTTTCAACGATTTTACTGTTATAACAAGTAGATTTTTATACAAAATGTATAAATAAAAATTGACTTTTTATTACCCTTTCACAGACTAATGTTCTATGTTGTTTTGGCATTATTTTAAAGGTTTATTCATTTTTATTTTCAAAATAATATACTGAAATTTTCACGAGCTGTTGCTGCCAGCTAAATGGATCGGAATGGACCGAGAATACCTTAAGCAACCTCAAACGAATCCAATGAAAAAAGCAAGTCGGTGTTCGCATAAACTTCAAACATATTGGTGACAGAACCACATCAATCAAAATAATAAAAAAAAAACAGAGGTAAAAGAAAGTAGAAAACTTCGTCTATTTAAGACAACGGATCTCAAAGAAATCCTCGAAATAGTAAATCAAGCAAAGAATCATTCTGAGTTGAAAAGCCTTCGGTAGATTAAACTTCAAGAACGAGAAAATCCCATTAGTTTAAAAAAAAAAAAGCGTGTACAACCAAAACATCCTCCCAATAGTTACCTATAGAGAAACATAGAACCTGATCATAAGATTGAAACTCAGACTGAGAACCATACAACATGCACCTAAGAAAATGACATGGAAAGATCAAAAGACATCGCACTATATTAGAAAAGAAACAGAGGCTGGAGATATCATAGAATACATTTAAAAAAAAATTCAAATGGCAATGGGCTGATCAAATTGAAAGGATGCAAGAGAACATATCCAAAAAGGTTGTATGAGAAACTGAGGCTGTCAAAAAAGATGTCGTGACGAACTAGATAAGTTCAGAAAGTATTGGCTACACTAAACCCATGATAGAGAGATCTTTTGAAATTTGAGTTTATGTCCGACGACGGACGTTAATTGGCTGTTGCCGCTGAATATCCGACAATAGGCTTGCAAAAATACGTGCCGTTAGGATATTTACGTATAGCAATAAGCTTAATGACAAAGAAATGATTTGATATTAATTCTCAATTATAATCTCCTTGTCAATTCATTCAATTCAGAAGCGAATACTTATCACATGCATTAATCATTTTAAGATAGAAGTGGCAGACCAAACTTGAACGATAGTAATAGTAATTACGAACAAACGGTCCAGAGATAGATTCAATATATGTATTTGAAGGAATTCAATTTCGAAGAATTATTTAATGATAACGCATTCTTATATTCTGAATTTGAATCCGTTCTCTTTCCTTCTCTCTCTCTTTCATACGCCCCCATATATATATATATATATATATATATATATATATATATATATATATATATATATATATATATATATATATAACTAAAACAGTGACCAACATGTATTATTGGAGCAGACAAAGTTCATGTCTGTATGCATTGCAATTATCCGACAATCACACGAACTTGACATTTACGAGATATATCAGCCAGTACTCAAGACAATGTAATATTGAGTTCGAAGCTATTTGAATGTGCAGATGTCAAAAATGGAGATAAAAAGATGATTATTTCTTCATAGTTTCTATAAATTATCTCGTTTGGCTCCCTCTCGTTAAATTTATCTAAATTTACAAATAAGATTTCCAAATTGGCAACACAGAAGGAAAGTTACCGAGATATTTGAAAGTGTAGTATCGTACGTCTGACTGAATATTATTTTGTTTGACATGTATGACAGGCTGTTCCACACACCAAGAAGTCCAACCACTTCCCAACATACACTTAGGGCCGGGCACCGCCTTAATCATCAATAAAGGCTGTTTTGATTATTCAAAATCGTGGCGTTGCAATTATCTTATGATACAATGAATGCAAAATGTCTCCGGTTCATTTCATGAAGTTAATTCTGACATGATTATACACTTCCAAGACCGACAAAATTTGGATCAAAGATTCTGGATTTTAACATAACATTTGACTGACCAATCTTTTTTCAATATCATCTTGATTTTCTTTTTCAATATTCAGTCAATTTTGAAGCTGCATCATCATCATCATCATCATCATCATCATCATCATCAGCATCATCATCATCATCATCATCATCATCAGTCTTTCATTTTTCGTCGTTGGACATAAACCCTCTCTAGGATTTGGCAGACTCACTATCAAGAGCATTGCAGAGCCAACACTTTCAGAACTTGTCTACTTCGTTTCTCCATCTTGTATTCTGCCAGCGTCTATTACGCATGTGATCTCTGGGGACCCATCTTGGGAATCGCTATGCCCATTGGTTGTTTGCCATTCTTGCAACATGACCAGCCCATAGCCAGTTGAGTTTTCTAATGGATTCTATGATGTCCGGGACTCCTGTTTTTTTCCCTGATATACTATTCTGTCTAGTGATCTCCTCCATGTGAGGTTGAGCATGTATTTATCTAATGTCCCACCACAGCAAAATGTGACGCAAGGTCGGGGCTTAACGTGGGAAAATGGGTGCAACCCTTGAAAAATAGCGCCAGCTGACGTGACTTTGGTTGCCAACCGACCGTAGAAGCTAAAACAACCTCTGCCACGATAGCATCCACTTGGGGACCCACTCCTTTAAGTGCAATGGAGCAGTGCCAGAAAAAGGTGAGGTTGAGCATGGATGTTTCCATTTGCACGTTGCATGCTTCTCTATTTTCAGGTCTATGTCTTGGTTGGGTTCCGTGTTTCTGCTCCATAAGTGACATCTGGGAGAATGTATTGGCTGTATAATCTTCTTTTTGGGATAAATGTACTTTCTTGTTCCTGATGGTTGAGATTACTCTACCGAAGGCTTGCCATCCTAGAGTGATTCTTTGCTCGATTTCTCCTCATTTTTAGGTTAAAATGAACATTTTGTACTGGATATTTTTTGCACCACTATATATATATATATATATATATATATATATATATATATATATATATATATATTGTAATTTTATGCTTTTGTCTGCTAGATCAGTGGAAAATTCGTATTATTAGGGCTGCCAAAGTAATAAAGGCTGTTCCTTTGGTTTATTCAAATTTTAGCGTAGCAATTATTTTTGTGTTTGCAGCAATGATATTTCCTCTATTTAGGCTAAGTCCATTTTAGTATACTTTTCGTGTGAATGCACCTAAATCGAAACTCTTTCCCCCCGGGGCGTGTTTCCAAGAAGAAACGGCAATGTATCTTGTCGTTTTTCAATGTGGCAAGCCTTGTTCATTGCCAGGAGCCAATGGCCAGAGATGCGCACCATTTAATTAGACGAGGTTTCAAAGTGTCTGGTGAGAGAGCAACGGGTAATTTGATCTCCGATTTGAACAGGTCACACCAGATGTGCAAAGAATCAGAAATTTTGAGCTGGTGATCTGAGTCAGTGATTGATTGTCCTCAAGCTGTGCTCACGTCTGATACATAGAACGGGAATAAGAAAGATCGAAAAAAGGAAGAAGGAGGTGGAGAAAGGAATGAGAGGGAGGGACGATGGACGGAAGGAAAAAGTGAGGGAGGGAAAGAAGGAAGGGTGATTGGAAGGGAGGGAAAAGAAAGGATGGAATGAGGCGAGGGAGAATGGAAGAGAAAGCCAAGGAAGGAATGTAGGGAAGGAGGATGTAAGGAAGGTAAAAGGGAAAGAAGGAACGAAGAGAGGGAGAACGGGAAGGAAGAAAAAATGAAGGAATGGAATGAAGGGAGAATGGAAGGGAGGAAAAAGTGAATGAAGGAATGGAAGGAAAGAGGAAGCAAAGGAAGGAATAAAAGGAAGGAGAATGGAAGGAAGAAAAAGTGAAGGGAGGAATGAAAGGACGGAGAATGAAAGGGAAGAAAAAGCGAAAGAATGAATGAAGGGAGGGAGGATGGACGGAAGGAAAAAGCAAAGGAAGGGATGAAAGGAAGGAGAATGGAAGGAAGGAAAAATGAAGGGAGGAATGAAGTGAAGGAGAATGGAAGGAAGGAAAAAGTGAAGGAAGGAATGGAAGGGAGAGAGAATGGAGGGAAGAAAGAAGCAAAGGGAGGAATGGAGAAGGGAGAATGGAAGGGAAGAAAAAGCAAATGAAGGAATGAAGGGAAGGAAAATGAAAGGGAGGAAAAGTGAAGGGAGGAATGAAGGCAGGGGGAATGGAAGGAAGAAAAAGCAAAGGGAGGAATGAAGGGAAAGAGAATGGAAGGAAGGAAAAAGTAAACGAAGGGATGGAAAGAAGGAGAAAGGAAGGAAGGAAAAAGTGAAGGAAGGAATGAAAGAAAGAAGAAGGGAAAGAAAGAGAGGAAAGAAAGGAGTAAAAAAGAAAGAGAAAATGAAAGAAAGAACGAAAGAGGGAATAATAACGGAGAAGGCAAAGGAGTGAAAATCTGGCGATTTTGAAAACATTGCATTTTAGCATGGAGATAATTCATGAGAACCGTGCTGAGTTTATGCAATTCAGCCTGATATTACGTAAAACCATATCTTCAAAAATCACCGCAAGCAACTAGGTGTCGACCTGTGGTGGTCTGTGCACGCAATTCAATATGGCCACCATCGAAGAGGACCAATCTCCTGTCTCCACTGCTGGTAGATCGAGATAATTGGGTAATACCACCAAATATATGTATTTTGATATGAAAATTCAATCTCCATTTTTTGCTTTTCAAGCAGATTTCAAGATTATTTCCTCACTCTCATATCAAAATACATATACTTAATATCTCCAACCAATAATTTATGGCGACCAGTATTGGGGACATAAGATTGACGCTTTCTGAGAGTGACCATATTGGATTCTCGTGCAGGTACCCACAATTCGACATCATCTTGTGGGTAGTGGTTTTTAAAAATGATATGTTCATACCTAACATCATCCGCAAATGCAGAACGCACCAGATGTACGATTGACACTAAACATGAAGTTATTTTCATGTATTGTTCATCCTATCTTTTATTTTCTTAAGTAGAACTCATGTTACCTGGACTGTTCTAAGTATGCCTGTAATTATGGGTATAACCGAATCTTCCTTTGCCTCAGTTTCCAATTCCTGATTGAGGCCATAACATTCAACAATAACGTTATTTCCATCCTTTTTTTTTCTGATTTTGCAAAAACTAATCCTCTTACAATCGACGGACATTATGTATGGTATATAACGTAGAGAATGTTCATTATATGTGAAATACATTTTAAGTGCATCCCAAAACCTCTATTAGACGCTATTTGATGGGTCTGTCGGTCGGCACGTATGTTATACTACACAAATAGGGAGGAAGAGTTGTGGTGTCATCAAAATATATGTAACATCATTAAAAAATGTGAAGCATTGAAAGAATATCTAATCTGATCTTTTTTCACCAGCTGCTTATGATGCCATTGTAAAAAAATGCCAAAATGCCCCCCCCCCAAACAACCAAAAAAACAAACAAAAAACGCCAAAATCGCCATTTACGATTTGTATTATCTATTATTTTAGCTGAATATTTCATACTGTAACATTTTACAAGTATGAAAATCAATTGAATCAGAAAAGGAAATTACTTCCTTTCCTCCTCCTCCTTTGACTACTACCAACACGGACAGCTGACGTTGAACTTATGGTTCTTGTTTATTGTTGATGACATATTCTTGTATTACAAACTAATGTAGTATGCTTATCGATGAATTCGATAGATAAATTGAAGTTTCCTGAAAACCTCTGTTGTTGAGGGCAGGGTTACTCAACAGATAAAAGATATTTCTTTCTATTCATAACCAGGAGTAAATGTTTGGATATTCAGCCCTATAGTTCCATTCCTGATGCATACATATATATAGGTAGATGGATAGCCAGGCAGAATCCCGTAAAAAGTGAAAGAAAACCCCAAACATGTTGACCTGTGTTTACTGTTTTGGTTGATGGTTTCCTAATAGACAAAAGAAAAAAAATTCTGAAGGAAATTTGTGAGCACAACAACAGAATAGATGAAAGAAACATCAAAACAGACTTTCATATCGATATGAAATAGACGGAAATGTTGTCAAATAAAATGAAAAAGAAACACATCTTTGTAGTTTTCCAACAAAATAACCAGAAGTCGATATTTACTAAAAACTCATCCAAATTATCTTAGTGTCTTTGATAAACAAAATTTGAGTTAAGTTTTTAGTTTGAAGTTTTGTTAATGTTGATATTCCATCCAAAGTGATTGCTTCTATTCATGCTGACTCCAAAAAGCTTCTCCAAAAACTGTAAACAAATTTATCCAAATAGGCCTCCTCCATTTTTTGGTCCGTCTGGCTGATCGGCTGGCTGACTGGGCCGGATATGTACGTATGTATCACTCGTACAGGCCGCACTAATTTAGCTAAAGGACTGAAAATTTAAACATCTACTCTTTAAGAGACAGATCTGCAAATTGAGAACCATGCAACGTGTACATGAAAAAATGATGTTGGGCCTGACATGGACAGAGCACAGGACAGCAAAGTACATCTGGGAAAAGACGTGAGTCAGAGACGTCATAGAATTCATTAAAAATCTCAAATGGCAGTGGGCTGGCCATGTTGCAAGAATGGTGGACAACCAATGGACATTGCGAATCACGGCATGGATTCCTCGAGATCACGTGCACAACCGAGGCCGGCAGAGTACTAGATGGAGAGACGAGCTAGAGAAGTTCAGAAAGTACTGGCTCCATGATAGAGAGGTGTGGCGAATCCTTGGGAAGGTCTATGTCCAACGACAGACGTCAAAAGGCTGCTGCTGCTGATGATGATGATCATGTCTAGAAACACTCTTTCTTTTTTTTCCAACCCATCTTCTCCTTTTATAGTGATGTGTGTTGGGGGTATTCAATTTTAGATATAGTTTTGTCACACTTGTTTCTCTTTTAATCGATCATGAACACTGCCCAACAAAAGGTGACTCAAGTAATTTACTCGATGATTACTCCCTTTTCCAATCTTTTTAATTTAACATCCCCAACATATCATTTTGAAAAAAAAAAAAAAAGACGTTGATCACATGACGGTTCATATAGAGTACCTAACCAGACCATTTTTTTTTTTTCTAAAATCAAATTCTTTGTCCGATAATCTGGATATATAAACCATCAATCTTGTTGAATACAAATCTGCTCCGTATGATACTACTATTATTATCATAGTGTCCTTCGTAGGACAGAACTAAGATTCACCAGACCTTTCCATCATGGGTGTCACGGGGTCAATATTTTCTGAATTTGTCTAGTCCATCGGACCTGCTTATTTTCTGCTGGATGTAATGTTGCATTAGATTTCTCTTACGTTGTGGATCGTGATGTCCTGGAATTGTTTTACATTCTTGCAACATAACCAGCCCATTTTCATTTACATTTTCTAATCTTTTGCACAATATTTCTGATTCATTTTTCTCTGATATATTGTGGTGTCTTGTGATCTCTCCATGTGATGTTGAGCATGAATCTTTCCTGGGTACGTTGCATGGTTCTCAGTTTGAAAGTCAATCTTTTGGTTGGGCTTCATTTTTCAGCTCCATAGGTGACTATCGGGAGGATGCATTGATTATAGACCTTTTCTTTTTAAGACTTATGATATTCTCTTATTCTTGAAGGTTGCGCTTGTCCTATCGACAGCTTGATAGCCTAGAGTGATTCTTAGCTTGATTCTTTCATCTTTTGCGGATTTAATAGAGATTCGTTGTCCTAGGTAGATGTAGTGATCCGCTTTCTTCACAATGTGTTGTTACCCAATCAGTTCCATATTAACTTGTGAATTATGAACTCTGGAGGTGCTGGAGCCCAAGAAGAGTTGTGATGTCATCAAAAAGTGATGTTATTGAATGTAGTGACGTCATTTGAAGGTAAATTATTCCTTTGTAATTTAGAGTTATAAATGACTTGGAATTTCAAGCGGAAATATTTCAGAATTTTGCTGTTGACGCAATCCCGAAGTACTAAATTGATAGCGAACATATGAGACAAATGTCAACAGTAACATGGAGGAGGTTTTCGGATGATTTTGAAGAACAAACTTTTATCGACAAACCTGGCCACTGCAGGGCCAAAGTTTTCTCCTACTCCTATCCCAACAGAAGGTGATCACTGCAACTTTTGTATTGAATATATAATAGATAAATTCGTAAATTTATATGACTTATCAGTTTGGCTCAGTCAGAAAGAGGCCTGCCTACCAATCACTTAACCCTAATTTTACATCATTGTAGGGAAATCAGTGAAGGGTTTACTCCACTGAATTAGATGAGGATTGTTCTTGTTACCATTTATTTGGTCCGAGAAGTTATATTGTTCCCATTCTTCTACCTGTCCCGTCCAGGGACTCTCCTTTGATTTTTGAAAGATGTAACCGTTGCCCATTGAATTGATTTTCACTTCTATTCACCTAATCTTGATATTTTTTTTGTTTTTATGACAACTCAACTCGGACCGTCATTTTGCAACAGCTACAAAAAAAGTGTAGATCTGAAAGAAAAAAAATTAAGCTTCGGTAGAGATTTGAACTCACGTTGGGGAGAAGCCTTATTTAGGCCCAGCTGCATTACCACTGAGCTGTAGGGAGTTGCTAAAGTCCAAGACTAACCCTATGAATTTGCTATTCACCATAAATATCTGTGTTGGAAATCCTCATAAAAAACTGTCGCTAAAACTGTTAAAATAGGGTTCTTCAGTTTTTTTAATGCTGGGCTGGCTAGCTATGTATGTATCATGCACACAGGCAGTACCATTGGAGCTAGAGGGCTAAAAATTCCAACATTTACTTGATAGTATATGTTAAAAAAAGTTTGTTTTTTTTCGAAATTTCCACTATAAATTGTTTTTTGCTTGATCGGGTTTCAATTTGCTATGTTAGCTTATGCTAAAGTGGTCTCTCAGTTTGTGTCCTGTCTGCCTTTACATTTTTTGGGATCACAGCTCTACAAAAGTTGAAAAAAGTATCATTCGTTCATCTGCCCTTTTTTTCCGAATTCTTTAATTGATCAGCCCAAAGACAACATGCAACCAAAAGACATTAGTGGTATGACAGTTTCTTTTGAGTGACTAACCAGACATGATGTTATTGTTTTGTATTAGTCGTACAAACAATTAATAAAGACAAAAAACGCCCAAGGGAAATAAATGCTCGGTCCTAATTTATATGAAGACTAATTCATACTAAGAGATCTATCAAGAGATGTACTAACAAATGTCACTGTTTTGCCCGGAGCAACTCATTTTCTGACCTTTTCGCCACCCAATTCTTTGTAACAACAAGTGCATTAAGTACCCTCTACTCACAACTGTGGCGATTTTGTTCTTGTCTTTTTTTTTGTTGTTTTCTTTTCCCAGAAAGAAAACCACGCGCTAATTGTTACGTAAGCCAAGGCTGGGTACTCACGCTGATAAGAAAGGACGTAAAATTGGCACAAAATAAAGAAAGCTGAGGATAAGAAAGAAAAACAAACAGAAAAGGAAAAAAAATACGAAAGAAAAACATAAAAACACCGAGTAGGATGATCGAGGTAAGACGCACGCCTGCATTTGACTAATGAAGACCACAGACGGATAGGTAATAATAGAATTACAGGTACGAATATATATATATATATGTATATATACACATACACCCATACACACACACACACATATATATATGTATATATATGTATATATATATATATATATTTATATTTATATATATATATATATATATATATATATATGTATGTATAAAATCAGACTGAACTAGCTACCTAAGTATATATGTATGCATTCAGTGAGTGTTTTAAAAACGCAATAAATGCCATCAGAAAAATAGATGTGTTAATTGAATGAAAAATTCACGATTTGAACTTTCCATCTCATAAAAATTTTCTAGACCGCATGTATATAAAGAGGTTGAAGTAGAGTAAAAATGTTCAAATCCAGAATTGGATTATTGTTGAATTAAACACATTAATTTTTTAGATGGCGCTTATCCCGTTTTGGAGCAACAGCGTTCATATATATATATATATATATATATATATATATAGATAGATAGATAGATAGATAGATAGATAGATAGATGGATATATATATATATATATATATATATATATATATATATAGAGAGAGAGAGAGAGAGAGAGGTAAAGATAGATAGATAGATAGATAGATAGATAGATAAATATTCATAAATGCAGAGGGGGAAAGAGAGAAAGAGAGATCAGTAGATAGAGAAGCTTTATAAAGAAAGATAGGGATGCACACAGAGAAAGGAAGATATACATAGATGTATTGATTGATAGATAGAGCATCGTTATATATATATATATATATATATATATATATATATATATATATATGATGAGAGAGAGAGAGACTTTTTTTTATTGTCTCTCAAGGAAGAATTTTTAACCTGTTATCATGATGGAGAGAAAAGGGAGACAAAAAAGCTGAACTCTTCATAAGGAATAAAATGGAAGAAACAAACAGACCAAAACTCACAAAAAATAGAACTAATATAAATAAAAGATGATGACGTGCAAAACATGGCGACATGATAAAAGACGAAATACCATTCGTGTCGCTGTTCTTCTGAAGAAGTTTTTTTTTTTTTCTAAAAGTCTTTTTCTGGTGCAAAAAGAATGGCTTTCTCATCAACGACAAGCAGTAATTCAAGCAATCAGTCCGTTCTAAGTACAATCGCCATTGTTTTATATGGACGTAACGGGAACAATAGAAGACTCTGACGAGCTTACCAACAAACGGAATATGTTGCATGAACTTATTAGTTTGATTAAAGACTGAATACAAGGAATGCTTTTTCTTATATATTTACCTTTGTAAAAACGAACTTGGGAGAGGTATATCTATTCTTTAGTACGTTTACCTGATTTTCCTGAGAATATTAGAAACCATAAACTAAAACTGTCACTGAAAGTGTCAAACTAGGTTCTTTCCGATCCGAATAGCAGTGTATATATGTGTGCATGTATCGTGTGTATAGGCCGCACCAATGTAGCTTGAGATCTAAATATGAATCCATTTAAACTCCGAAATGGTGATGGGCTTGTAGTGTCACAAGAATGGTTGACAACCGATGGTCATCACGACTCACGACATGGATCCCAAGAGATCACGTGCACAACCGAGGCCACACTTCTCTATCGTGGGCGTTGCACAGCCAGTACTTTGTAAATTTGTCTACTTCGTCTCTCCATCTAGTACTCTGCCGGCTTCGGTTGTGCACGTGATCTTGGGGGATCCATGTCGTGAGTCGCAATGTCCATTAGTTGTCTGCGATTCTTGCAACATGGCCAGCCTACTGCCATTTGAGATTTTTAATGGATTCTATGATGTCCCTGACTCTTGTCTTTTCCCACATGTACTATGTTGTGTTGTGGTCTCTCCATGTGAGGCCCAGCATAATTCTTTCATGTGCATGTTGCATAGTTCTCAATATGCGGATCTGTCTATTGGTTAGGTTCCATTTTTCAGCTCCATAAGTGACTATTGGTAGGATGCATTGGTTATATACCTTACTTTTTAGGATTAATGGAGTCTTCCTTTTTTTGAAGGTTGAGCTTGCTCTGTCAAAGGCTTGCCATCCTAGTGTGATTCTTCGCTTGATCTCTTCTTCTTTTGAGGGTCTCAAGGAGATTCGTTATCCTAGGTAGATGTAGTGATCAACTTTCTCCAGTTCTGTGTCCTTGATGTAAACTTTATATAGTCATGTTGTAAATAGTTTAGGAAAATGCAGCTAGTGACCATGCATAGTCATGAATGCATGGCTATAAACGAAGGGATGGAGCAACTAAATCTTCTTCCTTAGCTGTCAGGTAGTTGGGAATTTTCCTCCAAACTCGATGGATACCGAGTCGCTCAGCCAGTTTGGTAGAAATCTCTCACGGTCCTTTTCTGGGAAAAAAATTTTGATTTCTATTTCTCATACCGTGTTCTCATATTGTTGCCTCCCCCATAGTATCTGCGTGATAACCCTGTGACTTGTTCAGATTTGTTCAGTGTGAGAAGAAAAATAAAAGAAAGAGACATGTACCCGGATTCGTGCTCCCTGCGGGTCTCATAAGTACATTAGACATATGTCTGCGATTATGGTACAATAATTGCTTGATAAAACATGTAGCTGTTGCAATTCACCTAGATTTGTTTTTAATCTTTCAAGTTGAAGCATTTTGAAGGTATAGCGCTAACAATTTTACTCTATTCAAGGACTATTATCGGGGATTACTTTGCTGCAACCGAGTATGAAGATTTCAGTGCATTATTTAAAAAACTGAAATCAATCAAATCTTAATACTTAGTAATGTTTTAAATACACTATTCCTCCATTTTGTATTAAAATGCTGCTCATTCAAGATATCTTCTAATAATTCACAGATACATTCAACATTCAAGCACAACCCACGGTGTGTATGGTTAGCATACGTAATTTTTAGTTATTCATTTTATTTGAAGACTTATAATCCGTGCATGGGGTTTTGGACTATGAATGTACGTACTTGTACGTACTCTTTATCATAATTGAAGATATCAGTCACAAGTGCACACTTCAATCACTGTTTGTGATATAATGGCGGGTTTATAGTGTATATAGTGTTATAATTAGATAGATATATAGAAGTGAACAATATATATATATATAGATGGATATGAACATTATGGATAGATGATGAAAATTATCGATAGATATGAACATTGTTAGTAGTTTGATAGATATGAACATTATAGAAAGATATCTATGTTATATGAACATACATATATATAAACATTATGGATAGATTATATATATACATGGACATACTGAGAGATAGAGGGATAAATAGATAGATAGATAAATGAATAAATAGACGGATAGACAAATAGGTAGATATGAATGATATTTATAAAAATAGTTATGGACATTCTGATAGATTGACACTAATATATATATATATATATATATATATATATATATATATATATATATATATATATATATATATGTGTGTGTGTGTGTGTGTGTGTGTGTGTACGTACGTGTTTGTGTATATATAAATGGAAATTCCGATTTATATATACAGATAGAAAGAAAGAAGGAAGGAAAGAAAGAAAGAAAGAAAGGGAAGAAGGAAGGAAGGGAGGAAGAAATACATATGCTCCACATTTTTTTCAATCACTAATCAGTTTCCTGGCGTTGTCTGCTCTAATTATTTCGCTCTTGTTGTAAAGACACAATCATATTAATTTCCTTGTACATCTGGATGGCCTGGCCACTAGGATATAATTGAGCTTTGAGATTATATTTTTAGCCTCCCCCCCAAAAAAATATAAACATTTTATTAGCTCTTGTATTAATAGTTACAATCCATAAATCAATATTTGTTTGCTAGAAAATGTCTAACACTGGTATTTGTAGAAGTAGTCTAGTTACACACAGTTGGAAGAACTATAATTATCTATATATGCATCTACATGTGTATGTATGTATGTATGTATGTATGTATGTATCTATCTATCTATCTATCTATCTATCTATCTATCTATCTATCTATCTATCTATCTCAGCCTGTTCATATGTATGTATGTATGTATGTATGTATGAAGTTATCTATCTATCTATCTATCTATCTATCTATCTATCTATCTATCTATCTATCTATCTATCTGTCTCAGTCCGTTTATATCTATCCATCTATCTCAGTCTGTTTATATGTATGTATGTATGTATGTATGTATGTATGTATCTATCTATCTATCCATCTATCTATCTATCTATCTATCTATCTATCTCAGCCTGTTCATAAGTATGTATGTATGTATGTATGTATGTATGTATGTATGTATGTATGTATGAAGTTATCTATCTATCTATCTATCTATCTATCTATCTATCTATCTGTCTCAGTCCGTTTATATCTATCCATCTATCTCAGTCTGTTTATATGTATGTATGTATGTATGTATGTATGTATGTATGTATGTATGTATGTATGAATGTATATACCTATCTATCTATCTATCTATTTATCTATCTGAGTCAGTTCATATCTAACTCTATCTATCTCAGTCTATTTATATCCATCCATCTATCTCAGTCTGTATGTATGTATGTATGTATGTATGTATGTATGTATGTATCTATCTATCTATCTATCTATGGCCCAACTTCAGTGGATATATATCCTAACAATCTTTCCTCACGAAGTAAAGCCATTCATTAACGTATGCTACATGTGAGACTCCAGCCTGCACCGCCCTGCAAGAAACTCGACCGTCAGTTGAGTTATAGGGGAAAGTTTAACCGCCCCCAGATAATTTGTGTTGACTGAAATACTCATTCACGAATGAAATAATGATACTAATTGTAATGAGGTACGATGACTTTGTTCTCGTTATTCTATCCCTCCCGTTCCTGCGAGTAGAGGTCAGGTGAACAAACTTAGCAAAGAAAGAACCTTACAAGGGGAGATACAGTAACATTTTTGTCTTTGAAATTCGTACGACGAAAAATCCGTTGGGGGTTTGTTTCCGCCCAGTCCGACCTTAATAACGATTCAGTTGAATATTTCAAAAATATGATAAAAATCTTTTTTCTACTCAACCAGCGGTTGGATGGACTGGAAAAATTACATGTGAAAGAGAGAGAGAGAGAGAGAGAGAGAGAGAGAGAGAGAGAGAGAGAGAGAGAGAGAGAGAGAGAGAGAGTTGACTTGACTGACTTGAGTGGCTGAGTTGAATATTACAGTCTGCTTGTTTGTGTCCAATTCTCTGTCTAACTATCTATCCATCCATCTATCTATCTATCTATCTATCTATTACAGTGTTTTCATAAACCTCTCTGGTAGTAATGAATGCCAAAATGGAAATAGAAAGACTGAGAAAAAAAAAAACTTACAAGTTACATCTAATTTTTTTCCTCAGTCCTTCCATTTCCATACTGGTATTCATTACTACAAGATAGATGTATAAAAACATTGCAAGTTACATCATTTTTTCTTTGTGTTAATAAAAGAACCCGGTGCGTTTCTTTTTATCCTAATTTCTTCAGAGGCTGGGCAGAGAGAAAATGATTTTACATTTAAAAAACAAAACAGGTTTGTTGATCGAGAACCCGGATATCGAACGAAAAACTGTCAGCCAACACACACACACACATGCACACATATACACAGTGCACAGGTTTTAGCCAGCCGGATATTTTTAATGGTATCCTCCGTAGAGTGAATGCTGTAGAATAAGTACTTCCATGATTTGCATACCAGTTCAGCTCATTAGAAACTTTAATGAAAAACTGTGAACGTAAATTTCTTCAGTTTTTAAACGATCCTGCTAGGCTATCTATCTATCGATCTATGTGTCACCCATACAGATTGCACTAATGAAACTAGAGGACTGAAAACTTGAACATTCACTCCTTAATATGTCTAAAAAAAGTTGAGTTTTTTCAATTCTTAACCCAAATAATTATTTGATGGGGGCCACATTCACAGTGTGAGTTCCGCTTAAATTGGGTCCTTGGTTTGTGTCCGTTGGCATTCATATATATTTTTTTCAATTTCGGACGTTTTAGTGATCACGGCCCAACAAAATGTAAAAGTAGTGATTCATTCTTTGATCACCTCTTAACCACCAATTTTTTAAATGATCATCCCCCAACAGGGCTTGCTGCCAAAAGACATTGGTACGTGATTGTTTCTAATAGGGGACTAACCAGACACTTTTTTTTTTAGATTTCCGTATTTGCTTCTGCGCTTGTACGGAAATTGAGTCAAATATTTGGTAACACTAAAAAAAGCCAGTTACCAAATCTATAAGAATTCAAACTCACGCTTCGTTTCTAATTTTCTTTTTATAGATAGCCGTGCATCTTATTGAAGCAAATGTATTGAGCTGGATAGATACAGAGGTAAACATCTCCCTAAAATAATTAAAAAAACAAACAAAACAAGTCTGGTTCGTCACTCTGTAGAAACCGTCACAGGGTCAACGTCCTTTGACAGTATGCCGAGCTAGAATAAAAGGTGATCAACGAATAAGCTACTCAAAGTGATCACTATGAGAAAGTTTGACTTTTCAAAAATGCACGCATAGATGCTGCTGGACACTAACCTATAACCAATTTAGCATGAACTTATATAGCAAATTGACATTATTCAGGGGTGATTTTCAAAAGTTTGAATTTAACGCTCTTTAGTTTCATTGGTGCAGCCTGAACATACATGCTTAGCCCGCCAGCAGGACCAACTTGAAAACTGAAGAAACCTATGTTGCCAGTTCTGACCTACAGTCTCTAATACTGTTGACATATGCAGGAGCATTTTTACTCCAAGAGTTTTTCACAAACACGGATTTTCATTCATTTGAAATTGCTTTTTCCTATTTGTTCAGTATATTTTATCAATCTCTCTTGTGAAAAGATTGTTTTCTCCAGCAATTTCGCTTATTTCCTTTCTCTGTGAAAAGAGTATAACAGTTTTATTCATGCATGAATACCTATAGGTAAAAATTACTATATACCACTATATATATATATATATATATATGTATATATATATATATATATATATATATATATATATATATATATATATATATATATATATATATATATGTATATATATATATATAAATTGTGTTACATTATATAGAAACTTATTTGAGATTATTTCCTATCATTACACGGTTAATATATTACTCGCAACTTAAATGAAAAAAATGATTAAAGAAAATGCCACCGATAGGGTAGCTGCTTCAGCGTAGCAATGCTCTTACTATTAAGCAAAACAGCCACCAGTAATGCAAAGCCCAAATAATCGCTTCTACACCACATTCTCATCTTGTTTATTCCCGGTCAATTTGTCTCTTTCAACGCGACAGTTGTATACAAAGAAACGGACATATATAGCCCGAAAGAATGAATATAAACTGCGTTGCGTTACATAAAATTTATTTGAGATGATAGTCTGTGATTACACGAGTGATATATCACTCAACGTAGACAATGTAAATAGAATAAGCAATTAAAAAATTCGATTCCTTCTGCAGCTCCATTTATTTAAGTGTTTATTCTATTCACGTAGTCTAGGACAAGTTTCTATACAATATAACGCAATTTATAACCATTCTGTCGGACAACATACGTCCATTCCTTAATATATATATATATATATATATATATATATATATATATATATATATATATATATATATATATATATATATATATGGGGCATTTTAATCGGAACTATCCTGGAACCGGTGTTAACCTGTAGTAAACTGAACTGACGACCACGTAAATGAATGAAAAAAAAAAAGATTCTGAGCTGTGTATATCAGGAAGCAGCCTCAACCCGGTTACGTTCCACCATCTAAGCAAATGACATTTTTGGCGAGTGGGTGTCCTAGATAGAGCCCCCAAATCGCTCATCTCTCTATCATGAGCATATTTATTTACATATGCATATATATGTGCTTCCATTTGTCCGTTGCTTCCCCCCCATATATATATATATATATATAAATGATAATATTATGAGAATATGAGTTACATTAATTTATCTCACGAATTGAAGTTTCATGTGAGGAGTTAAAAGAGTCGGTATTTATCGGGTAAAATTTAGCTGTAGCTATGGAACTGTCCATAATAAAAGGACATAAACTATCAAATCTAATGATATGTATGGGCATACCATAAGGATGAATTTAGTAGGGAGGATACATGAATATTATGAAATTTCAACGTACAAAACTCTATGAAAAACACATTTTTCTAAATGAACTGCTTCAACTGAATCTGCTCATAGTTTTATGAGGACCTTTTTTTTTGAGAATAGATATTTGCTGTAAAGTAATCGAGCGAATTGATACTAAGGTGGGAGGTGGATCTACGATGTACTTATTGAGTACAACTGGACACTGATTTTGCGTCCCTCTGCACACACACACACACACACACATACTCTCCCAGAGAGAGAGAGAGAGAGAGAGAGAGAGAGAGAGAGAGAGAGAGAGAGAGAGAGAGAGAGAGAGAGAGAGAAATTCCACCGAGAAAATAATTGCCAGTGAGTCCATTCAAGTGAGCTTCTCATATGAAATACGAAATACAATTTTATATTGCTTTAGAAAACTATTTCAAATTCTATGAACATTTGATTCGGGGAATAATTCCCGCTGAAAAATTATGAACTTGACCCTACGTATTAAGGTGTATCCAAAAATAAATTTCCTGAAAAGTTATTTCTATAAGGCTGTTTATGTGTTCCTTTGTGTACAAAAAATATGTACGTAAAATTTCCTGTCATTGGGTCAAGATTTAAAGGTTGCCACAGTTGACTTCATCTGTAAAAAAAAAAAAGAAAAAAAAAGAAACTTCATGAATGAACGCAATTTTTCGATTTATGGATTTATTCTTTTTTTATTTTTTTACTCCAAAATGCTTAATAAGAAAAATATTCTAAATATTGTTGATAAAAGAAATGAACAGAAAGATAAAAACGAGTTAGTTTTCATTGTTTCTTTCCTATCAGTGTAGCGTGGTATTCTATTGGCTTCTGCTCTTGCCATGACTTTTTGGAGGTGTAGCTTCTAGTGTTTTTGTTGACGTTTTATTGTAACGTTAGATGACAGCAATATCTAGCATAACAGCATCATTGACAACCTTCATCTTTAAGGAAGGCTCTCTAAACTCCTTGTAGTTGTCATCATCTGACAATTGCTGTGGATCCCTTCGGAGGAACTTGTGTGCCTCTGCCATACCCGTTACTCTTCAGGTATCAAAGAGGAGCAATGTCCTCTTTGTGGCGAATAATGCTACGTAATTATCTACACAACTAACTGGCTTACTGATGCATTGGAAACAGCGATCTTTTGCAGGGTGTTAGAAGTTTTGAACCATTTACCTCTTTGTATTTATACTAATCATGCCTTCAAAAAAAGCCAGTCCAATCAGATACCTCGAAAATTAGCACAGATGACACCATGGAGCTATTTCCACTGTTTCAGTAACTTCTCTATAGGGATATATCTCCAGAATGTCTAACATTTCAAAGTCAATGTAAGGAGTGCGTGTCTTTGTTGGTGCTTCACCTCAGTATTTGACGTAAATTGAACTGACAAAGCCAGCAGAGTCACATTCCGGCCAAACCTTGCGTGAGGTGAAACTGGTTCTAGAAGAAGTAGACTTTTAATGCATAATTTTCTTTCCCAATCACTTTGCGAGGGTTGTTGAAACCGAAGCTTGAATGGAGGTTTGACTATCGGTTTTTCTCTTCAAGAAGCGTAACGACACTCCAAAAAATTCCTTTTAGTCGTCACGAGGATAAGTTGCATGCAATCCAGAAGAAAGGTAGTTGAGTACTTATTTTCTTATCTCTTGGACTGGATTCTCGGTGGTTAGACAAATTCTTTGTTTGCGAAAGGTAGCCGTTCCTTTTTCAAATATGAAAAGTCTAGTATATCTCTGAAATTTCGAGATGAGGTATTATTATTATTTCTAATATTATATGGACTATCCTCATCTTGGTTGTTTTTCATAAAACGTTTCAGCAGTGGTACTCTACAGCCTTCATCAGGTATCATCTGGTAGGTGTGGGGAAGTAACGAACCGAACCCTTTATTTATCCGACGGGGGTATATTGACCGCACTACCCTGTTAGCATTAGTAGTATTATTATTATCTCACACTGGGATTGAACCTAGAACCATCAGATTACTTGCAGTAATTTTGTCTGATTCTGTAACCACACCTACCAGATTATACCTGATGAAGGCCGTAGAGTACAACGGCCGAAACGTTGTATGGAAAACAACCAAGATAAGGATAGTCCGAATAATGATAGAAATAAATGAAAAGTCTAGTTTCAGGGCCCACTTTTGGAACATATATCGACAGAACAACACGTAAAATTGAGATTCCGAACAAATGTTGTCGATAAGCTGTACACATTAGCCCCAATGACTTTCAAATCGTAACACAATTCTGAACATATCTTCATTTGATCATTGTCAAGCTGTCTTGTGTTATTTTCCGTCACTTCCTTCTCAAAACATCAAAGGTTTCCTGCTACAAGAATACTTGAAAATTCAAATAAGTAACAAAATAAATCATGAAAGAATATGTTTATACATCATCAAAATTTACTTAGATAAAGTTCACTGCATTATTATGCAAATATGATCATGATCATTCTCAATATGTATGCCTCGTTTTTTACATCGTATATTTTCTGTACTGTCCATTGAAACATATTTTAAAGATTTATATGATTTGGAAAGATCTCTTATATTGATAAATATCATATATAACCTTAATGCAAGACTAAAAACAGAAGAGGCGTCTCAGTGTTTTGTCCGCTTTGATCGATCTGGTTGAACTGCGCACTGGACTATTGTCAAGAATAATATCATTGAAAATGGAAAGACCTAAATACTCATCAATTTAGCTGAACTTTCGCACAGAATACTTACACACTATAAGGACAAAAAGCAAGCTAGTGGAGGTGATCTTTGATAGTTATTGGGGCTTTTAGATCATTCATATATATATATATATATATATATATATATATATATATATATATATGTTGAGTGGACAATACGGAAAATTGTGGTATTTAAATTAGGTTTAATATACTTATGCACAGACACACACACACAGAAACATACACACACACACACACACACACACACATATATATATATATATATATATAGAGAGAGAGAGAGAGAGATAGAGAGAGACAGAGAGACAGAGAGAGACAGAGAGACAGAGACAGGGACAGAGAGAGAGAGACAGTCAGACAAAAAGACAGAGAGAATCAGAAGAGATATACATCATTATCAGTATTTTATCGCTTGGCGTTGGACATACACATTCCCCAAGATTTGCAGGACCCAATCATGGGCGTTGCAGATCCAATACTCCTTGAATCTGTTCAGTTCATCTCCCCATCTAATATTCTGACGGCTTTGGTTCTGCACTTGATCTCTTGGGATCCATGTTTTGAGTCGTGAAAGGCTTGCCTCCCTAGAATGATTCTTCATTCAATTTCTTCTTCTTTTGAGGGTTTCATGGAGATTTGTTGTTCAAGATAGATGTAGTGGTCTACCTCCTCCAGCTTTGCGTTTTCAATCTTGATCGTTGTATTTATTCCCGACATGTTTGTTGTGCGTGATATCTATTTTGCTGGAGCTCATGTGAAGGCCAACTTTTTTGCTTTCTTTATTCAGTTCATCTAGCATTACTTGGAAGTCAGGTGAGTTCTCTGCAAAAAAGACGACGTTGTCTGTGAATCTGAGGTCGCTTAGGTATTCTGACAAAAAAGCTGCTGTGATGGTATATATGTTGCAATTCTCTGACATATACGGGGTCTTCACCTTGTAGAGTGATTGTATTAATGACTTCGGGAATATCCATTGAGTCAAATGGCTACTTGATAAATGCTACTGCGAATGGCATTTTATATTCTGCTGCTCCCTCTTTAAGTTGATTTATCGAATGGAGATGGTTCAAGATTGAGTAGCTTGTTCTAAAGCCAGCTTGTTCCTGTAGTTGGTTTTTGTCAGGTGTTTTTGTGATATGATTGATAATAACTTTGGTGAAAAGTTTGCAGATGCAGTTGAGTAGTCTTATTGGTCTGTAGTTGATGAGGTCTTTAAAGTTTCTTTTTTTTATGTAACTCCATTATAATTGCAGTGTTTCAATTTTCCAGAACTTCACTCTTCTTCAGGTATGAATTGAATAGAATGACTGGTTTTCTAGTGATGACTTTATCAGCTTTTTTGAGTTGGTCGATGGTGATGTTATCTGGTCCAGGGGTCACTTCTATTTTTTTGGTTTGTTTGATGGCTTTTTCCACCTCTAATGGAGTAACTTTTAGGTAATTCTCGAACTGGTTGCTTGCATCTTGTGCCCACTGTTCGTTATGCTATGATCTTTGTTTAGAGGAGAAGAATTTTTGGAAGAATTCTTGGGCACGTTCGACGATCCAGTCTCTGTCTGTTATAGGGTCTCCATTTTCTTCTTCGTACACAAGTTGTTCGTTTCCACCCTGTTTTTTTCTAATACCTCTAGAACTCCAACCTTTTTTGAGAATTGTTCCGATGTTCGCTGTCGTGTATTTTCTTTTGTCTTCTCTCCCTTTTGGGAGTGGTGGTTTTATTTTGTCCGGTTGCTTAAATTTTCTTTCTCCATTCTTACCCTTTTTCCACGAGCTCCTCAGTTTCATCAGAGGTTTTAGTGATAATTTGTGGGCTCTTCAGATTAAACTTAGGAGTGATTTCGTTTATAGAGGCCATTAATTTGTTTCCGAATTCTTTTTTGTTGGTTTTGTTCCTTCCTAGTTCGGTAAGAAATTCATATCAGTTTTTTCTGGTCAAGCTTGAAGGATCGAATTGGTTCTTTTGGTACGTTTAGTGGTTGCAGTTTGGCATGGAATATTTTTCCTGCGTTCTGAGGGTGTCTATGATCTATATACACATTTTTCATAGCTCTTATGTCTACTACCCGAGAGTCCATTTTATTTATTTATTGACTAGAGTTTCCAAAAAAACTCTTATCATGAAGAACAAATAATATAATCAACACGAATTAATGTATCCCTCTGATTACTCAGTGATTACTCTTTCCGGCAGAAAACATGCATCCACGAAATTAATGTGTATATGTTATATTCCTATAACTCTGTTTTTTTTCCTGAGCAGAACACTCAAAATGTGAGGGTCATCAAAACATCACTCTGCGTAAACAAAGCTATAAAAATGTGTATTTTTCAATATTTTTCCATAATCATGTTTTTCTCACTTGTGTATCGGGACGCCCACGTTGTTTTTATATATTAGAAACAGTCAACCAGAACTGTCACCCAAACTGTCAATATTGGCTGTTTCTAATCTGGTTCTGCAGGCTGGCTGCCTGGGTATGTCTGTTTCACGTATACGGGGCGCATCAATGGTGCTATCAGGCTGACATTCACTACTTATTATCTTAAAGAAATGGATTAAGAAATTTATTTCAAAATACGTTTTTATAGTAGGATAGGGGTTCAATTTATGATTGAGGTTTCTGATAAATTGATCTCTTAGCTTGTGTTCACTGTTTTTTTTTTCGGAACATTCAGATTTTTGAAAAAGATCACTGTCCAACGAAAGGACATTGACTACCCCTTCCTCCAAGTTTAATTGATCATCCCCGACAAGGCAAGACATTTTTTTGTGACGGTTTCTATTGAGTTTCTATTGGCTGACTAACCAGAGTTGTTTTCAAACAAACAGTTTGGAAAGGAACGATCTGCTTCCGACTTCATTCTTCCTTTTCGATTTCTCTCGTTTACTTAATGGTCGTGGAATATAAGAACGACCTATGTGTTGCAATAAACAAAGCGAGAAAGACAAGATAAAGAAAAATAAAACAAAAGAACAATTTGCATGGTTTGGTTGGACAATTGATCTTTCCTGTTAATGTTACAACAGCGTTTGTATTGATCCATTTTCTGTCCTTGTTTTGATGACAAATCAAATAAATAAAAAGAAGTTCTTTTTTTGATCGTTTACTTTTTGTCACAATGGGCAAAGCCTTTCTGTTGCTTATCAGATCAAAGAGTTTGTAAGAGAGTAGTTATTAATGCGACAGAATTAAGAATATTTGGAAAAATTTTGTTAAGATTGCTTATTTATGCTAAAACTAGGATATACCCGTCAAAATGATGGTGTTATTCATATGCAGAACGGCACCGAAGAGTGTAAAGCTATCTTATCAGGTATTTCATTTTTAATAATTAAAATATTCAAATTCAAAGGTTTTTTTTTCAAAGTTGCAACTCAAATCATGCTGTTTTAATGTGTGATCTGACAAAAAGTTTCGAAGTTTCTTTCTGACGTCATATCTGTTGTGATGTCATAATAAGAAGGCAAATCATCCGTGCAAACAAACTAAGAAACAAAAGAATTTGCATATAAGCTCAAGATGTGATTAGATTGTAATCTTGTAAACACTAGAAGATGACGTGTATAAATGATGACTAAAAAGGCTAACATTGAGTAACGCACTTATTCACACAGGATTAAAAAATGTCGAGATTGTGTTGCACAGGGAAATGGTGCCTGAACTTTGAAGTATTCAGGATCTCACACACTTATCTCAATATCCTCCCAACCTTTCAGAGTATTTTCCTCAATATCGCCTTCGGTCTGAAAACTCCTCCTTTTTGCTTTGGGAAAAGCCGGAAATTACAGATAGAGGCGAGGGGGAAAATCGGGACTGATAAAGGCTGACGGTTCTGGAAGAGAGAAAATTTTCTGAATAAAACCTGCACGATGTGTGAAGAATGGACAGGCTATTATGAATGTGGCAAGCACACAGTACATAAGCTCATTCAATTGCCGAGTAACTGCACGGGAGATTATTTGTTCACGAATGCGTAGTAAGGTCTCCTCTGACTGGTTTTCAATTTGAATCAAAACTGCAAACGTTTATCAGTAAATTTAAAACAGCTGAATACTTTCTAGTGCCAGCTGCGTGGCTCCTGTTGCTGGAATGAACAGAACCGGTTAGTATGATAGTAACCATTTTCTGTAACTATTTTGTTTTTTATGAAAAAATATGGAACCTTCCCAACTCTTACAAATTAGGTACCTGAAGAAGGTTGTAGAATGGATCGAGCTTAATTGTATGTCAACAACATCAAATATGCAAAATGTTTGATTGTTGAAACAAAGCTGGCTCTTTTACTCTTCTCAAATTTGTAGAGAGATATTCCTTTTTCCTAACAGTTTTTCACATGTAGAAGGCTGTAGAATGGGCGGCCAAAACGCTGTCTTCACTGCGTCAACAATACAATGAGATGATTCAATATGTCCAAACAAAGCCTCGAATGTCAATGAATCTTTTGAAAGTTATAAAAGGAAAAACGAATATAAAATAGTGTCAATACTTCAACTAAGAGATTTGAACAAAGCTGAATAATTTAAAATCCTTTGTCGGATCATTTTCCTGTTCGCTATCAATTCTGTAAAAGTCCCATCACTTACCCTTTTAGCAACCATATGTATAACGCGATATGTATAAAATCAGAAAGCTGTAAAAATCAAGTTTTCATTTTTTCATAAAATATGAATCCACACATGAAGAAATTTACCAATGTGCATGGAATTGACGTTGTAAAATAGAATTGCATTCATGCATCTGACTTAGTAGAAAGACTTGAAGCAAGAAAGTTGGCCTCAACATGAACTTCAGGAAAACGTCGTGTACAAGGAACATGTTGAGGACAGAGACACAACAATCAAAATCCAAAAAGCAGAGCTGAAGAAAGTAAAACACGACATATACCTCGGACAGCGAATCTCCATGAAATCCCAAAAAGAAGAAGAAATCAAGCAAAGAATCGCATAAAGTTGGTAAGCTTTCGATCGATCGATTTCAACATCCAAGAACAAGGAAATCCCACGAGGTTAAAAAAGTGTCTATAACCAATGCAACCTCCCGATATTCACACATGGAGCAGAGACATGGAACCCAAGCAAAAGATTGACTCTCTAGCTGAGAGCAATGCAACGTGCACATGAGAGAATCATGCTGAACTTCGCATCAAAAAATCATGACGGCTTTATATTAGAGAAAATATTTCATAGAAACCATTGGAAGATTCAAATGGCAATGAGCTGGACATCACTTATTGACACCAAGACTCCCAACATAGATCCCAGAGTTCATATGCAAAATTGGTGCTGACAGAAAGTAAGATGGTGTAATATTTTACACAAATTCAGAAAGTAATGACTCAGCAACGCCCATAATAGAGAGGTTTTGCGAATCTTGGGGAAGGTTCATGTCCAACAACGGACGATAAATGATTATGATTCTCTGAAGAATAAAAATATGAAAATTAACAAATCAATGAATCCGAATAGAACCCAATGGTCCAAGCTCACTGCAAAGCGAATCTCTGTTATCCACATATATAAAATGCAATGTGTTCCACGTATTTCAAATACACTGTCATTTTTACTGCATGGGTAGACTAATCATCCCATGACAAAACTGCTTGTCCGTCTGTTTTTATGTGACTGTGCACCTCAAACAGATTTCAAACGGAATTTATGGGTGTACCAATGGGACCAGTAGGTATGTTTTTATCATATTAGTTTATTCAAAGAATATCCAAAGGAAATGATATTGTAGAATGTGCGTTCGCACATACAGCAATGATAATGATTTGATATCTATCCACCTATCTACCAATTTAGCTATAATTCAACATTTTTGGCGACCAACCCCCAGAGATATAAATGTGGAGTAAGGAATAATGTTGATGAAGATTTTCACATAAGATAATTGTCTCTTATCCTGGCCCAAGACCCTATTATGCCTCTCTTCGTTGGGTGAGTTTCAGCTAACTGAATTCACGAATTTCATACTAACTCGTAGACCTTTAATTGAATGCTTCCCGTCTTTCTGTCTTCATTTCAATGATTACATCTGGAATTTTCACCTGTTTTGAATTATATGTCATTTAATTGGGACATTACTTACAGTTTTTTTTTCAGTTGGCAATCTCCCAGGGCCTCCAAGAGGAATTTAATCATTTTGGACCCTTTCCCAACTCTGTTACTTATCCTGTTTCAGGCTCATTTGACTCGGTGATCCCTTTTTGGGCCACTGGCCTGGATACAATGTACTCAATGAACCCCTTTCATACAGCCTGCACTCCTAACAACGTTATTAGAAACTACCAACCTAACCTGACACCAAAACTGTCAAATTAAGCCTTTCCAGTTTTCAAGTCAATCCGACTGGATATATATATATATATATATATATATATATATATATATATATATATATATATATATTGTGAACAGGCCGCTCCAATGTAGCAGACTAGGTGAAGACCAAACCTTTACTCGTTAGTTTGTCTACCATAAACATCATTTTTTTCCCTACCTGACCCTCTATAAAGGTCTTTAATTGAAGATTTGCAATGTTAGTTTATGCTAAATTGGTCCCTAGTTTGTGTCTGTTTATTATTTGAAAAATCAAGACTTTTTAGTGATTGCTGCTGAACAAAGGGTGAGAGAATTAACTCATACGTTGATCATCCTTTTTTTGCAGGGTTGTAATTGATCACCACTAACGCAGAATGCTACCAAATATGTTGGTTTCTATTGAGTGACTAAGTAAACCTATTTTTACCTTTATCCCATGATGAACATTGAAGTGTTTCCAGCATCTGTTATCCGAATGCTATATCATAATTAACCCTTTGATTTCCAAAGTTCATAAGTAAGAACTATTCCTGCAAAGAGGTAAAATCTTTGGCAAGATTCCAATAATAGTTTCTTAACGAAAATTCTTTAGATGATTTGATGCCAACTTGCAAATTCCGGCAAGTCATCTATATGTTCTGCTTCACTATGCTGATAAGTGTCATCACAAACGGAAGAATATTTCAAATTAACCTAAAAACCAACACACACACATATGTATAAACATACATACATACATACATACATACATACATAATACACACACACACACACACACACACACACACACATATATATATATATATATATATATATATATATATATATATGTGCGTGTGTGTGTCTGTGTGTGTGTGTGTGTGTGTACATGTACACTTGAACGGTTTGTAAGTGCATAACTCAAGGTTTCAGGGCACTGGATCGTTCACTGATATCATTTGAAATAGGATAAACAAGAACCGGGAGTTTAATGAGGCGTTAACTGTAAAATTTTAACGCCATTATTGACACATCATGCGACCCTGGATATTTTTTTTTGTAAGAAGCATCTCATCAAGATGTTCCTTTTGATTCAGTTTCAAGTAAATCTGATTCAAAACAGCTGAGAAAATCGATTTTAGATAATAAAATTCAAAAATCATAATTGCCAGATCACTTGACACTTAAATGAAGATTTCCCGAGTAAGAAGCATTTTATCAAGGGACAAATTTCTCCAAAGTTTGAAGTAACTCAAAACGTACGATGAAATCAATTTTAAAACAAAATGTTTAAATGTCATTATTGCTAGATCACGTAACGAAAAGTGGGAGTTGTTTTTTCTCAGTGAGAAGCGATTTATTTTGGCACACCTTTCCATAAAGTTTCAAGTAAATAGGAATAAGAAGAAGTAGGAAAAAGAATACGTGAATATGACGACCGACCGACGGAAAGAGCCTCGTTACCCCCAGAAAATATCCTAAGGTTTATGATTAGAGAATATTATGATAGGTTTTGACACACTGACAGACGGACATTTTGCGAATAATAATAATAATAATAATAATAATAATAATAAAAAGGAAGGCCTGCCAAATAGTAGACGTGGCTGTGCCTGCAGACCATAGAGTAAAAAAGAAGGAGACTGAAAAAAGGGAAAAATACCAGGACCTAGCAAGGGAGTTAAAGAAAATGTGGAACATGAAAACCAGGGTAGTACCAGTCATAGTGGGAGCACTAGGAACTGTCCCCAAAACGCTGAGGGAGAGACTGGAGGAGATCGGGATTAGGGGGAGGATAGAGACCGTACAGACCACAGCACTACTGGGAACTGCACGGGTACTGAGGAAGGTGCTAGAGATATAAGTACTGCAACGAATTGTAGCTCTGTCATGATATACGAAAGAGGGAGGAGACGTTAGCTGAAGACCTGAGGAGACTTATTGTCACTCAGCCCTCAGCGATAACCACTGGGCAACCGGTGTGAAACTGTAAATCGCAGAATTACTGCGACCTGCTAGTACTAGGAGAGGAGGGCTGGAGACTTGAGGAGACTTGCTGTCACTCAAACTCCAGCGGTTACCACCAGGCAACTGGTGTGAGATTCCAAATAATAATAATAATAATAATAATAATAATAATAAGAAGAAGAAGAAAAAGAAGAAGAAGAAGAAGAAAAGAAGGTGGTAGGGGGCTCATCAGCATAGAAGATTGTGTCCAGAGAGCTAAAGTAGTCCTAGATAGATATGTGCAAACAAATAGTGAAGAAATCATAAAGAGCGCGAGGGATAGTGCAACAAACAATAAAGTAGAAAACAATGGAACAGTACAGCAAACTAGAAAAGAAAAGTGGGAAGGGAAAAAATTGTACGGCGAGTTTAAAAGACAGATAAAAGATATAGCAGACGAGAAATCATGGACGTGGTTACGAAAGGGAAACCTTAAGAGAGAAACAGAATCGCTCATCATGGCAGCCCAAAACAAAAGCATAAGGACAAACTACATAAAAGCAAAAATCGACAGAACACAGACAAACAGCAAATGCCGCATGAGACAGTAAACCACATAACCAGTGAATGTAGTCAACTCGCCCAGAAGGAGTATAAGCAAAGACACGATAGAGTAGCAACGATGATACACTGGGAACTAAGTAAACAAATGGGATTCAACCATAGGGAAAAGTGGTATCAGCACAAGCCAGAGGCAGTTTTGGAGAATGACAACCATAAACTACTGTGGGACTTTGACATCCAAACTGACCACCTCATCCAGGCAAGAAGGCCGGACTTAGTAATAGTAGACAAAAAAAAGGAAGGCCAGCCAAATACTACACGTTGCTGTGCCTGCAGACCATAGAGTAAAAAAGAAGGAGGGTGAAAAAAGGGAAAAATACCAGGACCTAGCAAGGGAGTTAAAGAAAATGTGGAACATGAAAACCAGGGTAGTACCGGTCATAGTGGTAGCACTAGGAACTGTCCCCAAAACGCTGAGGGAGAGACTGGAGGAGATCGGGATTAGGGGGAGGATAGAGACCGTACAGACAACAGCACTACTGGGAACTGCACGGATACTGAGGAAGGTGCTAGAGATATAAGGACTGCAACGAATCGTAGCTCTGTCATGATATGCAAAAGAGAGAGGAGACGTTAGCTGAAGACCTGAGGAGACTTATTGTCACTCAGCCTTCAGCGATAACCACTGGGCAACCGGTGTGAAACTGTAAATCGCAGAATTACTGCGACCTATGAGTACTAGGAGAGGAGGGCTGGAGACTTGAGGAGACTTGCTGTCACTCAAACTCCAGCGGTTACCACCAGGCAACTGGTGTGAGATTCCTACTACTACTACTACTACTACTACTACTACTACTACTACTACTAATAATAATAATAATACGTGGCTGTACCTGCAGACCATAGAGTAAAGAGGAAGGAGAGTGAAAAACTGGAAAAATACCAGGATCTAGCGAGAGAACTGAAGAGGGTGTGGAACATGAAAGCCAGGGTAGTGCCAGTCATAGTGGGTGCACTAGGAACTGTCCCAAAGACACTGAGGGCGAGACTGGAGGAGATCAGGGCAGAGGGAAGGCCTGAGACTGTACAGACCACAGCACTGCAAGGAACTGCGCGGATACCGATGAAAGTGCTAGAAATATAAAGACAGCTACACTAATTGTTAACAGTGACCTAAGAGAAGAAGGGAAATGAAAGTGGAAATGTGAACCATAGCACTTGCATGATAGGCGAAAGTGAGAAGAGATGTTGGCTGAAGACCTGAGGAGACTTATTGTCACTTAGCCTTCAGCAATGCCCACTGGGCAACCGGTGTGAAACTTTAAACCGCAGTATTACTGTGGCCAATGAGAACTTGGAGAAAAGGGCTGGAGACTTGAGGAGATTTGCTGTTACTCAACCCCCAGCGGTAACCACCAGGTAACTGGTATGAGATTGCAAAATAATAATGATAATGTTGCTGTATATGTGATGTAATTACACGCTGATAGAGGAATGAGGATACATTTGTGTGTTGATACTCAACTTCAGAGAGAGAGAGAGAGAGAGAGAGAGAGAGAGACAGAGAGAGAGAGAGAGAGAGAGAGAGAGAGAGAGAGAGAGAGAGTTCTAAGATGATATGTTTCTTATTCCTGATTTTTGTATTGTACTTATCATTGAAATCATAGAGGAGTTTTGAAGATATCATATGAACCGACAGGAACTTTTGGTGATATTATGGGCATAACTACGAAGTTGGGAAAATAATTATGCATGAAATGCACCCAAAGTTTATACATTCTATCCTATTTTGTTGCCCACCTCTCCACAAACTGTCCATAGAAATTCATTGAGAACTATTAGATATCTTGTGGGCAGTCATGAGCGTACACATGAATGTATCTTGATCGAAAAGAAATTACTGGATTCACTTCAAAATGAATTCCTGGATCAAACTCTGGGAGATAACGTGTGGACTGTCATGAGTGTATTCATAGGAATATCTCAATAAAAAAGAAGAGAATTCCTGGATTCATTTAGAACCTTTGAAGATATCGTATAGACAGGCATGATTGTATTCTTAGATGTATCTCAATCCAAAATTAATCGCTGGATTTACGTCAAGATAAATTCCTTGGTCAATCTCTCAGAGATATCATGTGGACAGTCATGAACGTATACATAAATATATCATAATCCAAGACAAATTTCTGAATCCACTTTAAAATGAATCAAAGGATAAACCTCTTGGAGATATCGCGTGGACAGTCATGAGAGTATACTTAAAAGTATCCCGATAAAAAAAAAAATATGATAGTTCCTGAATTCACTTTGAAATAAATTCCTGGATCAACTTGAAAAAAAATCCTGGATCCACTTTTATGGAAAAACCCTAGATCCAATTTAACCTCTGCTTCCTCACTCCATCGCCCCCCCATCCACAAAATTTCACAGACAGGCGGAAAGATGCGAAGGAATTATGTACCTCCCCAACTTCATTGGCAGAGGTTATACAATAAATAAACAGGTTTTGCACAGAGCACTTATTGATGTTTGAATAATAAAACTATTAACTATTATCAAACAGGCGTATTTCTCCTTCCTGTCACCATGTTGTCTGTCGTACTCTCCTTCGCGTGAAGTTGAATAGAATTTCAAATCTCGTTTGGAGACGTACATCTCGTCAGACACGCAATTTCGTTGCGATCTAAGCGACGAAGAAAACGATTTTTCACTTAATTGATTTGAACAACAGGTCAGGTTAGTTACTCAACAGGAACCGTCATATGACCAATGTCTTTTGGTCACATGCCATGTTTGGGATGATCAACTGGAAAATCGCCAAAAAGAGTTTGATAAATTACTCCTCACGCCTTTTATTGATCAAGAAGTCTGAATTTTGAAAAAAAAAGAGATCATAAGTAAACAAGTGTGATTGCACCCAGATCTGAACTAAGGGACCAATTTAGCACAAACGTATATTTCAGATTGAACCCTCTCACAAAGTCCCATTTAGGAGAGCTTTCAAAGAAAATTTTTTTTCTAAACATATTGCATTTTATTTGTTCGTTTTAAAGTTCAGGAAATAGACGAAACACCAGGATGAAATTTCAATAATCTCGAAACAAATCTTCCAATATTGTCATTCCTTTCTCATAATAAAGGGTAAATGTTCAAATTATCAGCTCTCTAGTTCGATTGGTGCAGCCTACACATGGCATGCGCACATAGATGCCAGCCAGACGAACTTAGAAACTCAAGAAACGTATGTCGACAGTTTCGGTTGACAGTTTCTGATAGGAATCAGGAGTGGTGAGAAGGAGATGCAAGTAATAGGGATTTTCTAGTCAAGGAGCCTCTTTGTGACGAGCCGAAAAGGTTTCGTGCTGACACCTGTGCGGAAGCCGGATAAATCTCATGAAGAACGTTTTAAAGACGCCGTGACGTGAATGAAGGATACGGGGGTGGGGAGTTTTATCATGGTGTATTCTTGTTAAATGGAAATGGAATCAAAGTTTTCAAGAAGTGAAAGAGAGAAAGAAAACAAGTCTGAAAGTCAGTCTACCAATGTGCTGTTTCTTTTGTACAAATATCTAGCAAGGACAACGTTGCCAATATCATTTTCAAGTCAGCATCTAAAATTGAGTTAGAAAACATCTCAAGACACTTAGAAACGTCCAGATTCAACAATAATGTCTCTAAAGTCTAGGAAATATATTATGTAATAATGATAAATCAAATGTAACTTTTTTGAAAGTAGAGTATACCAACAATGCATCATCCCGATAGTCACCTATTGAGCTGTAACATAGAACCTGACCAAAATGAGTGCCTCCCAAACTGAGAAACATACACCATGTACACGAGAGAAACATGCTCAACATCACATGGAGAAATCACAAAACAAATCAGTATATAAGAGGAAGAATAAGAGTCAAGGACATCATAGGATCAATTGGAAATCTCAAATGGCAATGGACTGGGCACATTATAAAAATGGCAGACAACCATTGGACATTACAACTCACAATGTAGATCCCCATTGATCATCATCATAATCATCATCATCATCACCATCATCATCATCAGTCTTTTAACGTCCGTCGTTGGACATATACCTTCATCAGGATCCGTAACATTTCTCAATCATAGGCGTCACAGAGCCAGTATTATCAAAATTTGTCTGGCCCATCTCTCCATCTCGTATTTTGTCGGCCTAGGTTTCGCCTGTAATCTCTGGGGATCCATGTTGTGAGTTGTGATGTCCAGCAGTTGTCTGTCATTCTCGCAATATGGCCTACCCATTGCCATCTAAGTTATCTAAGTTTTCTCATAGATTCTACGATGTCTCGGACAACCGTTTTCTTTCTGATATACTGTGCGGTCTTGTGATCTCTTCATGTGAGGTTGAGCATGATTCTATCTTGAGTAAGTTGCATGCTTCTCAGTTTGCAGGTCTGTCTCTTGGTAAGGTTCCACGTTTCAGCTTCATAAGTGACTATCGGGAGGATGCATTGGTTGCATACTGTTCATTTTAGGAATTTTGGAATCGTCTTGTTCTTGGAGGTTGAGTTTGCTCTGCCAAAGGCCTTTCATAGTGGGGTGATTCTTTGCTTGATCTTTTCCTTTTTTGTGAGTTTCATAGAGATTCATTGTCCTGGGTAAATGAAGTGGTCTACTTTCCCGAGTTTTGCATCTTCAATTTTGACAGTCTTGTCCTTATTTTCGATGTGATTGTTGCACATGACTTTCGTTTTACCGAAGTTCATGTGTGGGCAATTTTTTTCTTTCTTCTTTTAGTTCATCTAGCATTAGTTGGAGGTCGAGTAGGTTCTCTTGTGAGAAACAAAATGATGTCTGAAAATCTGAGGTTGCTTAAATATTTGCTGTCTATTTTGAATCCTCTTTTTTGAAAGATCATCTCGAGACAGGCTGTGAAGATGAGTTGGTATCACCTTGTCTTACTCTTTTTTGGAGCTGGAAAGGTTCAGACTGAGTTCAGAAACTATTGATTCCGCAAAGACAACAATCAAGAGGTGTGGTGAATCTTGGGGAAGGTCCATGTCCAACGCCGGTCGCTGCTGCTGCTGAAATGTGACTTTGATCTTCAATATCTATTTCATCAAAACATTCCTCAATTTGTAAAAGATATACACGATTGATCAAAAATATTACCTGTTGTTATTTTTCTAAATTAATTGAAATATTACTGATTTTATTAAACATCGTCTAAATGGCAATTTCTGATGTCAAGACGCAACCAAAAACATCTAAATAACGGCATTGAGAAAGACATACCAGAAACTTCAGTATGTCAGTCAGTTACGGCAACCATTGCCAGAGTGCTACAACGTATCTAAAAATATAAGAATACGGAAAACTGATGCGGGGTTAAAGATGTCATATCTACGCTAAGGAAGGGGTAAGAAAGAAATAGATAAAACTCGAATTAGAATGGGAGTCGGATTTTGATATGAGAAATCAAGAAGAGTATTTAAAACTGTACAGAAGCAGACAACAGTAGTTATAGTTGGAAGAAGAAGAATGAAAAGAAAGAAAAAAGGAGTAGGAAGAAGGAAAGAAAAAAAGAAAGAAAGAAAGAATACGAACAAGAAGAAGAGGAAGAACGAGAACCAAAAAGTACAAGAAGAAGAAGAAGAAGAAGAAGAAGAAGAAGAAGAAGAAGAAGAAGAAGAAGAAGAAGAAGAAGATGATGAAGAAGAAGAAGAAATAGCAAACCAGAAATTGAAAGGAGGAAGAAGGGATTTTGTTTTGAACAACTGAGGGGAAAAATAAACCCTTTTTTTCCATACGGATTGTACAACAGGATTAGGCCGTGAGATACATCAACCAAGGCGACATAGTAACTAAAGTAGTTAGGAGAATCAGTTCAATTATTCAGAGAACCTTTGGAATGAATACCAATAGTCACGACGCATATGTATTCACCTAAAAGGCGAGTAAATATAAAATAGATTTGAAAAATGTAAATTAGTTAGACCACAATTTAGTTCTTTATATACAAAATAAGTCTCAGTATTTATTTCCAAGAGAAAATGTGGTTAGGCCAATCCTTAACAAACATCACTGAGTACAAAAGACAAAGCAAAGGTGGTAACTTTTATTATCTATCTATCTATCTATCTGGTTCATTTCATCAATCAATGTGTTTTCAAGTTCTTCTATCTATTTATATATCTGTTCGAATTTATCAATCTGTTTAGATCACTCTATCTGTTAAAATTAACTTATCTCTCTCTCAATCTATTTGTCTCTCTCTGTCTCTCTCTTTCTCTGTCTATCTGTTAAAAATCATTCATCTATTTCTCTATCTATCCACCGGTCTATCTGTTTAAATTCATCTCTCTCTCTCTCTATATATATATATCTATATATATATATATATATATATATATATATATATATATATATATATATATATATATATAAATATATATGTCTACGTGTTCAAATCATTCTATCAATCTATCTCGACTCGTTCATCTATCTATTGCAGTTTATATCCATTTTTGTATTTATCTCATTCTCTCAATCAATGTATTTGATACTCTTTCAGTATATATATATATATATATATATATATATATATATATATATATATATATATATATATATAGTACTAGCTTCTGTGAGTGTGTGCGCGTGTGTGTGCGTTTGTATTCCAAGATGCTGAGAACTGTGCCTCAAAGAACAGAAAGAAAGCAATGTTAGAAATTAGCAGGTCTCCAATTACCTAAAACACACACTTCCAGGTCGTAATTTGCCAAAAAAAAAAAAATCATCAATCTCTATCTATCTATCAGCTTGAATCCATCTATACATTGCGTGTATATTCAAGAATATCTATGGATTTTAATTGAAGTATCATCCATAAAATTTAGCTATGATTGCAAAGAGACATTGTTTTGATTAAGATCGACTGTTAGCATTTTTCTCATCAGAAACGACCGAGACTAAAATTGAAAGATAAAAAAGATACTGACTGAAGGTAAATTTTATTTCCATTGGTTATAATTGGGTTAACAGCCAGAATTCCAAAAATTTCGTGAATTCCTCTCTATTCAGGAATATGTACGGACACAAACGATACCTAAAGATTTCTGAAAAGTTGGCGTCATTAAATTGGGATAAAAAGATAAGAATCAATTTTCGATCCACAGAGCCAATCCCCAGAACCGATTTTATCTTTCTAAGAGAGCAGATATGGCTCAGTTTGTTTTTAGATATCTATCTATCCCGGGTTGTTTTAGAATATTCATCTATCTAGCCTAGTTTGATTTTAGATATTCATCTATCTAGTTCAGTTTGCTTTCAAATAATCATTTATCTCATTCAGTGTGTTTTTGAATATCTATCTATCTATCTATCTATCTATCTATCTATCTATCTATCCCAGATCGCTTTTGAACGTCTACTCACCTAGCTGTTTGAATTTAAATATCTATCAGGCTATCTCTCTATCTAGCAAAGTTTGTTTTTAAATATCTATCATTTTAGATCAGTTTGTTTTCGGAAATTCATCTACCTACACAGGTCAGTTTGTTTTTCACGATTTATCCATCTATCAACATATCTATCTCTCTAGCTCAATGTGTTCGAATATTTATCTATACATCTATTGTGTATTCAAAATATCTGTGCATTTTAATCGAAATAGTATAAATGAAATATTGCTTTAGTTGCAAAAGGACTTTTGTTTGTGAATAGGATCGACTGATTTGTGAATATAAGTAGTTTCTTCAGTGACGACTGTAAAATCTCGAAAAATTTCTCTCCGTCTGTCCGTCTGTCTGTCTGTCTGTCTCCAACTCTCTCTTCATTTCTCTTTTTCTTACTAAGCATGTTCATGTCTTTCAATCTATCTACCTATCTATTCCAATTTGTTATTAGATATCTAACAATCTGTTTCAATATCTATCTATCTGTCTATCCATCTATCTATCTATCTATCTATCTATCTATCTATCTATCTATCTATCTATCTATCTATCTATCTATCTATCTCACTTTGATTTTAAATATATATATATATGTATATATATATTCATATATATATATATATATATATATATATGAATATATATGTAAATATATATATATATATATGATTTTAGATGTATATCAATCTATTGCAGTTTGATTTTGAATATCTATCTGTCTATCTATCTAACTATCTGTATATATTTATTTATCTATCTATCTATCTATCTATCCCAGTTTAATTTCAGATATCTATCCATCAATCTATCTATCTCACTTTGATTTTAAATGTATGTATGTGTGTGTACACACACACACACACACACACACACACACACATATATATATATATATATATATATATATATATATATATATATATATATATATATTCAAGTTTGAGTTTAGATATGTATCAATCGATTCCAGCTTCATTTTGAATATCTATCTATCTATCCATCTATCTATCTATCTATCTATATATATATCTGTCTATTTATCTATCTATCTATTTATCAGTTAGAATCTATTTATCTATTGCGCTTATGTTCAAAATCATCTATGGATTGTAATTGAAATATTCTCAATAGAATGTAACCGTAATTGCAAAGAGACATTTGGTTTTGAATAGGATCGACTGTTTGGTAAATGTAAGTATTTTTTTAATCAGAAAAGATCGAGAATGAAATTGAAAGAAGAAAATACGGAATGAAGGTAAATCTTTCTACTATCCGTCGATTGGTTATAATTTGGTAAACAGTCGGAATTTCAAAAATGTTCAGAATTTCTCTTTATTCAGAAATACATACAAACACAATCAATACCTAAATAAATTGTAAAAAAGTTAGGGTCAATAAATTGAAAGAAAATTTCCAAGAATCAATTTTCGATCCACGGAGCCAATCCCAAGAACCAATTTTATCTTCCCAGGAACGCAGACGATTGAATAATAACTATTCAATTATAATGTGATCATTTTTGTTCTGTTTAAAAATACCGGAATTAAAATTTTTTCTGAATTAGGAGAGAGAAAATTATGAAAAGAAGACAATAACGCTTGAAAGAAAGAGAAAGAGAAAATCATAATGACTGAGAGAAAGAATTATGTTAAAAAAAATTATGGGAGAGAAGGAAACAACGGAAAGAAAAATAAGTAAAACATCTTAGTAATTGAATCAACAACAATGAGAAAATGAAAAAAGAGAATGATGTCCATAACATAGGGATGAATGTTAAGAGACTGGAGTAGAAACGACTAGAAACAAAAGTATGTATGCTGGGGTGTGTTTGGGAAGAAATCGATCTTCGGTTTGAGGTTTGTCACGTGACCAATGGTGCACATTTTGATTCATTGTAAATACTGTGGTAAAAGTTTCATGCTGCCAAACATTTGTATCATACGGGTAGCTAATACCGGCCTACTCCTAATGCCGACCACTCTAAAGTTCTAGCTGTTTGAGGACTTGAACAATTCGAATTCATTCATCTCAAGTCGAGAAGACTTATTCAACGGGAGTAATCAGATCTCCCTGTGATCGCTTGCTCAGATTCTTTGAACGAAAATAACGTTTACAGTATTACAAAATGTAACTTCGGAAAAATAAATTTACCAATGCATCCTCCCAATAGTCACTTATGGAGCTGAAACATGGAACCTATCAAGAGACAGACCTGCAAATTGAGAACCATGCAAGGTGTACATGAGAGAATAATGCTAGGCCTCACATGGAGAGACCACAAGACAGCACAGTACACCCGAGAAAAGACAAGAGTTAGGGACATCATAGAATCCATTAAAAATCTCAAATGGCGGTGGGCTGGTCATGTTGCAAGAATGGCAGACAATCGATGGACATTGCGACTCACAAAATGGATCCCCCGAGACCACATGCGCAACCGAAGCCAGCAAAATATTAGACGGAGAGATGAGCTAGACAAGTTCAGGGAAGTGTCACAAATCCTGGGGAAAGTCTATGTTCAACAACGGACGCTAAAAGAATGATGATGATGATGATCTGTTTTGGTATATTTCCTTGGGAATTCTTACTCAAATTCATAAAATCACTTTTTGAGAAATGTATAGGGTGACTCTAATACCGGCATAACTTATTGGAGGTTGTATTGGCACCCAATATATTCTTTAAAAATCAATTTTATGGATTCTGCTGAAAGCTATTAAGATAACTATCGATATTTTTGAATGGGTCAGTGGCCACCCCCCTTTTTATCTATTTAATGGCACGCTTCACCCTCCACAGAGTAACTTCAGGGAAATCTTGTTACTAATTATTCATGACATGTATATCCGGTTCGTTAATTTGTGTCGCTTGTTTGTAGGAATAAAGGTCTTCGTGAAATTCTTGGACTCATTCGACAATTCTGTCCTTGTCCGTTGTTAGGTCTCCATTCCCCTCAAATACACTGGCTATTTGTGTTCTTCCTGAACCGAAAGATTTCTAAATAGTTTTGAAACCCCTACCCTTTCGATGACTCCTTTTTTTTTTTATCTTCTTTTTGTTTCTCTAAATGGTTGTGTTGTTGGCAACGGCTCAAGATCTCGGCGTTTTTCCATGTGATTCCATTTTTTTTTCAGAGAATTTATTGATGGTTTATTTGCATTTTGGTCTAAACATTTTGGTAGATTCTATTCTATTCTTTTTAGCACGTCTTTTCTTTTTCAGTGAGGAGTTTCAGTTCAAGCTCAAAAGATCGAGCGAGCTCTTTTTGTACGCTACGTAATTGTAGTTTTGTACGGAACATGTTCTTCCGTTTTCTTTCGGGGTTAATCGTGTAGCGAATAGCGATAACCAAGCAAAACTATCACTGTAAATCGTTGTGAGCGAGAGCATCATAGTACCTCAGTTTTGTAAAACCCCTCAACTCTTAGTACGAATAAATTTATCCTATTAAATGTTTCGAACCCACAAACTCCCAAAACTTTACGTGGCCGCCATTTTGGAATTGGTTGGTCAGAATTACACTCCTTCGTTGTAATATCATCCAATTTTTTAAATGAAGGATGTACAGGACTGAAATCAGTACTATCATTCCAAAACTGTTTACATTTTTTCTTCATATTCTGATCTATCAAAATATGGGTTAGGTTGACTTTTAAAATCCATATATTTTTACGGGTTGAGTTTATGCTAAGATGACCGATAATCGCTCTTGATTCGATAGTTGTCAAGAAAGAAGAGTTTGAAAAGTGGCAGTTTTTTTAACCTGTTGTAGTAATCAGTACGAATGATTAAGATTTAAAATGAATCATTGAAAAAAGTCGTCTTTGATAATATACAGTGTGTGTTTTTGTGGTTAGCTGTTGGTAACACTGGACTCTGGACTGGGCACTAGGAGTTGAAATTTCGCTTCCAACCCACTGTTTCAAACTATGGACTATTTAACTAAAGCAAATTGATTATTTTTGTTTCTTAAGAATTCGTTTCATAGAAATTCAAATATATCAGAGTATTTCTCTCACGAGTATCAACTAGTGGGAAAAGAAAAGTGTCCGTGAGAGAGACAGAGAAGAAAAAATAAGAATTGTCAGTGCAGAGAGAGAGAGAGAGAGAGAGAGAGAGAGAGAGAGAGAGAGAGAGAGAGAGAGAGAGAGAGGAGAGAGAGAGAGGGAGAGAGAGAGAGAGATGCTAGACACAAGATGATAAAAGAAAGAGACTATAGGAAAAAAGTAATATTTTAAAGGACGAGAAATAAGAAGATGTTTGGATGACAAAGAGAAAGAATATTGCCAGATGAATCTACAGAGAAAAATAAGAATGAGATTAAGAATAAAAAGAAGAAGAAGAAGAAGAAGAAGAAGAAGAAGAAGAAGAAGAAGAAGAAGAAGAAGAAGAAGAAGAAGAAGAAGGAGAAGAAGAGTTATGACTTAAAGCAAACAGTTGATTGATATTTGGAAAATTGAAAATCTTCCACGAACATAAATCATTACTTCAGTTTACATAACATTTCCAAACTCATAAATTATTCAGTTTTCATTGTGAATAAAGCACACGTTGGATCTCTCTCACAACTTATGATTCATTTGGAAAAAGAACAAAAGGCAAAACATGATTAAATATTCAAGACTAAATCCAGATGTCTAACCACATCAGACGATTCCAAAAATTATCCAATTCCCAAGACAAACGTTGTCAGGCATTTTAGACTTTCTTCATTTTAAACAGGAAGTCAGTAAATCTCCAGCTTGTTAACCGATATTCTTAGATTTTGGACAGTGATGATTTTATTAGTGCAGCATTTCGCCGAGAAGAAAAACCCGTGTATTCAGTGAGTAGTTTTCAAAAAATAGCACTGGGGACTATCGCATAAAACTTATATTGTCAAGCTCCAGTCCAAGTTGAAGCTGACATTGTTTTCCCCCGTAACAAGAAAAACAACTAGAACAAGAACAATTCTCACCAGATTTAGAGAACTGAACTCTTCACTGTTTGTCTATACTGACGCGTCAAACCAAACCTATACCCCCCGCCAAAGATTAAAAAAAAAAAAAAAAAAGAAACGTTTGTCTATCGTGATTTGAAGGAGGGTCTCTTATTAACTGAGCTAAGCTGACAAGTCTCGTAAACATACTAATTCATTTGTTTTACGAAAGTTGCTGTTATCATCATCAGTCAGAATATAAGTAAGGGTGGAGTTTGAACCTGCAGCAGTCATGCTTGTCATTCACTGACGTACTCAGCTAGTCTAATTGTTCGCTGATTTCTGTATACAACTCGAGACCAATAAATATTGTTTTATGTTCAAACTTCTTGGCGGGGCAGCTTTTAGTACGACCGTTTGCAAGCTAGCCTCACAAACCATGTTCACATAGAACAATGAAAAAATCCCCCCCAAAACAAAAACAAGCCATGAGGATGAATATAATTGGAACTGAGAAAAAGAAAATGACAACTTCTTCATTTCAGAGCTTAAAAAATAATACAAAGAGTGGAACTGTCGAAACATTTGAATAAAAACAACAAAGACAGGTCTGGTTGGTCCTGCAATAGAATCAATCACGTGACTGCAACATATTTTGTCAACATGCCCTGTTAGGGGTGATCAAATAGAAAATTGGAAAAAGAGGTGGTTGATACATAAATCGATTAATCATCACACAAAAAAATCTGAATTTCCCTCCCCCCCAAAAACAATAAAAAACAAGCTTGACACCAACTACGAAATCAATTTAGTTCAAAACTAACATTGGAAATTGGACCATATCTAAAAACTTCCTTAAAAGTGGAATGATAAAAAAGTTAAAGCTTTTTCTAGACCTGATAAGGAGTCAAGATTTGAATCTTCAGCCCCCAAGCTCTATCGGTGTGACTTGTAGGCTTGATACATACATAGCCAGGCGAGCTTAGGAACTGAAGAAACCTCTGTCATTGCTGTTTTGGTTGGCAGTTTCTAATGAGGATGATTCTTAATGACTGAACAAATGGAAGTACCTCAGGTCCCCAGACGATATTAGAACGGCTTGAGAACTGATTGGTGGAAAGTTGAGGGTAACAAGTAATGAACTAACTAATGGGAATTCTTCAATTCTTCAGACAATTATTGGAAGGCCGGAGAAGTTATCTGTCGAAGCAACGCAATAGAAACGATGAGAATCGCACCTCTTGTACCCTGGAATCCTACCCATACTTTTGAGCACCGAATAATAAGGGTTAAAATAAGCGGGGAAATATTCAAAGGGAAAAAATCAAAATTTTATTAGTGAGGAGGTGTGACTGGAATTAATGGGGGTTAGAAAACATTCAAAAAGTATCAATCATAAAACCGATTGAATGGGTTCATATTTCGTTTTTAAGTACTGCTATTTGTTTTGATCGCTTCTCCAAACTGCACCAAGCGTTTCCGGATACTATCTTGAATAGGTTTTGAAAAGGAGTGACCCGGACTAATTACTCATATTCAATAAAAAAAAAACAAACTTTGTTGATTCCAACGAGGGAAACCATACTTCCTGACACGATAGTTATCTCCTTAAGAACAGACATAATGTCAGAATAATTATCAAGCAAGGTGGGTTAGGTTGGAATAAGAGCGAGGGTATTTTTCTTGAAAATTGTTGAGCAAGGGGGGTGGGGCGATTGCGATCATTGGATAAATCAGATGTACACAATAATTATGCCACCGATTGAGCGACTAGAACTCTTACAAAATCAAATTTAATCCTTGTACGCATCCTTTGTTCTTCCTGATCGCTCAACGACATGTTTGCTATTGTTTTCTCTTGCACTAGTTGTATCATTGCTAGTAATGATATCTTGATTTTTTGAACAAAGGAAAGATGAAGTATTGTCAACCATTAAGCATTTTAATGTAGTATTTCTAACCTTGAATTTGATGCCTCATCTAGAAAAAACAAGACAAGTCTCGTTAGTTACTGAATACGAAATGCCAGACGACCAATGTCCTTTGTTAGCATACTGTGTCGAGAGATATCAATTAAAAAATTGTAAAAAAGGTCATCTATGAATTATAAAAAAGTTCGAATTTTGAAATGAATCTAGTGTTTAGCATCAACTTGAACATCCCCTCAATTTTTTTTTAGGCGGGAATTAAAAAAAACAAATCAACGTTTTCTACGCCCAATTAGGAGTAGATATCTTAACCCTAAAACTCTATGGGTGGCGCCTGTACGCTCAAAACATACGTACGTAGGCAGCAAACCATCCAAACTGACTTAAAAACTGAAGATGCCTATGTTGACAGTTTTAGTTGACAGTTCGTATTAACAGCAACTGCAAATAGGCACATCCACACTTTTTAGAAATATCAAGGACCCGCCATAACTTCTACGCAAATAGCTTCTTCTACTCGAGAACATCTGCTGTGTGGAATAAAATCCCTTCTGAATGTTTTTTTCTCCGACGACTACGATTTCGACATTTTTAAATCATGAGTTAACAAATGCTGCTCCCAATGTAAGTGTTTTTAGTCTTCATTTCAAATATGTTTTAACCCTTGGATGTTAAAAATGCAATCAAGCTCTGCAGGTGACGCCTGTACACACGACACGCACATGGTTAGACAGCCAGCAAGCCAAACCAACTTAAAAACTGCCCTTAAAGTAAACAAAAAAAAATTCTACAACTCTAGACAGTTCTGAATGTGTTACAAAGACATCGTTACAAGAGTCTAACGTAGAATTTACAAATGATAATGGTTTATCGAAAAAAATGTTTTAACCAATAACTAGTGATTAAAGTAACTAGTGGCTTCCCAATCAAAGTAGGGGTCGGGACTCCTCCGGGGCCATGAAAGAAGTTATGGGTTGCAGAAATATTTGAAAATTTATTATGAGGAATATTTATGTAAGTAGTTATGCAACTAAAGTTTTTCCTTTATCAAATAAAAAATATCCCTTCTGTTGCTTATGGTATAAATAGCGATGCCATTCACTAATTATGTGATGAACATCTCTTTGCAGTATGCTGTGTTGGGGGTGATTCATTGAAAAAATTGGAAGATGGGGTAATCAATGATTTAGTTACTTCTTTCTCATTTCATAGTGCAATGACAATTGAAAAATGTGTCAATTTGGCATGAACTTGCATTGCAAATTGAACCTCCACCTAAAACCATATATCGGGGTATTTAGAGAACAAGGACCGAAAGTTTAATGAGGCGTCAACAGTTATGCCACATCACGTGATCCCGAGTAGATTATGATTTTACGGAAGAAGCGTTTCGTCAAGGGAATCATACTTGAAACAAATGAGAAAACAAAGTCATGTGACCCGGTCTGGGAGACTTCTCTTGGTAAGAAGCATATTACGAAAAGTGATCTTTCTGTCAAGTTTAATGTGAATCAGACAAAAGCTGAGAAACAATATGTGGACTGACCAACGGACCAATAGCCAGCCAGAACCTCTTACAGAGAGACGAGGACACCTCTATTGATAAAAAGAAAGTTTTTCCTAGACATAATAAAGAGTAAATGTTAAAACCTTCAGCCCTCTAGCTATTAGACTAATTTGAAAACTTAAGAAACCTATGATGACAGTATCGTTGATAGTCTTGATTGGCAGTTTCTAATTTCTTCTAGGTACATTTTCATTTATGAAGCTGCACCACCCATGTGTAAACCAGGTACTATCAATAAGTCTTACTGAAAAGCCCGCCTACAATGAATAATCGATAATATCATCATGATCATCCTTTTAGCGTCTGACGTCAGGCATAGACTTTCGTCAACAATCGCTTAACCTCTATATCATGGACATCGCGGAGCCAGTAGTTTTTGAACTTGTCTTGTTTGTCAAGCTATTTTATTTTTTGCCGGTAACAGTTTTGCATATGATCTCTGGGAATGATCGTTATGATCGATGTTTCAACTTCATAGCGAGGATGCCTTGGTGGTTTACCCATTTTTAGGACATAGCAGTTTCTTGTTCTTAACGCTTGAGCTTGCTCTGTCGAAAGCTTGAGTGATTTTTCGAGTAAGTCTGAGAGTTAACGCCACAGAGAATGTAATCGGCAAGCCAGGTTAAAACCCCGGTCCAGAAAGTTAATTTCATATATATATATATATATATATATATATATATATATATATTCACTTGGAACTAATGCTCTTTGAAGGGGTATGAGCCCATCTTTGATCCCCAAACTATGGATAAATAATTGGACGGACTGGATTCTCTAATCATGGTCAGTATTTTGTCTTGGAGATGGACAATTCTGATTCCAAATTAGCCTGAAGAGTGATAGGCTCCATCAGGTTACTTGCTCTTGCTGCATATGTGATGAAATCATTGTGACGCCCCGACCATCCTGTTTGGGGTCAAAGGGTTGATAGTGCCCGTACCAATGGAGCTTTATGGCCTGGCAACCTGTCATAATTAGCATTGATACGAGACAATTCAAACTCGATACTACACTGCCTAAAGTGCTGTCTAATATAGCACTAATATAGCTCTAATATAGCACTGATGACAAATGTCTAATATAGCATTAATGACAAATGCCGACTTTGTACAATGGCCAGTTGTCCAGTAATCTCCAATTGTAGTTAGATGGGTGAATCAAACACAATTTTCAAGTTCGTACTAGAGGCAGAATCGTTCTTTCAAATAAAACCTTTAATAAGGGTGACAAACTGAGAACCATGCAACATGCAAAAGAGAAGGGTCACATACAGAACTGTGGTCGGCAGAAAATACGATGGCATCACAAACTAGAGACGTTAAGAAAGTACAGACTCCATGTCGTCCATGATAGAAAAATCTGGCGAATCTAAGGGAGGGTCTGTTTCGAATGACGGACTGTGAAAGGATGATGATGATGATAAGGAGGGTGGATATACCTATGTTTGTGCTTCGACTTTTGTCAAAATCTAGATGAAGTTGAATATGTTTTCCTATCGTAACAACATCAACAAAAGAACAATCCTCAGCGAGATTGAGGAATTAAACTCTTCACTATTGGTCTGTGCCGTCACATTAAACCAAGCCGACACATGAAAAAAGCTTCAACCAGCTTTGATTTGAATTCACTATCAAGTGATTGGTGTGAGGCACTCTTACCAACTGAACTAAACTGACAATTATAGCATATACACAAATATCTATGTTAGAGGCACGCGATAAAGTAGAAGCAGAAGTGGAGTTTGACTTCCCCCACGATTGAGTTTTGATTTTATTTTGGTATGTTACGACAATGACTGATGACAATGACCACACCAAAACCAGTGACGTCATACATGAATAACAGTATCATAGTGACATACGCAAAAACAAAAAAAGTCAACTAGTTTTGCTCAAGTTTGCAATTCCTAACTACAGGAAATACTAATGAAGGAGATAAAATGGGACAGTTATGGAATGATATCGTGTGTAATGAATTCAGGCTTGTTTGCTTTTTAGATTTCAATGAAGCAAAAGATTGCCCCTAGCACATCTTAGTTTGATATACTTGTTTTCCCAAGCCTAAACTATTTTAATTGCTTTTCACTGGTTGATTGGTCCCTTGTTTACAGTTACTTAAATCCCGATGCGCGCGCGCAAACACACACACACACACACGCATACAGCCACGGATAGAGATTTCACCATTTCTTCAATGGTAGTTAGATGCCAAATTTCTGAATATCTTCCCTCATCATATCTTCCTCTGTGTCAGGCAGCTATGATTGTAAAAGATATCTTCGAGATGAAATGATTAAAACCGCTTTCTAAAATAATGTTCTCCCTGTTTTTTTCGACTGCAAAACACGAGAATAGATATAACTTATCTCATCAGTGAACTGATATGTGGGAGCTTTCAAAAGGAAGAAACCAGCCAGATAAGTAAATCATCAATGCATCTCTCCATAGGTTTTTTCCTTTTCATTTTGAGTTGGATCCGATGTCGACAGTTGCTTCTGCATTGCATAACGGCCTGTCAGACCACACAAGTTCCGGGGGATAATTTGGCTCTTACCCAACTCTGAACACGTTTCGATGCTCAGGAGTATTATTTAATATATATGTTTGAGAACGTTTGTGTGTGTTTTAATTTTCTCCTCTCAAACGTTGCAGTGTAGCTAGATGTATTGAATTAACGTACACCCGAAGGAATGGTGACTTCCTAATAATGCTAAACGGACTGAATGAAGAAAGCATGAACGTTGGTTGAGCATCAGTAAAATAAATGTCTCTAATAACAAACAAAGGGACAAAGACACAACAATAAAAATGAACAACGAAGAGCTGAAGAAAGAAGACCACTACATCTGCTAAGGACAAAGAATCTCCATGGAATCACAAAAAAGGGTATCAACTGTAAAATCACTTTATGGTGGCAAGCTATCGGTAGAGCAAGCCTAGCCTTGAAGAACAAGAAAATCTCATTAGTTCAGAAAAGAAAGGCATGCAACAAAGGCATTATCGTAATTGTCACCTATGGAGCTAAAACATGGAACCTAACCAAGAAACTGACCCCGAAACTGAAAATTATACAACATACACATAAAATAAACATGCTTAACCTCACCCGGAAAAATCATTAGACTACACAATATATTTGAAACACAAGCAGGAGCTAGTGATATCATAGAAACCAATCAAAATTCAAGTGGGCTGGACATGCTACAAGAATGTAATTCAGCTGTAGGACATCATGGCTATCAACGTGAATCTCAAGAGATAATCGGAACGGTGGTCGGCAAAAATAAGATGGCGTGACGAAATAGATAAATTCAGAAAGTATTGGCACCGCGACGCCCATGATAGAATTTCTCTTGAATTTCGGGAAGGTCTATGTCTAAGGATAGTAGCTAGAAGGCTTATGATGATGTTGCTGATGGAAATAATGCATTGGTCAGCGAAATGCTTTAACCATAATGGAAAGCTATTTTGTTTTTGGAATGGAAAATGACTTTTCACGAAGAATCCGATAGTGGTAGGCATTTTTTCGGGACCAATGCATTATAACAACTAGCCCAGAACACTCTAGCGTTACTTTATGATACCACCCGAATTTGTGGGTTTGCTATGCCAGTGTGGGCAGGTCAGATGAGAACCTCACCATATATTAAAAACCGTCTAACAAAACTGTCACTTAAACTCACTAAAACTGTAAGAATATTTTCTTTCAGTTATCAAGTTGGTCTAGCTGGCTAGCTATATATTCATGTACGTATGCATGTATGGTTGGCACGTAATGGCCACATCAATGGAGCTAGAGGGCTGAAAATATAAATTTCACTCATCATTAATGTATCTTTGTTGAGTGGGAGGGTTAATCTGTAAGTTAATGCTTTATTTGTTCCTAGTTCACGCCTGCTTGTTGATTTTTTTGCACTTTTCCGTGGTCCAAGAAAAGCAGAAGGAAGTAACTTATTCATCGATCATCCCCTTTTCCAATTTTTTAATTGATCATCCCAAACACGACATGCTGCCAAAAGACGTTGGTCTCGTGACTGTTTCCAATTGAGTGACTAAACCAGAGGTTGTCAAACCTTTTCGTCCAACCCTCTATAGAATCCTTGATCCTCTATCGACGCCCAGGTAGGACTGGCAAAAGGAACTAATCAAATGTATCAATTTAGGAAAAACATACCAAATCTCTCGAAAACGTACCAAGTCGATTTTATAAAATCATATATCAGCATATAATTATTGAGATTAGTCAGTATGTCACATTTATTGAAACTTAAACAGAATATGAAATAAGCGTTCATCATCATCATTCTTTCAACGTCCGTCGTTGGACATAGACCCTTCCCAGAATTCGCCACACTTCTGAATCATAGGCTTCGCAGAGCCAGTACTTTCTGAATTTGTCCAGCTCGTTTCTCCATCTAATATTCTTTCGGCCTCGGTTGTGCATGTGATTTCGAGGGATCCATATTTTCAGTTACAATGTCCATTGGTTGTCTGCCATTCTTGCAACATGGCTAGCCTACTGCCATTCGAAATTTTTAATGGATTCTATGATGTCCTTGACTCTTGTCTTTTCCTGAATGTACTGTGCTGTCTTGTAGTCTCTCCATGTGAGGCCCAACATAATCCTTTTATGTGCACGTTGCATAGTTCTTAATTTGCGGATCTGTCTCTTGGTTAGGATTAGCATTATTTACCATAAATTGTGACGTACAAGTCTACCTCGAGTATGAGTTGGCTTCAAAAATATTAGCTCAAGATTTGACCCAAAGTTCTCGAAAGATTTTCAAACTCAGAAATTCAACTTAAATCAGAAATGTGTGTTTTATGTGTTTTCATTTCTTATACGAATATCACCTTTTCAACCCAATAGTTTAATCGACCCCCTTTCGACTGCCAACCATTTATCGATTCCTTGGACAGTCCCATAGACTTCCAGGTGGTCGATATCAACCAATTTGGTGACTCCTGGACTAAACAGAACTGTTCTTGTATTCACAGCTGTCCTGTCAACGATCATGAACCCAGGAATCAAACGTTTATTGAATAATATGTGATTTGAATTTACTGATCATGAACATTTGAAGATGCTGGTGTACAGCCGGAATATTGCATTTGGGCTCGAAGGGAAAGCGGGGACCAGGGAGCTTTTTCGATGAAACTGTTATTGAAGCATTTAAGCAGCGTTGCCAAAACAAGAATATTTTCGCGCTAGTTTGACTGCCAAAAAGCACAAAAAGCGCTCAACTTGGAGATGTAGCCAACACACAGCCAAACTTCTAAAACAGACCAAACATTTGCTAAAAATAGTCAAAAATCCTCCCAAAATTGCCAAAATGTTTAAGCATGCACACATCTATTGAACTCTCTCACTACCACAAAAACGAAAAATGTGCTAAAGTGCGAGGAAAAAAAGTTCACTCTTACGTTTTCCAGCTAGCAAATATAGTATTCTATTCTAAAATGGATATATCAGACGACAAAAAGATAGCTAGAGGACTAAGGTGTTTGAGTAGGGTGTGGGGCAACAACTGTTTTGCACTACCTTATAGAATCTTTCCAGAGGCCCTGAGTAGATTTCATAGAGAACAGGTGAGCAACAACGCTTAGATTCCATTGCTAGGAATGGGTTCGATCCTTGGTGCATTTTTCTCTATTCTTGCTTTATACTTAGGGAATGTGGTAGATAATTCTATTATCCATCAGCTCGGGTTCATGAATACTGAATGAACTTAAGTAAAAATGGTATAAAACCAATTCGGCTTTTTGGGGGGAGGCTGGGGGGGGTATCCAATCGCATATTCAGGGGAACAAAACGAGTAATCATTTTGTTTCAACTCTAAGTATTTTTTTATCTTATTCTTGTTCTTTATATTCTGATTTATCTTGGTTTTCACCCTCTCTTTTTTCCTCCTCTTCTTTTTTCTTTTTCCATTTTCCTTATCTTTTTCCAATTTTTCATTCGTTTTCCCTTTTATCTTTTTTGTTCTTCTTCATCTTCTTTAAGTTTTTATCGCTGTAACTGTAAACCGAAACCGTTTTTTTCTCCTTTTTCTCTTTTTATTCTTTATCTTGTTCTTTTTGTTCTTCTTCTTGTCTAATTTCTTCTTGTTCTAGTTCTTTTTTCATCATCATCATCATCATCATCATCTTCTTCTTCTTCTTTTTTATCCTCGTTCTTCCTCTCGTTTTTGTTCATGTTCTTGTTTTTGTTGTTTTTTATTTCCTCTTTTCTTTTTGATCTTGTTCTTGTTCTCCTCCTCCTCCTCCTACCCCCTCTTCTTCTTCTTCTTCTTCTTCTTCTTCTTCTTCTTCTTCTTCTTCTTCTTCTTCTTCTTCTCATTACAATTATTATTATCATTATGATTAACATTATCATTTACTTGTCCCCTAATAACATCTGGCTGGAAAAAAATTCCATTCAACTAAATGTTTCCGAAACTTACCGAAATTTTTTTCACTTTTTATCTCCTCATTTTCCACATGCTACCCCGAGAGAACAAAGCTCGCATTTCTCCAAGTACGGATGGCCGGAGGGAGCAAAACATTATTAGTCATTATTTGTTGAATGGCTTTCTCCGGGGCTGATAATTGTATAATCTATCTCGTTAAAGACCTGAATAGATGAGATTACTTGGCACAATGCCCAATCATGCAAAATGAGCTTCGGGATAATATCTCACAAATATTTCAAATAAAAAGGCCTACCTAAGTCAAAATTCGGAATTTGTAATCCTTGACTTTATCCAGACTCGAAAGGCAATTAACAACCGGCGGGGAAAACTCAATTATCTTAACCATTTAAAGGGACCAAATATTAACCTTTAGCACTCAAAGTTAAAAGTTTGCCCTACCACTGAAGGCAACTCTCATCACTGAAAGATGGTATGTATGGACTTTGTGGTTGTGCTGTCATGAAAATTTCATGTTGATTTTCGTCTTACATGGACACACAGACAAGTTACAGGCTTTCAAAGAAACTAAGAGTTTAAAATATGGTAGCCCTTTACAGACGGTACAGAGTTCTAAAAGTTTACTAAGTTTAAACTAGACCAACAAGGAGATTCGAATAAAATTCATGCAAAATGAAACCTTGTATTTATGTGAGCTGACCAGAAAATGAATTTGATATCTCTGCTCTTACTCACAGACATTCAATTGGTCAGGATCAGTTATGAAATCTACACACCAAAATTGATTTGAGTCAAGAGCGAATTTTTTCAAATTACAGCGTTATCAAAATTTTTAATTTAATTAATCAAAACAAGGATAAAATACAGGACCCAGAATCTCCAAGCTGCATCAAAAAATAATGGGATTACATCTTTGTTTTGACTAAATGAAATTAGATTTTGATTACGGTGTAATCTGAAAAAAATCACTTTCGACTTGAATGAACTTGAGGTCAATATTTTATATTTGTTACGAATCTTTTATATGAGCACAGTCTCGTTACTTTGAAAACTTTTGGAATCATAGATTTTTGTTCTGCAAAGGTACCTTCTAGAGAGTGATTGTTAATAAGCAGGTCGTCCAGGCATCTGCTTATAAGCTTGATCTGCAACATGTGTCGTAATATTATGCCCTTAGTCTCCGTAAAAGCGAATCTTATACTCACATCCTCACGTGTATATTTTACAGGGCAATGGGCTTATATGGGCGTGCTTATCCATCTTCAAAGTAACATGAGACAGGTTGTACTACATGGTACTAGTTACAGGGACTAGCTTCTTGCATGACTAAATGGAAAATGGATCAATACTTTTTCTCTGGGGCATTAGTACAAAGGGAACATAGAGTACATCAGTTAGAATCGGGGAATCGATTAGAATAAACATAATAATCGAAATTAGTCTTTATGAATAAAATTAGTCAAAACTAAACGTTCCCAATGCCTTCTAACGATGAAAGTAGATCGAATATTTTGGCCGACTCAAAAATGTAAATTTGAGAGTCAATCCGCTAAATTTGTTTTCAAACTTTGGGTTATAAAAAGGAACGGTTCTTGCATAATGTTTGCAATTTATCATTGCAGGTTTTTACAGCTTTTAATGGGGTCTGTCTGTCTTTCCGGCTAACTGGTTAATTGGTTGCTTATCTATGTGGCGCATACAAGCCGCGCCGATGGAGCTAGCGGGCTGAAAATATAGATATCCACACCTTATTATGTCTGCAATGTTTCTGTTTTTTTAATCCCCCTTATATAGGCTTAAAATAGGGACCCAACGCACACACACTCATGCACACACACACACACACACACATCTGAAGCGAAGGTTTCAATCCTACACACTATAAGGACATCCTCGTCCTTTAACCATCGTGTTTTTATCTACTATAACCCTTTAAGCACATCATATCTTTTTCATCCAACGGTAAATAACAGAGTCAACCTATTTTTTTGACGGACATTTCGTATCGACTTGAAAAATTAACTCCTAGGCCCCCACCCCACCCGGACCCTGGTACAACGCACCGGCCTCACCTAACTCTCAGAGACCTTGCACTAAACTAATGAGTAAATAAATACAGGTATGATTGGTCACTCAATAAAAACCGTCATGGGACATACTTCTTTTGGTAGCATACCCTGTTGAAGGTAATCAATTAAAAGGGGTATCCAATGAATGAGTTGGATCCCCAATCTGAACTTTGATAAATCAGCTGGGCACACAGCTGATTTATTAAGCCTAAAATTACATTGTAAACTGCCCCCCAAGAAAATTCAGGGAAGGGGGATTCGGGAAAAAACAAAAAAAATTGTAGATATAGTAAGGTGTAATTGTTTAAACGCATGATTCACTCGTGCATACACAGCTAGCTTGATGGATAAAAACTGAAGAAACCTTTTTTGACAGTTTTGGTTTACTGTTTCCAATTCCAACAAATTTGTACGGAATTTCTCACAACATGGTGTCTCTCTATTGTGGAGGCCAGGGAAATAGATAAAACTCTGAACAACCATCTTAAAAAACAGATACGCCTACGAAAAAACGGAGGGAGGAACGTGAAGCATCATATCAGGGCGTAAGTAAACGCATGCGCACCAGTACACGTTTGTACTTCCGTTCTGCCAGGTTGGAATTCACTCAATTCTTCTTCCTCCATTTTTAGATGTGCTAATCTCTCTAGTGTCGATCGTCTTAAGTGGCTGACAAACCGAAATGTGAGTTACGTCCCCTGCTCAGTGTTGCTGATTTAGATTTTCAAAAAAAATCTGAATCATGATGCTTTGGTTGCGCTTGGATGTTAGAAATGGCTATTTAGATAATGCTTGATAGGAGAAGCAGTGTTTTCATTCAATTCATAGTAATAAAATGAGTAATGTCTTTTAGAAAGCAGAGCTCTTTATGACTAAAATCACGTTTTCTGTGCTGTCCTAAAAAAACACGACCGTTATTAGAAATGACAAAGTTCTCGACCATGGAAAATCACTGAATGCAACTCCATAGCTCCATAAAGAATACAAATATTCTCACAACCTTAAAACCTTATATCAAATCCCACCTTTTATGGCAGAGGAGAATTATGTGTCGATATACATGCAGTGAGTATAAGAGTGTATTGAAGGACAATCTTTCCTCGGCATCGTATGTGTTTGAGTGTGTGCAGCTCGACTCCATAGGCAAAGCCAATATTTCATATCAAATTAAGTGATATTTTGATAAAATTAATGTCGACGATTGAAATCGTATTGAATTTATCAACAATATCAAAACATTTCCTATATGTCAGATTTGAATCTTGAACCAATATCTTCTTATGAGTTTAAGATGTTTTTTGACTTAAATTTATATGTAAACTTGAAAATAAAGTTGGAATTACAACCCTTGCTAGATCTTCCCATAAGAAAAGAACTTGCACATCTATGGTCTGACCTTAAAGCATGTTCCTTATTCCCTGTTAAATTCTGACTGTCTTTTCTTTCTCGGCTGTCTTTCTGCTTTCTATTATTATTATTTTCTCGATAATTGAGGTGAAAATTTCAAGATAAAAATAGGTATTAGGGTTGTTCAGAAACTGATTACATATTATCGTGTTCGGGAAATTATTATGGACTTCACTGCTCATGATTGTAAGTCAACAAACTGAGGCAAGACTCGGGTTAAATGGAACGGAGCGACGCCAGGTGAAGATAATAGATATGATCTACGCCCTATTCTCACTGCATTTAGTACCAACAGATTATCATTTCGATCACTTAAGCAACTACCAAGTGACATAACATTCAGAACCAAAGGAGACCTTGGAAAAAGTCTTTCAAATTTTTGGCCAGAAAATAAAAACAAACCTTCAGCATTTTTTCAACGAGGAATGGAAGTTTTGCGTTCCCGTTGGGTTGCTGTCAGTGATGATGATGATGATGATGATGATGATGATTACATTTCAATGAATAGTATTTAATCAAACTTCACATGTATTGTTTTTTGGAAAATACGTAATTACTTTCCGAACACTAAAATTTTGTAACTACTTCCCGAACACAGAAATATGCCCTTACTTCCTGAACATGAAAATACGTCATTACTTTCCGTACTTGAAAATACTCCATCGCTTTCCAAACACCTAGATATGTTGTCTCCTACTCTAGTAATTTTAAACTTTCTTTACTCTTTATTCCCTTCAAATGAATCCATCTCCCTGGCCTCCCCGATAGTCGGATATTCTATGAATGCCAAAAAGATTTCAATTGAGAACAAATTTGAATAGTATCATGGCGTTCATAAGAAAGGAATAGAGACGGTGGGCGAAGAGAGAGGATAATTTTTTAAATATGCTTCACACTACGTCATAGACAATCTCATATTGTGAACGTAGAGATCTATATCTTATGAGGAACCAAGATAATTACAGCCTTTTTGGATACGAACAAAAATGTAGCTAAGCTCGAAAAAACTAGTCACTGTCTATTTTCGGAGAGACATTTTTGTAAATTTCTCAACAGCTTCTCATTAACATTTTTTAATCAATTGAAAACGCGTAGTTTTATCACATAAACATGTTGCCAAATGACAAGAAAAATTGTGTCGACAACGTCACTGTCTCTTCACCCCACTCTATCTTTTGACCTCTCTTTCTCCATTCTCGTACTCTATAGCTAAAATATAAGACTACTCGTTTTTGTTCGTTTTCTATTCTCTTATTATTACGTTCCCGTCTATCTTTCTTTCTTCCATTGTTTCTTTTTTTTCTTTCCGTTCATAATAGAACATCTGTATTCACTAAGGATAGCAAAAGGTTTCTCTGTTTGTGTGTCTGTCTGTGTGTCCTGGCCCTCCTGGTCATACTGTTTTGTCTACATATTTAAAAATTGGCATCAGCACTACGCTAATCTACGTCTGATTTTTCTTATTCTAATAAAAAAAGCTTTTTTGACCTTTTTGGACTAATTTTTTACGGGCTTAATAACAACGAGATTTTTTTTTCAATATTGATGTTTTCATAGGAAAATACCCATGATGTCATAAACAGAATTTATTCTGACAATATATTTGGATGCTACAGTTGTTTAGCTAATGAATGTGATGGTGAGATTCTTGTCATTTTTTTCTTCGTAGAAATTCACTTTCAATTTTCCTTCTTTGTTTTGTGTATTTTTTATATCATTTTTCTTCATTCTCTTTCCTCATTCTTTCAACCAGCCAAAACCTTCGTTCATTCAATGGCCTTTATTATCTCAGCAAGCCTGCCTCAACTCAGACTTCTCTGCGTCCGGCTGCGCAAGTGTCAGTTGAAAAGGTCTGCAGCCTTCATCAATATCACGAGAGCAAATCTCGTGCTGCGAGACTTGAGACAAGACTCGGTGGGTGATAATTGCCAAATGCTAAAACATCTTTTTACCAACGCGTTGCTTTTCCTGCAAAGTTCAGTTTCCAGATCTGAAAACATTTTCCACTGAGTGTTGTTTTGTTATTTCATCACAGATATCCTGCAAATAACATGAATCTTTATATATATGTATATATATATATATATATATATGTGTGTGTGTGTGTGTGTGTGTGTGTATGTGTGTATGTGTGTGCGTGTGTGTGAAACGAAAATGTGAATACATTTGAACATGTGTATATGCAGTTGCTAATGAACTAATCTTTGTATACACACACACATATATACATATATGAACACGAACACATATATATATATATTGAGAGAAATATAGATATTTACTATTTGTTGTAATATATATATATATATATATATATATATATATATATATATATATATATATATATTACGCCAAATCGGCAAAATTGCCTATGAGGCGGAATATATGTGTGAAACAAGAATGAGAATAAATATAAACATGGAAATACTCAATTACCAATGAAATAATTTTCACACACACTTATATATGTTTATATTCAGTTGTCGTCTTAAAGGCGTTTCCTCGCATGATGTTTGCAAATTGATCAACGGGGAAAACTGCTTACAGAGAGTAGTGAGAAAGATGTATGCTGTATCCGAATTACACGCAGTAACTTGTATATATATATATATATATATATATATATATATATACACGCAGTAACTATATATATATATATATATATATATATATATATATATATATATATATAGTTGGAAACTAGTATATATATATATATATAGTTGGAAACAAGTATATATATATATATATATATATATATATATATATATATATATATATATATATATATATACCAGTTTTTAACGAAAGACTGAGAAATAAAACAGTAGATAATAGAGCAGATATGGACAGTGAATGAACAAAGCAAGATTATCGTATGAAGCAGCTATTCGGGCTTCCGAATTACCAGCTGGCTGTTTAGCTCTGGAGTAAGAGCAGCATCCCGTCAAGATGTCCTCCGTTTGGAAGTAGCTTCGATTCCCGTAGCTGCCCATTTCTTCTATGATTTATTCTATTCACGCTCTCCGTGCAGTAGCAGTATCCTCATAGCGTCCGTCGTAGGACATAGTTCCTTCATTTGCTAGATATGCCTTTCATGAGTGTCTTAGAGCCAATACTGAACATTTCTGATTCATCATGCCACCTCCGGTAACAGTTTCGCGTATGATCTCTAGGGATCCACTTTGTGAGTCTTGATGTCCAGTGGTTGTCCGACATTCTTGCAACATACGCATTGTTATTAGAGCTTTCCAATGGATTCTATAATATCTCAGAATCTGGTTCTATCTTCAATATACTGTGTTGTCTTCTGAGGCCTACGTGTGATGTTTAGCCATCTCTCCCTCCTGCAAGTTGCATGATCGTCAGTTAGAAGGCCAATCTTTCCGTTAGGTTTCATGTTTCAGTGATTTTTTGTCTTATTTCTTCCTCTTAGGATTTCATGGAGATTTGTTTTCCCAAAGGAGATGTAGTGGTTTACTTTCTTCAACATTGTAGTTTCTATTCTTATGTTAGTGCCTTTGTCTTCTACATCCTCTACAAGACATTTATTTTATTTACGATCATGCAAATGTCTTCTTACTTCTTTGTCTTTATTCAATTCGGGTACCACTCTTTGGAGATCAGGCAGGTTCTTAGCAAAATGGACGATGTCGTTGTCAAATCTGATATCAATTGGGCTTTCGTCGTAGAACCTGTATATGTCAGTCTTGCAACATATTTTCCGACACAGAAGTTCATCAGCCTACGTAAAGACTTGGAGCACTTTCAGCAAAAAAAAAAGTAGGGGCAAGACAAATCAATACCAGTTTACGCAAAATCTTCTCAGCTTCTACGGGAATCTAGACTGGGGAAAAGAATCAGAAACACAGATAATACCTATCAAAACGTAGACTAAGAAAATGAAAGAATCAGAATGAATGGAGATTACCTGAGCATATATAAAATAAATTGGCATGAGTTTAGTTGCGATGCAATGTAACAACAATTAAGATAAACATATGAATGTGTATATGCATGAATATTATATATAATCGCCAAAAATCAATAGTAATAACAAAAATATGTATTGTAATAATTCATGGAAACGATCAAATAAACTTGATTTCAACATATACAGGGGGCTGAGAATTAAAAATGGATGACTCGCTCTCAGCCCTAACCTTACGCCCTGTTTTATCTTCTCGTGGGGTGGGTGAAAGATGGTTTGTACCGCAGTAAAGTGTGAGCCTTATATCACTAGGGGAGCGTATTTGCATTATGGCCAACGAAACCGCCTGACTACCTGAAAAGTCTATCAAAACTATATTAGAACACCAGCAGAAATTGCTGCTTGCGTTGAATTCCAAAACGGGGTAAAAATTTCACTATTTTATATGATAATGTAAAGCCATCATCATCATCATCGTCATCGTCGTCGTCGTCATCGTCATCATCGTCGTCGTCGTCATCATCATCATCATCATCATCATCATCATCATCAGTTTTTTAACGCCCGTCGTTGGACATAGACCTTCCCCAGGATTCACCACACTTCTTTATCGTGGGCTACGCAGAGCCAGTGTTTTCTAAAGTTGTCTAGTTCATAAGCTACAATTGACCAAAAAAATAACTTTTATTTAAAAGCTATCACCAATTTTTTAAGAAAAATCACTTTTTGCCCACCCGGTAGGCACAGACGTGCGACTTCAGTCGTTCCTTTAAATTTCTCACTGCTTTCACTATTGTTTTATTTGTGCTGTTTTTGAGCCACTTTCTCCATCTTTTCCTTCTTCTGGTAATCTCTGCTTCAACCATTGATTTTTTTCAGATTCCTCGTTAGACTCCGTTATTGTTCCTATCGTAAAGAATTGGATAATTATAATGGAAGAATTACATCAAACTCTTTTGTTATTGTCAGTAATAAATAAATGTTGATGAAATTTATTATTATTATTGGCCAGAGAGTTTTTTTCATTTCTGCGTTTTATTTTTGTTTTTGTTTTGCAGCATCCAGGGAATGTGGATCATGAAAATTGGCTGCGTCCTGGGTGGGTGAAGTCGGGAGAACTATCTGATCTGGGAAATTGGAAAACAAACTGAGAAAATTCAAGTCTTTGGGGCCCATTTCTTTCTTCTTCCATTCTCAACAGTTCCACCATTCGCTGATCAACCTGCCTACTACAAAAAAACAAATGGACAGAATTCAAGCCCTGTGCTCTTAAATACATGAAGGTGAAAAAGGTTATGAAGACTAGGTCTGGTTGGACACTCAATAGAAACCGTCAAGTAACGGATGTCTTTGTGGTATCGTTTAGGAAGGGGGATCAATAAACAATTGGGAAGAGAGGAGATCAATGAAAAAGTTTCTTATTTTGTCGATTGATAATCGTTAGAAATGATTTAAAGTTCGAATTTTTAAAGAAAAAAAGAAAAATAATGTTATGAACACCATCCAACCGAGGTACTAATTTAAAGCAACCTACATAGTAAATTGGAACTCCCATTATAATCCTTTCTCTAAAATGGAATGTTCAGAAAACAAAAATTATGTGTTATAGTCATAATAAGAACTAAATGTTTTAATTCTCTCCGCCTCTAACTCAATTTGTGCCGTATATTCTATGCATACATACATACATGCATACATACATACATGCATATATACATGCACACATAACACATACATAGATACATACCTACATACATACCTTCATACATACTTACATACATAAATACATAAATACATGCATACATACCTACATTCATACATTCATACATACTTACATAAATAATACATACATTCATACATGCATACTTACATAAATACATACATACATACATACATACATACCTACGTACATAAATACATACATACATTCATACATACATTCTTTCATTCATACCTACTTACATACATAAATACATACATTCATACATACATACATTCACATATACATACATACATTCATACATACATTCATACATACATACATTCATACATACATACATACATACATAAATACATTCATACATACATACATACATACATAGTTACCCGGAACAACTTGAAAACTGAAGAAGCTTATGTTGGCGGTTTTAGTGACAGTTTCGGTTGACGTTTTCTTATAAGGGAAAGAAGAAATATGCAACAAAAAGGGAAATAAATGGCCAGCCAGCCAACCATCCTGCCAGCCAGCCAAATCAACTTGAAAACGGGAAAAAAACTTATGTTGATGTTGACACTTTTGATTAATGTTTTCTAATCACAATAGAAGTATAACATCAGACTGGAAAAAATAAATTTTGATGAAATTTATTTCGGTACTGTTCTACGATAATAACTCTATTCTAATAACGAATAATGTGATTTTCTTTGTTCGCTGTCAGTAACAATCGACTCTTCCTCTCAGGGGTAAAAAAAAAACTTCATTGATCATGTGCAACAAACGTGTTGACGGAAAAGACTCTACGATCAAAATCGAAAACGCAGAGCAAAACGAAGTACACTATAAAATCTGAGTGTGACAACAAATCTCAATGAAATTATTAGAAGAAGAAGAAATCAAACAATGAATTGCTTTAGTCCCATTAGTTTTGAAAAGAAAGGTCGTCTGCCAATTAGTCCTCCTGATAGTCAAATGGAGCTAAAATATGGGGCATAGCCAAAAGGTTGGCCTTCTAACTGAGAACCATGCAACGTACACAGGAGCTGTTCATGTTTAACATCATATGGAGATATCGAAATGCATCACAACATAATAGACAAAAAAACAAAAACAAAAACAAAAACAAAAAAAGAACAGGATCAGAGATATCATAAAATCCATCGAAAAAAAATTAAATATCAATGGGCTGGCAATGCTGCAGTAATGTCAGATAACCGCTGGATATCACAACTCACATCTTCGATCGCCACAGATCATACGAGAGATAGGGAAACGGGAGAAAAATGTTGGCATTATGACTTAGACGAGTTCCAAAGATATCGCTACTGCAATGCTGACGATTGAGAAGTCTGACGAAACATGGGGAAGGTCCAACGACGGACGTTTAATGAAGAAGATGATGATGATAATGAAGGGAAATTATCTGACAATCGGTCTTGGTAGATGATACTTGGCTCCTTGTTTTTTTGTTCTGTAGCATCCAGGAAGCATGGATCAGAGATTTGGGTGTGTGCTGGCTGGGCGAAATATGGCGAAATATCTGACGAGAGAAATCAAGAAGCAAACTGTGGAGAATTAACTCCTTTTCTACCGCTTTGAACTTTTTCTTCTGTTGATCAACCTTGGTACTACACAAAATGATACGACTGAATTCATACTCCGTGCTCTTTGATATACGAAGATGAAAAAAAGGTTATTAAAAACATAACTTACCACGCAGATACGAGCACTTCGAAAGTGTGTAGAAATTTAACCCATGATACTCCAAATTGTTAAGTGTTCTAGCATTTACCTTCACATGAAAGAAATATTCCCGAACCTATCCCAATACAGTGGCTTAAGATTCCATCAAAAAACGCTTTGTTTATTCTCATATCATCCGAATTGTCCTCTCAACAAATTAACAATTCAAGTGTCTGAAGTGAGAAGAGGTAAAAAACAAATCAAAATATATATTGGTCTACACATGGGTTTCTATAAGTCTGTGCATACACACACATTATCTATCTATCTATCTATCTATCTATCTATCTATCTATCTATCTATCTATCTATATATATATATATATATATATATAACATCGAAACAGCTGTGGACGACATAATAATAATATATATATATATATATATATATGTATATATATGGTACAGATCAGGTTAGAAATATAGCATAATATAAAGCAACGTTTGTAATATGTTGGATTTATTTCATAGAGTGATCGATACATTCAACTTCATACTTCGAATGTCAAGTAGTTTCAGAGTAGAGCTGGAAATATATATAACAGGATGTGGATTCGCTGCCTAAACCAGTTTACGTTTCTGTCCTCTCTGGGTTTCACGGCTGATGAGGCCCATAGAGGGTAGAAACATAAACTTGTTTGTGTACTGAATCCACATCCTATATATATATATATATATATATATATATATATATATATATATATATATATATATATACATATATATATATACATATATGTATATATATATATATATATATATATATATATACATATATATATATATATACATATATATATATATATATATATATGTATATATATATATATATATATATATATATATTCATGTATGTGTGTATGTGTGTGGAGAGCTTTAATCATTGAAGATGTAAAATATTAATTTCCAAATTTATATCATTATTACTATGTAAATGTAATAAAGGAAAGATCTTTAAAGGATGTTCTCATATTTTACTGAAAATTAGATAATATACTACAATACGTGAATTTTTCTCGTTAGGATCACCAATTGTTCACCATGGAACCGTTTTGGCGATTTAAAAACAAAACGGTCGTATGATATTTTGATATATACTTACGCATATAGATATATGTAGGTATTTTATAGGCTTAATTTAATGCAATGTAAGGCTAACTCTAATCGGGGGATCTCGGTAGGAAAAATTATGTTGCATCAACTGATTGCGAGCAAAGATGCCTCTCTCTCACTGAGTGAGCACACCTTCAATACACAATATATATGTAATTATTATTCACCAAGTGTAGTTCAGTAGGGTCACCAAACGGTAATTGAACTCTCTACTATAACAATGGTCCACAAGGTTCCGGTCACTAACCATGTCTCAACGGCAGGTGTCTAATATCAATGTGTCCGTGGACGTATTCATAGATAGATATACTCACCCATGTGTGCGTGCGTGTGTGCATTTGTAAATAGATGAACAAATGGGAAGCGCACAAATAGAACTAAGTCTGAAATGATTTTATTTCATCTTCACTAGTTTTGGCTGTTGGTCATCGTTAAGGAGAATATATATATATATATATATATATATATATATATATATATATATATATATATATATATATATATATATATATATATATGTGTGTGTACATTTACGCATACACACACACACATATACATATACATATATATATATATATATATATATATATATATATATATGCATATATGCATAACTGGTTGCTGTTTTGTGTAATGATCAGAGCATTACTGCGTTGAAGCTGCAACCAAATTGGTGGCAGGTTCGATTCTTGCAGCAGTCCTATTTTCTTTAATCGTTTTTTCCATTTTCATTGTCTAAATTGAGCGATACGTTAACAGTGTAACTTAAAATCATTTCAAATAAGTTTTGTAACTCATACTGTTGAACCAAATACGTCAATTTCACACACACACTCACACACATGCGCGCGCACACACACACACACACACACACACACACATATATATATATATATATATATATATATGGATGAACATACGCTCAGAGAGGAGAGAGTGTAAAATAATTTCATCTCATTTTTATCATCTTTTCTAGTTTTGGCCCTCGGTAATCATCAGAGGGAAATGGCAAGTTGGAGGTCAGCAGTAGTTACATCCACTTTGTAATATTTCTGCCCTTGGTAGAATATTGCCAGTAGGGTATATGTAAATGTAAAATGTCCTCCTTGATGTTCAATATTAAGTATCGTCTTGCCGGGCCCCATAAATTCTCTGTTGGTTTCCCATGACTGTAATCGTGCAACTAGAAAATATGTACAAACGTGCGGCGAAGATAATATTCAAAGCACTCGGGATGATGAAACAATAAACGAAAAAAAAAATCGTACGTGAGAAAATGATGACGAACTCATTAAGTTTATAAGAATTGGACAAGAAAACACGTCACGGAGAATCAAAAATATTGTGGACGAGCAATGGCTCAGTGGAGGTCATTTGAAAAGGGAAACAGTATTCTTCATCCTTATGTCGAATTAGGATAAACTACTTGAAAAGAAAGATTGACAAAACCAGGAAAACAGTAAGTGATGCTCTGCAGAGAAAGAGATACGTGAGAAGTGTATGCAGTAAGTTAGTTTTGGGAGGAGTAATAAAAAATGCACGACGGAGTGGTGACAGCCATACACTGGGAATTGTGCAAATGACTTGGGTTCAATCATTTAAACAAATGCTATCAATACAAATCAAAGACTGTCCTAGAGAGTACGAATGAAAAAAAATCTTGGATTTTGAAACCCAGACTGACCTTTCCCTCTATGCATGAAAAATTAGATCTGATAATTGAGAATACGGGGACAAATAACCTGCCAGATATTAGACGTGGCTGTACCTGAAGACCAGAAAATGAATGCAAAAGAGTGAGAAATCAGGGATTTGCCAGGACATCACCCAAGAGCTGAAAAAAGAATTTTTCATACAAAACAACCATAAGTTTAGGGTATTGGGCGCGGTTGGGATAATGCCAGATGTACTAAAATTGAGGCTGCAAGGATACTGAAAAGAATACTGAAAAGATTTGAGGAGATATCATCATCATCGTCATCATCATCATCAGCAACAGTATCGGCCCTCTAGCTTTCCGCTGTTGGACAGAGAACTTCCCAAAGAGTCACCACATATCTCTATCATGGGGATTGCGTTGCCAGTACTTTCTAAAATTGTCTAGGTCTTCTGCCCATCTTATACTTTGCCGACTGCAGTTTCGCATATGACCACAGGAGATCCATGTTGTGAGTCGTGTTGTCCAGTAGGTTTCTGACTTTCTAGCAACGTGACCAGTCCGTTGCTATTTTAGATTCCAAATGAATTCCATGATATCTCCCACTCCTGTTTTACTGACACTCAGTATTTGGAGAAGACCATCACACATCGAGTGTAAACATTCAAATGCATAAAAACATCACCAACAACAGCTATGATATCAATCAGAGCCCGGGGAACGGTCCCAAAGAACCGAGCAAAAAGGCTGGAGGAACTAAGATTCTGGGTAAGAACTGGGACTTTCCAGACCGAAATTACCAAAATCAGTCAGAATGCTGAAGAGATTCTAAAAGTATTGAGGATACTTGCTGTCACTTGATCTCCTGGTGAAACTAACCAATCACTGCCGGTATGGAAACTCTAGCAATAATGAAGTATATCGAAACTTGCTGTCCAACTAGAGCAGTGATGGTTGACCTTTTTTGGACAGAGTTTTGAAATTCTAATTTGTTGAATAATACTCTTATCAGACGGTCACTTAAATACCTTGAGGAGATACTTATTGATAAGCAGTTTACTTTTCGAATGCATTTATAAAACTATGACTTAAATGCAATAAAACGTGAAATTTGAAAATTAAAATACAATAAAGCTACGATAATAAAATAAAACTAAAAAACGTTTTTTTCGAGTCCGCTGTGTGTCTACAAAAAACCTACAGGTTTTTACAACTGGCGCGTATGTCAAAGGTTCGCAATCATTGAAACTAGAGACTCCGTAAACAACTGTTGTGAGAAATCAACGATTACAAGACAAAGAAGGATAAGAAGGAGAATGGTTTAGCGGGTCAGGTTCAAACTTTGGTCGAGGCAGTACGTGTTGACTTTGCAGTATTGTCCTTGAGAGAATTCGTCTTTCCTCCAATTGTGACATCTTGTCGATTTCAAGCTTATTCCACATGTTACCATGAAACTACGGTAGTAATGTGATATGCGGAGCCTATGCAGAAGCGACTTGCGCCGTTACCAGCGTAATGGCAGCACTCACTTACTTACGACGTAGAGAAAGTAATTAGACATCGTCAATCAAAACAGTCAAGATAGGTTACTTCAGTTTCTAAGTTGATCTGTCTGGTTAGCTATCTATGTATGCGGATATCGCGTACACAGGCCACACTGATGAATCTAGAGGGTTGAAAGAACATTTTTGTTCTTTGACCCCATCCCCAAATAGGTTTTTTGTGCAATGTAAGTTTATGCCAAATTGATCCCTTAGTTTATGCCCGGCAACTTTCACGCTTGTTTTTCGAAAATTCAGCTTTTTTGTGATCACTGTCCGATAAAAGGTGAGAAAAGTAACTTATTCATTGATCGTCCTTTTTCACATTTTTTTAAAATTTCCCACCCCCTGTCAACACGGCACCCGACCAAAAGACGTTGGTCATGGGACAGTTTATATTGAATGACTGTCAAGATCTGTTCCTCTTATTTTTCTCGGCTTTTATTCCAAAATAGAAGTCATTATCCTTGCGAGGATTAGCAACATCTTTGCCTCGTCTGATAGTGGATATAATTGCGTCAATTCCAGACCAGAAATTAGCCAGTCAAAAATAGTAATCTTTGAAAGCTGGTCTTATGGCAGTCAGATGAGAGTAGACGTTTCTAGAAATGGACAAAAACTGTCTCCGCAGTTTGAATGAAAAAATCACAATGATTTTATCTCGGATTAAAGTCATTCCGTCGGTTCCAACCATCACGTAAATTGCAAAAATAATGATTCAACGTTCAAGATGGATAACATACACATGGGTATTATGGAAATAATAAGAAATATAATGGTAATAATTTTTGATTTTTTGTGAAGATGATATAAAACTGTGCAACTTTGAAAAAAACCGTTTTGCTTATGTTTAAAAAGTTGAAAAATGTCAGTTATTCGATTCAAACTCTGTTTTTGTGACTTGGGTAGGGATGATAAAAAATTTGCTTATTTTCAAGTGGACAATGGAACTTTTTAACATTTCTTATCGCAGATTTTCTTTCGAGAAAAACAATTACGTTTGAATAATGTTATCCCGGCCACCGAAGCGAAGTTTGAAGGGAATAATAGCCATTTTCCATACATATTACACTTCAACAATAAGATTGCAACACTCACTATCCACGAACAAATTTCCAGAAATAGAATTAAAACGATTAACAAATACTTGCCCTGGTTAAAATATCTCTCTCGTACACGCACACGCATACGCACGCACGTATGAGCACACACTGATAGATAGATAGATAGATAGATAGATAGATAGATAGAAAATTTACTACGCAGTCCGCTGGATCAGTGACATCTATTATGCGATGCTTTTTCAAATGAATTTCTATTCTTGGGTCATAATATTATTTTCCGATTGATTATGTTTCAGAAGTATTGAAGATGTCGAATAATCCCTTCAAACTTTGTTCTTGAGACCCGGATAGCAATAATTTGATATCTACTGATTTTTAATCGGACAGTAAGCAAATTTGGACGTGTTCAATCAAATGAAGCAAAAGAAACATTTATACATGAATATCACTGTTTTGATTACAAAAATAAAGTATGATTCGAATATCTATTACTTTCAATAATTTTTTAATTCTATATTGAGAAATAATACTCATTACCCACAAAGGAAAATGACGTTGTGCAATGCAATTACAAGTTAATTCCCCTGAAATATTCAAATATTTGAATTTCAGTGAAATGATCTTTTTCGAAATCAAAATACTGAGTTCGTCTCAGTGGAAGAATCCATCGTGTCGAATTTAAAGAAGATAATTTTATCAGCAAAATTGTTACCTCTGAGTGGAAACGTCCATGGGTATTGACAGAGAAATTTTAAAAAAAGGACATGTTCATTATAAAGATTGATTCAAGGGAGTTATTCGAACTAATTCATTCACCTTTCTTGTTTTTCTCGACTAGGTTCCAGTCTTTGCAATCTCAGATCTTCTGTAGATATTCAATCTATCCTGTAAGATACGGACAGTTCTATGATTAATAGGTCTCGATCAGAATGATTTATACACCCAATGAAGAACAAATAACGAATCGGCTGATATATAGTGATGAAGTCGCCAAGGATGAAAATATCCGCCTGACAAATTGTAAATTTTTTTAACCCCTGTTAGAATTCCAGACAAGATTATATTATTTTTTTCTTTCACTGATTTAATTAGACTAGAGTCTTCATCCTAGTTGTTATCGTCTCAATGTTCCAGCCTTTGAACAAAGCTCTCTTTAGGTGTCTATCATGTTCAGTAGGAGTCAGGGAACTTCGAACGAAACTGTATTAAATATGAGTATTGTTACTCAAAAATATCTCGTATCAGAAAATAGGCTTGCGTATATGTGCCTTTACGCTGGTTACAGCACTACGCATCCCTCTTTGGGCTTTTAATACCACAAGTTTCTCTTGTGTTTAAGCGCCAGGAAAGGGGTAACACACTTAATCATTCTCGCTTACATCACGTGGTATTCCCAAACAGTCATCCATATTAGTATCAACCAGGCTTCAACACTTCTCATCTTCGGTGATCACACGAAAACTGGTGTATTCAACACAAATTTAACAGTTGATTTTGCCAGTTAATCCCCTACTGAGATATTCATTAAACTTTTTCTGCTTAAAATGAGACATTGTAATATTCGCTGCCTTACGTATATGGCCACCGTTCGTCTTACAGTTTTACAAGAAAGGAAGCACAGAAAACTTAGAGGCTATACCTAGACGGAAGAAATGAACATTGGACTAAATATCAAGAACATTTTTTTAACAATAGACTGGTAGGACTATGGAAGAGATTAGCAATGTATGTAGTGCTTTCAACAAATGTAAATGATTTTAAGAAGGTTTATGATATTTACGTTGGCAAGCTATTGAGTTTTACCGTCCCCCTGAAGAAGAATCAGTATAGTACACCTGTCTGCAACTTTAAGCCCAGAACCACTGGAGAGTACGACAGTAGAATCATCATCATCGTCAGTCTTTTAATGTCCGTCGTTGGACATAGACCTTCCCCAGGATTCACCACACTTCTCTATCGTGGGAGTCGTGGAGCCACGGACAAAGTACTGGCTCCGCGACGCCCATGATGAGTAGAATACGTATCAAAAATTAATTTCAGCAATAAGGTGATACGACTATAGAATACATTTTCAGATTATGTTTTGCTTTCAACAGACGTTGTTGATTTTGAAAAGAATCATGATGTTTTGGTTGGCAAGCTTTAATAGGAGCAAGCTCAGTATTCAAGGACAATAAAAGCCAATCAGTCTAAAATATATACGGGTATACAACCAATGTATCCTCCTGATAGACAACTGAACCATGGAAACTGACCATAAAATTGACTGTCAAACTTTTTAATCTGTTTCCATGACATCTGCGACTGCTCTAACCCCTGTCATGTCTCCCTTTTTCTATCTCATCCTCCATCGAGTTTTCCTATCTCGTTTACAGCCAGTCCCATGGGTACCAATCGGTTAGTGTTCTACATACGCTGTTATTCTTTCATCTTGCTAAGTGCCCAGCCCATCATCATGTTTTTGCTTGATTACTTCGTCTTAGTCCTCTATCGGATCCATAATGATTTTTTTCAATCTCAAAAGAGTTATTCCTAGGATTGCTCTTTCCATTGCCCTCAGTGCTATTCTGAGTTTGTTCTTAGTTGTTTTATGTCTTGAATAGCAGAGGTGTTTTTTTCCATATCGGTCAATTCTTGTAGTTGTTCTAGAGTTAGGTAGCCACAGAGAAAAGAGCTGGTAAGTCTGTCTCTCTTTGTCTGTGGTCTGCTTATAGTAGCTGGCGAGATTCTACTTCTTGACTTCCAACATAGACAGTAATCAACATACGAATTACTATCTGTGAATCACCATTGTTCGAGTGTAATGGATATCTTTAAGCAAGTTATTTTTGCTGTTTAATACCATTTCCGGCAGATGTATTACGTTTTCTATACCCTGTGCTACGATGTGCATTATTTAGGGAAATCTCAACTCTGTCATGAGGATGATATGCGCTTCAATTTATGTTAAAAAGGAACGTATGTAGGAGTGCCCCCCGAAATAGTCCATCAAAACAACATGACTAAAACTTCAGGTTGATGATTGATATATTCACATATCCATCTATTTATCTATTTATTCATACATTTACGTATTTTAAATGAAAGTGGATAGACCGGTATTCAACTGTCAAAATGAATTTTTAAAAATATCACATACAGTGGATACGGAAAAGATCGTATTCCTGGATCTAAGAGGCAGTGCGCATCAACGGTGAGTGCAAAAGGTATCCAATACATTTTGGAAAGATAATTTGACATCCATGTACAGATTCACCAAAATCCTCACAGAGATTCAGCAAAATCCTTACATAGATTAGACAAAATCTTTTTACAAATTCAGCAAAATCATCATAGAGATTCAGCGAAATCCTTACACAGATTAGACAAAATCTTTTTACAAATTCAGCAAAATCCTTAAAGAGATTCAGCAAAATCCTTGCACAGATTAGACAAAATCTTTTTACAAATTCAGCAAAATCCTTATAGAGATTCAGCAAAATCCTTACATAGATTAGACAAAATCTTTTTACAAATTCAGCAAAATCATCATAGAGATTCAGCGAAATCCTTACACAGATTAGACAAAATCTTTTTACAAATTCAGCAAAATCCTTATAGAGATTCAGCAAAATCTGCACACAGATTCAATCAAATCCGCACACGGGTTAGACAAAATCCTTGTACAGATTAGACAAAATACTTACACAGATTTAAAAAAAATCCTTCCAGATATTCAGCAAAATCCTTATACAGATTCAACAAAATCTTTTCATAGATTCAACAAAATCTTTATACAGATTACAAAAAAAATTTGACCAATGATCTATGGGATGAAAAACAAGAACCAAAAAACATATCTAACAATGCGCCAACCATCCATGGTAGTGGTAAGAGGAGGAGGAGGTTGAAGAAGAGTAAATAGTCTTTTTCTAATTTGATTTTTTCTCATGCTTGTAAAATATTACGATATGAAATATTCTGCAAATACTATCTTCAATAAAAATCATAAAAAGCTATTCTTGGCGTTTCGGGGACATCTTTGGCCTTTTTTCTTTCCTGAAATCAGTCTTAGCTTTGCTAAAAATAATGATTAAAATAGATATTTCTTTTGAATCATCACAACTTTTAATGACGTTACACTTTTTGATGACATCTCGAATTTTAATGACATTACAACCTCCTTCTTTTTCTATTCCCGTTGTTTAACGTAAGTGGAACCGACAAACCGTTAGAATATCTTTTAATAGAAATGCGTGAACCCATCTGATAACAAATATTGAAACAAGATTGGACATTGAGAAGGTGTAGACGAAAATCAGAAATCTTTGGTTCAATTTCAGTCAATTTTGTAGCTGCACAAGGATATAAGAATAAACATTGTGAAATTCATCGGATACACTAACTGTGAAGGCATGTTTGTTCCTTTTAAACCCAAGAATAAGATCTGATATAGTAATCATCCAAGTATTGCAAGAACAAGGACCAAACGGGAGGAAAATGAATTAAAAAGATTGTTCTGCACCAAGTTAATTGAGACTTGAGTATGTAAAATTCTCTCTTTAAGTGAACTTGAACACTGGCTCTCGTGGGAAATATACGTAGATCTTCTAAGACTGGCTTATTCTTTTTAATATCGAGTCACCCAGCAAGTGCCAAAGTCATTAGCAGATTAGAAATTTGTGAGACCAATTTGTTAACCCAGGATCTATGTCAGGCTTTTCTTTTAAGACAATGGAAGGAAGCAGCTCACCGGTAATGACCAACGAGTCATGCCTGCACGCAATCTACTCCAGCCGGTGTCGTAAAATAAGCTTTGTAGACAACAATGAGCAACGTTCATATTCTGTTCTTCGTCCATGTTTAAGTAACTGTCAACCAAGACTGCCACCAAAACTGTCAACATACGTTTCATAAGTTTTTGAACTGGCCTGGCTGGCAATATGTGAAAATGTCTCGCGTACTGGATGTACCAACGGTGCTAAAAAGCTGTAATTCTGAACATGCACATTTTAGTAGGTCAAGAAAAAATAATTTCAAATTCCCCCTAAATAGGATTTTAAGGAAGGGTTGAATTTACAGTCTAAATTCAAGCTATTTTTTTCGTTTGATCAGCCACAACAAAGTAAGCTACCAAACGACATTGGTTACTTGACGGTTTGTATCAAATGACCAACAGGGCCTGTTTTTTTTTTCTTCAGATCTCTGTCTCCAATGATTTTTTTATTTTCCCACCAGTTTTTCCTCTCTGTGTTCGTGTGATTCTTTTTCTGTTATTCTCAACTTGTCATTTTTTGACTCGCTTTGTCAGCGTGTATCATTTTTCATCCTCAGATTTCTTTCTCCTTTCAACACTTCCATTCTTTTTACTCTGGAGTAGGTTTGACAATTCACATGATATTTTTTTTTTCGAGTTAGTGAGGCCAGTGTTGACAATATTTGGATTTCAAACAAAAAAATCTCTTTCTTGTTTTTAAGTCCAGTGTTGCAAATCGAAACGCTTTTTTTTTTCAAATTTCAAATTTGAGAGTGACTCTCAGAACGGAAAAATCAAAAGAATACATTTGGATTGATGACCTGCTTTAGAGTCAACTTTACTTTCTTTGGGTGATAACGATGATGATGGTTATGGTAATGATCCTCACCGAAATCAGAAACCTTCAAGACTACTGAGAAGGCTAAGATTTGGTATGCAAACTTATTCCTACCTCACTAGGAGATTTATAAAGAATAAATGGGATCACCTGACCCTTTCCCGCCAAAGTCATCTTATCTTTCTCATTTTACGTCTAGAATTGCCCAAAATTATATCTAAAATTATCCAGACCTTTATGTTGTTCATCTCGGAGAAGTCCTCATTCATTGAAGTATTTGAAGATATTTCCCAGGAAATCAAAAGTTGAAGTTGAAATATTTTCAAAACATATAAGTTAAGTCATTTGAAATTCGGTCTGAGTGGCATTTGACCCTGAGGCAGGCAGTCTTGTCTTGTCTTTTCCGGAGAATATCTTTCTTGTCCTTGCTTTCCTCCTTCACAGGTTCTTTTTTGGTTTCTCTCCTTCTTTCTTTTCGGCCTTCTCTTTCTTGTTGATTTTTTTCTTTCTGTCCCTGTTTCTGTTTTTCTTTCTTTGTTTCTTTCTCATCTTCTCTCTGTTTTTCCCTTTCCTTTTCTCCCTTGTCTCTCTTAATGTTGGTCTCTCTTTCTAGAATCACCTTTTTTTCTGTCATTCTTTTCTTTCGTTTCTTTTTCCATTGAATTTTGACCTTATTTTAGTATGTAAAAACAGAGACGGATGGCAATGACCAGATCCAGAACAAGTGATGTTATGCGCAGATATCAGTGATGCAGTGACGTACACAAAAACTAAAACGAATTCGTTCCTGCTCTTAAAGCCAAACTCAGGCCGACTTGATTTATTAAAGTGTGCAAATCACATTTACAGGAACTACTATTTAAGAATTTAAAATGGGACTCATAGTTTGGGAATAATATCGTAAGGAGGAATGAATTCTGTTCTGGTCACTTTTTAGATTTCAATGGAGAAAGGGAGCTTGGCCCTAGCGCTGCCAATCCTGTTAGTTTATTTCTTTCATCTTTCAGTTTAGACATTCTTGTTTTCTTTTTCCTTTCCCTATTGCCTTCATTTTCATCCCTTCCTTTATTTGTTCTCTTCTTTCTTTGCTTCTTTTTTTCTCCCAGGTTATCCTTCTACATCTTATACTTGCCTTTTTTATTCTCTTTCATTCCTTTTTCTTCCTTTCTTCTTTGTATTTCTACTCTTCCCTTTTTCTTGCCATTCTCTCTTTCATACTTCCTTTCATCGCTTGTTTCTTTGATTCCTTCTTTTGGGGTTTATTACTGTCCCCTTTTCTTTCTTACTTTTTTTTTATCACCCTTCTTACACCCCATTCCTTCCTTCTTGCCTTCCTTCCTTCTTACCTTCCTTCCTTCTTTCCTTTCTTTGTTTCTTTCTTTTTTTCTTTCTTTCTTGCCTTCACCGCTGCCCTTTCTTTTACTCTCTCAACAATTTTCTTTTTCCCAAACTCTAACTTCCCTCCTCTTCCTTTTTTTTTGTTCTCCTGTCTATATTGTCTGATTATTAGAAGCCATAATCCAAAACATTCCCTTAAACCGTGAACATGGGTTTTTTCGGTTTTGAAGTGATTCTAGCTGGCTGGTTGGTTATCTATCTATGTGTCACTATCAAAACATCTATGTGCGAATCGAACTTAAGAGTAGTATATATATATATATATATATATATATATATATATATATATATATATATATATATATATATATGTATATATATATATATATATATATATATATATATATATATATATATATATGTATACACACACACACACATATATATATATACATACAAACAAGCATTATACACGCAAACAAGTATATATATATATATATATGTATATATATATACACACACACACACACATATATATATACAAGCATGCATTATACACGCACAAGTATATATATATATATATATATATATATATATATATATATATATATATATATACTCATTCTCTCTCTATATATATACACACACACACACATATATATAGAGAAAGAGACAAAAGAGAGTGGTATAGATATAGATATATTATCATCAAATGGAAAATACGTAAAATAATGGTATTTAAAGTATGTTATACTTACATGTCTCGTCTTCCCGCCTATAATAGTAATATATGGATCCATTCGTCGTTTTGCAGTTTCTTCATAGTTCAGAAGTTTCAGCGTTTTGTGCCCCCACGTTGTTATGTTATGCGACATTGCTTACTTGTTGTCGAAAGAGATAAAGGACTGAATATTTAAACATTTATTTCTCATTATGTTATGAAAGAGAAAAAAAAAATTTTTCATATCCTTTCCTAAAATATGTTTCCAGTTGGTGATTCAATTTACGATTCGTGCTAAATTGATCATTCAGTTTCTGTCCGGCAGCATTCACGGTTCAGTTATCACCACCCAACATAAAGTGGGAGAAGTGACTACAGTTTTGATGACGGCTTTTTTTCTAACTTTTTAATTGATCAATCACAACACAACATGCAGCCAAATGACGTTGGTCAAGCGACAGTTTCTATCGTTTGACTAACCAGACCTGTTGTCTTTTAGCTGGTTGGGCCAATACGACTATTATCCTCACAATCGTACCTCTTCTTCCTTTTAGCCTCTTCCATCTCAGTGGGTGTCTGCATCCATCTTCGTTCAGTCGAAATAACTTGGCTTTTGGCAAGTCAGTTAATTTGCTTGGCATTTCATTTAATAAAATAATTACGCAAGACACGGGAGAGAGAGAGAGAAAGAGAGAGAGAGAGAGAGAGAGAGAGAGAGAGAGAGAGAGAGAGTGCGAGACGAAGAGAAGAAATTATGGAAGCTTTTCTAAAAGGGAAATTAAGTCATATTTTCTACCTGGATATGAACTCTTGTATTCGTGTATCCTGTCACTACTTACACACTTACGTGCGTGCGCACACTGACTACCCCACCCCCGACACAAACATACGCACACACACATATATATATGTATATATAGATATTGCATTACCAGCGACTGTTTAGCTCAATGATAGGAGCAACGCTACATTGAAGCAGATACCTTATCGGTCAGATTTCCGATTTCTGCAGTAGCCCATTTTCGAAAATTGTCTAATCTATTTCTACGGCGAGAGTTACATTAACCGTGTAATGACGGAGTATATTTTCAAATGATTTCTCATATGATATAACACAATGTATGATTATTGTATTGGATCATATATATCCATTTCTCAATACGGAACCGTTGCGTTGAAAGGGGCGAATAGACCAAGAATAAACGAGATGAGAATTCGGAGTAAAAATAGATGTTTTGACCTTTGCATTAGCGGCGATTGTTTAGCTCAATGGTCAGAGCATCACTTTAATAGCTTATCCTATTTACATTGTCTAGGGTGAGTGAGACATTAACCGTGGAATGACAGGATATCATCTCAAATAAATTTCTATATAATTCAACATAATTCATAACCATTATGTTGGATCACATACATCCATTTACTCACAAACACACACACTCACACACACACTCGTGCACATATGTATACTGTGACAGTTCTGCCTTTTTCTATCTTTGTAATTAGGTTAATGATGAGGGAGTGGTCCACTGAAATGTTTACCCACCCATTCTTTCAAAGGTCACACATTTTGTCTCATCATTGACAAGATATTAAGATATTGGTCAAGGTATCTTCCAAATGCAGGAAGGACAAGCTTTGATACTTCCCAGAAGGAATTATTGTTAGTTTATAAAATATTTCAGTCTGAATTGAAGTACATTTAGCTGATCAAGGTGCACATGCACATACGTATGCAAGCACATACATATATATATATATATATATATATATATATATATATATATATATATATATATATATATATATATATATATATATATATATATATGTATATATATATATATATAGAGAGAGAGAGAGAGAGAGAGAGGAGGAGAGAGAGAAAGAGGGAGAACGAAAGAAGGATTTAAAGCCCAGCCTAGTGAGACACTTTGCTTCATTATCGTCATCATCATCAGACTTTTATCGTCCATTGTTGATCATAGACCTTCCGAAGGATTCACCACATCTATCCATCGAGGGCGTTGCTGAGCCAATATTTCCTGAACTTGTCGAGTTTGTCCCGCCATTTCATATTCTTCCGGCCTCGGTTCCACATTTGATCCCTCGGGATCCATGTTGTGAAAAGAATTAGAAAATTCGAATGGCGATGGGCTGGTCATTTAGCAAAAATGGTAGGCAACAGATGGACATCACAACTCACAACATAGATCCCCAGCGAATCAGAAGCCTTCAGAATACAAGGTGCAGAAACAAATTAGACAAGTTCAGAAAGTATTGGCCCCGTAACACTCATGAAGAGAGGTCTGACGAATTTTGGAAAAGGTCTATGCCCATCGTTGAACGATAGAAGACTGATGATGATGGTATATATCCACCTTTTCATGATTTTGTAAATCCATGGTATCCGTTACATTTTCGTAAAATATAGTTGAGCCGTACCATCTCTATGATGAATAGTAGTATGTACAGAGGGCACTAGCATTGGTGGTTATAAGGTTACTTGTTACATGTTACGCATTTATCAATAATAGTATATTTGCACTAAGGTGACTATATAGTGGAATGACCCTATTATCCATGTGAGCAATTCCTGAGAGTAAAATCTTTGATAGTTATGTTGTACATGTCTTAACTGAGATCCGACTAGGTCGATAACCTTCCATGATGCGAGTCTTCCAATAAGTACTGGTACTCGATCGCTAAGTCTCAAATTTATATCATTTAAAAGACCGAGGAATATATCTACAAAGTTATCACCCCCAGAAGGGCGGCAAAAGTCTATCAAAAAACATTTAGTCTCGTGGCCAAAATCCTTGTCAGCATGTCGTGTTGGGGGCAATCAGTTAAAAGATGAAAGAACTGGTGATCAATGCACGATATTATCTCGTTTTTTTGTAAGTCTAAGTGTTAAAAACCGGAGGGAATTATATAGAATGGATCCTCTATTACAGGATGAAGCACTTGATAACTACTGGGAGTTGAAAAATACAACAAAGCTGTTTTTCTCAGTTGTAATATGTTGTAAATGTTTATACGTCAAGTCCCTTATTTTCATTGATGCAGACTTTACATTTGATACATACATACACACTTAGTCAGCTAGACCTATTTGAAAACTGAAAGAAAGCTATATTGACAATTTTAATGACATTTTCAGTTGATGGTTTCTAATATGTTTGCAACTGAGGAATATTATCACAATCTTTCCACCACCACCAGTTGTAAAAACACCATCTTGAAGAAAATACAGAAAGAATAAAGAAGAGAAGAAAAAGTTAGAAAGCATTTGGTTTCTCTTTTCCGTTAGAATTTATTTTCTCGTTACTCGTTTAATTTGATTTAATTTACATAGCTATAATAATTGTATTAGATAATTGTATAAATAATTATATAATCATGTATGCCTGTATGAAAATGACACAGACACACTCACACACACACACATATATAGGTATGTGTGTGTATATATTTATACCTGTGTGCACTTGCTTTTATGTGTCTAGATGAATGCACACACATCTATGCACACAGATACATAGATATATATGAGATTGAAAAATGAAGAGGCTATTATCAACATTGACTGTGGGAAAATATACCATCTGTCCATCTTCCTATGTATATATATATATATGTATGTATATATATGAGCATGATTATCCATATGTATATATACATGTGTGTATATATATATATATATATATATATATATATATATATATATATATAATGTATATATAAATATATAACATAATAACAGACAAAATAGAATTAATGCTTAAATAATAAACACAAATAAAAGAACAAAAGAAGAAGAAAAGAAAACAACAACAGGAAAAGGATAGAGGAGGCTATCAGAAAGGTGAAAAGTTTAAAAACACACCCGAGCCGAAGATAATACTTACAAGCAACAGATGCTTGCACTAAAGGACAGAACAGGCAAAATTATCAAATATAAGGACAAGCTGTCAAAATAACTGGAGAATACTACAAACTGTATGCCTCAAAAGTAAAGGTATCACAAAATGTTAAGCCGATAGATACAAGTGATGTCCCAGACGTAACAGAAGACGAAATATGGAACTTGAAAATGAGAACATGGTATAACGATAGACCTTTAGAAAGAGAAGACTTTCACCGAGAATCAGCACAACTATTCACGCAATGAATGAGAGGAATAAAGATGCTCAAGATAATCTAACTTCCCATAAAAGTAAATAATAAAAAGTCTTCGGAACTATTCTGCAATCAAGTTTATATATCTAACATACATAAACTTTTATATAAAATGATTATAAAACTGACTAGCAGTCATTTTAAATAAATAATCGTACATGAAAAACATGCAAGTTTTATCAAAGGCTAATCAAAAATAGACCCCATACATATAATAAATCAGCTTATTTAAAGACAGTAGAATACAACAAACTTTGTTCGGCTCTTGTTGGTTAAAGAAAAGCATTTGATTCAGTAGAACATATGTCAGTTTAGAACTCTATGCGAGAGTAAATTATTAACAAGAACTATATAAAAGTTGTTCAGAATGTACAGGAGAATGGAACTGCAATAATTCGACTTCATGAAGATACAGAAAAGAATAAAAGATAAAGTTTGGGAAAGGAGAAAAGGATACAATTACGCCTAAACTATTTACAGCAAGCCTTGAAAGCATCCTAAGGAGAACTGATTAGCGAAATCGGGCTAAATATAGACGGAGAATATTCGAACCATTTGATGTTTTGTGATGAAATTGGATTAGTATCATAAACAGCGGATGGCTCACAGAACATGTTAAGTGATTCGAATTGAAGAACAGAGAATAAAGATTCGGAAGAAGTAAAGGAATACATTTACTTAGGTCTGATGTATAACGATTATCGGGAAAGCGTTAAGTAAGTATTGAGATATATTGAAAATAAACCTTGCCAATATGCTTGATACGTAAAGTGTTCAATGAAACATGGAAACTAACTAAATCACTGGAAAAAAACCTTCAGCATAACACAAGGAGTGATGGAACGAGCAATATCAGGAATAATACTCGGAGATGACCTGGGATCAAAATGGGACAAACTAAAGTGAAGGATATCATTGATATAATAGAGATGAACGGATGGAGATGGGTTTGACATCTGGGAAGAATCAGAGATAATGAATGGTGAGAAAATTGTTAACCGATTGGTACCCTAGATATAGCACACGCAGTAGGAAGAGACTATATATAAGATGGAAAAATGGGATATAAAAGATTACTATCATATATATATATATATATATATATATATATATATATATATATATATATATATATATATTTGTATATATATATGTATATATACATAATTTTTTGTACATATATATATTGGCTTCGTTAACAGAGATTTTTGTGATAGTTTTCCACAGCAGTAAGATCATAGATAATGGGGCCTGTGTGCTGAATAACCTACCCAGTCTTAGCAATGGAGTTTTGAGGTGAAGTCAGCTTTCCCAAGGCCAACACCACCCTTGAAACCAAGAGCTTGCAACTGATGTTCCACTGAGGTAGCATGGATAGGAGCCCCACTCCAAGGTCGTAGGCTTGACAAGGGTGTCCTTAACCTGACGGATGCGAGCTAGGTATTTGTGAGTTTTCCAACTGTGAGGCTCAACTGTGATTAAAGCACAGGACAAGAACATCCCACAGGTTGGTATATATATATATATATATATATATATATATATATATATATATATATAGAGAGAGAGAGAGAGAGAGAGAGAGAGAGAGAGAGGGAGAGAGAGGGGGGAGAAAATGAAAGACAGAGAGAGTGAGAGAGAGAAAGAGACACACTCACACATACAGATGAATAAGTATAAAGATAATAACACACAAACTGAATCGTACAACTGGGAACTGATGGATACCTACTCAGATAAATAGATAAATAGATAGATAGATAGGCGATTGGATAAAAACAACCTTAGACAGAAAATATCTAATAACAGATAATTAGAGACAAAATCAAGGGAAAAAAGCCAGAAAGGCAATAATTAGAATTTTTGATTAGCGTCCAGTGGAAGAAAGATGAAGAAAAAGATGTACGTAAATAAGTATTAGATAAGTAATGAAAAAAAAGAATCGAGAAAAAGAAAAAAAGAAGAAGAGGAAAAGATTAGAAAAGTAGAATCTTCTTCATGCACTTTATGAGATTCTAGTCTTTGTTGTGGAAGCCCTGGGCCCGTCTATTTTTCGATTTTTTTCCCCTTGGAAGATAATCGAACAGGCTTCTTTTCATTACCGATTTTCGTGTTCGATTCTCGCTCTTCATTTTCTATTTACGTCCCTGCCTGATTTTACGTATGTGTTGCACTTACATAATTAATAATCCCGCCCCCTGTCCCCACTAAGAAGTGGCTCGGTGCTGGCAGCAGTCGAAATAACCCACATTAAGTCTCCGTTTTCTTGTTGGTTCCATTACGGAAATGGTATGGTTAGTTTTTTTTAGATCGTATACATTTATACACCCAAAACCTTACACAGACTCACACACGTATATATATATATATATATATATATATATATATATATATATATATATATATATATATATATATATATATATATATATCAGAGATCGATATGTAGATAAGTATACACAGACTGAAACATGTACATACAAGTATACATACATACATATTCGGATGAATTGATAGACTAAGAAATTGATAGATAGATAAATAAATAGATTAATGTCTACATTGTGCGTCCATAAAAAAGCGAACTTTTAAAACATCGTGCCAATGAAGTGTTTCAGAATGCTCTGACTGAGATTCTATACAAAAAAACAAACAGAACAAATTAAAGAAACACGAAAAATACATCAAGCCATGTTGATTAGTTTTTGAGACACACGAGCCAGAGTGAACCAGTGTAAAACGTGGTTGGCAGTCCCTCATCATCCCCCAAATCAATCAATGAAGGTTTTATTGATAGTTTAGATTCGCACACGTGCACTCACGCATGTGCACACATGCATACACGCTTATGCACATGAAAACACATACGCACGTGGGAACACAACATATACACACTACTGCCACATACACGCACACACAGAATTCCAGACGCACAGACGCACAAATACACACGCATAGACAAATACATAGACATACATAAACTCACAAAATCAAAGCAGAACTAACACCTGCACCTCCAACATTGATATATATATATGGGTGGCCTTATATATATATATATACCCGACGGATATGTATGAATCAGTACTGCAGAGTGTAAAGCAATTTAAATAGGTAATTTATTTCCAATAATTGAAGTAGCCTAATATAAATTTTTGTGACAGTCTCAACTCAAGATTAAACATTTCATTCAGTTACTTACACACTCTTTTCCCCTTATATTTTAATTTCGAACTTCAAGCGATTCTCTGACGTATTACTCATTGTTGTGTCTAAACAGCCTATATCACTCTATGACCAGCCTGTAATTGCTTGCGTTAGCTATGTTAATATATTTCACATGGATTAATCAATTATAACTCCGAGGAATCGGAGAGGATATTCAAACATACAATTATACAAATGAGCACACTAATTTGCATAAATGGCTTGAGTTTTAATGAGTTACTGTGACGTAATTCACTTTGTTACGTCACAACTACTCTGTGAACTGTTCTGCGTCTATCCACAACAATCAGATGTGGGAATATGGATACCAAGAAAAATAATCGAGACAAGGTCAGACCAGTCTTAAATGATGGTTGAAAAAATGTACTCAACAGGAAGTTCTTCATCTTACTATTCAGAAAAACGAAATTTCCCCTGTGACAACCATATATATATATATATATATATATATATATATATATATATATATATATATATATATATATATATATATATATATGTTTAAAAATTGCGCTTTATTACTCAGAAACTCCTTTTGGAAATGATCTCCCGGCGTCACTTAGTCAATGCGTGAGTCGAACCGGACAACATAAATAGAATAAACAATAAAAAAGAATGAGGCTGCTGCAGTTATAAATACTGCAACCGATACTGGTAGCTGCTTCAATGAAGCGTTTCTTTTATCATTGAGCTAAACAGCTGCCGGTGATACGGAGGCCAAAGTGACTGTTCTCACCTCGAATTCTCAACTCGTTTTAATTTTGTTCTTTTCTTTTCTTTTCAAGTTGGATCACGTATATCGATTCTCAATGCATAATGGTCGCGTTGAAGAGAATAAGCAGATTGAAAATGAAAGATGTGAATTTGAGGGGTTTTCGAAAAACCACTAAAAACATAAATAGAAAAAAAAACCCTTGAGGTAAAGTATTACATTGTAATACCTGGAGTGTCATTTAAGCTAGGATTAGCCAACCATACATCATCCTTTATGTACGAAAAATATAAAATCAATACAAAATTATCTTCATATTAATGGAAAATATGCAAAATGAATTACAAACCAACTTTAAAATGGAAAATTTTAAGACAAACCTATACATGCCGGAATTTAGAAAATTCATGTTACTTCAGTCTAAATGAGAAATTGAGGTAAAAACAGTTATTTCATCCTTTTGATTACTCAAATTTCAATACTAACACACACACACACACACATATATATATATGTGTGTGTGTGTGTGAGTTGTGAGTGTGAGTGTTGTGTGTGTGTGTGTGTGTGTGTGTGTATGTGTAAATGCTATATTTTACTCGAAATTCCTTTTAGTTTTTCTTGTACGTTGAATGGTGATGAATAGCAAATGTCTTTTCTATTGCTTTTTTGTTGTTTCTTCATTTCTTGCTTTAAGATTTCACATTTTAGTCGTAATCGAAGTTTATTTCTGTGAAACCACTAAAAAAAGCCTAGAAGTAAAGTCTTACATTATGATACCTAAAACATCACTTAAACTTATATTAGTCAACCATACAACATTCGTTATGAACGAAAATTAGAAAAATAATATACAATTATCTACATATCACTTGAAGATTTGCAAAATGGATTATAAACAAACTGTAAAATTCAAAATTCCAAGATAGACCTACATCTGCCAAAATATGGAAAATCTGTTTCCTCTGCCTGAGTGAGAAATTTG
>OY735226.1:40730465-40757965 GCA_963457665.1 Thysanoteuthis rhombus | reverse complement strand
CACAGAAATATCGCATACGTTCTTTTCTGTTGAACCTTATCATGAATGCCTGTGTATGAAAGAGCATTTTGCTGCAGCTACCGGGACAGAAGTTGTAGTTTCGTGAGAAAGGTTCGTTGAAGTGTTCATTCATGTCCCGTAACATACCATTGGTATGATATATATTTTCATATCAGGTATGAGACAGAAGTCAGGGAAAAGTGGATCTTTACTTTTCACAATGACGTTCGTGTGAAGGAAACATAACTGGTTTCAGTCGAAAGTAGTAATTGGTTCTTTAAGGCCGTTGCTAACTGATTAATGCTATCGGACCATTCGTATATATATATATATATATATATATATATATATATATATATGATAATTGAGTCATCAACAGAGAGCTGTTTCGTTGTATTACAACTCTCCAGTGTGACTATAGACTATCCAATATCCCATCCAGGAATGATTTAAATCTTCGCCTCAGACCCAAGGGCTGGCATTTTATCCTTGTCCTACGCAGAACTGGACGGTCAGTAAGACTGAATTCAAGCGATATATTCACTCAAGCACAATTCCCCACCCACAGAAATGCTCAATTCCAATATATACGTATATTTATAGTTGGCTCCTCAAAATCTCGAAGAATATCAAAATTGCACAAAACTCCCTGAGAAGAACTTTCTCAACAATCACTATATGCGAAGATGGATTCATAAGTCAGAAGCATAAAACTATTATTAGCTGAATGTGTGTGTGTGTGTGTGTGTGTGTGTGTGTGTGTGTGTGTGTGTGTGTCTGTGCGTATAGTCTTGACAGCTTTAAACATTAAACATTAAAAAAAAAATTCGAAAATTTTTTGCGTCATTTCATTTACTTATAATTTTATTCAGTTTTGCATATACTTTGTTATTATGGATCTATGTGTGAATTTTTTGTTGTTGGAAATATCAGTTATTTACTATGTAACTGTTTCAGGGATTTTGAATATATATATATATATATATATATATATATATATATATATATATATATATATATATATATATATCAGTATTTATAGTTGTTTCTCTTTACTATGTATCAGATTATTTATTTTATGATGTACCACCAGGAGACTTGTTATCATGGTGCTATGTGTAAATTTTCTCTTGTTGAAAATATCTGTTGTTTTCCATGTTACTTTTTCAGAGATTTTAAATATATATATATATATATATATATATATATATATATATATATATATATATATATATATATATATATATATATATATATATATCAGTGTTTATAGTTATTTCTGTTTAAATGTATCCGATAATCTCAGGAATTTCAAAATGTTGTATCACCAGAAGACATCTACGTAAATACACGTGTAAGTGCGAATGAGAAATGAGTTGGCTTCATCCTCTGATGTTGAAAATTCCAGTCCATATTGTTTTGTCTGCGCTGTTGACTTTCCAGGTTGCTGGTCAAAAGTTGGAAGGGAGGAAAAGAATTTAAAAGAGAGATGAATCGTTGATTACAGCTCATGCAATCTGATGTATTGATCTGTGGATAGAAGAAATCTTCTATGCTAACGAAAACATAATCAAAACAAAATCTGTGTTTGGTCAGGTAGAAGATGATTGGCTTATTCAGGTTTGATCTTCTGAATGCAGGGCACGAAACTCAACTTACAGAGAAAAAATGTGATATTCGTATTTTCATTAGTATATTCTCAACAAGTTTAAAGTCCACTGATCATCAGATACTTGTAATATATATACATGTTATTTCCTCAGTTTTCTCTCTCGCAACTGATCAAACACTCATTCATCTTCTATTCCCCTCACCCCATTCACAGCAGCCAGCGTGCGACCAGCAGTTTGTTCGGTGTGTCAACCTAAGGAGCCACATCGTAAACTGTTAACTCAAAGTTGAAATTCTATATTTCTAAACAATTTGCGAATAAAATAAAGTTCCTTTATTTGTGATTGAACCACTGGAAAAGAGCGTGGCATTATTCAAAATTGTTTATTTGTAAATGTTCGAAATTGAATTCTCTTTCAGGCAAGCTATCAAACTTTCACATGTATTTACTTAGAACCATTCCACCTCGATACGTTTGGTTTTCTTTCTCTTTATACTACTCATCATATTAGCAATTCTTTTATTCTCCTATTTCTAAATGCTCTAGTATATATAACGGCCATCGACGTCACTGACAGACAGACATGACAAATCGACATAACAAACGCTTCGCTCAATCTCCAAAGAGCATGCCCTCTCACTGCTTCGATGAATATGATGTCACTCAAGTGAAATTCTATCAATCTGTCATCAGAAATATTGAATTCAATTTCTCTACGTCAGAAATTAATCACGCGTAAGTTGCATCGATGAAATTTTGAATTACAACAGTATTAGAGTCGGATTATGTTTTTTTTTAAAAGAAAGATATTTCAAATGTGGAAGCTTTGAAAGGATTGGGCTTTTAGAGGCTCAAAAGATCAAGCAAATGCATCCATGGATTGACTTCCAGAATTGTTTGTTCTTGTCTTCAATAACCAACTTTTCTGGTCAGTTCATGAACTACGACCATACACGTTCATGTATATGCATTTACTTTTACCAAGACTTTTTTTTCTCCTTTTTAAGTAGTCAATAAACTTTTTTTTAGCAGTTGATGAATTTTTTTGGAGCAGTCGATGTATCTTTTTTAAGCAGTCAATGATTTTTCTATGCTATGATTGATTTTTTTTAAGCGATCAACGATTTTTTTCTAGCATTCGATCGATTTTTTAAGCAGTCGATGATTCGTTCAAGCAGTCGTTGAATTTTTTTAGTCGTCGATGACTTTTTTTTTTGAAGCAGTTTATGATTCTTTATATGTTATCGATTAATTTTTTAAAGCAGTCTATGAATTTTTTAAAGGAGTTAAAAGGATAAATTTCGACGAGGGCAGTTTAGTATTCTTTGATTATTGCAGATAGAAAGATCATTTCAGTAATGAACATTATGAATAATATAAAAAGAAGACATTAAGAAAAAAGAGGTCTCGTTAGTTACTCAATCAAAAAAAAACAACCTCATTTGACCAACCTCTTCTGGCACCGGGTCGTGTTTGGGGTGACCAATCTAACCATTGGGATAATGTTTGACGAAAGAATAAATTACTTCCCTCACTCTTTTGGGCAGTAATCACTAAAAATTCTGAATTTAGGGATTAACTCATCGAGAATTTATTTTTCAAACCAATCCCATTGGAAAAAATGTTTAGGGGTATTAAAAAACCCGAAGGAAAAAAGTTGTTTTAGACATAAAGAAAAGAGTAAGTCTTCAAATTTTTATCTCATTACACATATACGTATATGTTCAGCTAGAGCCACTTGAAAACTGGAGAAACCTACTTGACAGTTTTTGGTGGCTTTTTTGGTTGACTGTTTTGAATAGTAACACATTTTTTTCTGAATATTATTCATGTATTGGTTTGAACTTAATAAAGTCATACTCCATCGTGATTCAGCAGCAACGAAACAAATCCATTCTGTCTCTATCTGTCTATCTATCTATCTATCTATTCCTCAGTGGCTTAGACAGAAAAATATGCAACCCCTCACCTCTCAAAAAGATCAACCCTTATCACTTTCCTACCCCCACTGGATCAACGCATTCAGATATTTACACAATATGAAATACCCATAGGATACACCTCTTTTGATGTCCCTCAGTTCAACCCGCTAACCCCTGAGCTGTTACCCGAACACTAAACCCACTAGCGTGTACTTTACATTGCAGCCTACAGAGTCTCATATTCCCATTTGTCTCAGTGATAAATGGTTCGTGCTGCCACGTGGTCTTCATTATTTGTTAGTCTCTTTAGCAGTAGTGAGTCTTCATGATGCATTAGATCTATCTTTAGAAAAATTGTCCCGAGCGACAATTTTATATTTAGGTTAAGGAGGAGAGCACTTTATAAGCTGTCATGAGATCCTGAATTCTGCTCTTAATATCTGGACGATGAACTGTATCGCCTAAAGCTCAGATTACGTCGCACTGTAATGCAATCAATTATCGCCGATTGAACAGTATGTTGAAAGGTCGGTTTTAGCAAAGCGTTGTCGAGATGTATTTTTAATCGCAGATCGGAACGTTTAATAACGTTTCTACGACGCCGCAGAAAAGTGTGGCGTATCATGACCATAGTATATGTATAAAATGAATGAAAAGATACTTATGATTTGATCGATATTTGATTTATTTCAATTTATTCTGGGATAACCACAGAAAATCTTCTTTACTAAAAGAGGTTAAGGAAGTCGAATATTAGGAGTTAAATAAAAAGAAAAAAATCGCAAAGAAATTTTTGTACTAACCAATTTCTTTTTTGGTCCCAGCGTTGTGAAACAAAATACACATATAAAATGATAAAATACCAAAACCTTTTTTCCCTGTGTACCCATTTGTCAAACAATATGTTAGATATACTTAATACAAAAATAACAAAACTACAAAAAACAATGCTTTATACCAAACTATTCAATAGTAATTTTCTAAATCAAATCATGATAAATTCAATTATCATGACTTTCATTATCGAAAAAATATCATGTCAGTTTTATATTCTAAAAAAATGTGACAAAAATTATATAAAAACGTTAAATTCTCCTGAAAATAATGTAAAAATGGGAAGATAAGCATTATTGGTTATCCAACGTTTCTCAAAGAGGGTCATCATTTTAATTTTATTCTTTTATTCAGTTGGAGAAGTGGAGTAAAAAACTGTCTACTCTTTTCATTGGCTACGATGTCTGACTCGATCGTAGATATCATCCCTATCGCTACGAATGGATTGCAGACGCCTTTGCAGACGGGTTTTAAGATCATAAGAACACTCATGTCGAATTCAATCACCGATACATTCCTCTTCTTTTGAACTGAAAGAATCGCCGATCTGACTAAACACAATCGTCGACCCATCATAAGTGCAACTTGGGCTTCGCTTTAGAGTTAAGAAGATTAAAGGAATCCCAGCTTTAAAAAGAATGATTCCAGTGTATAATGAGATTTGACAAATTTGTCTAAAAGATAATTAATAGCACTGATTAGTCCGTCAATGTGAACTCCCACGTGACAAACATCTTTCTGGCAGCATACAATGAAAGAGATACTAAAATGGTTAATTAATGATTGTTAATTCTCTCGACCTTTGTTGGTCGGTAATCACTAAAAGAGTCCAATTGAAAAACCAAGAAACGTGAACACTGTCGGGCACAATATAGCATAAACTTATATTTCAAATGTATTCCCTTTGAAATCCAGATTTTTAGGCTCTCTAGCTCCATTGCTGCAGCCTATTCGCAGGGCACAGTGCCAACCAGACAGACCAGCTTTAAAACTGGTAAAAAACAAAACAAAAATAACCAAACTATTTCGATGTTGACTATCCTTATGTTGGCAGTAATGGTTGACCGTTTCTAATACGATCAGCGCATTCTCCAGTCATTATCATCATCATCATCATCATCATCATCATCATCATCAGTAACACTGGACGTCTCTATTACGGGTGTCACGGAGTCAGTACTTTCTGAACTTATTTAGTTTGTTATGCTTTCTTTATTTTGCCGGTCACTGTTCTGCATTTTTGATTTCTAGGGACCCACGTTGTGAGGTGTTTGAACATATAATGAAAGGTTAACTTAGTCGTAACATCATCATCATCATCATCAATCCTTTAACGTCCGTCGCTGGACATAGACCTTCCCCAGGATTCGCCACAATTCTCTATCATGGGCGTCGCAGAGCCAGTATTTTCTGAATTTGTCTAGTTGATACAATATAGTTACTTAATCATTGATCTCTTGCAGGTATCTGTTGCAGATATTGGCAAAGTCTAGCTCAATTTGGCATTAGATTATATAACCGAGACGCTCATCAGAATTGAACGATGTAGATCAGGGATCAGCAACAAATCACGTATTAACGAGTGGGCAGTGAACCTGATGAAAGTCATTAGATTCTTGAAATATAGTAAGTGTCCATTTTAATACACCTATCATATTTTGCTTCAAATCAGTCAATAACGCATACAAGATAATATTGTATTCAATCAAAGATACCAATTAGTAATCCAAGAACTCAATTCATTAGCAATTTCAATTGAAGCATCTTTTGAATTAGTCAAAAACTAAAAAAAACCTTTGGAACTTAAAAAGTAAGTTAAGTATTACAATATCTGCTCGCAGGCCGGTCAAAATCCCTTCACAGACCGGATCTGGCCTGTAGGTTGTTGATAGCCTACCCCTGATTTAGATTAGGAACGGTCTACGAAACTAGCTTGCTTCGATTTCACTGACAAAGCGTCTTTTGGGGTCAAACTCCCACCGGGTTGACCTCATTTTCCAAACTTAAAAACAATGACAAATTCTGACCCCCGGTTAAGAGAAGGGAAAAGAAAAAGATAGCTGCACGTACTCTTTCACCAATCAATGAAAGGAAGAAAGAAAGAGTCGAAGAAGAGAAATAAAGAGAGAAAAAAGAAATGGAAAGCTGTGGATGCTGGATTGGAGATTGAGCGAAGCGTTTGTTATGTCGATTTGTCAGACAAATATGTACTTGCTTTATTTTGTCTGGCACTAGTCCGTATTTGTGGGATACTTATTGAAAATTAAACCAGGGGCCTCAGAGAGGAAGCTTATAGATGCATTGCAGCTTTAACCCCCATTCCATGTACTCTACACGATCACCCCAATCCTTTAACCATATCGTTTCCATCCCCCGTTTTAGCACGTCATAGTATACTCGTCCACCGGCAAATTTCTATTTCTATTAAATGACTCATCAGAACTGCACATTTGATTAATTTTAGTTGACGTATATTATTGATTATATCCTTGTAAAAGCAATACGTGGAAATCAGTATGTTCAGTTGATTAATTGCAGATTGTTTGTCCTGTCCAATTCCTATCATTATCTCAAATTTTAAAGGTCCATGCAGAATAGATTGACATACCCAACACAAAAAATTATGGGTTCGTTACAAAATTAGATAAGCTGTTTGGACATAACGATAAATAATACGCCAGAGAATTGCAGGACGTTTGAAACTAAAAGAAAAGAAAGAAATCGTGTGTAAGCGAATGAAGGGAGAACCTAATCTTAGATTGAAAGTTACAAATAAACTTCAAATTAAGATAGTTGAATTATTACAAATGAATTACCTAACAGAATAGCTTAAGGCTCCATAGTACTGATGGGTACATAATTGACCCTGTCATTTTTTACGAGTATATGTTATAAGCCTATGAGACGCTACATTATCAAAACTGGATTGAAAACACAGATTTAATACCAGTTTTCAAAACTAGCTTCACGAGTATTTAAAACTATCCTTCAGATGTTCCCTCTTTGATCTGGTACCCAAACACAACCATAGTCGGCAACATACACTTGCCGTTCATTGTCGCTCAGCTGACACTTTGATTTTGACTGCATATATTTCTGTCATCTCTGTAAGCAGTTATCTTCAGAGAAATGGTTTTTTATTTATTTTTCCATCCAAACTTTCCATCGGTACAGAAAGATAGGTTAGGTTAGTCGCTCAATAGGAATTGTCGGGTGAACATTTTTTTTGGCAGCATGTCTTGTTGGGGGTGATCAATTAAAAAAATGGAAGAACAGTTTATCCGGCTTTTCAATTCATAATCCTAGCATATTGCCAAATGATGCTGGTCACCTGACGGTTTCCATTGAATGACTAATCGGACCTGCGCGTTTAAATTACATTTGTAATGATTTGTGAGCCATCTGTTCTATCTGAAAAACAAACATTAGTTAAAATGTGCTGACCGGATTTTTAGTTTTCTTTTTCCTTCCTTTTTATTGGTAGACATTCCTGTAGATTCGGATCTCTGTCCGGTGTTTTGTTTTCTGAACATGGTGAATCTTTGTTTTGTCGAATTAGGTCGTTGAGTTTTCAAGTGCGGAGGCGTTTTTTAGGCATAGATTCGACTCTAATGTGCAGTTTGGAAACTGAGGGTCCCAGCTGAATCACTTCTGTGTTCGTAAAATTGTAGATACGTGATCAAATATATTGTTTTTTTTTTCTTTCAGCTACGTTATCTGAAAATGGGCGCCAGCTTTACAAAATGATCACAAGGTTTTATTATTGCGCTGCTTTTTGGCAGTAGTTCGAAGCCATACTTTCTTTGTAGAGGATTTTGTCTAACCGACATTTTGTTGAAGGAAAATGGTAATCTAAGTAATTTTATTCCTCCCGGGATGTTTCACTTTTAACGCTTTTAGAGTCTACGTTCGGACTTATCCGTCGTAATTTAAAAAAAATCCTTTTAAGTAAAGATGACTTGTATGAGACATGGTCGTGGATACTTTGGAGCAATTTAAAAATTTATTTAATATATATATATATATATGTTATATTTAGATGACTGTATACATGTAGCCTTGATATATATATATATATATACATATATATATATATATATATATATATATATATATATATATATATATATATATAAATACAAATTGCGTTATAATATAATGAAACTCTATTTGAAATGATCTCCCGTTATTACACAGTCGATAATATATTCGTCCGTTCTGTAAGAAACAAATATGGTTGATATAGACATTGAATTGTCGAAATGGGAACTCGGAGTTGAAGCTGTTACTGTCATATGTTTAGTGCAATGGTAAGAAAAATGCTATGTCGATGCAGCTACCCTATCGGTGGTAGGTTCGAATTCTTCAGCAGTCCCATTTCCTTCAATTGTTCATTCTATTTACGTTTTTCTCGGACAAATGATACATTCACCGTGTCATAAGGGGATATCATTCCAATTTGAGTTTCAATTTCACATAACCATTTCCGCCGGATCATATATCCATTTCTCAATAATATATATATATATATATATATATATATATATATATATATATATATATATATATATATATATATATATATATATATATTAGGATTTGATATAAACGCATCATCCATGATTAAATAGATATAATGTTCCCAAAACATAAAAAAGCCATACTTAATTTCAAACTTATGAGCAATGCTTATAAAAAAGAATTCCAGGTGTTTTTCTTTCATTTCTTTTTCAAGTCAGGATTCATTATCTTGTTTTTTGTAAGCAGCAAAAACCAGCTAAAACTAGCCTAACATGGAAATGGATGAAAACCCTCTGTATCCAAAGTTATTAGCGTTGCTGCAATTGGAGGAAGTATTTTGTTTATTAACATCGTATTGGAATTATACTCCTGAAAAGGCCACAGAATGGATCTGCCGAAACGTTGCGTGAACAACACCAACAACAAAAGAAAGTTCATTGTCTCTTGTAGAAACTATATACTGTGATTCAGGGGATAGCTGAAGATCAGCTGCAAAAGTTTTTCGAGAACTTCAGACTTACAACACGGTTTGTAAACTTAATGAAAGCGGATATGCAGGAAATTGATACAAGAATATACCTAAAAGTGGCCTGAATTCTCCGTTTACGCTTTCAAAGATCGCTTTTATCATAGAATCATGAGAATGTAAAAGTAAATGGTGAAAATGTATAAAACTATACTCACACATACACAAAAATCTTCCATTCCAGCGGTAAGAAAATTGAAAGTTTTTACAGACACAGACCACAGACACGCACGCGCGCATATATATATATATATATATATATATATATATATATATATATATATATATATATATATGTATATATATATATATATATATATATATATATATATATATACATATATATATATATATATATATATATACTTCTGTTACTTCATCCAAAAACTTTTCAAAACTATATACTATATTCTGGGTATCACTGAAGATCTCTTAATCTTTCCTATATATTTGCTTGAACAACCAATCTGTCTCAGTTTGTAGTTATCTATCTATCCATCTATCTATTGCAATTTTCATATTTATACACTTATATAGTTATTGATCACTCCATACTCACACGAAGATCAATATATATATATATACATATATATATATATATATATATATATATGTATTCATATACACATACATAAACACATATATATCCATAAATATATTTGTATATATGTGTGTGTGTGTAATGCCTTTATCTAATTTCTATTTTGTCCCTCTTTTTCCTCTAGCTTTTGATTATCTTTAATGTCCTCTCAAACCAATAAAAGTCATTATTCACAAGCAGGTAAATATCGAGAGATCTGGAGGCTAAAAATATTTCATAAGATGTGGTCGTTTTTTCCAATTTCCCAACTCTCTATTCAGGCGTCCATGCCAGGATAGTTATATTCAGTCTGTTCATTTTTGGGAATCTATCTCTGCCATTATTAGATACGCTAGCAACTCTTGCATCGATTGTCGTAACTGACTGACACACCGAAACGTTAGTTACATCTTTTACTTAGTTTAGCCTGTTCAGAAGTTTTTTTTTAATCTAAATGTAGATGTTTTCGATTGCGTAAAGATGCCAGGTATTGTTTTTTAGATGGTTTTTCGTCAAAATAAGGAATATTTCTTAATGAATTGAGTAATATCTTGATATGATAGATATTGAAGATTTCACGTTTGATTTATCAATTATACGTTATAAATTTTCAAGATTTCAAACATATCAGGAGAATCTAGATGTTCCTTAGTGTTAAGATATCGTCTATATGTATATATTTTTTGCAATTAGCTGATGTATAAGCATGTGTCTTTTGTTCAATTCTCTACAAATATTGGTCTCTTTGGATTAATGTAGTCCATATCCATCTATCTAACAATCTAGCTACCCAGATGTCTACGTTTATTCTTATCTACGTCAGTCTTTCTTAGTCTTTCTTCTATACTCGATCTAACAACCTTTCCGTCCCAATCTCTACTTATCTATTTATCTATCTATATATATGGATATATATATTGCAGTTTTCATATTCATATATCTATACAGTTATAGATCACAAAATGTTCATATCAGTCCTTTCTTGTATCTAACACATCTGACCAATACCCTTTTTTGATCTTATGTTATTTTTTCGTTATCGTTTCACTGCTATTTAACAAAAAAGACTTTTACATTAATTTTCTTTTTTGAACGCGGTAAATATCAATCGCTAATATCGATTCTGATTTCACAGACTGGCTGAGAATGACGAATATTGGCCAATAATTGCTAGACCGTAATTTAGTCTTGTGGGAATGGTTCAAAATTAGATTCGGACCGGAATAAACCAGATTGTTTTCAAGAAGACTTGCTTACCAAAAATTATTCGTTTTTAAACACTTCTAAAGTTTGGATCGATATCCGTTAAGGGAGGAGATAGCAATATTCATTTTCGGAATTTAATTAAATCGTAAATGTATTTTTTCTCTGTTCTCTTTCTTCCGTTTTTTTTTCTTCTTTTGGCCATAGTTATTCCTTGTCTATGTCCTTCGTCCTCCTCCCTGGATTTCTTGAGGCCTATTTACTGCCGCCATCTTTTTTCTTACCCTTCGATCCAACATTTTTTTTCTCTTCGATCTATTTCTCACCGACGATTCTTTTAGGATTATTTCTGTATTTTTTTTTCTCTATTAATTTCCGATAGTTTTAACATGCTTTTCGTACGCTTTTTTGTCTTTATTTCTGTTTTTTTCCAAATATCAGGATTGTTGAAAACCGTCAAGCAAAACTGTCATCACATCTTCCAACATAGGTTTCCACAATTTTTAAGTGTTTCTATCCGGTCGACTTGTAATATTTGACCCTTTCGAAGACAAACTTGAAAGCCAAGTACATTCTGATGATATCAAGCAGTTTTTATCTATATTTAGAAACTGTCAATCAAAACTGTCACCAAAGCCCTCATCAGAGTATTCTTCAGTTTTTTTAGGTATCTGTCTATCTAGCAATGTATGTATCATGAGCACAAGTTGAACCAATGGAGCTAGAGGGATGTATATTCAAACTTTTACTCCTTATTAAGTTTATAAAATAACTTTTTTCTGATTTTTTCAAAACTCTTCTCCAATCAGTTTTTGCTTTAGAGATAAATGTACGATACAAGTTCATGCTTTGTCTGTTTCTTATCTTACGTCCGGCTGCATTCAAACTTTCAATTTTTTTTCCAAAGTTTCGGATTTTTCAGTTATCAAACAAATAGCTAGAGGTGTAACTTATTCATTGACCCCTTTCCGCCCATTTTTTTGATTGATCATCCCCAAATGAACATGCCGCCGAAAGACGTCGATTATGCGTTGGTTCCAACCAAACTTGTCACTATTGTTTTATCTTTTATTTTTTGAATCAGTTTCCCTTTGAGGCTTGATAATATTTTTGCTCCGAATCATAAACTATTCCATTAAAGTCATCTTGAATTTCACGTCCATATCATATTAATATAAACCATTCAAATATTCTTTTATCATCCTATAATAATGAATATATTGCGATAAAAATAACGAACCTCAATAGTTCTTTTCGTCCCGATTCGAAACAAAAGTTAAGGCATGTAAATTCTAAGTTTACTTAAAGTTTCCTAATCTAAAAGTTTAATCCTGAATCCAATATTTCAATACTAATAACGATAAGTACGTGAATAGGTGAGAATCGACGCTCAGGGCGATGAGGAAGACATAAGTAATGTATTTTTAACCAAAGTCGACTATTGACACGAATGTTAATTCTATTGGATGGATTATAAGAGAGTCAGTTGCAGTAATGATAATATAAGCATAGTAGCCGTCAGAATGACAGGATTATTTACGTATAGATCGGCATTTCTGCCTAGGAACAGAGTATGCGAGAGCTATACCCTAGGATCAAAGTTGAGAATAAGCTCAAGGTGAGACAGGATTTCCGAGTTAAAAACGATGTGAGTTCAAATCTCATGTAGAGCTTTGTCTTTATGTCTGACCAGTGCTGTTTAATGATGGTCGTATACTTACAGTCTGTGTAGTTGGGATGGAAAGCAACTAAAATTACCAGTCATAACGCTTGTAGATTTGATCATTATCAGCTTGCGCTTTCAAAACTACTGCAGCATAATGTCATTCATTTGATTAAGACAAGAAAAAGGATTAACGCTGTTCAAAACCCACGGCAAAAATTTCTAACAACATTTTTCAACATTTGTTTCTGAAATAAAAGTAATTTCATCAATTGATTTTCAAGCTAATCCACCCTAAGAACCCCACCAAACCATTGTGTCAAAAATGTCATCTGAAATACAGCATAATTCACTGAGAAACAAAAGTTATTAATACACACGCACACTCACACACATAAACACACACACACACACACACATAAACACACACACACACACACACACACACACACACACACGCACACATATTTAGAAATATATATACATAAAGTTCACAACAGGTATAAACACTGTATAGTTTGTATTGTCTACTTTTTTTCCCTTGCACTTCGGCAGTTGATTTCTAATAAGAATGATATGACATCCCCCCTCTCTAATGGACGCTTTCAACCCATTCAAATTTTGGCTAAAGTTTTTGCCATGGATAAGCCTGTCAACGTTTGTCGCAGGTGATTATGACTGAAAAATTTGACAGCATCCAATATTTTTTCTTTATTCTCTAAATAATGAATGATTTGATGATGAAGCTGCGACTCCCCACAAATGAATGAACTTTTGTTCATTTTAGTTTCCGCCGAGATCCACTTTTTGCTACCTCTGTCACAGTCCCAAAGTTCAAACTCTCTTAACCATAGCTTTACTATCCTTCTACCGTCAGTCAGCCAACCTTTACCTTCTAATCTCTCCCGCTCTCTCTCTCTCTCCTTAAAGTCAGAGTACACAAAACACAAACAATGAATATATTTATAAAACCCCAACTTTTTACGAAGCGTTCGATTGGTACCACTGATTCATTTTGCACTTGGCATTGTAATTAGAAAGTACCTCTGACATAAATACGGAATCACTTGTGCTACTTGAATTGGTATCAATCTATGGCTCCCTTTGCTACGATGGGCCACAGCTACTAGCGGAGAAATATTAATTCTTCCTTTTGTCCCTTGAGGCATCTTACTCTCTTCTTACTGATTGTACATTCCAGGGAGGCTATGTAATTGACCAGTCTAAATGTAGATACGACAAGAGAAACACAAAGAATGAGTTCTGAGGTCTGAATAAATTTTGGAATGATGATGATGATTCTTTTCAAAAAAAGGTCTGATTGGTCACTTATCAGAAACCGCATGTGACCTAAGCTTTCCGCAGCATGCTATGTTGCAGATAATCAAAAAGTTGGGAATATTGATGATTAATAAATGTGTTATTTTTCTCAGATATTTTAGAGCAGTTATCCGTAAAAGTCTGTAAAAAAAAACAAAAAAAAAACAAACAAAACAAAACTAGACAAACTTGTGTGGTGCCAGACACCAACTTAGAAACAGGGGCAGGATTTTCAATAGCGTTCTTTTTTTAAAGAGACATAATAAGGAGTAAATGTTTGAAAGTTTCCCCCTCCAGCTCCATTATTGCAGCCCGTACGCGTAACAAATACAGACATAACCATCTAAACCTGCTCAAAAATTGAATAAACCTATGTTGACGGTTTTGATGACAGTTCTACTTGACAGCTTCTATTTATAGATAAAATCTCTTGACATCACCTGGATTTTTACGGCTTTCAATTTCGTCGTCGAAGGAGTTTGAATTTAACAAGACACCACGAACATCTCCATTCTCTGAAAATAGATATCGAAATAGAATTTTTCCCCGGATTATTTTCATAAAAATCGATTTTAGACAAAATAGACCCCGCCGCTTACATAAAGTGAAAATGAAAAGAATTATCGTTTTAATTATAAATCCACACTAAATATAAATTCACAAAAAAAAGGAAAAAAAAGAAAAAAGTTGATCCGAGAGAGAAATTATTGCAAAAATTTGGCATGAATGGTTTTATTATGATTAAACCGGTGAATATTGTGCCTCAAAAATTAGCTTTGCTTCGAGCATATTCTTCCTTTATGCAACGAAACTTTAGCAACCTCGAAGTTTTTGGTTGTTGTTCGTGGGCGGCAAACACACAAAAAAATCATGGCAGATGCAATCAAAAACTTCCTTTTCCAATTTTCACTAATCGATAGAGGATTGGCATTTATTTTAGGATCGATCAAGGTGTATTTTACTGCCAGCATCAATAAGATTTATATGCCTCCTGGTGATAATTTAGTAGTCTGAGCTTTAGGAATAGTTATATGAGTAATTCATTTGTTGTATACTGCCGCCACAGTATACTGGGTTTAATATTGGTTTGGTGTTAACAAGTTCGACACAATGTCGTAGTTTTCACAAGAGTATGACACAAAGTCAGTTTTTATTATTTGACATATAGTCGATTGAGTTCACCAGTTTAGACCTCCAGAAAACATTGTCTGCTTCGCTGAGATTTGGAATAAAATCTCCCCCTCACTCTTCTACATAATTCACAGTCGATAACGTTACGCAGCTTATTTGACTGATCCACTAGGAGTAGGAGATGATACCCAACAATATTTCGGCAAAAGTGACTGCTGATGGGGGACATTAAAAAGGGTTCATAAAATAAAATTGCATATAATTTAGCATGAAGACGCCCTGGTCCAACAGCGTGTACCACAAACACCAAAGCCAAGTTGACAGAGGATACAAGAAGTCTTCCTAGATTAGATATACTTTCACTGGACAGAATATGTGCCAGGAAGATCACCGTCTTACTATTCGGCAAAAGAGAGAGCTTTTAGAAGTCCCCCTGTTGAAAGTCATATACTGTAAGAATAGTGCAAAATTATGAAGGTTTTAGCCAAATGGACCATGGTATATGGAAATCAGTATGAGTCAAGGGGACATTTGATCTGATGCATGCTTCCCTCATTTAGTCCAGTTGTTAAGGGTCACATACTATGAGAACTAAGCAAAATCTGACAAAATCATGGCGGCTCCAACTATTCCCCTTGAATGTAAAAAAAATTCTTTGAAAAAGACCACCATTTTTGTTGCATCAGTCATCGCCAGCGGGACTCTAACAGGGAGAAATAGGCAGTCTTCCAGACCATCTTTATAAACAATTGCAGGAGTATTGTTGAGGTAAAGAGAAAGTGTAGAACTCACCCTCCCAAGAGATGATTAATCACCCCCTTCTACAAATTCACAAGCCGTCAAGTGCGGTCTCTGTAGTAGGAAATGACTGTCCCGTATTGGCTTCGTCAGACACGAGCTGTCATACACCAAACATGATAAGCTATCTCGAATCAGCATTCATGAAGCCAGATAGGGGAGGGAGGATGATAAGTACCCCCCCATATATATATGTATATATATATATATATATATATATATATATATATATATATATATATATATATATATATAATGAGAGAGAGAGAGAGGAAGAGAGAGAAAAAGAATGAGAGAGAGACAGAGATAGAGATATATAGAGATAAGTAACAACTAAGGAAGAGTCGCATTAGTTGGGGATTACTTGATATTTAATAACTTGTAATAATTTGTAAAAACAGTTGGTGTTAGTCGTTGTGTTCCTCAGCTTACTGAAATAACCTTTTAAGAATATCCATCTACAACTAGTGTGGCTCTCCCTTACTCTTTACCTATCTCTTACATTTTTTGGATCCTTCATGAGTAATACTAGTACCACTTTGGAATTCTGCTCCAATCTGTTACAACCCAGTGAACTATAGGATGTCATTCATGGTTTAATGGGTGAGGTTGGCCCTGGGCAGGCTTTTGTCTCCATAAAGGTCGATTGCTCCGGTTGGAAGGCTACAGGCCCAGTAATCTATGGTCCTACTGCTGTGCAAATCCTTTCCAATATCTTAGTTTATTTATATATAAAAAAAATAATTACAAGGACATGTGTCCGTTGAATGTAAACATTCGTAATAATGTAAAAAGTGTTTTTTTTGTTTATGAATAGCTCTATTCAATGCGTTAAATATTGAGCTCAGCAAAACAGCTCCCGTCCGATCAGGTATGAATTCCACAAGATTTGCGAAATTTCTCGTGGGATCTAGGGTCAGGATGTTAACAGCAGGTGTTTTAACTGTTGCAATTTGCGTTGTAGGGGCTCTGCAGATAGAACTTGCTGGCCCACCGCATACTATTATTGCCCAATGAGATTGAGATCTAGAGCGTTTTGTGACCGATAAAACATGGTGAATTCATGTTCTTAAAACTCAGTTCAGTAAGTAGCATTGTCTTGCTGTAAAATGTCAATGCCACCGTAGACAATTGATGCCATAAAAGTGACCTTCTTTCATTGATTCAAGGTCCAATTTCAAGTCCTGCGTGTCCAGTGAAGACGTTATAGCCAAAGGACATTGATTAACATGATTACACCATCTAGTCTACAGCTACACAGCCTGATACGTAACAATGATAGATCTATTGTGAATAGTGACATTCACCTTGATTGCTTCACCTGAAGCTATCTTCAATTTTTGTTACAGTAATCCCCTCCCCCGATGGCTCGTACTTAGCAGCTGTACAATTCTAGAAGCGATGTCTAGCTAGCTCAATATCTGGTGGTTGGTGATTTCCCTCCTTTGAACACTGCCGATAGGTATTCACCCCATCCGAACGCGAGCACATCATAGTGTATATTTAGACAGCAACCTTTCATTATTTCATGCCTGGTTAAATACGGCGGACAAAGAATTCCTTCCTAACTTGTTGGTCAGTTTTTCTTATATACGCATAAGAGAACATGTGTCTGGACACAGAAAAAGATCTCTCAAAAATAAACTAAGCGCAGTAGACCATTGTATATAAGTTAAATGAGCGAAAAAATTTGAAGGCGAGAATGATAGAAGGGTAATTAATTGAAGGGATCACAGAAGCAAAAGGCCTGAAAGTCAGACCATGGATTTGATAATTCCTTTCTTGTGTAAAGATCTAGCATTGACAGGTTTATTAACTTCATTTTCAATTTAACAATAAGAACGGGTTAATGGAAAGTCTCTAGTAACACTGAAGAGATGTAATACACCGAAACAGCTGTCCGTGGTTGACACAATATATATATATATATATATATATATATATATATATATATATATGTATAATCTAGCAGTTATAGTACATATTATAATATATTATTGATTCATGGAAACTACTCATTTTATTCATAACAATAAATTAAAAGAATATCACTTATTTTTTAAAGATTTTGTTAATAACAATTTCTGATAGCAAAGCACATCCAGAACCATTAACACCTAGATGAGAAACATTTCAATTAGTAAATGATTTAGACGTGTCTAACAGACCGTTAATACAATGAGGAAAAGGGCGTAACGCATATTTCGGTATGTCAGTCAGTGACAACAATCGATACAAGAGATTCTAGCCAATCTATAAAAGAGAAAAAGATTAAAAAAACTGTATATGATTGTCGGGAATGAAAGAGGGTAGTCGAATAAGAAGTAATGGAACGCACCAGAATATAAGAATGAATCGAAATCAAAATGGAACTAAAGCCAAGTGAAATGACCATCTGTTGATGCCGTCGTCCGTGGACAATGAGAGTCTGGCGCCAGGAGACCATTTCTTGCCAGATTCTCAACATTGGTTCCCGTCACTCGACGGCCGTTCCATCTACTTTCCACATTTTCCCGCCTGAGGGAATTTAGCAAAAGAAAGCAGCGAAACAGCCAACAAGATTAGAAGCTGAAAGACTTCAAAACAATTCTAAGATCGATGCTAGAATTTGCAAGCATGGATCAGTGGGTAGTGAAAGATCAGCTTCTTGAAAAGGTCACATTTTAGTAGTTCGTTGGCTTGTCAGTGACGTTCTTGAAAATGCTTATTTACTACAATTATCCTAGTTTTTAATTAAATATATATCCCTGGTATCCCAACATATATATATATATATATATATATATATATATATATATATATATATATATATAATTAATAATTGTGTCATCCACAGACTAGTTTCGTTGTACTATAACTCTATTACAACGCTATGGACTTTCCAGTACCGATAGGTAAGGTCGAAACCTTCAATTCAGACCGAAAGGCAGATGCTCTACCTCTGCCCTACGTGGAACTAGACGGTCAGTAGGCCCGAATTAACTGATATATTTACTTACAAATAATTCCCTATCTATCAAAGTGCTCCATTCCAGAGTTGGAAAAGCATTGCTACAGTAGCTTATAATAGACGAATGCCCTACCTAAAAGTGCTCAACCCTGAAGAAGTATATATATATATATATATATATATATATATTAAGAGCATTGCTACATTCAAGCAGCTACCCTATCAGTGGCAGGTTCGTTTCTGCTGCAGCGCCATCTTCTTTCATTGTTTATTCTATCCATGATATCTAGGATGAATTATACATTAATCGTGTAACGACGGGAGATCGTCTGAGAAAAGTTTCTGTACGATACAACGCAATTTATAATTCATATATATATATATATATATATATATATATATATATATATGAAGTGTATAACTCGAGCAATTTTTCATCTAAATATACGTTATGACAGACAATCGACAAACTATTGGACTTTACTGAAGTTTTCTCAAAATTTCGATCTTGTCATCTAACAACCTTATTGCAAACCAATAAAAACTGTAGATTTTTTCTTCTATGAAATTTCATAAAATATCAAAAGTGTAATAAACTGCACAAATTAAGGGCGTCCAGAATAATACAAAATCCCATACAGGGGTGGCCCGTTTTGATTCACTTTGATCTACAACCAATTCTTTTGATGATTTTTAGGACAGAATGTACTGAAATATCATCAGAAAAAAATGGTGGTATCCAGTATCATTAATACTCAAGTTCATCACTATGAGGTTAGATATTCACGAATATATCATGCCAGGAAAATAGAGAGGAATCCATTGATACGTTTTTTATTTTCTCTATTTCATTGAAAATATTTGTTACTTTTATTCAACTTCATATTATTATCATCAGAATGTATACATATATTTTAATAATTTCATGCTACAGAGAAAACAGACTGTTCAGCTTACTTCGCACCACACGTTAGTTTATTTATATCGTAATTTCGGGAGAGCCTATTTATAGGAATGCAGGGGAGGTCTTTCATTCCGCAAGATTTCATAACATCTCTCCATCAACATCTAAAAAGGCGGCAAGTATAGTAACAATATCTGGTTGTACTTTACTTTTGGTGGATATTTTGGGTTTGCCAAAGTTACGATAAACCGTCTTAAATGTTTACGTCTGTCTTGGTCGTCAGTTCCAGCAACATTACTCTTTTCGAAGAGAGTACAACTCTACCATTCCAGATTCACCATCTTTATCATCATTAGCCTTTTGACATCTATTGTTGGTTCTTCCCCTTGATTCATCAGATCTCTAGATCGTGGGCGTCACGGTTATAATATCCCACAAACCTGTCTAAATCGTCACCAGCCACAATTACACAGATTATTTTGGGGGATCTATAATTTGAGTTGTAATGTCCGGTAGACGTATGAAATTCGTGCAACATGACCTCCTTGGTGCCATCTCGGTTTTAAATGGATCCTATGATATCTCAGTTTTACCCTCATATGTTGTTCTGTCTTATCACAAAAGTAACGCATTATAATGGTTTTGTCCGATTATACATCCATATATATATATATATATATATATATATATATATATATATATATATATATATACATACATATATATATATATACATACATACATATATATATATATATATATACATATACACACATATATATATATATATATGTGTGTGTGTGTGTGTGTGTGTGTGTGTTTGTGTGTGAGTCGTAGATTCGATTCTTGCTGCAGATCCATTTTCTTTGATTTTGTATTCTATTTACGTTATTTAGACCAACCGTGTAATAACGGGTCGCTGTGGTCCATTTGTCTGACTGGCTGGTAGTTGGGCGCAGTGGGAGATCGAACATGGAATTTCATTTAACAAATTATTTGAGTATAATAATGGAATCGGCCATGGAGGTGTTACTACCCTATAGAAAGTGGTTTCGTTCCAATCATGTGTATAAGAATACTTCATTTGATAATAGAAAGTGGTTTTAAAAACAAAACAAAACAAAAAAGATTCGATGGAGGCTTCATATTAAACAACGTAGAGAATTGAACTTTAAGGTTGGTGAAAAGTAATTATCAAATTTGTTGCTTGAATATATTGGTAGAGTATCAACTCGAAAAGGTTTTTTCTGTATAATTAGTATTCTAGAAGATGATGTAAGTTGGTTTGCATGAAGTCTGGGATTAAAACCGACACAACGGATTTAATATTCACATGGATGACGATCATTAGAAATGACACGAAAGGTGACTCATCTCTGTTGTTATACTTACTGATCCCTCATTGTTAAAAACTTTTTTAGGGTATCCTACGTAAGTAAGCCTTGTTTCAAAAGCCTTGTTTATGTATTAAAAATATCAATATACAATCGAAATACAACCTTATATAAAATGACAAACAACAAGTAAAGCATAAACTATAAAATAAAGGGAAGTATTATTTAATCAACTCTGCTGGGGTGCCATACTACTGAAACTGTTTTGTTTTTAAAATCCCCGAAAGAGTTACATGGTAAACAACTGATGATCCCAACAAGAAACAATTTATACCTTGTACCAAAATAACAAATTATACGTATAATAGTGCTTCCCCCCCAAAAAAAAACACTGGGGAAAATTGCATAAATCTTGTTGACAGATATTGAGGAATTTATAACTGAAGACACACAAAAACATTTTTTGAAAAAGTTTTTTAATGATTAGTGTTGAAAGCTATAAATTTTTCTAGGATATATATATATATTATTGTGTCATCCACAGACAGCTGTTTCAATGCATTACGTCTCTTCAGTGTGGCTATAGACTTTCCATTAACCCATCCAGTACCTCAAGGCAGAATTGAAACCTTCGCTTCAGATCCGGAGACCAATATCCTACTTTTGAGCTACGGAACTGGACAGTCAGTAAGGCTGAATTTAAGCGATATATTCATTTACACATAAATCTCCCATTCACCAGTGTGCTCTATTCCTATGGAAGAGCATTGCTTAAGCTTACAATGGATGGGTTACCTCACTTAAAGAGTGCTCAACCCTGAATAGAGGAGCATTATATATATATATATATATATATACATATATACATATATATATATATGTATATATATATATATATACATATATATAGAGAGAGAGAGGGGGGAAAGAGAGAAAGAGGGGACAATACTGCTGCCCAATATCTTCTCTCACTAGGAAACCATTCTATGCAGACAGTCTGCTTGAGTTTCGCCGCAAAGTTTACGTAGCCATGAAGTATATCGATGTTGATATAAAACAACGCAGAAACAAAATAGCAAGTAAATAACGCAAGATCAGAACAAAAAAAAAAACACGTGACAGCATGATAGAATACCTATATGATACAAACAAACTTATTCCTAAGACATAAATCAATTGTGAGTAAGTAAAACTGTAGGCTATCATGCAGAAGCAAAACAAGAAAAGAAATAATCTTTGGATACGGGTAGGCAGACACTTGGTAGGAAAACCGTTTTTCAATAACGATATCAACATGATTGTTTAGATGAAAACTGATCATTACCAAATCAGTGAAAGTAAGGATTCTAGCAGCGCTGGGGTCATTCGGTGAATGTCAGAAAAAAAGCGTTGATGAAAAAGTCGATAACCGGTTGGGATATAGAAATCAAGATGCTGGTGGAAAAGAAATAACTTATCTTCATGTACAGTACAGCCTCACTAATCCAGAAATATATTTACTAAGAAATCGTCAATTTGGGGCAAAAATCCCAGATTTTGGAGGTTTGTCCCTCGGAAGGGGTTAATTAATCAATTAATTTTCAATGATATTTTCTCTGGTAATTTAATAAATAATGAATAAATCATCATCGCCAGTTTTTTTAGCGTCCCCCAAATTCACCAGACCACTTTATCTTGACCCATCTTATTTTCTACCTGCCTCGGGTTTCGCATATTATCTCACGTTGTGAGTCGCTATACTCTGAGAATAATCGATTATTGGCATCAAACATCTTATTTCTCTTCTTTTAATATTTCTCTAACCTTTACCGGGAGGTTTCGTCTGAGTAGAGCGCAATTTTCATTCTTTCCTCAACCTTGTTTTCCTTTTTTTTTCCTCCTTAGCATTCGTTAATCTTTACACTCCTCGATTTCGTTGTCAACCATCTATCTGTTATACCAGCTTTCATTATTTTGGTTCTTTTTTCCCTCTTCATTCCAGAATAGATGATAACAAAGCTACCAGAATCTTGGTTCATTCCTTTGGTCTCAACGGACCCACTCACTACATTGAATCTCTAAAGACTTACGTATCTTTCTGCTGTAATATTCACTTTTTTTCTCTCTTTTCTCTATCTCTTCCTCCTCCCCTTCTCTCCTTTTTATGGTATTTAGCTGATTGTGGAACTGGAACAAACGGGAATCTGTCAGTCATCTGTAGTTTGAAAATAGTTTCCTTATGCTGCAGAGATTAGAAAAAGCTGTTCAAGTTTCATTTTAAAAGAAATATGATTAAGTTCAAGTGTGTGCAGGTCATTTGTTTACTCATGGAATTCATGTTAAATGATGAACCCAACTTCTGGCATCAATAAACTCAGCAACATAGTTATATCAAATACTACACAGTTGGAATCTGCCAGAAAATATTCTGTAAACTGGCTGAGCGATGTGTGGTATATACAGTTGATTGTGTTAAACCATGTGAAATTTCATGTCTTGCCAGGAAAATTTTATTAGGCTACTTACAAACACAAGTTCAACCGCACGTCTACTAAATTTCTTAGATTGTTCAATTAGAACAAATAACCCAATTAAACACACCGTTTTCAGAATCAATGTTCCGGACGCCTCTTTTCACTCGAAAAATAATCACTATGAATTAAATATTTTTATCTGAATCAAGTTTAGGTCGTTACAGGAGATTTTCCTTTGTCAGGCACATCTAACTATACCTCGCTATTTTCCTTTCATGGCTTTATTAGAAATCGTTAACCAACACTGTCACTAAAACTATCAAAATAGGTTTCTCCAGTTTTTAATACGTCCAGCTGACAATGTATTCATATATTTATCAGATGCATAGGTTACACCAATGCACTGAAAATTCAAGCATTGTACCCTCATCATCTCTAGGAAATAACATTTTTATTTGTTTTTGTGAAGACCCCCTGATAAGGTTTTTATAATAGGGGTTCAATTTCTAATGTACATTTTTGCTGGATCAATACCTCAGTTTTAGCCCGCTTTCCCCTTCAATGTTAAATGTATTATCATTTCCCTTTTTCTTCCCATCTTGTTTTTTCTTCATTTTCACTGTTCTTTGAAAATTCAGATGTTCAGTGATCCCTGCCCAACAAAAGGTAAGAGAAAAACTTATTGACTGATCACACCTTTTGCCAATTTTTTAATTGATCATCCGCAACAAGACATGCTGACAAAAGACGTTCGTCCCTCGGCAGTTTCTGTTTAGTGACTAACGAGATCTGTTTTATTTTGGTTTCGCAAGATAATAACCATTCTTGGAATGAGGACAAAGAAATTAGGGAGGGACATTCAGGAAACTTGGAACGCACTTTGGTAAAAACGATCGAATTGAAATTCTCAGAAGAAACGCGAATCGGCAATAAATAAAAATCATAAATGTAATACACCGAACATTATGCAACGGCCAATGAAGCAAGTCTGGTTAGTCACTCAATAGAAAACGTTGCGTGATCAACATCTCTTAGAAGCATTCCACGTTGGGGGTCATCAATTAAACGATTGGAAAGAGCGGTGATCAATGTATTAATTACCCTCTCAACCTATCTTAGATGATTACTGAAAATAAAAACAAAAACAAAAAAAAACAAAAAACGAAACAAGCGTGAATACTGTGAGAAACAGATCAAGGGATCAATTTAGCATAAATTTACATTTCAAATTGAAGCCCCCATTAAAAATCTATTTACGTGGTATGGTTTCATAAAACAAGAAAAAATTTTTTTCAAGGCATATTAAGGAGTAAATTTTCAAATTTGCAGCCCTGTAGCTCTGTTGGCACAGCATGTCGGCATTATACATACATACATACATACATACATACATAACCAGCCATGACAAACTTAGGAATCAATTCTTCGTGAACTTTCATACAAATTGAACCCCTAGTTAAAATACCTTCCAGGGGGGGGGGGATTTTCAAAGAACAAAACAGATACGTTTTTAGACTCAATGAGGAGTAAACGTGTAAATTTGCAGCCTTCTAGCACCATTAGCGCAGCGTGTACGCATAATAAACACATTCATAGTCAGTTGACCAGACTATTTTGAAAACTGAAGAAACCTGCGTTGAGAGTGTCAGTGACAGCTTTGGTTGGAAACTTCAAATAAAGAAGACATCAAAGATCAAAATGAATTAGACACTTGAAAAAAACATTATTGAAAGTCTAAGTGAATTCTTATTCCGTTGTAATTATAGGGAAACAGATGGTATTTAACAGAAAATCTTTAATCATGTTACGGTTTTAGAGAAAAGGCGACAGAGAATAGAAAGGGGGGAGGACATTGAGAAAATGGCGATGGATTGGGATCTGAAGGAAGGAGAAGCAGAGAAGACAAAAAGATGAAAAAAAAGGACAGAGAAAAAGGAAGAAAAGAAGAGTGAGAGAGAGAGAGAGAATAGATGAAGTGGGACAGAAAAGATGTGGAGGTAACTGAGACGAGTAAGACGAATAAAAAGTGAGAAAGGGAGGATATGAGATGGGATAGGTGATGGGAGGTGAATGAGAAGGAAAGAGAGTGAAGAAAATAGAAGTAAAAAGTGAAAGAGATGGAGAGAGAGGAGTATGATAGGTAAAAACAAATAAAGAGAAATATGGAGAGATGAAGTGAATGGAAATGGTAGGAATGAAGAGAAAAGTAAAGGAATGAAATTCAAGAAGAGAAGACCTGAAGAGAGAGAGAGAGAGAGAGAGAGAGAGAGGGAATAAATTGAGAGTTGAAGTCAGAGTGAGAAACTATCGGATGAACAGGGAGGAGGGAGACGTAAGATCGACAAAGAGGGAGGATGAAGAAGGAATAGAGAGGAGATATATGATAGAGAGGGAGAGAAAAGGTAAGGATAAACAGAGAGAGGAGATCGAAAAAGAGATAGATGGTAAATAGAGAACGTGGGAATGACTAAAGAGGAAAGAGGGAGATGAAGGGTAGGGACATAGACAAATGGAAAGAGAGAGATAAAGAGAAAGTCTGAAGAAGTCACCGAGACAGAGATAATGGGGTGCCGATATAGCAAATGAAGAAAAAGTAAATTACGTCTTAAAAAGAAGGATATTCGACCAATTCAACTTCCTAATAGTCACCTATGGAGCTGAAACATTGTACTCGACCAAGAGACTGACCTACAGACTGAGAATCATACACCCTGCAGATGAGAAAATCATACTCGACGTCACATGGAGGGATCACAAGACAGCACAACATGTCATAGGATAAACAGAAGTCAGAGATATCATAGAATCGATTACAAAACTCAAATGGTGATAGGCTGACATTGTAGTAAAGATTGCAGACAACCGATGGACATCACGACTCACAACATGGATCACAAGAGATCAAATGCACAACTGAGGCTGGCAGAATACACGATGAAGAGATGAACTAAAGAAGTTTATAAATTATTGGCTCTGCGACGCCCATGACAGAAAAACCTGACGAATCCTCGGAAGGATCTGTCCAATGACAGATGATTCAAGACTGGTGATGATGATGTTGAAGTTAAGACGAAGATAGGAATAGTGGGAGTAGGGAGTGGGCGAACGAGAAAGATGGAGAATGAGTCAAAATGTTAAGAAGAAAGAAAAGGAGGTAGCAATGATTAAGAGAGTGAATAAGGGAAAAAAAAGAAGAAAGAATGGAAAACAAAAGAGAAAAGAAGAATATGAAGAAACCATAGACAGAGACAGAGAAAGACAGAGAGAGAAACAGAGAGAGAAACAGAGAGAGACAGAGAGAGATAGAAAGAGAGGATGAGTAAAAGAGAGAGAGAAGCATGGGGTAATCAAATGTAGGAAACTGGTAATGGCAGCGAAAGAGAGAGTTGTAGTCAAGGAAATAAACTGAGCGAGAGAGAGAGAGAGAGAGAGAGAGAGAGAGAGAGAGAGAGAGAGAGAGAGAGAAAGGGGCGGGGAGAAAACAGTTGTTAGGGAGAGTGATAATGATTGAGAGGGAAAACCATAAGAGATAAGTGGAAGGATAGAGAGAAAAAAATGAAAGTATGAATGAGAGAGGGGGCAAGCAATAGAGAAGACTAATGATGTGGGAGAAGCACAAAGTTTGTGGAATAACGGAAAATAAGATGGATAATAGACGCACTAACTATACGAAGACAGATAGGAAGAGAGAGAGAGAGAGAGAGAGAGAGAGAGAGAGAGAGAGAGAGAGACAGAGCTAGAGGGAGAAA
>OY735226.1:40707965-40727965 GCA_963457665.1 Thysanoteuthis rhombus | reverse complement strand
TCAAATAAGAGTCAAGTGGCTCCCAGGGAAGGAATTTCGATTATAAGTCGTAAGTATAGTAGTGAAAACATCCTTTGTTGATAATTTCAGATAGGGGAGGAATCAAGGAATTTTGGGATCGCAAGGAGAGAAGTGTGACTCTGAGAACAACTAATCTAACTTCTTCAAGATTCTCCTACTATTTGCTGAGTGCTTAGTTCGGGAAAGATTATATTTCGAAATTTTCAGTTTGTTTCCCTTGAAAATAGAAAAAAATATACCAATAATTTTATATCGTTTCATTTGTCACTTCACAATTAAAGTAATATTATTTATAGACGTAGTTCAACCACACGCCGTGTGAATATTTAGTTAAGGTTCCTTGGAGAGACATCGTCATTCCCTTGCAATTGACCACATTCAGTATCATATATATGACATTTCTATTATATTTCCAATATCCAAAAATTTTGAATTCCGAAAAATGTTTGGTACTAAATCAAAGATTTTCGATAAGATATATTTCACAATTATTTTCCTTCCATCTTATCAATGTTGCTTTTATATTCTACTCCAGGGTATTCTCCATTCTGACTAATGATTTTTAACAGTTTTCCTCCATGTTAATGTTGCATTTCATGACAACACTGGGTCGATTCTGCTGCTGCAGCAGCAACAACAACAACAACAGCAACAACAGCAACAATAATAATAATGATAATAATAATAATAATAATAATAATAATAATAATAATAATAATAATAATAATAATAATAATAATGATATCAATAATAATATCTTATATATTTGAATTATATTTCGCAGAGTAATCATACCGATTAACCAGTTTGTAAGCTGAGTATCAAGTCCTTAAAATGACCCAGACAGAACGTACATATCTTAAAATTTGAGTTGTTCCAAGGAGTTTCGCTCTAACAACAAATTCAAGAGACTTTCCTTCTAAATAATTCCCTCCATTGTTGATACACCGTTTCCAGTTTTTTCCCAGTTCCGGAATACACTTTGGGAGTCGTTTTGAGGGCGATGTGCAGTGTCATAGTACATTTCTTCTATATCGCCTATCGTTTTACATCGATAACTTTTCAGGGTGGCTTTCATCCCTGGGAATAAGAAAAATCGATTATGTCCGAATCCGGCACAAGATCTTTTATCTATTAGCAGAAGTGGCACAAATTGTGCAGCCACACAATGGACCATTTTGATTATTATTAAAATATCAGCGCTAACTTTGACAAATTTCCACTGCAAGCACTTTTCCTATCATCATAGATCGACGTGAGTGGTCGTCCAGATTTGACATCGTATTTGGTAGAAGTTTTTCCTGATTTGAAACACTGGTATCACTCGTGGCTTTGGGTACAACTCGGACCCTACTCCCCATAGCCCGCCTCCAAATTAGGAGTGTCTCTCTAATTCTTTTCATTTGAAAAAAGAATTCCACACAAACACGTCGTAATTAAAGATGCTAAATTGTTCAACCTGGGGGAAAAATGCTATTCGTTCACGCTTGCACGTGTGGCAGAAGAAGCCGACGTATCTGGATTGAGCTTTTTTTATACAGAAGGTCAAGGATACGGCGACATAACATTCCAGTCAGAATCACACTAAAAAGTCTTATTAGTACCTTGCTATAAATCTAAGTTACATATGACATGGAAGCCTTTGTTTAATGTGGATGATACTGAAAAAGACTGTTTTCTTTCATTATTATTGAGGGTTTTCCAGTCCTAGAACATTAGAGATTTACATTCATATATATATATGTGTGTGTGTGTTCGTCCCCGTGCTCTAGTGAGTTGGTTTGTTTTATATTCGTAGAGAGGTTGATAGATGGACTGATAGATAGATATTTTTTCCTGTATGTAGTATATCTATATAAGCGTTGTAATGTCATACACATGCTGCTATTAAAAAAAGCCTTGCTGCAAACAGTCTTCATTGAATGATTGCCTTGATGTGAGGTGGGGTTTCTGAGCCGAAATATCACTACCATTAACCTCTTGACGATATAACCAGACTTGGTTCTCCGTCACCATGTGCTATTACCAGATGGAAATACCGCCTAATCATATGCAAAATGAGTGGATATAAATCCCCATAAGTAATATCTTTATTATTCATTGGTCGATTGTAATCAAACTAGATTTACTACGATGTCAGAATTTGCATATTATATCAAAATTCAACGTAGGTACCTGCGTTGTCCATCAATCCCATGAGCATTATTGTGTGGCTTCGACTGATATGAACTATGTTTGAATTCTGCTACTTGAAAAACTAGGATGAAATCTGTTTGTCAAAAATACAGCAATATTTATGAAAGCTAGATATAATTTCAAGTACAGAGTAAATCCTTATCATCCCTCTATTATAACGCCACGCATAAATGTGAAACTGAGCTGTAAGAAAGGAAACCCATATAATTATATGTTACCTATAACCGTTAAATCTGGGGAACGTTTGTTTCCATGGATAAACAGTAATATAGTATTTTTTATCATTTTTTTCCAATGAACCCAAACCAAAGACATATCAATCCATTCTATTGGAGAGATGTATGGACATCAAAATACAGCATCAAGTTTTATTACATATATATATATATATATATATATATATATATATATATATATATATATATATATATATATATATATATATATATATCTTAATTCTCAAAAGGGTTACATGGTAAATATAATGATCCCAGCAGAAGAAAATTTACGTATTGTACCATCATAACAAAGTATATGTAAACCGGTGAAAAAAAAAAACTCTGGATAATTTCACATTAATAACATTAGCGGATACTTGGAAATAAGAGACTGATGTGACATAATAACATTTTTGAAAAAATATTTTTTAATGTTTAGTTTTCAAAGCTTTGAAACTCTCTAGGCTATTTATGACGTAATTTGGTTCGTCATTTTTGTTTATGATATTATTTGTTAGTTGAGTCGTTACATTAACGTTTTTTTTGTTTTTTTTTAATATTTGATTATAGCATCATTATCATGAAGATCACGCAACAGAGTGGAACAGATCCGTGTAAAAACTCCACGTAATTAAAATAACTAAAATAAGCTGAATTTGTAATATAGAGCGCTGTAAACACAAAACAACAATAAAAAACCGTATATATACATACATATATATATGTGTGTGTGTCTATGTGTGTGTGTGTGTGTGTGTGTGATTATAGGTTTATATATACATATATACTCACACAGTAAAGGTATATGCATATATATATGTATGTGCGTGCGAATATGTGTATATATACGGAGTATACATATATATATATATATATATATATATATATATATATATGTGTGTGTGTGTGTTGTGTGTGTGTGTGTGTGTGTGTGTGGGTGTGTGTGTGTATATATTCTTCCCACTCCTGAAAATCGACAAATAATATAACCCTGGTAGACCTGCCATATCACCAAAATATCGGAAGAACTAAACCACAACTCCCAACCCCTACGTATGCAAATTTATTTTTACATACAAGACACAACTTACCTCTTAAACAAAGTTAAACATATCAAGACAATTTCAGAACTAATATAAAATATGAAGAAAGCATCTGAGCCCTCAAAGGAGCCCTTATTAATAGAACTACATAGAAGCCCAAAACAGAAACGATAACCACCCTTATGCAACACATTCTCATTGTCAGCAATTTCAACTCCAACAATAGAAATTCCAACATGGGAAAATAATGAACTTTGATACTAATGGAAAATGATTATCATTTTCTTTGCTCAAATATGTTGGTAGAGAATCGACTTGGAGAAGTTTTTTCTGAGTAATTTGTTTTCTTAAAGATGATATCATAAGTCAGTTTGCATGCAGTCTAAGATTGAAACCGTTGCAACGGAATCAATATTCACACGGTAGAACATCAATAGAAATGACACGGAAAGCAAGTCATATCTATTGTTTTACTAGCTAGTTCCTCGGCATTAAAAACGATTTTTGGGTAACCAACGTAAGTAAGACTCATTTAAAAAAAAACATATGTAGTATACATTCATATCAATATTCGATACATATAAAAACTTACATAAAATAACGAACTACACGTATGGCAAAAACTATTCAATAAGAAAGTCTGCTCGGGTGCCATGTTAATATAAATGTTCTGTTCTTAAGGACTTCGAAACAATTACATTGTTAACTACTGATGATCCCAACAAGACACAATTTATACATTGTACGATGAAACAAAGTATTGAGGAACCGAAGAAAAAACACTTCTGAAGATTACAGATATTACAGTCAAGTGGCGCGAAAAAGTATTGAAAAGTTTTTTAGTGCTTGGCGTTTAAAGCTATAAAGCTTTCTAGACTATATATATATATATATATATATATATATATATATATATATATATATATATATATATATAGATAGATAGATAGATAGATAGATAGATATATGACCTGATGATGTAATGCACAATATCTACTGTTGAAATACAATGGAGCTGACATCACCAATATAGTTTCAAATGAACATGTGCACTTGCACACGCGTGCATTGGTGTGTGTGTGTGTGTGTGAATGCATAAGGTGGCATATATAAACATGGACATGGATTTATGGCTACTTGCCTTTGATCTTCAGATAAAGATAAATGGCCAGGCTTCTCACTTCTTGAAAATCCTAACAACAAGCAGACTCCATCTTGTAGGGTATCTAGAAAATTTGCACCGATCGAATAATACACTCCCTATTTTCCCCGAAAGTGACGGATCGGCTGAACTAAAAGAGATCAAAGCAAGAAATGCTAGAAAAATGATTTATTTTACTCTTATATACATATTTTTCTCGAATGAATGATAATATCTCATTTGACCTTTTGGTAATTAAACATTATTTTACTATCTTTTTTTTTGTGGGAAAAAAGTTCGATTACTTTTTATTCAGAAGGATTCCACTTTCCACATGGGTGATATCAAGGTGTTTGGTAAGTTCAGAGTTAAATAGAATAGAGAGTTACTCGCAGAATTGGGAAACTAGGAAAGAAAATGGATCTATAATAGTTCTGTTATTTGGCATGAAATTCCTGCGAGGAAAACTCGAAGGATAGGAAAAAATCTTTATCGAAAGTAACCGTTTCTATGGAATCCATGTTTCTCATTTCAAATTATCGGAAGTAATATCTGTGTGCGTTAACGGCATCTGTTTTGCGCGTGCGTGATAATAAAGTAGAGAAAAAGAAGATATCTGGAAAGGCAGAAGGAAAAATGTGGAACTCAGAGATTCCAAAGTATAATTATCATATGTTTATCAACTTGGAATTAGAAACCGTCAACAACAACTGTCGACGTATTCAACATGAGTTTCTTTATTTTTTCAAGTGATTTTGCCCATCTATCTAACTATCTATCTATCTATCTATCTGTTATACGCAGGTACAGGTCACTCCAATGAAGTTAGATGATTAGAAATTTGAACATTCATACCTTATCATGTCAAGAAAAAAATGTTTTTCTTTTTTTGACCCCACCTGAAGAAAATACGTTTTATGTGTATCAGTTTACAATATGAGTTTATGCTAAACTGGTCCCCTAATTTATATCTGGGAATGTTCCAACCACAAGAACAAAATAGCTTTTTTTAATCACCCCCTTTCCGATTTTTTCGAAATTGATCAATCCCCGAATGGCATGCAACCAAAAGAGGATAATTTTAAAGAATAAGAAAATCCTGTTCGTCCTCAGGAGAAGAGTCTATAACAAATGTATCCACATGGAACATGACCAAAAGATCGACCCTCAAACAAGGAATAATACAACGTGCCCAGGGGAGAACCATGCTCAACATCACATCGAGCGATCACAAGACAGCACAGTATATCGAAGGAAAAAACATAGATATCATAAAATCCATTAAAAAAACTCAAATGTCAATAAGCAAGCCAAGTTGCAAACAAACGCTGGACATCACGGCGCACAACGAGGATCCCCAGAGATCATATGCAAAACTTTGGCCGGCAAAATAACAGATGACCCGACGAATTGGATGAGTTCAGAAGATCCTGACCACTGCTGCTGATGATATCTTCTTAATCTCATTGTTGCTTCGTGACCAACTTCGAACGTTGAACAATCTCGTTGTAGCTTTCAATTTGCTTTTGGGAGAATATCCTACCGTCTTGGTCTTCTCCTAATCTCTAATTTATACAAATAGGGCAGTGTTTATATCAAAGGTGCATATTTGGAAGAGGCAAGACTTTATAGTTTATCGATCAGTTTACTATAAAAGCGATGTAAAATAGTTTTACCGTCCGTCATATAAAAATACCGCTTCAAAATATTTCGGCTACTATTCTTCAATGTCACCGAATTAGATATTTCATATCAAAATCTATATCTATGATTGTAGATGAAAATATCTGTAATCTGTAGGTTTTTTTTATTCATTTGTATTAGATTTCTCGATATCCCTTGATCCAAGCAACTTTAAACTTGACACTGCCCGCCCTTGTGAGTTGCCTCATATATCTGACAGATGTCAACTTCGTAGTGTATAGTTTGTTCGACTTCTGTCTGGTCATTTAAGGTACATGTGAAGTTCTGTTTTTTTTATTCAGGGTCATTCGACCTTTTTGCTTTTCCATTTTAGTGCAAATGCCGAACTATTGAACTAGCAATTCTTAATTCCTCTGCAACCTCTCAAGTTGTTTCCCCTGGGCACTCCTCGAAAATAGCCCATCCAGAAAAACGTCTGCATTTTCAAGGCTCTCCTCTCCGTTTCAAAACCTTCGAAACCAATGTTGATGGTCTACTGCCCAGATATTTGTCTTATATTGCCAGTAGTTTCGGCTTTTTTCCATTTTCTTTTCGAACTTGTATGACAAATGTGTCCTTTTTTTCCATCTCCAAATAAACTAGAAAAAAAAGTGAAATGAAAATTTTCCGCTCAAATAAATTGAGTGAAATACGTTTAAAATGATAAATTATATGAACATGGTTAAATAATTGTTTATTCCAAAATGAGCATCAAAGTTTAAAATAAAAAAAAATGTACAATTATTTTTGCACCTGCTTGATATCTCTAGCAGTTCGGGTGGCTATCATTCCTGAACAAATAACGAAAAAAAATTCATTCATGTCATCAGGTGTTAGCGTATATCCCAAGTTGTTTTGTGTGCGTTAATTAAAATCCTTGGCGTATGACGCAAACATTTCTCAAGAGATCTATAAGTTGGACAGAAATCAAATGAAACGTTCTATTGTTTCATGTTGAAAAAACATCGATTAGCATCAATCTCTCTCTGCCTCTCTCTCTACATATAAATATATCTCAAATCCCACGCAATAAACGTTATTCAAAAAGGTAATCACCAAACTGTATACAATAATTACCGAGGAAATTCTGTTTGTTTGTTTTTTTTTATTTGTATATCAATTTATTTCTCAAAATTTTCTGTCACGATGAAAAAAACCTAATATAAGTGGACTAATTCGAACTCTGATGCGGGCCTTATCAGCCTCACGATTAAGCAATCAGCCAAGAGTACACGGATGATACGGAGTTAACATGTTAAGCATGATGTCCAACAACGGACGTTAAAGACATGATGATGATGATGATGATGATGATGATGATGATGATGATGATGATGATGATGATGTCTTCCAGATATGTATATGCATATATATGTATATATTTGGGAAAATGAAACAGTACATCAGAGCAGAGAACGGCCTTGACGGACAAAATTGAAAAAAATGAAAACATTCAAAATAAAAATAAACCTGTTGTCAATTTCTACGAGATACGTACACTAGTAAGAACACACACACACACACACACACACACACATACACCCCCCCACACACATATAAATATATATATATATATATATATATATATATATATATATATATATATATATATATATATATATATATATATATATATATCAATATGCATCTCATTGCAAATCCTCAAGATTGCGCTACTAGGAATGGATGTGTGCTGCAAAAAACGATTCTGCTCAGAGATTTGCCAATTTATATATTAGAAAAAGTGATCTGATACAATCACTAAAACTTCCAACATAGGTTTTTCAAGTTAGTCAGGCTCGCTGAAAGGATAAATGGATAGTTATGTATCTATATAATCTACGCCGCACGGATGAGGGACAGAAATTACCCCAAACACTGCATACTGTCAAAAGACTTTGGTTGCCTGTTTTTATTGAGTAACTAACCACACCTTTACAAAAAAAAAAACGTTTTGAATTTCAGAGTCTAGTTATGCTAATTTCAATTTTATATTTTTCCATTTTGGGAATCCAGTATCACTGTCATAAATGTTTATTTTTGATTTTTAAAAATTGGGAGGGATTTCAATGTTCAAAAAATTGAAAAGAAATTATGTTAATTGGCAACTCTGATGGCTACAGGAGGGGGATGGAAAATGATCGTCTACAACAGACAATTAAGTGCAATGACTTGCCTCTTGCCGATGGAAGAGAAATTATCTCATGAATAAGCACGAGCTCATTCCATTCTAATAAATAAATACACTTATGCTAAAAAGATATATAAATAATTTTAAAAAAATACTATATATACAATACAGTATATATCTGTATTAATCATCTTCAGTTGGAGTATAAGTTAGGGTAGAGCTTGACCGTGCAGCAGGTGACTTTCTTTACTCTCTTTTCCCTCTATCATACACCTATCTATACCGGTTCGGGTATTTATCATTCAAGAAAAAATAACGTCAAAATCAGTACATGTCACCAGGTGTTATTTTATATCTCAAGTGGGTTTGTGTACGTTAATTAAAATTCTTGGCGTCTGATCCAAACATCTCTCAAGAGATCTATGATAAGTTGAACAGAAACCAAAAGAGACGCTCCATTGTTTTGCCTGGATTGGCGTCGACAACCATTTTTTTTTTAATCAAATATATCTCAAGTCTCATGCAATGACCATCATCACAATATCTAATTATCAAAACGCATACATTAATTACTGATGGTATTTCATTATTCATTTACTCATTTATTTATTTATTTATGTCAGGCTGAAGAAAGGTGATACGTAGAGATTTTGATGGAATGCTTGGATTCATCATCAGCATCATTATTATTAATATTATCATTATTATTATTATTATCATTATTATTATTATTATTATTATTATTATTATTATTATTATTATTATTATTATTATTGTAGTTGTTGTTGTTATTAGTGTCATTATCATCTTCTTTTAATTAATATGCTATCGACTATGTTGGTGACATCTTTGTTACCCCTTGATTCAATAAACGAATGACGAAAAAAGAAAAATGATAATAGTGAGACAGAGGGGAGAAAGAATAAGACAAGATGGGGCCCAATACGTCACAAACATAGAGGATGAAAGAAAAGAAGAGAGAAAGAAAAAGGTATGCCAGAAAGAAAGAAAGTGGAGATTGAAATTTGAAAAGAAGTGAAATTTTGAAAGACTTAAAGAAAGTCATCTCCATTTTAAATCATAATACACTCGACTATTCGATGTTCAGAACGGTAAACAAAAAAGATATAAATGAAATAATCTCTGAAACAAAAAAAAGTAGTTAGTTCATAAATAAAATTGTTATTGCTTTGAATAATTTAATATCTCAAATTGTTTCATCTATTCATTATTATTATTTTACAATATGAAATATTAAATACGAATATCTTATTTTCATTTATGTAGATAAATTTTTGCCTGTAATTTTTCTGATCTGAATTCATCATATTCTGTTATCTTTTGAAATCATTTACTTTTGAGAAAAAAAAATATAACATTTTGATGGTAAATTGGTTCCACGATGGATGACCCTTAATTCGATTTCTCTGCTTATATTGCTTCAAATGTATTATTAAATCGGCTGAATGGTTCCAATTTCTGCCAACTTTACGGTTAAAAGTCATTCCTTGTAATAAAGCACAAGATGTCATCATTTCGTTATTGGCAATTTTTAAATTGGCTATTTCGAATAGATGAAAGTGTCTAGATTTTTACGGTCGTTCAAATAAAGTTAATCTGGAAATACCGTTTTCGGCATTCTTTCGATTAAGAGACCAATGCCATTTTCAGTATTGCTAACTGTTACACACACAATAATGAACAATAAAAGACATAGATTTTATTTTTTGTCTTAGAAGTCAGTAGGTTGGCAGGTAGGTTTAGTGTCAGGGTAAGTAGGTAGGGTTATTGTTGAGTGGTTAGGATGAAGGTTTGTAGGTAGATTTGGCGGTTAAAGTTTCTAATTTCATTTATTGTTATGTGAACTACTGAAGAGTTGGTGCAATGAGAACATTCTTATTTAAAGTAAATTCGTTGATCATTTTCTATAGCACGGTAAACAACGGAGTTTCGCAGAACAGCTGAAGGAGAACGAACAAACTTTAAGAAATTTCAAATTCGACAACTGGAGAGATTATGAATACGAAAATGGCGATCTAACATGGATGAAGAAGAGAAGCAACAAGAAATGCGAGTAGCTGATCGAAGCAAACGAGAACGTATGAACGGGGAGGATGGAATAATTTCTAGGAAACAGAACACTACCATAAGCAGAATCATTAAAAATAACAATAAAAATGTAAGTAAATGATTTAGTATTTGTCCCATTAATTTGACAGGTCCCTAGTGTAAAGCGCTTCGTTTCCGAGCCGAATCATAAAATTGTTGCACAAATGAAAAAGTGGACTTTTTATCATTGCGACCGTATCAGCAAGCTCTTCCTGCCTTCCTTGGCGGAAACAGTGACGGAGACTTCAATTTCAGAAAACAATATCCGCCGAAATCACGGCGTATTCTTTTACGTCATTTGTAGCGAATATACGTACACCTCATGGAAGAGGTACGTGCTGTTTTAGAACGCATGTTTGAATGTATCAGTATACCGCAAATCTTCATTCAGAAAATGAACGGATTGAATATGGATAGCTCTGTATCATTAACGCAGTGGAAGCTACAAGGATAGGGATGGAGGTGCCATCAAACAATAACTGTTCAAATGTCAAAGAAACTGTTAATGATATTCACCACGACTGTAATATTTATGCTCAGACGTACAAAAATATGTTTTATTTAGTATAGGAAGAATTACATCGAACATGAGAGCGTATTGAAGAGGAGAGACATGTAAAACGTATTTTGTAGTTGTTGGTGATGTACAAAGATTTAACCAACTTTACGTTCATAAAATTGCAATCATTTTCACTGGAAATGATGATGCCCCACCTATTATGATATTTGTATATATCCTCGTGGGGACCGGCCGGAAACATCATATATTTCATGTCAATCCTATGACAAACCCATTACTATTTCCTCATAACTTGGTTGGATTTCCTCCTTACGACTTGTTCCTGAACGTCAAACACGTGTAGAAACGAATCTCTCAATGCTTGCATTTTACAGTCATCGACTTGCAATAAGGCATGATTCCAATCCTATTCATAAATAGCAATACCTAGTGGACGCATAAAAGTTGAAGGCTGTTGGTTGCGGTTCATTAAAAGTAATCAGGCTTGTGCATCATCCTACAATGAGTTGACTGATTACTTGCATAATCATCAGATAGACATTATTCCTTTCATTCTTCCATCTCGCAATGTGGCGTAAAATTATGAAGATGCTATGGCACTCGTCGCTAGGTATGGAAAGCCTGATTCATTTCCCACTTACACTTGCAATCAAAAATGTCTGGAAGTCGTGAATAATCTTGGTGTTAATGAATGAGCCGAAAATCGACCAGATTGAGTAGCTCGGGTGTATCACGCTCATTTGAAAGAAAGACATGAGGAGTCGTCACATCTTGAGAGTACATGCTGCTAATTATCTTTTATTGAAGTTAAAGAACGAACACTACACCACTGCCACGGGCTTATCATTTAAAGATCGGGGGACAAATTGAGAAACAGAAGCAGTAGAAGACCGTGTTACTATAGGAATTCCAAATTCAGCTGAAAATTCTAAGTTTTTGCAACACGTTAGACAGTTAATGATACATAGACATTATATTATCCTCAGTTTTAATTATGTGTGCATAAAGAACGGAAAATGTGAAGAAGAATACCTGCAACAAGTTCGTAATGAAACTCCACTTGATATAAATGGCTGTCAAGGCTATTGTCAAAATGCGATGGTTCGAAAGTGAGAGCTGGGCGCTTCGAGGCAGATAACAGATTTATTGTACCGTCCAACAAATATGTTTTGTAAAAATATCATGCACACATCAACATTGAGGTATGTTTTTCGATCAAAAGTATATATATATATATATATATATATATATATATATATATATATATATATATATATATATATATATATATATACATATATATATATATATATATATATATATATATGCTCAAAAATAACTTCACTTCCATAGTATAAAGTTAAATGTATTGAGCAATCAATGAAATAAATCCATCACATATGAGAAGTTGCTTTATATCATTAAAATATTATTACACTATGCTATACTGCAAGCCTGATATGCACCATATGTATTATATATATAAATATATATATATATATATATATATATATATATATATATATATATGTATATATATATATATATATATATATATATATATATATATATATATATATATATATATCTTGAAAGGCTATGACTGTAAATGCTTATGTTCGCTGCGTTAATAGAAGGGAAGATAAAATACTCCAAAAAAATTAGGAGGACGAAGTAACTACATATTTATCTGGTCGTTATATCTCTCCACCCGATGGAATTTGGTGTTCATCTGGTTATAAGATGTATTAACAATCCAACGTCATATACAGGCTTACTGTAAATTTACAAGATGAACTACGTTTGCGTTTGCAAGATGATATGGCTAGATAGGCGATACACGTCTAATTGCATTGTTCAAACTTAACGTTAAAGATCCCAAAGCTCGCCAATTTCTGCATCTTGACATTCCTGTCCCTCCCGTCTTACGTGAAAACGAAGGAAAGTGGATATTTCCGAAAAGACACACTTATAATGTCGTCAATGGAATATACACAATTGACGCTAGAGACTAAGAAAAGTTTTATATGTGACTTTTATTCCTCCATGTTCCTGGTGCTTCCAGAAATCCCTGATATTAATTAACCAATGTGCGGATAGAAATGGTGAGTAAAATTATAAACGCAATTATGCAAGGCAGCTCCAGCGATATCTCACACCCAAGTTGTTTCAATGTTCCAGATGAATCAGGTAGAACATTCACTGTCGATGACTTTTGAGACATGCACCGTACAGTTTCTTGTACAGCCTAGACAGGAATTGTTGGCTCGTTGATTATGAAACTTTCATCAGGAATTATATGGTTATCGTTATTGATGAAATGTCAATGGTTCCAATACATTCGTAGTACCATTGAACGATCTTTTAGGGATATTACAGTTGAGACTGCATTTGGAAGGAAAGAAATTTTACTTGGTGGATATTTCTGTAAAGTATTATCGGTGGTACCACGAGTTGCTAAAACTGCAATAATTGAATCTTGCAAAAAAAAAAAACCAACTTTGGCTACTCCTGATATATATATATATATATATATATATATATATATATATATATATATATATATATATATATATATATATATATATATATATATATATATATATATATATATATATATATATATATATATATATATATATATATATATATATATATATTGGACAAATGGAGCACTCTGGTGATGAGGAGTTTCTGCATAAAATGAATATATTGCTTAAATTCAGGCTTACTGACCACCCAGTTCTGTAGTCCAATGGTAGGATATCGGCCTCCAGGTTCGATGTGAGAGTTTCGATTCTGCCTTGCGATGGGATAAAATCTATGGCCATACTGAAGAGATATAATTCATCGAAATAGCTGTCTGTGGATGATACAATAATATATATATATATATATATATATATATATATATATATATATATATATATATATATATATATATATATATATGTTCAGAATATGCACGCAAGAGAAGATGAATTTGTTGCATTACTACGTGAGCTTAGGGATGGAAGACTCATAGCAGAACTTCCGATTCTGAATTGATTTATCTCCGAAATGAGTTGAAAATTCGATAGTAAATGAGGAGTTCTCCAGTGCAAGGCTCGATGATTACTCATCACGAATTATTTTAACACCAAAAAAGCAGTGGCTCATTTTCAAGTGATATACTGAGAGATTTCTCGGTGAAATAGTAACTTACCTGAATGCCGATGCAATTAAGGAAGGAAGTGACGAAGATAATTGCTCTCCCGATTTTTCGGATCCACTTACTCCACTGGGAATGCCCTAGCATAAATTGAATTCTAAGCACGGCAAAATAGTCATGCTTTTACGGAGCATATCCCTTCAGCATGGATTTTGCAACAGTACAAGATTGACAACTACCTATCAACACAATAACTGCGTAGAATCAGAGTTGATTGATCATGCACAATAGAGATCAAATAGTTTCAATTCCACAGCTCAAACTCTGCTCAAGTGATACCAATTTAACATTCATTTTAGAAAGGTCATCATTATGAATAACCATTAACAAGTTTCAAGGACAAATATTCAAAAGAGCTGGATTATTTCTTTGTGAACCAGTATTTTCTCATGTAACCCTCTCTAGAGTGCATTCGCTTCTAGACCTAGATATGAATATAATAGATAACGACTCTGAAGGCAGAAGAAGTGACAAGTGTATTACAAAGAATATAGTTCTCAAAGATGTTCTTTCTTAATGTTCAGTGGAATTGAAAACCATTCATTTCGATCATGCACTCTTAGTAAATGTTGCACTGGAAAACACCTCACTCACCATAATCTGATAAATAGCATATAAACTTCCACCCATCACGTAGTTTCCTAAAAAACGTGACTTTTCCACGGGTACCGCTAGTTGTTGTTGTTGTTATTATTATTATTATTATTATTATTTTTATTATTTTTATTATTATTATTATTATTATTATTATTATTATGGAATCTCACACCAGTTGCCTGGTGGTAACCGCTGGAGTTTGAGTGACAGCAAGTCTCCTCAAGTCTCCAGCCCTCCTCTCCTAGTACTCATAGGTCGCAGTAATTCTACGATTTACTGTTTCACACCGGTTGCCCAGTGGTTATCGCTGAAGGCTGAGTGACAATAAGTCTCCTCAGGTCCTCAGCTAACGTCTCCTCCCTCTTTCGCATATCATGACAGAGCTACTATTCGTAGCAGTACTTATATCTCTAGCACCTTCCTCAGTATCCGTGCAGTTCCAAGTAGCGCTGTGGTCTGTACGGTCTCTATCCTCCCCCTAATCCCGATCTCCTCCAGTCTCTCCCTCAGCGTTTGGGGAACAGTTCCTAGTGCTCCCACTATGACCGGTACTACCCTGGTTTTCATGTTCCACATTTTCCTTAACTCCCTTGCTAGGTCCTGGTATTTTTCCCTTTTTTCACCCTCCTTTTTTACTCTATGGTCTGCAGGTACAGCAACGTCTACTATTTGGCAGGCCTTCCTTTTCTTGTCTACTATTACTAAGTCCGGCCTTCTTGCCTGGATGAGGTGGTCAGTTTGGATGTCAAAGTCCCACAGTAGTTTGTGGTTGTCATTCTCCAAAACTGCCTCTGGCTTGTGCTGGTACCACTTTTCCCCATGGTTGAATCCCATTTGTTTACTTAGTTCCCAGTGTATCATCGTTGCTACTCTATCGTGTCTATGCTTATACTCCTTCTGGGCGAGCTGACTACATTCACTAGTTATGTGGTTTACTGTCTCATCTCTTTCACCGCACATGCGGCATTTGCTGTTTGTCTGTGTTCTGTCGATTTTTGCTTTTATGTAGTTTGTCCTTATGCTTTTGTTTTGGGCTGCCATGATGAGCGATTCTGTTTCTCTCTTAAGGTTTCCCTTTCGTAACCACGTCCATGATTTCTCGTCTGCTATATCTTTTATCTGTCTTTTAAACTCGCCGTACAATTTTTCCCTTCCCACTTTTCTTTTCTAGCTTGCTGTACTGTTCCATTGTTTTCTACTTTATTGTTTGTTGCACTATCCCTCGCGCTCTTCATGATTTCTTCACTATTTGTTTGCATATATCTATCTAGGACTACTTTAGCTCTCTGGACACAATCTTCTATGCTGATAAGCCCCCTACCACCTTCTTTTCTCTGAACGTATAGTCTATCTGTATCATCCCTAGGGTGTAATGCTTTATGCATCGTCATAAGTTTCCTTGTTCGCCTATCCATTAATTGGAGCTCTCCCTTTGTCCATCCTAGGAATGGTCCTGTATACCTAACTACTGACACAGCCCAGGTGTTCATTCCTTTTATTAGATTTCTGCTATTTAATTTGGTTTCTAATATTTTCCTTATCCTTCTGAGGTATTCTCTCTTAATTTTCTCCTTCATCTCTTCCCGTTTTATCGTGTCACATTCAAGGACACCTAGGTACTTGTATCAGTCTTGTGCAGTCAATGCCCTAATCTTGTTGTTGTCCGGAAGTTCAATTCCCTCAATCATTGAAAGCCTTCCTTTGTGCATCACCGTGATTGCGCATTTTTCTATCCCAAACTCCATTCCTATGTCCTCACTATATTCCCTTACTTCGTTGAACAGAGTCTCAAGCTCTCTCCTGTTTTTTGCAAACAATTTAATATCGTCCATGTACATTAAGTGGTTGACCTTTCCTTTTGTTTTAGAGAAGTGGTATCCTTTGCTATTTTTCAGGATTCTGTTAAGCAGTATCATTGTTAGAACAAATAATAGTGGGGACAACGAGTCTCCTTGGAAGATTCCCCTTTTTATCCCTACCTCTGCTAGTTTGTCCCCTGCGGCTGTCAAATCTACTTTCCAGTCTTCCATCGAATTACCAATGAATTTAACCACCGGTTCGCTAATTTTGAACATTCTAAGGCATTCGAGTATCCAGCTATGTGGAATCATATCGTATGCCTTTTTGTAATCTATCCATCCCATTGCGATATTGTTCCTCCTTTTCCTTACTTCTTTCAAGATCATCTGGTCTATGTAGAGTAAATCGTTTGCCCCTTTTGTTCCTATCCTACACCCTTTCTGTTCTTCTGGTAGTAGTCCCCTTCTATCCATTGACATGTATATTCTCTCTGCTATTTGCCCGGTCAGGATTTTCCTCATTAGTGGTAGGCACGTGATTGGTCTATAGTTGCTTGCTATGTTCCCCTTTCCCGGGTCTTTTTGGATGAGGGTGGTTCTGCCTTTAGTCATCCATTCTGGTGCTTTGCCTTCATTTAGACAATTTTGGAGTAGGTGAGTGAGTCTGCCGTGTAACGTGGTGAATTTTTTGAACCAATACCCATGAATCCCGTCGGGCCCCGCCGCTTTCCAGTTGGCTACTTTCCTAAGAGTATGTTTCAATGTGTTTTCATTCAGTACTATTGGTTCCCCCTTGTCTATATCTTCTAGTTCTTTTCTCATGTTTCTTAACCATTGCGGTGTTACGTTGTGTCTTTTTGGGTGCCCCCATATGCTATTCCAATAGTTCTTGGCCTCTGTGGCATCAGGTTTCATGTCCTGCCTTCTTTCCCCATTTAAATCTTGGTAAAACTTTTTCTCATTGTTTTGGAATGTGCGGTTATTATTTGCAATCTCTCACTAGTTGCCTTGTAGTTACCGCTGGAGGTTGAGCAAGAGCAAGTCTCCTCAAGTCTCCTGCCCTCCTTTGCTCATTCTCACAGGCCACAGTACTACTGCGGCTTACAGTTTCATACCAGTTGCCCTGCGGTCATTGTTGAAGGCTGTGACAATAAGTCTCCTCAGGTTTTCAGCCAACATGTCTTCCCTCCCTCACCTATCACGCCATTGCAGTGGTTCACATCTCCGATTTCATTTTCCTTCCTCTGTTAGGCCACTGCTAAGATTTAGTGTTGCGGTCCTTATATTTCCAGCACTTACCTCAGTACCCGTGCAGTTCCTAGCAGTGCTATGGTCTGTACCGTCTCAATCTTTCCTTTCATCCTGAGCTCCTCCAGTCTCACTCTCAGTGTCTTTGGGACAGTTCGTAGTGTGCCTACTATGACTGGTACTACCCTGACTTTCATGTTCCACATCTTTTATTGATGAATGTGCTGGTCTCCAAATCAAGAGAAGAAAGTGCGTATTCTGAACTATGCGGGGGCGTTCAATATCTGTTGCTGGCCTGCTGATGGCTGACGAGGCCAATACGAGGAAGACAAATTCTGCAATGGCTACGGATAAACAGCAGGTGAGAACTGGGGCTTTTTTAAAACATGGTTTGATCTTTGATACCAGGTCTTTTCCTAGGATGATCCCAGAACTCTTAATGTTGTACCTCACCCGTTAGGATAAGCGTAATTATCCTGCCAACCAACGATTGAAAATTTGACGAAAGATCTCCTTTCCAAAGTAAAGGGATGGTTACAATCGTCTAACAACTAGATCACTGACGGTATCCTGATTATTAGAGAATTCCCAAAAGATTTTCGGATGATTGAAATCTTTGTTGTCATCTATGTTTTTTGACACAACGTTTCAATCGATTTATTCTACGGCTTTCTCCTCGCGTACTATTCAAAGTGAATGATGATGAAGAGAATTTCTGGAGTATAGTGTCGATTCTACCAGGGTTACCATTGGAATATTCTTTTTACCAACCTCACATTCGGGTAGTACACATGAGGAAGGTCGTAGAATAGATTGGTCGGAACGCTGTGTTAACAACACAGGCAAAAATAAGAGGTTCAATCTTCCAAAAACCCTTTGTACGTTCATAACCCTTCTCAAAAGTAGAGACAGTATTTTAGAGATATGATTCGTTGTGTTTTTTTTGTTGTAACTGACATCTAGAGTTACTGATTAGACAGCCAATTATAAATTGGTTAAATTGCGTCATATTCTGGTTGCTTAATGTTGTGCATTATTATAATTTAAAAGTGATATTCTGCCATTAAGTCTTCTACGCCCAATCAAGTATCGTTCTGTCTCTTGAAACCGAATTGCAAATAGCTTCTAAGAAGGAGTATTACTCCCATTAACAACATGTCTGTTTCACCATATATTGTTTCTTCTTCGCTTTGTATTGAGTCGAGAGATGAATTTTGAATCAAGATTATAATTGTCCAAGGTCGAGAAATCGCTACTTTAGATAGGTTGTATGCGACCTTCCTATTGGATCATTGTGAAATCTGATAAGAGACGCCAAAAAACATATTTGAATTATTCAGGAGACTCTTTGGATTCTGATTGGACAATACTCGTACGATATTTTTAGGAGAAGCCTTTTGAGAAAACCCACTTCATCAGTATAAATTCTTTTTATTACTGATAAGGCATCTATCAACTATTGGCGCCTGCTTTATCAGTGAGTAATTATCAAAGTGAAAGATTCTAATTTACTTTTACACTTCTTTCTTTCTTTGTCCAGAATGAGAATATAGGATCATAATGATGGTTGACAATGAAGTGGAGTGTGAAGTTGGGTTTATTCATGCGATTCCTGAAGGCATTATCAGGGCTTCAGAGATTCTCGCAGACAGAGACAGTATTTATTTGTAATTCCACGGTGGGAAATGTAATACCAGAGCTGCTGAATATATTTGTACTACCCAACCGGGGATTGGGCATATGACTTCAAGTGTTCTAAGTCAGGGGTTCTCAGACTTTTCACACTCGTGAACCCCTGAGACTGAGGAACATATTTTTGAAAACTAAATGGTATATTTATGGATGAATATATGGAAGACATATAAACATGGGCGTGTGTATAAATCATTATTTATTTCACTTTATATATACATACATACATATTTACCTATATATGTATATATGTATATATACATTTATATATATATATATATATATATATATATACATATATATATATATATATATATATATATATATATATACATATATATATATATATATATATATATATATATATATATATATATATATATATATATAT
>OY735226.1:40610465-40702965 GCA_963457665.1 Thysanoteuthis rhombus | reverse complement strand
AGCATCAATGACCTTGGGTTTTTCTACTGAGTTGAAGGCATTCTTGAAGTCTATAAATGCTACTACGAGTGGCATGTTATATTCGGCTGCTTTCTCTTTTACTTAATAGATGCACTTAAGTAGATCTATCAGTCCGTAGTTATTTAGGTCTCCCATGTTATTTCTTCTATGGAACAGCATTATGACTGCAGTGTTCCATCCTTCCAGGTCTTTACTTTGTTCTAGACCTAAGTTGAATAAAATGGGTAGTTTTTTTGTGATGGTCTTATCAGCTCTTTCGTGTAGGTCGATGGAGATGTTATCTCGTCTATGGGTCTTTCTTTTTCTTTTGTTTGATGGCTTGTTTCACTTCCAAAGGTTTAACCATGGGATTTCCTGAATTGATTGTCCGCTTCCTGCACATTGTGCTTGCTAGAAAAAGGTCGTGGCTAAACTGTTACTTACAAAACTCTTATTACGGGATGGAGACGATTAACTAACGTACTCGAAGAAAATTAGACTTAACAATAGACAGGGACCAGATCATCAAACGTGCCCAAAAATCTTACCAAAACCTTCACATCACCCAACAAAGAAGATAAATCCGTATATATTAAGTGATATATCAGCGGTATAACAACGGGGGATCATTAAAAAAACAAAAACACTTTCTATATTTCTATATGATATAACGCAATTCATAATTATTATTTACATATATACTTGAATAATTACAAATATGCGATGTCTCCCACCAAACAAATCGGTTTCCTACTCTCAATGTATTCTATTAAAGAATTGTAAAGTACATTAAAAGTATGGAAGAAATTGTACCGGAAAAAACATCATATGTTGATCAATTATATATCTCTATTTCATTCATTTTGAGTACTATATTTTACTGAAAACAACAAATCACACACATATATATATAGTCCAGATACTTTACAAAAGCCATTTCTCTATGGCGTTGCCAATATATCTTGTAACCGTCTAAATCCTTACATAATCTTATATTTTTTCTTGTATCCACATTTTGCAAATGGTCTTTGGGGATCCTTGCATTAAATAGTGATGTCCTACGGTTGGCTGACATTCTTTCAACATAATCTGCCATTTCCCATTTGTAATTTTTAATGGATTCTATGATATTTCTGACTCCTGTTATTCGTAGTATTATATGCTTCATGGGTGTATTCTCCATGATTGGGGAGGAAAAATGTGCGTCTACATATTCAAAAAGGCTAACTTACACTTTATGATGAAAAATGAGATATAGTTAGTTCGAGCCAATGAAAGTGTAGCGCTCCATATTCTTTTAGTTGGGAATTAAATACGAAACTCTTCTTTTAGTCAGACATCGAAAACGTCACTTCTTCCTTCGACCCCTATAGAACCCCTGAACTCACATAGTTCAATACTCATCTGGCGCAAAGACCCCTAGCTGGCAATGCCCCCGGCCCCGGCTTTTGTGGCCGGCTACTACTCCTCTCTTTCTTTCGTTCTTCGTAAGATCGTTATCATTTCGCCGACCCACTGGCCGATCCGATCTCAACCATTCTTCCTCCGTGACCTATCTCTGCACTAACTGTGCCCATTTCACTTCACACATATGCACAGTTACACAGCTACGCCACTGTGTCTTCACCACGTGCTATAAACGCGTATCACCTTTCCCTTTCGTGAATGAAAATGGCAAAGCCTTTTTACCATCCCATAGTCACGATAATCTTTCCTAAACTTCTTTACTTCGGGAAACACGCATGTTCACTGTCTTCCATCGTCTGTCCGTTGAGAGTCTATCAGCGTCAGAGAATAGCCCCCAAGCTAACTCACTTACATGGCAGTACAGCTCACAAACTGAACCCAGATCCTACGTATTATCTTAGAGCTATCCAACCAGTTCAGGTGAACTCCGCTTCGACACCAGCGCCAATATTATCAATGACAAGAAATCTCCCACCTTTCGCTATCTCTTCCCTCCACATTATTTCTCGCAATCGATCGTATTTATGTTATCCTTACAGGTACCCCAACTTCATTCTCCATTCTTCAATTTAATGTACATCTTTTCCCTGGCCAAAATATTTGTATGTGTTCATTCAACCTTGTTTCATCAAAGCGTATCCAACTTCATACTTGGGGCGCATTCCTTTTTAGTACAGCATCTTTTCTTCCTCCACATCAACAAGACTGCATGCACACTACACATCAACCCACGAGGGAGACAAAAATCCTCGTCATCTCCCTAGTCTACCAATATTCGCTTCACAACCATAGAAGCGCCTACAAAAGTATTCAAAAGACGTCTCTATCGTAACGCATCGGCTCAAAAAGACATTGGTCTTCACGAAGTCGTGCCATTTTTTTAGGAACTTTGGTAAGAGTGACATACCCCTGTTTCCAAACAAACAAAATGAAAACGGTGGCTAATACAACTGACCGAGTCGGATGAAGATGTTTTTACCCTCTCCAGGCATAAAATCCAGAAAACCACGGATTTTTGACATCAAGTACAGTTAACAACTGTAGAAACAAGAAATAAATAATCAACCACACCTGATATCATACAATAGAATGCAATCGTTTTCATGCAAATGACAAGACCGTCCTGATGATAAGAATACACGCATTCATCACCAGAAGACGGCCATAGGGTAAAATGGCCGATATGTCGTGTTCAAAAAATGAACGAAGATGGGGACAGAAGTCTGCTAAAAACATTACATGATATTTCCTTTCATATTTTCTTTCATTAATAGAGAAATATAAAATACATAAGGCAATATAATGTTGTATTCCATTCGAGGGACTCGTTTTAAATGTACTAACTAGTAATTATTTTCTCAATGGAGCTGAAAAATCATTAAGATAAAATGTCAGATCTATTGTCTGATTAACATCTCGATAGAGTAAGAAAATATCTATGAAACAGCAATTTCTGACATCTGAAACAATTCAAAAGGATCCAAATCTAGATGAAAACACGTGAAACATCGATACAGTGGAAATCAATTACCTCCCTTTAATTATCGTTCTCTCTATGGTCGGCTGTTTTTGTTACAGAATTTGATATTCTTACTGACATATCGTAGTATTGAGGTTCGTTGCCTCAACCCTAGAAAATACATTGCAAATTCTTTTATTTGTTTCAATTAGTTTTTGTTAATTTATTTCTGATCCACACTACCCACCTAGAATAACTTCGTGAGTTTCAATGAAAGCGACAGAAAATACTTGCCAATAATTGATAGCAACAATGTTTCATACCAACTTACGTTCTCACAATCGATTCTCTTATTTCCATCTTTTATGTTAACACAACGTTTTGGCTGATCCATTACACAGTCTTCTCAATTTCAGTGAAAAAAAAGTGCGTCTTACACATCTGTAAGGGAAGAGAGTCTTAAATATTATATATTACACCTGGAGAAGTCCGTTGAATTATTTGACTGAAACGTTGCGTTAGATCAAAGATGGATTGAAGAGATTGGAGTCTCTGAACAGAAGTGTGTATCTTTCTGACTCTCCTCAGACAGAGAAATCAATGTTCTATCTATTCAATGATTTAATCTTCAGAGTATCGTAAATTCTTGAATACAAGATGAGGTTTTCTTCACTAAAAAAATGACTCCAAATCATCTTTAAACTAATACTCAGGTCAGTCAGAAAGAGCCACTTCCTTCCCCTATATAAATACATTGTCGTTGGAGACAATTCATATTAGTGAAAAATAATGTCCGTCGTTTTGACTTAATGTGTTGAAATTCCTGTTGAAACGACCCAAGAATGAATACACTTATCCTAAAATATACAAATTTTCATGATTTTCAATCTATTGTATGTACAATAGAAAATCATCAAAAACATATTTGTTAATATAAATGTATTTAATTCGTTATATATACAGTAACAGAAGATGAGAAAGCGTGACAGACATAACAAGTACAGAAAATATTGCCTCCACCCTCTCATGATCACTTTTGTTATCCGTTTATGTTGATGTAGACTCCTCCTCCTCCTCTCCCTCCTCCTCCTCCTACTATCACTACTACAGACAACCACCCTCTTCCGTTCTTACCCTTGTTCATTAGATTACAAGGATAGTTGGGAGGTCGAAAAGTAAGGATGAATCTTACAAGAGGTCTATGTCTCACGATGATCACTAGATGACTGCTGCCACTGCAAATATATACAATACAAAAGTTGCAGTAATTATCATCTATTGGAATCAAAGGAGATGTGGAGTTTGACACTGAAGCAACCAGGCTTATTCATTTAAATCATGTCAATCAATAGCAACTGACGACATATGGCCTATAAAACTGAACTCGCCCGTTCAACCAAGAACAGATAGGTTCGTATATGCTTATCTTCGGCAATCTGAAGGGAACTAAACCTTTTTTTACGAGTATATGACCACTCAAAGAAAATATTTATGGTGGACTATTATCGCCAATCTTGCTTTATTTTTCCCGGGGGAAATCAACTAAGTTTTAATTCTAAATTAAATAAACTTTCGAAATGTGCTGCACGATTGGCTTATTTAGTGAAAGGAATCATCTTCCCTAACGATCTGAGAGGAGTCTGCCGAGCATTGCTTAAATTGGCTTAAAGCTGCTAACGTGGAACATTCAGTAAGGGTTAAATACACCGCAGTAATTATGTTTGCTGGACTAATTGGTAGGATACGGTGACACAAGTAATAATGATATTTCCTGAAATCAGCTTAATCTGACACAAAGCCACAAATTGAGATACCCAGTCATCATCATCATCATCATCATCATCATCATCATCATCATCATCATCATCATCATCATCATCCATGACAAGTGTACTGCTGGACTGAGGCTGATCTTATATCTGCCCATGACGACTGCAATTGCACTACTCTGTACCCTGATTACCGGCATATCTTCCAATCTGATCCTTCCATCTTGTATCTGGTCTGTTCCTACTGCATTTACTGTTCCATGGGAATAAATCAGTTAATCTTTCGAACCGTCTATTCTAATCTCTCCTTGTTAAGTACCTAGCCTATCTTCATTTTTTTCTTTGATTATTTGTAAAATAAGCTACCTTCGGGGCCTCTCCACGATCCATATCAATTTTTTCTATCCCTTAGAAGTATTCCTAGCCTTGTTCCTTCCATAGCTCTCTGTGCGATTCAAAGTTGTTTCTCTGTACTTTTTTCTTTAATTTCCATGTTTTGCATCCGTAAGTCATAGCCGGTATTATATATCCATTATATACTTTAAAATGCTATACCCTGCTTGTTTGTTTGTGCGACTATTACACTTCCTTATTCCTATCACTTTCTTTGTTGTTGACTCACGATAACAATGAAACTCGTTGATTTATTGGTTTTCGGGCCTTGTCACTTCTTCCCTCTTCTGATGTTTCATCGTTCACAAAGTGGATAAAGACGGCGAAGAGTCAATTGCTGTTCAGGAAAACTTTAGCATAGTATCTCACAACAATGAAAGTTAAACCCCCTCATATACTTTGTCTTTACTTTTATAACTCCCATCCACCCTTACAATCTAATGGACAAGGGAAAAGATGGAAAAGAACACAACAATATTGACGAAGAGCAATAGTATAATAATAGCAAATATGATAGTTTCATTTGATTTTGCTTGTTATCATATACGTACATTTCATAGTTAATAGATTATTTAGTTTAAATACAGTTCCTCCTGGGCCAATGGCTCACTCTGCGATTAAATATAATTCAAATTCATTTAAGATATTTTAAGATATTGTGTTAACAAAAAACCATGCTGCAGGATAGGAAGAATCCCTGACCGCTCCAACATTCAATCACTTTTTCTGTCGTCTATTAACGCCATTTTTCAGTTTTATTGAAATTAATTCAGAACTTTTAGAGATTAATCGTGAACTGACTGGAATACTAGCAGACACGAGTTCATACATTTAAAAATCTAAAATTGGACATTTGCAGAATTTTTTATGTTTTGATATAACTACACGTTGTAGGGAAGAGAAAAATTTCTGGATCCGCTCCAAAGATTTGATAACTTCTTCAGTAACCCATTAGTCATCCCTCCACTGAATTTCATCAAAATTCCTTGAGAAATTCTGGAGATACTTTTTGACGAACAGAAAATACATGGAGTTGAGATAAAACTGCGAAATTTTGAAATCTCCTTTTTTTTATTAGACAACGGGCGAAATTGATCATTTTTGAGTTTAGAAAAAAAAGCATTCGAAAATCGTTATCTTAGTCATAAAAGCAAAGTTTGGTGGGAATAAATAATACCCATTTTCTGTATGTTTCACACATAAGCAATTAAGAAATGACATTTACTACCAGGAACGAAAATTGATGAAAAAGCGGGGATAAAACTATTAAAAAATTAAGTTAGAAATAAGAAGTAGTCGAAATTATTTCAATGTGTCACAATACTTCATCTGATGATAAAAACATAAAAATAATTTTTTTTCCTCCTGTTTTTCACAAAAAAAACGTGGAGGCTTTCGTTTCTCTTTCTTGCGTAGGATTACATTTAAAGCTGAGACTTAGGGCATTGAAATCAATGTTTGCGTACAATTCATTTTGTTTAAACCCAGCTTACAATTCGTTTTGGCGAGATTTTTTCTCCCACGCGATCAAAAACATGGAGAAAAACGTCTTTCGAGACATCCACCATTTTGCCAATGACGTCAGTCACGCATGCACTCGGGTCAGAGTCGAATTCATGATTTTTTTAATTCAGAAATTTGAAATAAAAAAAAAAGACTTCCACTCATATTCCGGTCATGGTGCCAGCAAGTTTGAATCTGTCAACTTACGGTTTTTATTGGAAATGATACATTTTTTGTTGAGTTTTTGTGGATTCTTTTTATTCAATCATTTTTTGATTCGAGTCTCTCTTGCTCTTTAAAAAAATCAGCCATGTTGTCTCCTGAATTGTTGGAGTTGGTATTTTCATTTAAGTCGATGCTTCAGTCAATATAATTGATGCCATCATATTCTATTCACTTCCTATATGGCCTTATTCAGAGCCATCATCATCGTGATCGTGTTTTATCACCTTCTTCTTCTTCTTCTTCTTCTTCTTCTTCTTCTTCTTCTTCTTCTTCTTCTTCTATCATATTTCATTTCCTCCTCACTCTACCTCCTATTCCTTCTTCTTCCTTTTCTTTTCCTACATTGTTTGCTTTCTTTTTTTCTCATATTCCCTGTGCCTCTTCTTTTCGTTATTCTTGTCTTCCTCTCTTATTATTTGATTTGAAAACATTTCTATTTCTTTTTCACTCTCTGTTCTTCTTCTTCGCCCTCTTCTTCATTTTATTTCTCTCTTTCCTATTTCACCAAATCTTCCTTCTCCTTATTACTCTCCTCCTCCGTTTTTCATCATCCCCCTCTCTCACTCTTTACTTGTTTCATTTCTTTTCCACTCAAGCTTCTATTTCTACATTGTTTTCTTCTTTGCTCCACTCTTTCTGAATATACTTTCTTGTGCTTATTCTTTCCCTCCCCATTTTTCCATCCTATTCTTTTTTCAATTACACTTGTTTCATTCCTTTTTCACCCTACCTCCTCCTCCTCCTCCTCCTCCTCCTTCTTCTTCTTCTTCTTCTTCTTCTTCTTCTTCTTCTTCTTCTTCTTCTTCTTCTTCTTCTTCTTCTTCTCCTCCTCCTCCTCTTCCTCCTCCAACCCGTGTCTATTCACATCTATACCAACCAGTTAATATCTATATCAGTTCTTATTTCGCCACCAGACATAATATCCGAAATTCCATTGTGGTGTGCAGAGTAGGTATGGCGAATTCGATTAGATTCTTGTGGGATCCATTTTCACATTTCTAACCATTCCTATTCTCTTGAGATGACATAATATGGTCGCTGTTGATGTCTTAAACGTCTAGAAAGTACTTAGACCACGACTGTTGATGATTCTCAGTCGTTAAGAACAGGTGTAGGCTCGAAATAGTTTTAAAAAGAAGGGTATACAACCAATGCATCCTCCTGGTAGTCACCCATGGTGCTGAATCATGGAACTTGAACAAAAGTTTGACCCTCAAACTGAGAACCATTCAACATGTACATGAGAGAATCATACTCAATATCAGAGAGAGAGAGAGAGAGAGAGAGAGAGAGAGAGAGAGAGAGAGAGAGAGAGAGAGAGAGAGAGAGAGAGAGAGAGAGGAATCATAAACCAGCACATTATATCAGAGAAAAAAACATGAGTTAGGGATTTCATAGAGTCTATTGGAAAGCTAAAATGGCAATGGACTGATCATGTTGCAAGAAAGTCAGACAACTGCTGGACATCACGTCTCACAACTTGAATCCCTAGACTTCATTTGCAACAATGTAACCGGCAAAGTTCAAGAGGGCATGACGAAAAAAGACAAGTTCAGAAAGTATTGGCTGAACGACGCCCATGATAGATAGGTGTTGTGATTCCCGGGGAAGGTCTATTCCTCACAGCAGACTCTCAAATGATGATGATGATGATGATGATTCCTATTTCTTGACCTAAACCTATCGAACCGACGCTAAACAGGTAGTAATGTTGTGGTGACCACTCAAAATTCTTGGTTGACGTTATAAGTAGCTTGAGCAGCACTTATTTCCTCGTTTTGAATCACACTTGAAAACTGATTCAATTTCTCCAGTATATACAATTGTTACGAAGGGCTCGGAAACCTCGTATAATAACAGATTATATTAGAAACAGTCAAACTGTTACAAAACTGTCAATATAGACTCCTCAAGATGGTCTGACTGGCTGGCTGGCTATGCATCTATGTATCACGCGCACAGGCCGCACCAATGGAGCTAGAGGGCTGAAAGTTTAGATAATAATTCCTTATGTTAAGAAGAAACATTAATTCTGCTTTTTGTGGGGAAGGGCTCTATTTAAAATATGAGTTGATGCTAAATTGGTGTTTTGTCTGACTGCACTCACACTTGTTTCTTTTGAAAAATCGGACTGACTTAGTAATCACTGCCCAACAAAAGGAAATAGATGGAACATATTCATTGATCTTTTTCATTCCAGTTTTTTTTATTAATCACCCTTAAACAGAGCATGTAGCCAAATGATATTTTCTGTTGAATGACTACCAAGGCCCGTCTCTATTCTTATTGAATCTACCATAATTGCATTTGTAACATTATTGTAAATGAAACAAAACTGATAGTCAGACCATAGATGCATTGATTCTCTTTATATTATTGCGAGACCATCAAGCAACACCTGTGTTGCCAACTTTATTTTCAAGCTTACATTTAGATTGGAATAACCCCCCCCCAAAAAAACCCCCAAACATCTTTGAACTCTAGCAAAAATCTCGAGATATATATGTAAAATCTATGATGTACATCAAATATGATCAAATGAAATCGTCAACGATGATCTTATTGAAATATCATCTAATTTATTGAAAATATCACTTATTTCATTACTTTCAGTAAAATAAGATATTAATTATCGTATTAAAAACCATCTCTAAAGCAATTCTTGTCGCACAAACAAAGACTGGTTAAGTTAGTCGAACATTACAAATCGTAATGCAACCAATGTTTTTTGGCAGCATGTCGTGTTGGGGTTGATCAGTTGAAAAAAAATGCAAAAAAAGGGGTAACCAATGGATAGGTCAATTTCTTGCTTTTGTAAGGCTATGATCATTATGAAAAAACTGACATTTCTTATAGCAAACATGAATGTTCCTGGACATAAAGGTGTCAAAATGACATGAATTTCCTTCACAAATTGAACACGAAGTCAAAAATGTTTTTTGCTTTTGACATATTTAGGAGTAAACGTCTAAATCTTCAGCTAGCTCCATTTATGCAGCCTGTACGCGTGATGCATACATATATAACCATTCCACCGGGCAGACCAACTTGAAAAGTGAAGAAACCTATGTTGATAATCTTTGCGACAATTTTGGTTGATAGTTGTTAACATTTAGATTAAGATTGAAAACATCTAAATTTGCGACGCTATGCAAGTAATTTGTTACGTCAGTCAGCGTCTGTGGTCGCCACTATTGATGTTAGCGCGCTTAAAAGGGACATTTATTACGTAGCAAACTATTATTTACGAAGTCTATATTTACATCTGTCGATTTTAACAAAGCTATCATCAGGATTGCTTTATTTCAGCCTTGGATTGCGAATGGTTTGGAATAGTTTACTTCCCCAGGCAAAAATGATGAAATCTGCATAGTCAGGAAAATGTTCATTTGACTGTTTGCATTCAGCAGCAAATCAGCAAATCACACACATAACATAAAACAATCTAAGTTTGAAGGATAAACATTTTTGTCCCATCGAATCTACCTTAGATTGACCGATTCATATTATAGATGTATTTATTGTCCAGATTCCATTCAACGCTGAGGAAAAATATAGATCTGCCTTGTAATTTGCAATTCTCGAGCAAATACCAGCACAAGTATCAATATACAAATTAGTCTACAATTAAAAAAAGTACTCTCAGACTGTAACAAGCTACAGGGCCTATTGTTGGACTGGACTAATTGAAAGGAAAGATGACTCCGAAGAGTGAGCTCTCAATTGACACGACACAAAGAATTCTAAAACTCGTTCGAGAATGAAATCCAACATAGATTGTGGCAGAAGACGTTGGTGGTTCACAGTCTGCTGCCTCAGAAGTATAAACAAATATGAAGTTTATAAAGGATAACATACCGATGGTTCCCTAAGGACGACAAAACACCAGGATAGAAAACTCAAAGCAATGCGACATGTGCAGAGAGATTGCACAACAAATGGACGGACACTGTGTCTATGACATTTCTGTAATAAATTGACTGAATGAAATGAAATTTACATGCAGAAAAGCCCAAACAAAAACTGGCATTAACGCCTTAATAGGCGGATAAAAGTGATTTTCAGAGAATTTGCATTGACCAAGGAAATTATGCAGCAAACTTTGCTAAGTTCCGTTCCACTGAAACGTATAACGATGACTGTCTGAAATAAACATGCAAATATCCCGACTCATTTCCTGAATAGGGTAACCTTCAGGTGAAGGGCTGAGGAAGATGGCAACAATTACCTCAGTAATCAATAAAAAATGGTCCTTGATAAAGTTCTATCCTGAAAGGCTGACCAGTCAACTGTTATTATAGAGGGTTGGAATCAGCTTGATGGACAATATTATTTTTCATCAGTCAAGTTTATGTATCAAAGAACACAGGCTGCAATAAACCCCAAGAACGAACAGCAGAGTACCAATCGTGATTTTTATGTCATTGATGGTTTCATAATTATTCAATTTATTTTTTGCTCACAATTCACAACATGGATCCCCAGAGATCACATGTGAAACAGAGGCGGACAGAATACAAGATTGAGAGATGAACTGGACAAATTTAGATAATACTGGCTCTGCGACGCCAATGATAGAGAAGTGTGGTGATTCTTAGGGAAGGTCTCTGTCCAACGACAGACGTTAAAAGACTAATGAGTATGATGAAAAAAGCCTGTTGAACATCCCATAACTGTGCTGATTGCATAATGTCTGCAAGGGTTGGTTGCAAGGAGTTGCAGCCAAATTACGTTGGATACAACGTGTAGGACAACGATGTGTGACATCTTAGAGTCGATTGGAGAAAATGTCAAAATACGTATTGTCTTTGGATATGTTAGCATCTATAGCATTGATAACTGCCAATGGGTGACAGACTGATAAATCGACAAAGCAAACACCTCACACCATCTCCACGATGCATTCCCTCCGATTCCTTCTATAAATTTGATGTCGCTTACGTAACATTTTTATATCACGTCATCGGGACAATGAATCCTTTTTTTTACGTCAGAAAGGAAACGTACTTCAATTACATGCATAAAATTCCATTTCACTATTATATTCGCATTGAATGAAAATGCTTTCAGAGGCTAGGAACTTTTGAAGGCACCAAAATCGAACTAGCGCTTCCGCAGTCTGACTTTCAGGCTATTTTCTTTGGAAACACATGTATCAGGCGTGTAGGAAATGGTTTGTTTATACTTAAATTAAAACGACTTATGTTCTTGCAATTCAGTGATAACATTTTTTCCATCCAATGATTGTTTTGTGCACATTTACGTTCTTGAACTCCTCGATGGTGTTTTACGTGTAATTGTGTCACCTGTAAATCATTTTTTGGACAAGCGTAGACGATTAACTATTTGCAAATCAAGCTAAACTATGAAAGGACGAAAGAACAGAAAAACTTTTTTTTTTAAATTTCTGGTTTTATTCTTTGTCTTTCTGCTTTTTTATTCCTTAATAAAGAATCGCGTGCTGATTGAATGGGAATATAAAGCTTTGGATGGGCAGAAATTGGTAAAGTTGCAGATATTTCCGGATTATGAAGGAAATTAAACACGGAAGACAATCCAATCGAGTCGTGATTTTATCAAAAAGGCAATGGAGAAAAAATGTAAACAAAATGTATGCACATAGAAATAAAATGAATAAAATAAATATTTCGAGACCTAAATAACATTTAAAAAACAAACAACAACAGAAAACATAGAATAAAAACAGTTCCATCAGCTTTAAAATCTCTCAGTGGAAAGGGGAAAACAAGTTGGTTAGTCACTCAATAAAATCAGTCTTGTGACCAACGTCTTTTGGCAGCATGTCGTCTTAGGTGTGAGTAAGCAGAATTAAAAAAAAAAAAGAGAAAAGATATAAATGAATTATTTACGTCTGTCGCCGTTTGTCAATCAATGATGTCGCTGGACAATTGAGCATAAAATTACGTTACAAATTTATTCCCCACTAACGACTTATGTGAGGCCGGAATTAGTAAAAAACAACAAAAGATAACGTTTTTGTTGACATAATAAGGAGTAAATGTTGTCATTTTCAGCCCTTTAGCCACATCGGTGCCGCTGGTATGCCTGGGACATACGTACACACTGACGTAGCCATGCAGCCAGACCAAGTTAAAAACTGAAAAAAACCTTTGTTGATATTTTTGGTGACAGTCAGGGTTGACAGTTTCTGATGAAATATTGGGGCAAAACAAAAAAGCAAATAAAAATAGTTCTATGTTTGGGAAATACATCTAAAATAACAACAACAACAACAACAACAACAACAACAACAACAACAACAACGACAGCAATAACAAAAAATAACGTTGAATGAAAAAAAATCCTAAAAGTCGGTAAATGAGAAGGCAAAAAAAAAATTTGACAGAATTCTGAAAAGAGTAAATGATAAGTGGAAAAGCAATGATTAATATGAGAAAAGACGTTCATATCCAATATATTCAGAAAGAAAATCAGAATCTAGTCATATAATGAACTCATATGTAAATTCTTTGCCGCTTTTAGTCGCTGATGCATCTCATTGGTTGATTTACCTTCCTATTATGTGAACAATTACGTCATAGATTACGTCATAAAACTGTCTTGAAGTATCTGATCACACATTCAAATCGCTTGTGTTAATTCGAGACTTGAAAAGAAATTGAAATTATGATACTCATATTATCAAAAAAGAAATTCACACAGTAGCTTTGGGTTCCTTAGTGTCGAACTATGCAACTCACCAACTCAGTCAACAATTGAACAACAACAGCAACAATGATAGCAACAGCATCAACAACAAAAACAACAACAACAACAACAACAACAACAATGATAATAATAATAATAATAATAATAATGATAATAATATGAAGAAGGAGACGAAGAAGATTGAATCATAACGGTGGAGAGTAAATTGGAGTCCGTCAGTTCGGACGAGTATATTCGAGTTTACAAAATGAAATGAAAGTAAAATCATGCTGTAAGGAAAGTTAACTTTGAAATCTCGTCCTGTAATATTATCTAACAATAATTGACGAAACCTCGAGGAGTATGTGTGTGAGTATGTGTATGTGTGTATTCATCGAGATAATTCGACATCGGCTTTTGTGCAAAGTTGATCTTCACCATATATATTAGTCAGAATATCAGATATTGCAGAGTCGAGTTTGGAGATCTGGGGATCAGTGGTTCTCAAAAAACTCGATAGAAATTAATGAAGAATTATTCATCTTTTGTCTAAAATTGAAGGTCAAAATTTAGGTATAAAAATATAAATTTACTAGATCTAAATTAGTTCTACTGTGGCATGACTGAAGAGAAGTAACTTGAATATTTCAAAGTCGTCCTTTTGTAAGACGGACAAAAATTTATTTTGCATAATCATCATGACTGGATGTTCTGTACATCATAATTTCATGTTCCTTCCAAACATACACCTTCAAATAGGTACTACCCCAGTAATTTGAATTCCATGTTAAGATTACCCGACCAATCTATGATAATTGTCACAAGTATGGCTACCCCTAGGAGAGCATACTGTCATGTGTTCTCCTGGTATTCCCTGATGTCACCTATCTGGGTAATGACCAGGCTCAACGTTGCTTAACTTCGTATACCCACCAATAAAATACTTGCCACACAAAACAAAAATATTTGGTATCGGCCAGAATTGTATAAGTAGTTTCTACACTCAGCTTTGTCACAGACGACCAGGATACTTTGAAGATACTGGCAATAGTCTAGTGCAGTGGTGGCAAACCTATGACAAGTGCTCCAGCAGTGACAAACCACAGGCTTTCAGGTGACATGCAATGGACTGTGAAAAAAAATTATTTTCTCATGGACACCTACAGTGAAGATTTACAAGACTGACAGATGAAATAAACGAAGAAAGCAAAAAAAGTCGGCCTACTCATGAACTTCAGGAAAGCAAAAATCAAGTGCAACAATCATATAGAGAATAAGGACAAAACTGTCGAAATTGAAGATGCAAAACTGGAGGAAGTGAACCTCTAAATCTTTGTAGGACAATGGATCTCCATGGGATCCGCAAAAGAAGAGGAAATCAAGCAAAGAATCACCCCAGGATGGCAAGCCTTTGGCAGAGCAAGCTCAACTTTCAAAAAACAAACGATCCCAATTATCCTGAAAAGAAGAGTATGAAACTAATACATCCTCCTGGTAGTCATATATGGAGCTGAAACATGGAACCTAACCAAGAGATCTACAAACTGAGATGCATGCAACGCACGCATGAGAGAATCATGCTCAACTTCACTTGGAGAGATCACAAGACAGCACAGTATATAAGGAAGAAAACGTGTCTCCAAGACATCATCGAATCTATAATAAAACATACATGGCAATGGGCAGGCCATGTTGCAAAGATAAAAGACAACTGACTGACATCATGACTCACAACGTGGATCCCCAGAGATCATTTGCAAAACTGTAGCGGGCAAAATATAAGAGGGTCTGACGAAAAAGACAAGTTCAAAATGTTTTGAACTGCGACGCCCATGATAGAGAAATATGGCTGATCCTGGAGAAGATCTATGTCCAATGATAGACGTTAAAAGACTGATGATGATGATGGTGATGATGATGATGATGACAATGATGTGGCATGAGAGATTAAGGATAGGCAAGTAAAGGTTAGTCATGACCAGATTGTTTTGAAGGAGGATAAGAAAAAACTTATTTGAAACTTTTAAGATGATAGATGGCTTCTCAAATAATGAAATTCAAATATTTAATAAGTTAGGTACGACAGCAAATTTACTAGCTAAGTCTGTTACAAAAACTAATTTTTACAAAACAAAGATGCCGAAATAATTTCTCCCAGAGGATTTTGAAATACTGGAATGTTCAAAAAATTCCTCGGAGAAAAAAAAAAAAGAAAGTCGCGCCTTAAAAAAAAAATAGTATTTAAAAAAGTTGAAGGAGTGAAATGTTATTCAAATTTTGACTGTTTTCATTGAAGAATGTACGATTTACGCTTTGGGAGTTTTTTCACATTTGAATTTTGATGGATGAAGACATACTATGTATTGCAAATGTTCGACATTGCAATATTCTACTATATTCTAAGTTTAGAAAAAATTGTTGCTATCAAAATATAAAAACGCAAGGCATTATCGACCATTTCTCATTATTAACAACAACAACAACAACAATCAAAAAGAATTATCTAGATTTTCCCGAACAATCATCCAAGATTGTTTAAAAGAACACCAGCACATGAGTTGAGCATTGTCGGTTCAAAATTACCACAGAAACATCAAAAGCAATTTAAAAAAAAAAAGAATATATATATATATATATATATATATATATATATATATATATATATATATATATATATATATTTATTGGTGCACTCATACAAGTAGTCAAGATAGTAACCTCAAAAAAATTGACCCAGAACGCCCTAGGACACCCATAGGCGCATGGACAATGAAAGAGAGAGGAAAATGTATATAATGCAGAAAGACAAAGGTATTTGGAACTAAAGTCCCAGCCACTGCGCCAAGATCAAAACGGGAACAAAGTGATCACATCTGTACCTCGCATAAATGAATAACCGTACCCGTACGTGTTTCAGAACAGATTATATAAAAAATCTATATAAAATTATCTGAACAATTATCTAAAAGGAATAAATCTCCCATCAGAATTTTTTTAATAAATTTCGATTTTTAATCTAGAATTACTTTAAAAAAAATACAAACGCAGTATTTTGACATTGTTGGTCTATAATGACTATAGAGACCCCCTTTTGATAATAATGACAACCCCCCAAAAATGTTTTTCTGATAGTGTCGAGTGGTGAACTGGAGGGTTTTTTCCCGAAAATATGATCAGGAGGCACACACACACACACACACACACACACACACACACACACACACACACACACACAGAGGCATGGACGCTCAAAGAAAGTACAAACTGTACCTGTCTTGTGTAGTTGGTCGGACCATTCGTGGGGCTGCTGTGATTAGATAATACTGAAATGTCAAACGCATTCGCTGTAATATTTGGCGGTATAATAATTGATTACAATTTGATTACTTTTCAAGTAAAAATGAATGTTTTGATATTCACGCATATTTTCTTGATTTAAGGCCCTTTATATCATATGCAACTGGCCCCACACTTGTCTAATCTGGTAGTGATTCGCAAACATTATAATCAATATGCACTAGAGCCTGTCCAGTTTCATTAAACATGAAATAATGAGACACCCTTCTTCATTTATTTATGATGCCGTTAATAGCAACAATCAAAACATAAATGTCGTCGTTAATCATGATAACAATCAAATCCGACTTTTTTTTTACTGTGCTGTCATCTTTTTAATTCGATTCAATCTTGTTGGTCAGGAAAAATTGGCAGTAAAAAAAAAAGAAACAATTCTCTCCCAATATTTCTCTCTTTCTCTCTCCCTCTCCTACTCTTCAATTTCGTTCTAGAATGATTAGAGACACTCTTTGCGTCATAAAAAAAGTCACTTCCTGCGGCTACAAAGATATATATTCAATTCAATATTGATTTTTATAATAAACTGAGCTCCATTTTTACATGGAAAACTGCCGACCCAATCGACCTCAAACTTGACTCAGCAATATCCAGTGTACAAATCAACGTTTCTGGCGAATATCGACTTCGTACAATGGCCAGTTATCGGTCGAATTATCTCGGTGTATACTCAAGAGCATAAGCACATACGGACTTATCTCAAATTATGGTGACATATACTTTTAATGGCTCTAATCAATGAATAACCCTAACCTTTCATTCAGTCAATCACTACCAAACTCCGTATAGGAGCTTTCAAGATTTACTTGACCTGTGGTTCTTGATGAGAGAAGCAAGAACCATGAACAAAAAACAACGAAAAACAAGCCAAATATATAATTTGTTACCAGCATAATAAAAATGATTAAATGAACAGTTGGCTTGATACATTCAAAGCCAGCCAGCCAGCCGGCCAGCCAGCCAGCCGGCCAGCCAGCCAGACTAACTTAAAAACTGGGAAACCCATGTTGACAGTTTTGGTTGACATTTTCTGATGATGGAACTAATTCAAAATTGAAAGGACAATAAAATTCATTGCGCGAAATAAACAAGGATAGGTCTTGTTAGTTACCGAATAAAAACTGTCACATGACCAATGTCTTTTGGTAGAGGGGAAGATCAATAAAAAAAATTTGGAAAAGACGTGATCAATGGATAAATCATTTTTTCACGTTTTGTTGGGCGATGCTCACAAAGAGTCAGATTTAAAAAAAATTTGAAAAAAATAAAATAAAAAAGAGGAATAAACGGTACCTGACACAATTTGAGTGACCAATGTGCAGCACGCTTACATTGACTTCGAGCCCCGCTAAAAAAAAAACTTAAATTGTGAGAAATTTTAAAAAAACCCAGAAAAACCCCAAATGTCCATCTAAACATAATAAGTTGTAAGTCTTTAAATGTAGTTCTCAGGCTCCGTTGGAGAAACCGGTAGGTGCGATACACACATGGCCAGCCAGCCAGCCAGCCAGCCGGCCAACCAACTATGCCTACCTAAAAACGAAAGAAACATATGTTGACTGTTTCTTTTAATGATTTCTAACTGTTAAAACTGGAAGGATACTAAAACACTGTCAAGTAAAGAAGATTTAAGTTCAAATGAAAGAAACGATAATGAAGCCATTTGCTGCATTCATTGCTATCTATACAATCTATAACACAATCTAACTTCTAAAGAAGAGGTGAATATACATACGCGTATTTGCAGTCGTCTAAAACAAGAAAAACCAAGAGAGTTCCAGGAGTGAGCGTACTTCTGTCAAAGCCATACAATTTTACAGGGACATTCGATTTGAGATATTTAGCATCGATTGAAAAACACAGACCAGTGAACATATGGACAGCAACGAAACCTTAGTTTAATCACCACAAACATCTGTATCATCATCATCATCTTCATCATCATCATCAGCAGCAGCAGCGACAGTAGTATTTTAGCATCCGTTAGACCTTACCTTAAAATCGTCTAGCATCGCTATTGTGGGCGTCACAGACCAAAATTTTCCTCCTGACGCAGTTTTGCATATGATTTCTGGAGATCCATGCTATGAGTTGTTATGTCCAGCGGTTGTCTGACATTCTTGCTACCAGACCAGCACATTGCCATTTGAGATCTCTAATGGATTCTATGAGATATCTGACTCTAACATAACATGTGCTGACTCTTGAATTCTCCAAATGATGTTAAGCATGATTCTATCCTGGGGACGTTGCCTGGTTTCCATTTTGAGTGTCAATCTTTTGGTTAGGTCCACGTTTCAGCCCCATAAGTGACGATCGAGAAAATGGATAGGTTGTACTTTTGAAATAAACGTTTCCTTTTCTTCTTGTTGCTTCTATGTTTCACGGTTCTAGTATCACCGAGTTAATTGACGTAGAGCCAGTTGATTCCTCAGATGCTTTGTCGTCTGGGAATACAAGGTGCAGGATGGATAAACATCAAGATTGCTCTGTAGTCATATTCGTCTGTGCTCTGTCACCAATTGACAAGACATTTTACCAAGCTAGACTATATACACGGCCATGGTAGAATACATGACAGTGTGCCCTCCAAGAGCAACCGTACTCGTATCGAATAGCAGTAAAGAATACCAAAAAAGAGCGCCAAAAGTCAAACAAATTCGTTGAGGAAACAATAACATAATATCAAAGCAACGACAAAACGTGAATGTAGAAAACAATGGATAATAAGTAATACCTGATATTTTTTCAAATTAACTCATTCGATAACATAATGCGGATAATCATAATAGATGATTGAGTAAGTAGTTAACCCATGTTGTCAAAAATGACTTCACATATGATATATATGGACTCACATTACCCTTTGTATACGTGGAAGAGCTTAAAAAGAATAGGCTCCATGACGCCAATGATAGAGAAGTCTGGCCTGTCCCAGGAGAAGTCTACGCCCAATGACGGAAGATGAAAGACTGGTGAAGATGATGATGATCTCACAGAATAGCCCTCTATACACATTGCATTTTGTTTTCGTAGATGATAGAGATTTGCATTGCAATGAGCTTGGAGAATAGCTTCCTATACACAATACATTTTTATAAACGTGGATGATAGACGTTTGCATTGCTGTAAGATTGGAGAACAGCGTTCCGTTAGCCACAAATGGATTTTCCTATGATGGTCTTTTAATTAGTCTTTTATTTGACTTATGAATTAACAATTTTATGACGTCATCATAAGAACATCAGTTGAATGTACAGACATTCTATTTTATTTCGTCAATTACAAGAATATAAAATTCTGACGTAACAGAGGACATTGCTATAAATTTATGTGTGCATACTTATGGGTAAGAAGTATGAAATTAATTAAGAATGTGGTAATACCCAAAGGTTTATGGAAATTGACAATTAAAAGAAAATTCTCTGATAACTAGTATTCACTGTCCCATTTGACGTGAATTTCTTGGCCTATCTGTATTCTGATTCATAATATGTATTCACTACATTGGTTCCATATTTAAATTCATCAATTTTTTGGAGGGTGCGAATCGGACAAATATTTGATTGAGGATGAACGGGGGAATAGAATTAAGTCATAGGTATCGGAAGTGGAAAAAAAAAGTATTTCCATAATGTGTAGAGACGGGCAGCATCTTTTCTGAGCATTCTACTTATATTGCAGATTTATTGAAATTCTGTGAAGAAATTACGAAGAACGAAAGTTGGATGGAAAGAGGAAGAAAAATACAAATCAGTTGGATAAAGACAAGAAGATTCAGGCTCACGCACACACACATATACGGACATACATACACACACCCACAGGCACAAGTGCATACACACACAAATACACACTTATAGATAGTCACATACACTCACTCACATGGACACAAGTGCACATACACATACATATACATGACCACCCACACGTACAGCGCATGCAAACATACACCTGTACACACACACACACACACACACACAAACATACACATACGGACACAGGTGCACAAACACACATACATTCGCCCGTATACATACACACGCATAGGCATACCCGTAAACACTCACTCTGACACAAGTGCACACATGAGCACATACGCCCATACGTGCCCCAGTACACATACACACACATGCATGGACACAGGTGCACACAAACACTCACATACACATGCACACCTGAATACATACACTTATATAGACACACACGCATACACGCCCGTACACACACACACACACACACATATACTGACACAAGTGCATAAACAAGTTTTCACACACACACGCACTCACACATTGACCCAGTTGCTCTCATACATACATGCCCTTACACACAGCATATATCTACGAGGATCATTACCACACCACGAAACAAATACACATGCAAATTACAAGCACTTTAACACTGAAACAAAAAAAGAAACAGTCACGTGATCAATGTCCTTTCAGAAGCAGGCTGGGTTTGGGGTGATCAGTTGAAAAATTGGAAAGAGGGGCGATCAAAGTTACTTGTCATGCCTTTTGTTTCGCAAAGATCACTAAAAAAATTTCGAATTGAAAAAGCAAAAACAACAAAAACTGTGAATGCTGCCGGACAGAAACTAAGGGACCAATATAGAGTAAACTTATAATGCGGATCGAACATCATGCTCTAAATCTTTTCAAGAAAAAAAAAAGAATTTTTAAAATGTTTTCATTGATGCTGCATGTGAGAGTAATACATACATACATAGCCACCGATCAGACCAACTTGAAAACTGGAAAAACGTATGTTGACAGTCTTTATAGACGGTTCATGATAGAAAAATGGGAAAAAAGATGATAAAAGAGTCAAAGAAGATAATGATTCAGCGATAGAAGAAGAAGAAGAAGAAGAAGAAGAAGAAGAAGAAGAAGGAGAAGAAGAAAGAGCAAGGGGGAAGGAAAAGGAAAAAGAGGCAGAATAGCAGTAGTAGGTCTTGGGATGAATATAAGAATAGTAGAAACAATACTACCTCTTCCAGGCTCGAACTTCAGTCAGGACGCAACTATTTCAGCCACCAAGTCGAATTTTCTGGAAAAAAAATGTTTGAACGAAATTGAATATTCTTATAAAACAGTTGGTACTGAGATGAGTAGATATAGAATGAAAAAAAAATTATAGTGGATATAAAAAGAAGAAAAGATTAAATTCTGATAAAAAGTATCTGTTTAGCATCACCAGATAATCCGATCTAGCGTCCATTGATTTTCATTTGTCTTTCTCTCTATTTCTCTCTCTTTTCTCTTTTCCCCACATCTTGCTTTCTCTCTTTTTCTCTATCAGTCCTCCTCTCTTCCCCTCTTTCTTCCTCTCTATATTTCTTCCTTTCGTTGATAGATGACGTTGGAAATTAATCAGCCTTTCTCTTTTATTCTTCTCTCTCTATCCATCACCACTTTTTGGTCCTATCTGGAAGTCTGAACTGGTCATTATTGTTAGGTTAGGGAAATACAATCAATCAGTAGTAGTGAGGAAATGATAGATCATAGAAGAAAAAACGGAGGAAGGGAGGGGGAGTGGTTGCAAGAGGACCAAAAGAAAAACAAGGAAGAAAATTGCGACGAATAAATTTGAGAGGAAGAAAAAGAAAAAAGCGAAAAAGATATGCCGTAAAACACAAATTTTCTGACACACACACACACACACACACACATATATATATATATATATATATATATATATATATATATATATATATGGATAGCGCGAACCTATACCTTTGTGACCTATACTTATTTACCTATGTGTGTACCTGTGGATTCACGTTTATATATGGAAAGTTCAAAAGTAAAGGCGAAGAAGTTGTTTAGTCGTATAATCCTTGTCAAAGTTCACGGGAAAATTTGCATTAATGCATTAATTATACCGAAATAAATCGAAAAATGTAAGATCAAATATCGTGGGGAAAAAATTAAGTTAAAAATTACTTACATCAATAGAAGTGTTTTATTCGAGATTACAAAAAGATACAACTGTGAGTGAGAGAGAAACGCCAAAAGATACAGGAAGGTAAACAATACTCCCTGTGAAAACAAACCGAAAAAACCCTCAATAAAAATAGATTCTGAATTACAAAATGCTCTGCTGTGTTGGGGTCGAACTCCCTTGCTTCATTAAAATCTAGAAAGATAAACAAATAGAATTCATTCCTCCATTATGCGACCCATTTCAACTCTTTTATTAATAGATCCTGTGAATGCGATTTGCAAACTACGGCAAAAGAAGTACACCTGATTTGCACTTTAGGAGTAGTAGAATAAGCCATCTGTTTTTACGTAAGTCACTGTTATTCGTGCATGGCGTCAATAGATGTTGGTCGGGTCATTATCATTTTTCATTGTTGTTGCATACAAAAATTATGTCAGAATTCAATAATAAGAGCTTTCTAATAAAACTGAATCATTATGGAACCTTTACAAAGAAGGCATGTATCAGATGATCCTATAAAACACGTCAAAGTCAAAAAGAAATTCAACAAAAACAAAAAAAATAAAAAAAGGGAGAAAGATTTTAAATTGGATCCGTCTGGGAGGTATAATGGTATTTTGTATATCAGAAGAACCAGCTGCACTGCTGTCGCAACAAATCTGAAGGGACCTTACGGCGTATGCATGAACCAAGACTCTTCCGTTGATCGAGTCAAGATTCAGGTCAGCTTCGATCTCAGTCCTAGATTATTTGTTGCCACAGATTTAGATGTCACCATCCAGTTTACTCTAAGTAGACCTTTTCCGTTACACTGGCAGTTGAAGGATGAGGGTAAATACTTGATGGTCTGGGTGCAACAAGAGGCATGTCTCTAAAGAAATTGTGTACTATTTTACCCCCTTCTCTGTGCACTGAGCATTGTGCTGTTATGCTTGGTGATACAATGAAGGGTTCTATGCCAGAACCCTTGGCCCTGGGAAGATTTTTTTACCCTCGGCGTGTTTTCAATCAATCGGTAATGAGATACCAATGAATGAACCTGTGTGTAAGAAGATCGCATTAATCCTTAAAAAAGGGTGAATAACCAATGCATTCACACAATAGTCACCTATGGGGCTGAAACATGGATCCTAGCAAAGAGACTGATCCGCAGGTTGAGACCCATACAACGTTCACATGAAAGAATTATGCTGGGTCTCACATGGAAAGACCACAAGACAGCACAGTACATTTTGGGAAAAGACAGGGACATCATAGAATCCATTAAAAATCTCAAATGACAGTGAGCTGGTAATGTTGCAAGAACGGCAGACAACCGATGGATTTTGTGACCAACAACATGTATTCCCTGAGATCACAAGTGCAACTGAGGCCGGCAGAATATTAGATAGAGAGACGAGCTAGACAAATACTCCGCGATGCACATGATAGTCCATGTCTAACGACTGGCGTTAAAAGACTGATGATGATGATAGTAGTGAATGCATGACCATCGTATTCACAAAAGCCAAGCAGGTCATTCTTCATGTTTGGTATAGCATTGTATCACCAAAATCTATCCGCCCTCTACCAGCTCAGATTTAGCTCCCTCTAACTTCTGGCTTTCCCCAGAAATACATTCGACTGTGGACGAGATTAAGAGGACTCAAGCAAAGCAGCTGATGGCAATGCCAACAGCCTGTTTGGAAGAGGGGAATTACTTTAAAGAAGCTGGAGGCTCCGTTGCCGTACGGAGTTTTTTTTTAAATCTTCAATAGTGAACGGCTTGATACTTCTCTGACTGACCATGTAAAACGTTCCTCTCAACCCCTCTTGGGAATTTGGCGATATAAAATTCGTGGAAAGATTTTACAAAACAGAAAATAAAAGTGAGAAATGCAGACGTTTTAAAACATATTTTAATCTTCCGACAATACGTGACACTGCAATCAGAATTATCAGTCGTTTGGAAACCATTTGTCCAACCTGGAGTTCTTAAATTAGCCATTTTTCGGTTGCATTTGGCTGTTTTCTCTCTGATTTAGCCAATAAAAATCAACGATGGCTGCAAATCTGGCCATTTGAAATAATTAGTAAGTTTAATAAATGTAATTTTTTAATTGATAATTTGTTCTGAAATCTTACAGTGAATCGTTATCTTATTTGATAGGTTGACTTTAATAAGTACGCATAACATTTTTAGCTACAAAGTTAGCAGGTTTTTTCATCTAAATCTAGATGTTTTTTTGAATATTAAGTAGTATTTTAATAAATCAAATGTTGACATTCAGAGTCACACTTAATATGAACCTTTTTTCCATTATTTGCTTGTGTTTTCACATCTCATTGGTTAATTCACCTTCCTAACATGAAGTGTAAGTGAATATCACGTCATAAAAAACAACGCTCACAACTTTATGTCTAATCTCACATCAAAACAGCTTGAGTTGAGTTGAGCTAAACCTTGAAATTACGATACTTGAATTATCAAAAAATAAGTAACCTGATAAGATCGCTTCAAGTGCCGATCAATACATAAATAGCCCATGTCATTTTTTTACGATTATATTCTAGTTGTCAATAATATATGTACATAACTGGAGAATGTAGATGTTCACGGATGCTTTTTTACTCAATTTTAGATGTAAATTGGAAAATGATTTTTAAACAGCCATTTAAGTAAAAAAATCAATGTCCGTCAACCCTGAGGAAAACTAACATATCATTTGGGTGAGTGATTGCAGTTATCGACTTCCTATATCTTCCAAGTTTCTTTTTATTTCCCTGGCTAAGACAATTAGAAAGGGTTATGTATTTGATATTTGATAAGACCGTATTGCCTTATTCAATGACTCTCAAATTCATGTAAAAGTACAAATCTGAAATCAGAGGGAATAACCTCCGATCAAAGTTTCTTCCCTGACACTTTTAGATCATTAGAACCATTTCTTTTTTCAATTCACAAACGATTTCCATTTTTAAAAATCCTATTCATCGAATAGTTCCACTGATTCATTAATTTAAAAGGTACAAGCCTAGCTGCTGTAAAGTCGAACTACACTCCCACTTTTATTCACACTGACACTTTTGTATCGTATATATATAGATTCATGAATATATGACTTGTCCGCTTCGCTCAGTTAGTAAGAGAGCCTCTTCGCAATAACTTGATCGTAATTTCAAATCATGGTAGGGAAATGTTAATAGTATTTCAAGCGATAGCTCGGATATATGGTCAACAAAGTGACAGAAGAGCACCAAACACGTTTTTGTGACGTTATGATAAAAATCAATGGACCTATTGACAGATGAACTCAAAAAACGTCCCGAAGAACTTTTTATGGCGTTATAAAAATGTCCATCAAAGAGCAATGCAAAGAAGAAAAGAGACTTGAAAAATGTACAGGAATTTTAATAGCCAGTTTTGTTCCACCTGGACACATTCATTTTTATTTATCTGTCTAGTTTAATGTGACAGGATAGACTGGATAGAATCTACTGGCCTGAATTTCGCAGCGATTGTTCTTGTCCTTATTACGGGAGGGGGGAGAACAGAGTCAACATTCAGTTGCACCTGGGTTTGACAAAATGGTCACATCCTATTATGTTATTGCTGTCCGTTTAGCGAGTATAATGGCTTGCACATCTGTTTCGTACGCAGGTTCTGGTCTCAATTCCTGGTATAAGTGTGGAAAATCATTCTTTATGGCAAATTTCACTGTGCACTCAGATTGAGTATATTCTAAGCTTCGTGATTTGGGTGGAGGTATCCCTTCGGTGAACTTGAATCCTTCCAAGGAGGTTGTCATAAAAAAAAAAACAAAAAAAACAAACTTGTGTACATAGAGTCCTAGTCTCAACCAGACTTGAGACTTGCAAAGATCATCAAGCTAACCTATGCTATAGAAACTGGAACTTTGTCACTGGCTATGATATTCCATTGGGGATTATCTCTTAAGATACGGAACACTGTGCCAGTGTGCTATTATTGCTTACCCTGTTACTTCTGATCCAAACTGTGCCTGTATTAAGAGAGATTTGTTGAATTTACATGCATTGTCTTTTGGACAACGCTAAAGCCACGAGGCAGAATCACTGGCGTGTTTCTGATCCCCTCCTTGAAACAAAAGCCCACACGCTTAAACCCGTGAGGCTCTCCCATCAGATTGACCAGAACTTTTTATCAAGCGAATGCCTTCAAGTCACAGACTGCATATCAAGTATTTAGCTGTACTTCTTCTTTTGAAGTCTACCATGTTTCTACGTCATTCCAAAGTCAAACTGACCCAATGAATTTCTGCAAAATCTGTTATCCAAATTCTCACCTCTCGCCATGACTATGTTTGATCGGATAAGACAATGGTTAGATCGCCTGCTCCTCACACAGAAGGTCCTGAGTAGATTCCTAGTATGAGCGTAGAGTGTTGAAAACCATTCATTAGGACAAATTCTCATGTCACAGACAGCCATTAATTAAGTTAGTTAACAGTCTCCCTACGGTGGACTTCCATCCAGATCCGATAACTCTCTCCAAAATACTCGCGTACATATTCTTGTCTCCAAAAGTGATTAGGTCCACCCTGAGAGAGTAATGGTAATCATTGCTAAAATGGCAAAGGGCTGATCATGCTGCAAGAATGTCTGACAGTTGAGGGACATCACAAGTAACAACGTGGATCCCAAGAAGTTGTATGAGAAGTTATAGCCAGCAAAATATCAAATGGTAAAAGACAATTTCAGACAGTATTTTGCATCTGCAACGTACATGATGGAGAGATCTTGCGATTCCTCGGGAACGTCTATGTCAAACGACGGGCACTAACAGGCCTGCAAGAATTGAACCAGCGGGTTTTTGTCACGGAGGGACCAGGAAAGACCAGACTAACGCTGCGGTGGTGACATAAGCGATTTAGATTTTGTCTCATGAGACATGGTACTGCTCTGAGTAATTAAGTCTAGTGGGCTCAGACTTCGGGCTAAGACTGAAAAGTGAAAAGTTTAAAATGATGGAAGGGGAGAGAAAGGTGAAAAAAGAGATTCTATCAGCAGTGAGAGAGAGAGAGAGAGAGAGAGAGAAAAAGAGAAAGATTTATGTATATTTTTGGAGAGATGTAGATATACTTTACATAGATATATAAAGAGCGAACGATACATGAATATAGATAAATTTCATAGAGATACATAGAGAGAGAGAGAGAGAGAGAGAGAGGGTTGGCGATCCGTATTTTTTTTCTTTCTTCTCTACTTTTCTCCGCCCCAACAGTCCATAGCAGAAACTTAGGATTTAGCACACACCCTCCATCAATGAATAGAAAAACATTTTTTTTTTAGTTTTTGGAAATTCGGGTTAGTGGTTGGGACATGTGAATTTACAGCAGGGTTTGACCCTAAAGCAATCAGTTTATCTTATCCTTCCATCTTGGGTTAGGACCTATCTTGATACGTTTACTGCCCCATGGGCACGAATTGGTTAATCTTTTGGCTCCATGTATTGTCATTTCTTTTGGCTAAGTGTCCAGCACATCTCTATTTTTGCGGCTTAAGTATTGGTTCAATATTCTCCAACCTGGTTTGCCCTTGGATCAATATAGTTCTTTTTTTGTCCCTTGGAGGTTATCGCTAGCAATGCTTTTTCAAAAGCATTCTGCGCAATTCTGAGTCATTTTTCTGGTTGCTGTGTCGGTTCAGCTGAAATACAGATATGCTAAATGAAAAGAAAAAAAAGCTAGAAAATAACAGAAATTTGTTAGAACCGATAATAGAAAGTTGTATAGCAACGAAAATACTTTACCTTGGAATTAATTTTGGTTAAGTTTTTTCATGCTTAATTCCCCGAAGAGAAGATTGCATATTGAATAATGATTATATTTTGCCGTATGCTGACGGAGGACAACGCATTGTTTGATATTAAGCTAAACCAAAAAAAAAAATGTATTTATAATGAACCCTGAGTTACAAAATAGATTGCAATTTCAAGTTGTCACTTGTCGAATAGCTCTTCTTTAGCGACGGAGAAGAATGGACTTGAATAAGGGAAGTGAAGGAACATGTGTAGTTGGTCATATAATAGAAACCGACATGTAATATGTTTTGGAAGCGTGCTGTTTTGAAGTGATAGTAAGCAAATGAATAAGTTACTTCACTCATTTGTTTGGGGTAGTTATCACGGAAAAAAACGCCTAAATTGAAAAAAAAAAACAAGCAAAAAACAGGCAGACAGAAAGGGATCAATTTTTTATAAACTTACGTTGCTCATTGAACCCTTATTAAAACCCTGCTTTGAGTGGGGGGTTATTCAACAAAGACATCATTATCGTTCTTGTAGACATAATAAACAGTGAAAGTTTAAATATCCAGCCCGATGGCTACGATAGCTACATTGGTGAGACCTGTGTGCATGACACATATATAGCCACCCTGCCATCAAGACCCGTTCAAAAACTGAGAGAAACAAATGTTGACAGCTTTAGTGGCAGTTTTGATTGGCGGTTTCTAATCAATAAAAAAGAATTACAGCTAGAAAACAATGGAAGGAATATAATGAAGGATACTAAAATTAGGAAAAAATAAAGAGAAACATAAAAAGAAAGCCTGGAAAGAAATGGAGGGGCTTCGAATGAAAGGAGTCACTCACTAGAAACCGACACATGATGTTGGGGGTGATCAATCAAGATAATTGGAATAAAGGTTTATAAAAGAATAAATTACTCCTCTCGAATTTTGTTGGATCACTAAAAAGTCTGAATTTTCAAAAACCAAGCGCTAAAGCAACCAATCAGGAACTAACTGACCAATTTAAGTAAACCTATACTGTAGATTGAACCCCCAATCGAAAGCATATTTTTCGTGAAAATTGAGGAAAAAAACACCGTTTTTTTTTCCTAATAAGTAGCAAATGTCTGAAATTTCAGCCCTGTAGCTCCATTGGTGCGTTCCTTGCGCATGATACATAAATACATTGCTTGCCAGTCAGCCAACCGAACAGAATGACTTAAAAACTGGAAAAACCTACTATGATATTTACTGTGCTGATACTGACAGTTTTGGTTAACGGTTTCTGATGAAGAACGAATGAAAAAAATGAAAACAGAATGAAAAGAAGAGGAAGAAGTGAAGAAGTTTAGTGAAAAGAGAGGGTACAACTAAAGACAGAGAGGAATAGGATGGAAATGTATGTAAGAAGAGAAGAGAGAGAGAGAGAGAGAGAGAGATAGAGAGAGAGAGAAAGAGAAGAAAGGAAATGATAGGTCTTGTTAATCACTCAATAGGAATGTGATCAACATTTTTTGGTAGCGTGCTGTGTTACGGGGGATCAATTAGAAAATTTTGTAAAAAAAAGCTGATCAATCAATAAGTTACTCCCTTCGCCTTTTGTTCAGTAGTGATCGCTGAAGAAATGTCTTGACTTTCCCAAATTGAGAATGAATCCTGATGGACAGAAAATGAGGGATCGATATGGCATAATGTTACATTGCAATTCAGATCTCCATTCAAAAAAAAATCATTTTGGGAATGAGTTCAATCCCGACCCTGTCTTTCTTTCTAAACATAACGTGTAACTGTTTCAAGTTTTCAGCACTGTACCTCCATGGGTACGACTTGTACGCACGGTGCAGATATCATCAGACCCCCTAGCTAGAATTTTCTTAAAAACTGAAGAAACTGCTGTTGGCAGTTTTGGTTGATGGATTCTAATTCTAAGAGGAAGATAGAAAATTCCATGAAGGTTAGTAGAAAAGAAGAAGTGAAAGAGAAGATAGGGAAAAAAGACGTGAAAAAAAAAAAATGCGAAAAGAAAGGAGAAACACAAAAAGAATGACAACACGACCAAAGGACTTTGGATTTTGATTACTGCGAGAAATCTATTTTGATATTTCATTTGGCAATTCGACGATTTTATGCTTTCCTTCCAGTGAAACGTTCAACAATTCGGAAATTAAATTCCTAACGGCACACACACACAAAAATAAATGGGAGAAATATGAACGTAAAAGAAAAAGGAAGAGAAAAATTCCAAACGGGTTCAACGCATCACATACACAATGAAACGCGAATTTTCATTGTTGTTTTATGTTGCTTAGCCGTAAAATCGATTCCGTTGCAAGCAGCTGATTCTTGATTTAGCATTAATCTTGAATATATATATATATATATATATATATATATATATATATATATATATATATAATAAATATGATATAATGTGATATAATACAATATCCAATGTGTGATGGGTTTATTTCATGAAGTGCTTCATGCATCCACATTGAACATTCAGTTGATTTAGAGTAGAGCTCAAAATAAAATGAAGTAAAGATTCGGTACACGAACACGTTTAAGTTTCTGTCCTGTTTGGCAAACTCAGGAGAAATGGGGCCCACATGGAGCAAAAAACATAAACATGTTTGTGCAGCGAATCTTTACTTCATCATATATATATATATATATATATATATATATATATATATATATATATATATATATATATTTATATATATACATAAGGAAGGAGTGTACGTGTGTGTGCGTGTGCGTCTGTGTGTGTGTGTGTGTGTGTGTCCGTGTGTGTATTATTTGTATATGGAATCCGACAATATCAAAGTATAATAACACTTAGGAAAAATTTTTGTACATGTTCCACCTATAGAGATTCATCACGAACAAAGTTGAAAGAAGTAAAGGATAATGATCATCTCACTCACGTTCTGCATCATTTCAACGATAATCCTTTTGGAATTTTGTTTTTTCAGCTCTATTTCTGACCTAGCTAAATAGGGGAAATATATAAGATAGAATTCCCGTAAATGTCATAATACTTTCTGCGTGTGCGTAGTTGTGTACGTGCACGTGTATGTAATATACCAGGTGATAGCAAAAGGAATAATTTCAAAAATGTATTAAAGCAAAACAATTTAGGATATTGACACTCACGATGCGCAATTTAGTAAAGAAACACTTGAAGTTCATTTCTGAAACCTGAAGTTGATCGATGTATGCATTTTCTATTTGGATAATTGAATTAAAGAAATATCCCAAAATTTTGTGTCAGCGCTACCGGACTCACCAGATCTTGAAAATTTGCATAAATACTCGAGACATCTTATTAAATATGTTTTTACTTTTTTTCTTTCTATTTTTGGTATATTTTTTACTCTTTTGAAATCTTGTGTCAGTGCTGCTAGACAGAACATTCGTCTTAAAATCTTGAAAATTCGTATCAGTACACATCTCATGGTGTTAAACCTTACAGTAATGAATTGGTAGTATTTTCCCCAAAAATATGCACCGTGAGAATCAATATCGTCGACAATTTTGCCTCAGTACATTTTGGAAACCGTTTATTTCTTCTGGGAGAAACTAAATATAAACATTTTAATATTTTCCATACGTTGATCCTTGTACAGAGTGGGACTTTTAAAGCGGTGTTTTTTACCCTGTGCCCCAAATTGACAGCTAAAAAGATTGTCCCTCTTGCTATGAAAAAGAATTCAATTTTGTATCATGAGGCAAAACGTTTGTAAAAAAATGATATCTGAACTTTTGGTTGATTTGTAAATTCTCCTTACCATATGAAATTTACGCAAATGCTTCATAGCTTTTATACTTCTCAAAGATGCTGCACTGAGTATTAGTTACTATGGTATCTATATTGAAAATTAGTTACCAATAGTATAGTATAATTATCAATGCTTTTAAATGAAATTTGTGGAAGGCTGTACAACAGACCAAAGGAGTGATTCAATTTCGGGGTCGATACATGCTCAAAGACCCATTCATTCTTCGATGAAATGTTAATTTTGGATATCAAAATGTCTACCCCTACAGTTCATAGAAAAAGTGGCAACAATTTCTTTTTGAATCGTGATGGTTTATTACAATGATTTGACTCAGTTGCCTACTTTCTAGTTCCTCCTCGCGCTAAAAGAAGGATAAATTCCACTTTTTGATAGACTAACAGGGTTTTGAACTTGCCTCACTCGGTATTGCCTTTTTTCATGCCAGGGAAACGTTTATTAACAAAGTTTCTGACAAGGATATCTAGAGGCGAGTGGCATTGCTTGTCAGTTGTATCGTAACTGAAACCGATTCAACTGAACTAATCAATTTGATAGGATTCACTCACGTATGCAGTGAGTGTATGGATTTGAGAACAGATCAGACGTATTTGTCCAGCCCAGTCGGATTGTCCTCAGCAAATCGCATTTCTCTTTCTTTTTTTGCCATTGGAAAGAGTCGAACGAACCAATAAGTTTGAACGGATTTATGTACAACGGATTCGATCTACGGAAAGGATTAACAAGTTTTGAGAGACATGAAAAATAACAAGACAATTCAGTCGTGTGAATCAGTCTTGTCTTTCTTTGCTCTGCTAGTAGGTCAGACTAACACAGTATATATATACATCTGGTTAGTCACCTAATAGAAACCAGCACGAGACCAACGTCTTTCGGCAGCACTCTGTGTTAGGGATGAGCAATCGAAAAATTTAAAGGAATAAAAAAAAAGCGTGAATACTGCAGGGCACAAACTGAAAGACAAATTTAGCATAAACTTACATTGTGAATTGGAACTCCTTCCCATTGAAAGGAGGTGGTTAATAAATAAATTACATCTTTAATCGAGCAATTATCACCAAAGAGTCTGAATTAGAAAAAAAAGCCAATCGTGATTGCTGCTAGACACAAACTAAGTGACCAATTTATCACCAACTTACATTGGAAATTGATTCCTCCAATCTAGAAATAATAAGTAGATGTATTAGTTTATTGCCCTTTAGCCCTTTATCAGTGCAGCCTGTGCGCGTAACGCATACATAGAAAGATAGCAAGCCAGTCAGCAAAAAACACTTAAAAACTGAAGAAATCTATATTGACAGTTTCAGTTCACGGTTTTTAACGCATACTAACTTGTTTACTCAATGGGAAAAATACTTCAAATATAACAACGCAAGAAAGCAAATTGTATTTTATAGAGAATTCATGTAATTGAAACAGGAGGTAAGTTAATTCGCATTTACCTCTCGGTAAAGTCTACACACATTCCCGGGCAGATCTACACGCACCCTCGGACATACCTACCAAGCCCATCCTGAAACCTCAGAAATCAATCTCCCTCCACTCAAACTGTGGGATCATGTGCTCACTTTTGGAGTTAGTACTCCCCTCGTCAAAACGAACTATCGTACTTCAATTGCTTTATAGTCGTGTTTGAGTTAGGCTAAGGGTTAATAGTTTACTTGGGCTTTTTCCTCAAAGAATATCATGTAGGGTTAAATTCCTTGAAAAATAATGACAGAAAGATCAATTCACATCCGTGGTTTTCTGCGACGAACAGTGAGTAAGGGTATCAGGCAGGTACTACACTGTTACCCTCGGTGGGAAAACATTGTTCGTAGAAACAATGAATTGAAAATAAAGAATCGATTTGCTACTTTCTCTCTACTATTTTTTCCTTTGTTTTCTTTCCTCCAGCATTTTTTTGCCTTTCTTTTTCTTTCTTGTTTCCCTTCTCCCTTTCTCTTTTTCCATTCCCCTTGATCTTTTTTTTTCAATTTTTATATCTTACTTTCATCCTTTCTCTCTTCATATCTTTTAAATTATCCATTGTTTTCATCTTTACTTTGTTACTTCTTCCCTCTCTTCGTTCTTTGTTTTTTTTATCTGTACTTCTTTCTTTCTTTCTTTCTGTAGTTCTTTCTTTTATTTCTCCCAATGACCCCCTTTTCCTTCGAACTCTTCGTTTTTAAGCTCCTATTCTCCAAATCGAAAACATTGACGCCAGATGCTATTGAACATGGTAACAAGGAAAACAAAAGACTAAAACCACAAAAAAACAGCTTCATAATCTTCCAAGAAAATATTATGATCTGAACAAATATGGCAGCTCTTCTTTTTGTCAGATCTTCCGTGTTCAAACTGAAAAAATGGCCGGCTATTTTGATAGGAAACAAAAGTCTCGCTTTGAAGATGCATATTTCAAAGCGAGTCGGCTGACACCAGGGAAAAATAATCATTATTGAATAAACTCCACCTACGAAAAAAGACCCGGCTCTTACAATTACCAAAGCACGCTCAAAGTGATTTCTTGCTCATAAAGAAAGTAAAAAAATGAAGAAGATCCAACAAAGATATCGATCAGATATTTTTTGATTCGTTCCGATAACAATGCATGACAAAGGTTTACTTGCAGTAAATAAAAAAAATAAAAAGAATGATGGGAGTTTCAAGAGAATTTTGTTGTTGTTCTATCCTCAAAAGCTAGGATCATAATAATGACATATTTGTGTTTTCCGAGGTTTCGTAAAAAGTAAGAGTTTTTTGAAAAATGGCTGACGAGAGAAAAAACAGCTTACGTAACTATAATGGGTTCTAGAAAAAACAATATCCACAGATTCCATTTATTGATTAAAGGAGAAATAGGAAAGGAACACATATCGTCTGCTATTCTTATTTGATAGCCAGCCAGCAACATTTGTTTTGGAGAACTCTTATATCGTCTGGACAATAGGTTCTTTCTTCATCTTCATCTTGGGTGCTGGGAACTGTCAACGAAACCTGTCGCCGAAACTGTTAACATAGGTTTCATCAGTTTTTACGTTGGTCTGGTGGGCGGCATAGCTTGCCATGAATTTGTTAAGCGTATAGGCCGCACCGATGGAGCTACAAGGCTTTGAGCATTCGTGATTCTGTGAATAGTATTTTAGTGCGGTTCAATTTGAAATGTAAGTTTATATTAAATTGATCATTTATTTTGCTTCCAGCAGATTTAAAAAAAAATCAGTTGTAAGCACAACCATACAAAAACGATGGAAGTAACTTATTCATCGATCACCCTTTTTTTATTTTTTCAATTGATCACCCCCAACATTGCACGCAGCCAAAAGACGTTTGTTGCATGACTGTTTCTATCGAATCTATAACCTATTTTGTATTTTTGAGTTTTTTACTTACTGAGGCAAGGAACAGGTGGCACTTTTAATATTGTTGAAAGCACAATGCTCCCAAACTTGCATCTAACCATGATTAAAGAAGTGTGTGGGTGTGCACATGTATGCACCGAGATTATTTGACAACTTGTCATTGTACAATGTTGATATTTGGACACATGACATCGCAGCGTCAACTTTGAAGATGTCTGGCGAACTTTTCTCGAGATATTTAATAAAAACCAATAAAAAAAATACAGATAAAAATCTGAAATTATTGATCTGAGTTTAGATACAAAATAACTAAATTACCAATACTCAAAGAAAATAACTATAATGACATGGCCGTAGTTATGAACATGAATTTATTTCACATGACTATTTATAGCATACTAATCTACCATTGGAATGGATACTTCCAAATTTTGAGTAAATTCTTCCATAAAAAGAGGTGCAGGATGGCCAAACAGAGAGCTGACTCAGCAAGCTGAGTTCAAACTGCACCTGAGAAAGTTTGTCTTACCTTTGTAATAATGCCTCAGGAAAAGGCATGTGTCCATGAAATAACATGTATGATAAACAATTTTGTCGCCTGTTTTTAGGGTCTTGATCTATACTATAAAGTTTTGAGTCTAGAATAGGGTTAGTCCAACGGTCGAAAGCGCTTACTCAGAAAATTAACAGTCATTGTATATATTATCCGTAGACCTCTATCCATTCATAAGAAGATAAAGAATAATAACGAAGAACAAATCATACATCAGGATCAATCTCTTCTCCTACTTCTATTCCGATGAAATGATCACCATAACTTTTGTATTGTGTGTGTGTGTATATATATATATATATATATATATATATATATATATATATATATATATATATGTATATATGTATATATATATATATATATATATATATATATATATATATATATATATATACAAGAAAAAAACTTTTCAGTATAAAAGTATTTATCAGCATGAAATATGAATTTGCATATCTGCATGATAAATCTCGTAGATGGAAGGCTTGTCAGTTTTGCTCATAGGTATGAGAGCCAGCTACCAATCTCTTGGTCGTGATTCCATATAGGGAAATGGTAATTTTATAAATTGGTTTGCTTTAACGTGAAAGGATAGGAAAAATAGTAGAGAGTTTATTTTCCAAAATTAGAGGCGGATTCTTTTTATTCTTATCTTTGATTGTCAGTGAATTTCCTCAAGAATCTGATCTGAACTCCGAGGCTGAAATCTGTAATGACATTAAAAATCATCCGTACAACTTATCAGAATCTGAGTATTTTTCCAATTTGAAGAACTGGGTACAAAATTTGTCCAAAATTTGAGAAAAAAAACAACAGAATTCCCGTCAGTCGAACATACATGCATATGTGTCCGCGATATTTCAAAGATTGAATATGTGTTCTGCGACAAAATACATTTGGGAAACACTGCTACAGTTCGATTCATAATTGAATTTGGCAAAACAAAGAATGAAATGTTCAAAATACGCATGCAATTAATCAAATCTTCACTTCTGTGGACAGTACAAAAAAGGTTTTGCCAATTCAATATTCGAAGTAATAGGTTTGTCAGTTGGCTCACGTTTGACGAACCGAATGGTAAAAGAAAGTTTTGACTTCATGAATATTTTCATGATGCGTTTGGCGAATAAGTCGTCGTAATCTTTGTTTGCGAGGAGTTCAATCTCCGCCTAGCGTCCTCCAGAGAACTGCAAGTATTTAACCAAGCAACAGCACGTAAGTCGTTCAGAGACAAAGATTAAATAAGTTTGTAATTACTCAATTTATAAGTGCTTGCGAGATGTGACTGGCGCTGTCGGTAACAACACGGACAAAATCTGGTCGGAGCTGTTTATGTTCACTTTGCATGAATGCGCTCTAGGAAAGGCATGAAATCTTCTCTCTCCTCTCCGTGGGTGAATATGATAGGCTTGGCTCTCTAGCCTTGAGAAAGGAATCAGTCTAGGAGAATAATAATTCTAATCTGAAAACCAAACTTCCACTCTTTGAGGCGGTTTGACGCCTAATTTGACTGTCTTTCGGCAGCTCCTGCAGTCAAGCTGGTGCCAGGCGTATCACTTTCTGCCTTCTTCTGGATTACATCAGCAAGTCTGAAAGAGAGATTTTGACGATTTGGTATTCCAGGATAGCAAGAAGATTCGCTCAGGCACGCACCCCGTGGGGGGTGAGGACGTTCCACTGTCTTCAGAGACAGGACAGTGACATCGAAGTACTGGTACCAAATGACAACAACAACAACAACAACAAATTATTGAAAAGAGGTAGGAAACCGCTTACTTATCGACTGAGAAAGAGTCACGTATGTGCTACCAGCATAAAAAGGTACCTGTTTTAGTACAAAAGACGGATTAGTGAAAGCAGATTTTACAGGTATTTTTTTTTCATTTCTCTATTAAAGCAAAACATCCTTCCTGTTCTCATGTCCACAATCTGTACCATGTACTTAGTAAAATCAAAAGTTGGTATGAAAATTGATTGTCACTCTGGACACTTTATTGATTGGGTTCTATTCGTAATTTTCTGGTTTTGGTTTCGAAACTGGGGTCCCTGGACTTTTGGGTTCCGCAGCGGTATTCCCCTTGAACCCAACATTGCAAATCTCTTGACAGAGAAATAAAATCATGGGAAAACACAATTCTTATACACAGATTAGAGCCCACATAAATCTAAATTATTTCAAGTAAATATGATTTTGAAAGGTTGAATAAAGTTTGGTATTGTATTTCATTGATTTTAGTCTAAAAATTAATGCTAAAAATAAGGTCCGTCAGAATATTCCCTTCATAAAAGCGTTTATTGAATTTTCAAAGTTTCGAAACCACTACTTTATGGCATTCGAAGAGAAACAGGAATATCTGCCGGTGCCCATCTCCTTCTTAATTAAGATATGACGAAGCTTGAATAATCTTTTGGGCCCAAACTTGACTCGTTTTGAAATTTTTCATTCTTTCGTTTCGCCGGGTTACGTCAGCTATACAATGTCTATTACTACCCAGTTATTTCTACAGATATGATTTTATTTTGATTATTTTAAAGGAATAACCGTAAAATTTATGAATTAACTTCTGTCCTATTCTTTCATGAATTTTCCACACATTGGTGCACTAGATGTTGGAAACAGTGCACAACTTTCGTGTGCGGTTATCAATCAGAACCCCCATCCATACATAGTGCCATTCTTTGATAAAAAAAAACAATCGTAGTTTTGATTTGAAACAGCAGAACAGGAAGAACAAAAACTTTTGAAACAAGTCAAATCTGGATCCTGTAAATTATTCAAACGTCGATATGAAAGCTGGTGTTGAGTAACATGGAACCAGAAGAGGATAGGAATTTATGATTACGTAACATTTCTTAGCACAGGGAGAACGATTTCGGGCCCCAGCAGACTCGCTTATCAGTCCAACGATGATGTCATCATTTATTCGTTTTCCATTTTGCGGCAGCGATAACAAGTACAAAGATAACCGATTTGATATTAAAGAGTGGGAGAATTAGCATCGTTATCAGACTGGTTCATTTTACATGAATTACAATGCGGACAGATTCGCACATATTCGACCCAGAATACATTGAACTGTACCTCCGATCAGCCGCAAATATAGGGTACCTTGTTGAAGTGTGGTCAGGACTAGCCCAAGGTACTGGCAGCGCAGGCAATTGCCGAGTGAGCCAAGTGCTAGGGAAGTCTATCACGTGTTCGAGGCAGTAGGACTATCCGAACACAAATATAACTGAAAAACACACAGAGAGCGTATGCCTCTGCCAACGCAATTGTCAGGGGGAATAACTGATCATGGATCCGACCCAAAATTCAATCACTTTTCATAGTCAATTGGTCACACTTTCTCTGAATTTTGTTGACATTCATTAAGAACTTTTGGCAATATCACGTGAGCTGTTATGACATTTTTGGACATGTAACTACGATGTAAGGGAGATAATTGTGCAAGAATACACACCAATAATTTTTTTCCATCTCCTATTGTCCACCTTTCCACGAAATGCAATTGGATTTCAAGCAGAACCAATCGAGTATCGTGTGGACGGACATGAAAACTATGGGGTTTGATACTATAACTATGGCGTACGGAAGGTATTTTCTCATTGATCAGCCCCATATTCCAAGCACTTGTCTCGTAGACTGTTATCCACACCTCAACAAATTTTACAAAATCCATCCGTTACTGTTTGAGATATTGTGTGGACAGTTATAACCGTATACATAAATGTATTTGGAAAAAAAACCCTGAGAAAATATCTTTTGTGTATCAACTCTCATTGAATGCCAGAGTGGTGACCTTCATCAATATACCCGGATGGGAAAGACCGTAGGGTGAAGTAGATCTATACAGTTCCCAAGGGCATCAGTGTAAATATATACAGGCTAGCTGTTGAAGTTTGTTGGTTGCTCCTTTTTTCCTTGCTGATAAACGTTTTGCCACGATACAAAACATGAAACCAGTTGATCAATAACAACAAAAAAAAATTAACAGTCATAATAAATGATAAATGTTGAAAGTTTCAGTCCTCTTGCTCCATTGTTGCGGCCACTACACGTGATGCATACATACGCACATACATAGCCAATAGCCAAACCAACGTGAAAACTGAAGAAACAGTTTTGCTTGAGAGCTTCTAAAAGAGATTTAAAGTAAGTACATTATTATTATTTTGTATTTAAAATCGAAATACAATGAAGTGTTCACCGTAGGCTCATGAATTAGTTCTGTATTCAACCGAAACAAGAAAAACATGTATTATTCAATTATTTTACAATTTAAAACGTAAAATGAAAACAATACAAAGCAATAAGAAAAGTGTATTGAGCTCACAGTTCAAACATGAGACGTTAGTAGATTAAAGTAATGAGTGTAGGGAGTTATTCCATGCAATGAAGTCCAAAATAATGACATTCAGTTTTTTATAATACCCTTGTCCCTCAAGCTACACCACTAGATATAACTAAATTGTTTAAAACTCGAATACGTTTTCTCGATATAAAGAGTGAGAATACAGATTCATTACAAATATCAATCAGCTAATTAAGAGATTTGATAAACTAGTTCCCTCACTGAAGTTAAGCAACGTCGAACCAGGTCATTACTACTGATCATCATGAATACTAGTTGCCATCAGTAGCTAAAAGATTGTTCTGTTTCATGTTTGTAGTATAACTACGTGGGGTAATATATTTTTGTCGTAACACAAACATTCGTGATAAAGCTATTTGCATTGTAGCACAGGCAGGTCCTAAGAAAAGTCAACAATTCTGTTTAAGTCACAGCCGACCTCACAACTGATTCCCGCAAAAACTAATGGCCCCTTTTTATTTTCATGTTTTGCTACGTATGCCGTGGAGTAACAAAACTTTTTTCAACCAGGCACTGGACTCAGTTTCATTTCCTTTCTCACACTGATAAAAAGCGTTTCTTTGGATCAACTTGTGAAAATAACTCTAATTTGATAACCAAAATTTATTAGTTTGTCTCGAAGATGTATAATCAAATATGATAAATATTACTTTGAGATAAACTAATAAATTCACGTGTAACAAATTCAAGTAATTTTAAAAGTTGGTCTACGTGAAACTTTTTTCCGATGCAAGCACTCGCTGCTCCATGGACAATGTGTTTTCTTACCCTGAGAGATGTTGCGTAGAAAAACTTGAAAAATTATTGTAATTTATTACACCTAAATTTATTATTTTGTTTCAAAGTATAGGTACTCGACTAATGACTAGTAAACTGATGAAATTAAATGTAACAACGTAAAGGGTTTTTAAGGGTTAGCCTACCGAACACTTTTCCCAGTATACGAGCCGCCATTTTCGTCTTGGGTGGCAGAATCTGTAAAATAATTGATTTGATGAACAAAAAACATGGTAGTGACAAACTTTTAATCTGAGTTGTGGTAACAGGATGGACATAAAGAAAAAGAAAAAATGAATTTTAAGAGCAGGTTTGGTTGAACATTCAATTGAAACTTTTAACTGCCGTGTCGGGGTGATCAATTAAAGAATTGAAAAAAATGTATGATCATTAGATAGACAATTTCTGTTGCCCTTTGTTCAGAAGTTATCACGAAGAAAGTAAGAATTTTAAAAAAAGATCAAGCGTAAGCGCAGCTAAATCAATTTAGAATACATTTACGTGGTAAATTGAAACCTTCCTAAAAGACCTATTTTAGGGGTACAAATTTCAGCGGAAAATTTTTTTTTGACATTTGAGGGAATAGAAGTTCGGAGTTTCAGCCCTTTAGCTCTATTGAGGTAATCTGCACACGCAACAAATTCATTGACAGCTCTGTTTAGTCACTCAGTAGAAACCATCACGTGACCAACGGTTTTTTAGGAGCATGTTGGAGTGAACAATTAAGAAATTGGGGAAAAGTTACGAACTACTTATCACGCGTTTTATTGGGCAGTGACCGCTAAGAAGTTCTAAACTGAAAAAACACAAACTGAGGGATTAATTTAGTATAAACTTATATTATAAACTGAACCCCCACTAAAAACCTATTTTCAGAGTAAAGATCAAAAAACAAAAAAAGGAGTAAATGTTGAAAATTTTTGCCCTCTGTATCCATTGTTGTGTTGTGAAAATTACGTACGAACCCAGACTGACAGCTGGACAGCCAGAACAGCTTAAAAACTCAAGAAACCTGCACTGACAATTCACTTTGACAGTTTTCTTAACGTCTCTGCAGGCAATCGGCATTCACTTGAAGGAGTGGAGCAGTGTGGATGACTTTGATATTATTCATAATCGTAGGCTATTTTTATTCATCAGGAAAATATTTCAAATTAAGTTTCGCTATTCATTGAAAGTGAAGATTAGAAATGCTTCAGCATTCACACCATTTCTTGGACGTGTTGAAATATTTTCAATTATGCTTATTCTAAAGCAAAAACAATATAAGGGGTCTGGTTAGTCACTCGATTGAAACTGTCACATGACAAACGTCTTTTGTCAGCATATATTGATTTAATGAAACATTGGAAAAAGGGGTGATCAATGGATGAGTTGTATCTTTCAGAATTTGTTGGGCAGTGATCACAAATAAAGTCTGAATTTTTGGAAAACTACATAGCACAAACCAAAGGATCAATTTAGCATGAAGTTACATATCAAATCGAATGCCCTTCCCTAAAAATCTATTTTGATATGAAGTAGAATATTTAGAATATGGAGTAGATGTTTAATTTTCAGCCCTCAAGCTCTATTAGTGCTGCATATATGCGTGATAATTACATACATAGCCAGTCAGCTATCAAGCCAGCTAGCCAGCCACCATTGAATGTTCTCATAAATAACTTGGTACAGATAGTGGGGAAAGGATTTATAAAGTAAAGATGGACCTCTACTTGTTTTGAAATTTTTGTAGTGTATAAAACGGGCGCAATTAAGACCGTCATGAGTTCAATATTCTTCAAAAGCTCACTTTTTACACGTAATCTTCATAATTTGTTCTTTGCAATAGGACTGATTTCCGTGTGTAATTTGTGATAAAAACAACTTAAAAATTAGGAAAATCGATTCAACGTTCAATAACAGTGCACCATAGAACTTTAAAATCATATGAACATTTTGTGAACTTTCTGGCAACCGATGAACTGATTGATATTTTGAGCAGCGCTCATATAATTGCCTTCTAATCACGTTCAGGCATCTTCTTCGGTTTACCACCTCTATTCTTGGCTCCAAAACTAGGTGAGTCATTCAAAAAATTTCTCAACCGTCCGACTTCGAATAATTTGCTCGGCTACTGAACAATGTCATAGAAACTGATTCTGAATTTCAACAATCCTACCACGTTCGAAATTGGTCTATATCCCATACTGTGTAGAATTGACGCAATTTGAGCACTCTGGAGGATGAGGGATTTATTTGTAATTTACATATAACGTTTAAATTCAGCCTAACTGCCAGTCCAATTCCGTAGTCCAGAAGTAAGATATCAGCCGACGGGTCTGAACAAAAGGTTTCAATTCTGCCTCGCAGTACTGGATGGGATAATGGAATGTCTATAGCCACACAGAAGAGATGTAATACATCGAAACAGCTGTCTGTGGATGACACAATATATATATATATATATATATATATATATATATATATATATATATATATATATATACATATAAAATTACAGCTTTAAACACTAAACATTAAGAACGTACAAAAATATTTCGGTGTGATTACAATCGCTTATTTCCCAATATCTGTCAATGCAAATTCATTCAGTGTTTTCCCCTGTTTCACAGATACTTTACTATTATGGTACAATGCCTACATTTTCTCTTGTTGGGATCACCAGTTGCTTACCATGTATCTGTTGCGGGGATTTAAAAAAAAACAGTTATATTAACATGGCGCCTCAGCAGTGTTCATCAAACATTGTCTCTTTTTTTACTACATAACAATTGTCATCAACGTAGTTGGTTATTTTATATAGGTTATTATGTGTATTGTATTTTTTGAAACGGTCTTACTAACATAAATTACCTAAAAACGAGTTTAATGATGGGGAATAAGTAAATATAACAACAGACTTTTCGCTGTTCGTGTCATTTCTATTGATTGTTAACCCATGTGAATATCAAATCTGTTGCGTTAGTTCTAACGTTAGACCGTATGCAAACCAGCTTATGGTATCATCTTTAAGAATATTAATTACAAAGAAAAAATCCTTCGAGCTGATTATCTAGCAACATACTCAACTGAATAATTTAACTATTTTTCCACTTACCTTAAAGTTAATTTTTCCGTGGATTATTCAATTATTTAATTATATATACACACACATATATATATATGTGTGTTTCTGTGTATGTGTTTGTGTGTGTGTGTGAGAGAGAGAGAGAGTGAGTTTTCTTTTGTTATCTCGTGTGTAGAGAGCGTACAATTACGATGACCGACCACTCTTAATGGAGCATCCACGGTTCTGAGAGAAGTACAATAAATATTGATAAATAATGCAAATACATCATCTGACTATTTTCTCAAGAGTGTTTACATCAAAGATCGTCCCATTATGCTAATCTGATTACGTTACTCATTATTTTTACATTGTGTTGTGATCGGCCTCATTATGATTATTATGTGATTTTATTAAATGGATTCAGACTAAGCTATATCTTAAAAAGAACAAATGGTCATGACCGTGTGAAAGAGAAAAGGTTTTATGAGCCTCTTTGATGTTTAAAAATATGTTATGGGTTTCACATCAATCGTAAAGACATAATTTCGTCTATCACTTTATATAACCCTGTCTGCTCATACCAATCCATCAATCTGTGACTTGACATATCTCTGTATTTTCATATCTACTTATCTGTCTACAATTCGATATACATCAATTCATTATCTATCAATTTATCAGTCTATCTACGAGTTTATATATCTCTGTTCATGTCTTTCTATGTGTATATCTGTAACAGTTTGTGCATATAGCTGTCTGTTATCTATTATCATGTTTATGTGGCTATCTCTGCATCTAGGTGCTATATATATATATATATATATATATATATATATATATATATATATATATATCTGTCTGACAGTTTCAATAGTTTTATAGGATCCTTTGATGTTTCAAAATATGTTATGAGTTTTGGATCACTTGAAAAATAAATAAAAGTTCCTTCAATTCATCAATCTATTTGCAAATCTATAATGGTCCGTGCATATATGTACCTGTTCAAATCAATTTGAGTGTGTATATGTCTATGTATGTGAGCACTGTATATAGCCATGTTAGCTCGTTGAAATAGTCTAGCAGGCTTTTTTGATGTGTGAAAATATGTTATGAGTTTCATATCATTTGTAAAAGAAACATAATTCCCTCTATCAGTCTATGCTCCGTTCGTATCTTTCAGAGTCAGTAAACATGTATGTATGTATGTATGTATGTATGTATGTATGTATGTATGCATTCGTGTGCACATATATCGTTCTGTTTACATCTTTCTCTATATATCTATGACATTTTATATCGGTGTGCTCACATTCCACTATTTATGACTATATATATATATATATATATATATATATATATATATCCCGCAGAAGTCCCATTTTCTTTAATTGTTTATTTTGTTTACGCTGTCTATGCGAAGAGATACATTAACCGTGTAATGACGGGAATTCATTTCACAAAAGTTTCTATATGATATAATAGAATATAATAGAAAACTGTAAAATTGAAATATATATATATATATACATATATATATATATATATATATATATATATATATATATATATATATATATTTCGATTTTACAGTTTTGGTACGATTTCAATTGCACCTCCATCTTAAGGGAACGATCATAACCTTTACGTACGACATTGTTTGCACTTCCTGGTGAAGATATTGGTATTTTCCAGTGTTTTCGCCCTTTTTGTTCCCCACCTTTGATCTATTTGAATAGCCATGGCTGCGATCTGGCAGGTCTTATCTTCCCCTTTGCCAACTATTAGGAACTAGTCACCAAAACTATCACCAAAACTGCAGACATAGGTTCTACCAGTTCTTGAGCGAGTCTGGCTGTCAATAAAGGTGTTGCTCGTACAGGTAGCCACAGTAGGGCCAGTTGATTGTTTATGTTTCGTTGTGTTTAATTTCACAATGTTTGTACAAAATTGGTCCTTCAGTCTTCAGCAGTCGTAACGAATGTTTTCCTGAAAATTCAGGTTTTTTTCAATATCACTGCCAAACTGGTGCAATCTATCCTTTGACCACTTAAAAGACGCCAAAACACGGTTGGCAGTTGCTATGGAATTACTTACCTAACTTACCTTCACAAAGATTGCTGTTAGTCGCCATTGCTACGATCCATCATCACCATTATTTTAGTGTTCTTCGTTGAGCATAGACCATCTCCAGGATTCACCGGACCTCTCTATAATGGGCATCGCAGAGACAGTACTTTCTGAATGAATATAGCTAGTCACGCCATCTCACTTTCTATCGGCCACAATTTAACATGTTATCTCTGGGGATCCACATGGTGAGTTTTGATGTCCAGCCGTTGTCTTCCATTCTTGTATCATGTCCAGCCCATTGCCTTTTAAGTTTTCTAGCTGTTCATATGATATTTCGAACTCCCGTTTTTTCTCTGGTATACTGTGCTGTTTAATCATCACTCCATGTGCCGTTGAGCATGATTCTTTCATGTGCACGTTGCATGCTCCACGGTTTGTCGGTCTGTGTCCTGGTTAGGATCCATATTTCAGTTCCATAAGTATCTATTGTTAGGATCTATTGGTTATATACCCTTTGCTTTTAGGACTGATGGGCATTTTTGTTATTCTTGGAAGGTGAGCTTGTCATCTTAGATTGATTTTTCGCTTGATTTCTCCATCTTATGAGGATTTCATGGAGATTCGTTGACATAGGGAGATGGAATGATTTACTTTCTCCAGCTTTCCGTTTTCAATTTTCATCGTTGTGTGTTAATTTCTAACATATTTGATCCACGTGACCTCTGTTTTGCTAAAGTTCATGTAAAGTCCAACGTTCTTGCTTTTTTTTTCATACAGTTCATCTAGCATTAGCTCAAGGTGTTGAAGGTTATCTGCAGAAAGGACGATGTCGTCTGCAAATCTGATGTTGCTTACGTATTCGCCATCTATTCATATTCCTCCGTTTCCTCAGTTTAGATTCCGGACAGTCATCTTGAGGTAGGCTGTGAATAGTTTGGGTGAGCTGTTATCACCTTGTCTTACCCCTGAAAAAGCTCTGAGTCTTTGTGTAGCCTTATTAGGAAGCTGTTGTGCTGATATATATGTTGCAGTGCTTTACCCTCTACAGGGTCTTCACCTTGTAGAATGATAGCCTCAATGACTTTGGGAACTTCTACTAAGTCAAAGGCTTTTTGAAGTTGATTAATATTAAAGCGAGTGGCATTTTATATTCGGTTCCTTTCTCTTTTTGTTGAATGGACCACTGATTAAAAAAAAGAAGAAAACATTGAATATTGGACACAGGATTTACTGAACTCAGCTACCAAGGATATGATTTTGGATAAGTGTTTAAGGTTAATGTATCCCGGTTATCTCTCGCTACTAGTCGACATAATGTTTCGATGAATCAATTCCAAAAAATTACAGCAGGCAGTAGTCCTAAAAAGTTTCAGAAACAATGCTGCCGTCTGGTATGGATGATTTCTCAGAACTTCAAATATTCAAGCTATGTTACTTTCCTATTTCCAGGATAATTCTGGTTATTGCTCGTAGCTTCCGTTTATATGGTTGAAACCAAGTCGTTAGTAAAATTTCCAGTAACACACCTCGTGCTGCACACCCAAAATAGCATTTTTCTTGTTATAAGAAACAAGCCTGGAATACAGACAATTGATGCGCCGGTTCACACAAGTCCCTCCCTTTAGGAGCCAATCTCTTTCAAAGCTACCACCTTTAAATAGCTTTTCCTTTCAAAACACTTTCATTTACTGTTGATATCTTGGTAAAATTGAATTTAATTCGTGCAATTCACACGTGATTGAATGCTCTGTGGAGATTGTGTGAGAAGTTTGCTCTGCAGCTTTGTCTGTCAGTCAATGACTGCAAGCACTGCTATTAATGCAAGCACCTCTAAAAAATTTCCTTCACTTTGTTGATATGTGCTATCCCCGGTAAGGTCACAAGTATAAAGCATGCATTAAAAATAAAATTCTCCGAAGTAATAATGATTTATAGGCTCATTAGCTAACCAATGCGAGCCCAAACGGTATGTCGTTGGACGTATTCAACTGCGAAGCTTGACTAGAGTTTAGATTAACGTGTTCCAAAGGACACGCAATTTTCTCATGAGGTCAAAAAATCAGGTCATTTAAGTTAAGTATACGTAGGAATTATGTGACTTGGGTCATGGAGACTTACATGAAGTGATAGGCCAGCCACAGGAGTAAGAACAACAACGTTCAGGCTCTACTATCCTATTTTCCCATTCAATGGAAAGGGGTCAGACAATTGGAAATAAAGACATTTCATCCATAATTTGAAATCTCATTCTCTTTCCAATCACAATTCTGGATAAAACGACGATGAATTACCACGACTAAGGAAGTCCGAATTGTATTTGGATATCCCTACCTTTAAAATACAGATCACCTCTCTATCAATCAAGCTCAAATTTTACAATTAGTGCCGTAAACCTATCCAGCTTGATTATCTCTTCAAGGAACACTGAAACAAATATAACATATAGCATTGTTAGATCAGGGGTTCTCAACTTTTTTGGCGTTATTGTCCACTTTCTTATAAAAATTCTTCCACTGCTCATATCTTTAAGAAATATCTTAACGGATACGAAAACAAATTCAATTTTCGCGTTAATGAAAGTAATTTGGAGTTGTAACATGAATTGTTGAGAACATGCAAACCATGTTTAGATATCATCTTTGCAATTCCCCGTTTTTTGGTGTCTGGTAAAATTCCAGAGGTGTTACACGCATCTATGTACCACTTACCTACCTACTGAGTATGCAATACAGACATATATATATATATATATATATATATATATATATATATATATATATATATATATATATATATGCATTTCGTAAATTAATAAGAGAAAATTTTGCTGTTCACTCATTTTTATAGTCATTTACTGACAGTAATACTCAAAATCTTATACCACAGACCAATATTTGAAGATGCCCATTCATTTTGCACAATTGCACACCAGCTTCACAAAGATATCGCCCAGGTTGAGAAACCTTGCATTACCAAAGACAGTGATGATTTAAGAATAAGTTTATTACAATAAAGTGACATAATAATTAAACAAAATTAAACACAATATCTGTGTATGTGAATGCACCGTGATTGCTCAACAACAGTCAATTATACAATGTCGAAATTTGCTAAATACATTAGTCAACACACAAGGCCGATATATTTCAGCCTTGAAGTTTTTTGAATCACAAACTCTCGGAAAATCTACTGCATAGTAATTACTCAAGTACCAAGTTGACATTTGATATCCATATTGTTCTGCATGTGAGGCAGTGCAGTGTCGAGTTTGAAGATTCTGGGTCGTCGGTTTTCGATAAATCTAATGAAAAGAAAAGAAAATAGATATTTTATACTTAATAATAGATCTAAACTTAGACCTTAAATGTTTAAATTAGCGAAAGATATAGAATTGGATATAAAACATCTAAATTGGCAACACTGAAAAGGAGTAGTCAACTTTGTACGAAGGATGGGAAATATTTCACATGATTATTATGGCTGATGAATTGGGTTCCTTTACTTAACTATCAACCCAGAATTGGCAAGTCGACTTATAATCAGATAAGTCAAAAATGAATTCCACAAATGCATATTAGCGACCATTAATGCCTGTGTTTTCAACTCAGTTCGTTGGCATGATTTTATATGAAACCAACATCATCATCATCATCATCATCATCATCATCAGCCTTTAAGCGTCCATCGTTGGATCAAGACCTTCCGCAGGATTCACAAAGCCTCTATATCATTGGCACGCAGAGTCAAAATTTCCTGAACTTTTCTCCTTTGTTATATCGTCTTATATCGTGCACATCCATTGTTAGAATGACGTTCTTGCCACATAACCAGCCCATTGTCATTTGACGTTTCCAATGGATTCTACGATATCCCTGACTCCTATTTTCCCTCTAATATACAGTGATCTTTTCATGCTATGTTGAGCACGATTCTCCCATGTGTACGTTGCATGGTTTACAGTTTGAGGGTCAGTCTCTTGATAAGTTTCCATGTTCTAGCTCCATAGGTGACTATCGGGAGGATGTATTCAATGTGGACCTTTCTGTCTAAAACTGGTGGGATTTTCTCGTTCCTAAAGGTTGAGCATACTCTACCGAGAGCTTGCCAACCTTGAGTGATTCCTCTCAGGTAGATGTGGTGGTCCATTTTCATCCAACTCGGCATTGTTTATTTGGTTGTACTGTGCATTATTCATTAAATTTTTTTTTCTTAGATTCTTAATCACTAATGGGAATTTCACTTTCAAGACCCGAAAAAAATTGATGTGTTAAAGTGGGAGGAAATTCCTATCTCATTGACGGCTAACCATGAACAATAAACAGTGAATTCATAAGAATGGAATATGTCTCACGGTGACGGTATGGCAAAATAACAGACTCAACTTATTTTCGGTCGATTTTCAGGAATTCGTTGTTTGATTCTGATGTCGTCTCATATTTAGTCAAACTTATATTCAAGGATGCATCGTAATAATTAGAAACCGTCGTATAGGAACTGCCAACAAAACTGTTAATATAGCTTTCTTCAGTTTTCATGTTGGTTTGGCTTGCAATGTAAATTTATGCTTAACTGATCTTTTCGTTTGTGTTTGCCCGCATTCAGTCTATTATTTGGAAATTCTGACTTATTTTGGTGATCACTCCCTAACAAATAGTGTTAATTGTAAATTAATCTTCAATCACACTCATTTCCATAATCTATAAAAGATAACCCCTAAAACGGCATTCTACTAAACGAATTTGGTCTCGTGAGTGTTTCTAGTTAGTGACTAACCAGTCTCGTTTCTATTTTGTTCTTGTAACTACAGTCTTGCAGAACAGGTAACTCATTCATTGATAAAACCCTTTTCCAATTCAACATACTAAAACGCTCTGTCTTTTACGAGGAATACATTTTAATTCATATAAAAAAATTTGCACTTCTATAACCGCAATCACTTGTGGTAGGCATATTTCAAATTAGATAGTTGGGTTTTTTTTATTTCAGAAAATGTTCTTGTGCCCAACTCAGATTGACGGAGTAGCAGAGGATTATTCTTTTGAGGGTTGTCAGTAAGTACATAGACTGACCGCCTGGTTTCAAAAAGAATTACTGCGTTGAAAATATTGGGATTCTTGCCATCTTTGGCCATCCAACTGCAAGTTTATTCGGAGAACTCTTGATTGATAATGGTAAGCTTTTTTAGAAAAAAAATAAGAAAAAAAAGACCACACAAGCATCGGAATGTAAAAATGTCGACAAGTTCGGAACGTGCAAATACAAGGAATATTAAAGAATGAATCAGCTGGCCCCAGGCTGGGTAACCGAGTAAGCCAACGCAAGAGAAATAGAGTCGACGTGAGAACAAAAAGGAAACAGAGGCCCAGACGCTGATTTGCAGATGGGTGTGCGAATGTGCAGACACGGATGCGAGCGTGGGTGCCTACAGAGAATTCAGGAGTCCGTCTTGAAGAAGGTATGGGGTGCTTATCGCAACGTGGGGTGTGGGGAAAATGCATAATCATACTGCGCTTTATATACGATGTTTACCATAATTCAATTTTTGGGATTCCGTTTGACTTTTTAATCTTGCACTGAAAAGAATGTTACTTAGACCAAGTACCATTTCTTTTAATGTGTTTTACCACTCGAAAATCTTCACGAACCAAAATGTACAGTGTTTTATCGGGAATATATTTAAATTCACATCAAAAGTTCTGTATCTCTAACGGTTTTGATGTTATTGGCAGAAAATCAAAATTCGATTGCCATTCTCCTAAACGACAGTAGGAGGCAAGTTAAAGCGCGTAACGTCTCTTGAGGGACAACCCCCAAATGGATCAAGACAGCCGGTGACGAAGTCTCAGTTTTTGTTGCATGGGTCAAGTTTGTGATTCTTCCAAGTCTCAAGTCTGATCAGGACTTCATTCTCACATGACCGCCCGTTGGCATGATGAAAGTGAAGAGGCAGAAAGGCCCCACTCAAATCACGGAGAGTTCACAAGTAGCGCACAGGAAATTTGTCTTTATTAAAAGTTTTTAACATTTTTCCGCTCACACCGGGGATCAAGCCAAGGACCTTAGGTGTATGAGGCTGACACACCGTCCATTACTCTATCCGAGCAGACTCTGGCGGCTGAACACAGCTCTATGAGAACTCTCAGTATTTTCATCAAATGGTGCCTGAACTTCCAGCAAGTTTGTTAGAACGAATCCGTTAAACATCTCCCATTAAACAAGGAGTAGAAAAATGTCGATATATGAGAATATGTTTGTATAATCACGGATGGGCAACGGTGATTGGAAGGGATAAGGGAGAAAATTCGAAGATTCAGGCAGAGGAGAGAAGACATAAGGAATGAGATAATGGGTAATCTTTGTTGTCAACATCCATGCAATTTCAATGGCTTCAGCTAGACAGAATAAAAACAGGAAACTCTGAGATGATGCTATTGGAAGAAAGGAAGTATGAAATAAAGGAAGAAAGTAAGAAAGAAGGGAAAAAGGTACAAAAAGAGAAGAAAGAATCATAACGAGCGAAATGCATGAGAAGGAATGATGAGAAAAAAATTCAGTGAACACCACGCATCTCCGACTCAAAAGACTAATTTTCTACGCGCATGTGCATTTCCGAGTTTTGGAGTGTTAGCCGTGCGCACGAATACATTAGGTAGAAGACAACATTTTTCCATGACCCAAGGGGACAAAAAAGACCGTCTGAATCTGACCTGCACAACATTAGCTTGAAAGTAAAAAGGAAAAAAACTGTACACATACAAACAATGCCCATCTATTATGAATAGGACAGTGTTCCTGCAACCTTTGCATTCGAGATATTGGTTAGCGTTTTCTGGGAAGACTTCCTATTGTGCTGTGAACCAGATTAACGGATGACAAGGACAAATATGGTGTAGCCTTTGCTGTAAGGAAGCGTTCTCCTAAAATTTTGCAGGCAGATATACTCAGGCACTAGAAAGCTCATAAACAAAGCCTCGTATATATATATACATACATATGTTGTGTGTGTGTGTGTGTGTGTGTGTAGATGAAACAAACAATATCATTTTGAAGCAAAACCAAAATAAATGTTTTGTATAACAAAGAGATCAACTTGGATCCGACAGCTGACCAAAGTAAAAGATATCAATGATATGATTCCCCCCCCCCCATCCAAAAGAGGGGCGATAGATGGTGAAAAGAGATTGGTGCTCAACGTAGTGGAAGAAGACTGGACATGAGGTGGACAGTTAACGTGGAAAAGTTTGCCGGTAAGACATAGCAGAGAGAAGCCCATGGAAAGAGCTGAAAAAGGCCTCCATACAGCAGTGGACTTTAGATGCCAGATGATGGTTATGATATATATATATATATATATATATATATATATATATATATATATATATATATATATATATATATATATGATGAGTACATTTATACAATATCCGACAATATTATCTAGTTAAGAATAAGGAAAACAGTGTTTCAAAATCCAATTCATTATACTAACGTGTTTTGCCTTTATGCTTCGTCTGAGTGGTAATTTTAAATGAAGTGATATCGAAAAGTTCATTTTTCCGAGGAAACAATACCTCACGATATCATACCGCGCGAACACACACGTTAAATATTCATAGATAGGAAAAATTACTTGTTTACTTTGAAAAACAGACTATTCAATATCATTCCATTATAGATTACTACTTTGACGAAGCCAAAGGTAAAAGATATTAGTATCATAGATTTGATTAAAATACTATCATTTTTCCTACTGTTAACTTAATAATCCCCTATTCGTTTCTCTCTCACTTACTCACTAACTCTCTCTCTCTCTCAATATATACATATATCGTTCGGTTAAATCGACAAAAGGAATATCTAGTTAATTTTTTTCATTAAGTTCTTCTTTTCTACCCCAGTGAAAGAGTTTACCAAAAGTCCCATGAGATCTATCCCACACAGGAACAAGCATTTGCTATAAGCAGGTGAACGTTCACCCCCTGTTTCCCTGACGTTCGACCGGTGCACAAACGGGTGAGTGATTATAATAATGGGTGAATAATTATAATGTTTGGGTTGTTTCAAACATGGGTCCAATGTTTTTAACTGTTCGTTTTTCAGCAGAAAAAAAATTCAAAATGCACTCAACTAAATAGTATACATGAGATCCCAGAGACACTTGCCATAAATCATTTCGACAAAAAAGATTTTACCATCTTTTAATTCAAGTTCACATACAAATATCAATTGAACAGTGGCTAAAATAAATGTAATCAATAATCCAAATACACCGTTTACTCGAATAAAACAATTAAACAACTTTAATGAGTTCTGCTTTCAATGTAAAAGTCGACCGGAAATAGCATGACACGTATGCACATTATGGAAGGCAGGAATATTTGTTTGTGATTAAACTCATTTCCGGTCGCATATTTCACTCTGTTTGGATTGATATTCATTCTATTCTGTGATATCGAAGTAATCTAGTTATTTTCGTGGTATATATGTGCCTGTGAATTCAGTCGAAATTATCTAAATGAATCATCAATACCATGTACTATGTATGAGATGAACTTTTAAATGTCGTTTGCGAACGTTATACGAATGTTCATGTCTGTTCTTGGTGTGCAGTACTTCTAACTGAACAATGGCCAAAAAAACATCGTCTTAATGACAGCGTAAACCAAAAGGAATTAATTTATTGAGAATACCACTGGATCAAAGTCAAAATTTAGATATGGCTAAACCAAAAACATCGGGGCCAAATGCCTTTTAAAAATGCCTGATTGGTCACAATTGGCCATGCTTTTATTTACTTTCTTCCCATACAATACTATCCAACCTTGTTGAGGAATAGGTGATTTTTTAATGAAAAATTTTCTTCTCATGACTTTTTTTTAGTGACGTTTCATTTTGATGCTTTATGTCCAACTACAGTTGAGTTGGGACTTAAACTCCAAATCAGAATAATTGAATCAATAAGCTTAAACTACACAATAGAATCGATTTTGACTCCTTTCACGGGTAAATGCTAGTTTTATTGATTGACTACGCTTTATTTGGCCAAGCCATTAGTGCATTCATGTGGAGTGCTGAGTGATAGCCAAGGAAAATTCTTAGATTTCGAAGGTTTCAATCGTAGAATTGATTCGGAACATTCTGGCCTTGATCTGAAGAAAATATTTCACTGTGTGCTTGATTTGTTGTTAAGATAATTAAAGCTCTCAGGGCCATGTCTTTTATTTGTAGTTCTTTTATACAATATCTGAGAGTTATCCTAATCATTTGTAGTACATAAAATCGTGAAACGAATCAAACGAATAATGGAAAATGTTTCTTGGAAATATTACGTTATCTTCACTTTTGGTTATCGCTTGAACCAGTGAGGGCTCGTTGGGATGCCATAAATGATTCTACTATGGGTGTGTCAAAGGCAAGATAGCGTGACGAAGACCACCCCTCTTTATAATTCCTCATCTCCCGGACCGGTTGGCAAGCATAGCAAGGGAGCCTGGTCTGTCTTACTAACTATCCAATGTTGGTAGGGGGGGAAGAGATGGATGCATAACTTTACCAAGGGTTATTAGCGCGAAGTGAACTCAGGCTGTCTCCGATGGAGTTTCAACTCGGGTTGCCGATTCCAATTCTCAGCTCCATTGGTTGGTCGACGACTTCATGAATATTAAATCGGAACGTGATGACGCAGAATCGCCCACGTTTGTGAAATGACTGAGCCCGTGGCGTGACAGGTGTCACTTGCAAGGTTGATTGTTGATACGTGGTGTTGATGTTCTCCCGGGTTTTGTGCACAGGTGGATAAATGCGCGTGTCACGAGTGGAAGATAGAAACAAGTTAGAAAAAAAGACATAAATCCAGTTAGCATCACCTGCAACCTGAGATGCCTGTTAAGAACTGTCACCTTAATTTTCACCAACACTATCAACGTGGGTTTCCTGCAGTTTTAAAGCCGGTCTGGCTTGCTACGTATGTAGCAGGTCATGCACATTTTTCTAAATATGGAATTTTTTGGTTTAAAACTGTCGACCAAACCCGTCAACGTAGTTTACTTTCGCTCTCAGGTCAGTCAGGTTGACAGTATGTCTTTCTTTCTGGCTATGTATGAATATACATCTATCTTATATTTCACACGCATAAACTGCTCACATGCTGCTGAAGGGTTGAAAATCTAGAAAAATAGCTTCCTATTAGGACTAAAAACAAACCTTTATTTCTGTTTTAAAAGATATCTACCCATAATGGGTTTTGTTGCCATTCAATTTACAATGCAAGTTAATGCTGAATTGGTAACTCAGTCTGGGCCAAGCAGCATTTACGCTGGTCTTTTTTTTGTTGAAAATTTAGAATATTTCAAAAGATTACTGCCCTACAAAATATTCATTAATCACCCATTTTTTTCCAATTCTTTGAATTGATCACTTAACTACGACAAGAGGGTTTTAAATTGCGTGTCGAATGTTCTAGGAGTGGGAGTGATGGCATTGAAGAGAACAGATGAGCATAAGCGACAAAATTGAACAATGTAGCCACCAAAGGTGTCAAAGAGTGCGTACGTTTGTAACGGAACATTTCATAAAAACTAAAGAATTATATAAAAAAAAAGTGATGGTTAACAATTTCAGACTTTTGTTAGCGTTTGCATTTCAGCTGCCAGATTTATTCTCTTAAGATTAGGATTCTTATGGGTCGTACTTTCAAGGTTATTGTTAGACTTACGGTTGAGGTTATTGTGGTCTACTTCTTTAACTTTAGATTCTCAATCAGCACCCGTCACTTCATTCGAGCTGTAGCCATTTTTAAATACGGAAGGTCACAATTGCCAAATTTTAGTCAAAATATAAATGCTCCAATAGAGTAGATTACAATAAAAAGAAGCAGTGAATATCTCTTTCAGGGGAAGTAGCCTTAGCTCTAAATGGTAGGCCTAAATCAAAAGGCCACAGAGCCCCCTCTGTTCAACCATTGAATACTTGATAGAATACTGAGAACCACTAACTTTCTTAGCACCAGATACAGTGCACAGTTCAGACCAATGACACTCTGTTGAATGTACAAACAATGCATAATGCCAGCTATGACGCATAAGAGCGAAAACAACTCGCAGACCAACTCAGAGAATCGAACAGAGGGTAATGGAAAGAGTAATGGTAGGAATGAGCCGTAACGATAGAGAAAAATCAACATGGTTACTACGGAGGACTGAGATTATGTATATTGTAAAAGTAATCAATAGAAAAATAGGGAGAGAGGCTGGACACTTAGCAAGAAAGAAATAGAAAAGATTGGAAAAAAGGTTAACCGATCAGCACCCAGGAACAGTGAACTCGGTAGGAAAAGACCATACACAAGTCTGTAAATATGAGATGAAAAATTGTCCGGTAAGACATGGAAAGAGAGTTTTTTTTTTCAGCTATGGACTGATGATCACGTTCCCTCTCTTCACACAGCAGGTCTCCGAGTCTCTGCAGTTCAGCTGCCCTTGGCACAAAAAATTCCCAAAGTGAAAAAAAAATTGCTGAGGATGAACACAACAATTAAAATCGAAAACGCAAAAATGAATAAAAGTTGAGCGCTACACCTAAGACCCCAAATCTCGACAGAATCTTTGAGGATTCTGTCGAGATTTGTGCTTAGGTGTTGTGTTCAACTTTTATTCATTGCTACTGTTCCTGTGTACATTCTATCCCTTACTTTTATGATATATTTGGACTCCAGTCAGCCTCCAGTTTGCAGAGGAAATCAAATGAAGAATAACACTGATTTGGCTAATTTTCGGAAGATTAAATTTAACCTTTAAGAACAAGAAAATTTCGTTAGTCTTAAAAAGTTGGGTATACAACAAATGCACCCTTCCGGTAGTCACTTCCCGAGCTTAAACGTACAATCCAACCAAAAGACAGACCCTCTAACTGTTGGACATGCACAAGAGGGAATCATGCTTAGGATCACACGGAAAAATTCACAGGATAGCACAGTATAATGGTGACTCAAATAATGGGCTGGTCATGCTTCAAGAATGTCAGACAACCGCTGGACATCACTACTTACAACGTGAATCCCCAGAGATCATATGTAAAACTGTGGCCGAAAAAACTTGAGATGGCAGGATGAACTAGACTCTTTCATGGATGAACTAGAATCTTAGGGACATTTTGTGTCTAACAGAGGAAGCTTAAAAGCTGATGATGTCTCTTTCCATCTTGTCTTGTATGTAAGTGTACTAATTTTTGTACCGGTCGATGGTTAAATTGATTGAGCTATTAGGTAAAATGCAGTGCATTGTTCGATGTGATAATATTATTTGGTATGTCACCTTCTAGATTAATGGAAATGTTAGGCACGATTCAGCTTTATGTGTGTCAACACATCTGTATTAGATGCTTCTTGGTCGGTCGATTGCTCGGTCTGTTAGTCGATCGTGGATATGTTGAATAACAGAAATAAAAAGGATTAAAGTGGTGAAACGTCATTAGAAGGTGTGACGTCATTGAATTTTGTATTAAAAAAAATGGCGAAAACCGCCAGAAAATGCCATTCATGATCTTTATTAAAGAAAAAATACTTTTCTTATTTTAGGAGTATGAGTATCAATTGAAACAGAGAAAGACTACTTGCTCCTCCTCCTGCATCGGTTACTTCTACGAGCATGGACGGTGGACATAACATTGAACTTATGGTTCTCATTTCAGTTGACTGTTTTATGTTGTTTGGCTTTGACGTGGTTTATGTTATTTAGTACAAGTGAGACTCCATCTTGCTGATATTGTTAGGTACAAGTCAGTGTTTATCTATTTCTTATAGTTGGATACAATTCGGTCTTTAGTTTGTTGTTATTTTCAGGTACAAATCAGCTTTTACATCGCTAATGTTCCTGGGTACATTTTATCCCTTACTTTTATGATATATTTGGGCTCGAATCAGCCTCCAGTTTATTGAGATTTTTTTGGTCGAGGCTTGCTTTCATATTCTTGATATTGTCACGTACAGAGAAAGATAGATACGTGGATTTTTTTTATCATTTCACCACTAAAAGGCAATATAGTTTATTTATACCTATTGCATTTTATTTGCATCTATCTTTGTAAGCCTCTTCATATTTCACTATATATCTACCTACTGATCGATTAATCTGTGTTTGTCCATAGCTATATCTACTGGCCAAAACTCGTGTATAATGAAAAACAACAACAAAATAACAACTTATAAAAACGAATTTGAACAGAAAATCCTTGAAAATCATAAAAAAACACGCTCTCCCATCCGAAATGCTTTCACAGTAATCTCAGCACATACTTATGCACACGTTTATTGATTTGTCTTTGGAAAGCCAAACAAATTCCAACCCTCAAAACATATATATGAAGGTTCTTTGGTAACCCAGGCAAACAAACCTGACACATTGGTTTTCAGCAATGTGCAGAAGAAATTTTCGGATGCATCTCATTCATTATTTTTTTTAGTTACAGATTTAAAAAATATTTTTCTAAATTTGTCTAAGAAACACCGTGACTTATCTTCTTCGTAAATACGCAAAAAATATGTTATTTTCAAAAGAATATTTTTTTGCTCTCTATTTCAACTTTTTTTTTTTTTTTGTCATCGAGGATTACATCAATTTTGTTTTGGCTTCTTCGCTGTGTTTATTGCTTTTCTCACCATGTTTACTACTTTCTTCCGAAGTTATATCTCTCTGATGGATTAATTTTAGACATTCTGTTTAAATTGAGATAAGAATGTTGAGATTTGATAAGAAGGAACGCGAGATGAAAAAATGAAGGGAAAATCACAATCAGAAAGAGAAAGGAAAAATTGGAACAAAATATGACAGTGAAAGAAAAGGAAAGGACAGGTCTGGTTAGTTACCCAAAAGAAACTGTCACAGGATCCCTATCTTTTGGCTGCATGTAATTTTGGGGATGATCAATAAAAAAATGGAAAAAGTGATGGTCAAGGAATGATTTTTTTCTATAAGGCGATGATCAATAAAAAAGATCCGAATTTTCAAAAAAAAATGAATATTGCTTGACATGGACTAAGGGACCAATTTAGCATAAACTTAGATGGTGAATTACACCTTCCTCCCATTTAATACCTATTTAGGAGGGATTGAAAAAAAAAACAAAAAAAAAAGCAAAAAAAAAACAAAAAAAAAACAAAAAAAAAAGGAAACCTTTTTTTTTTTCATGACATAATTAGTGGTAAATCAAACATTCCAGCTCTATTTGTGTGAACTGTAAGCAGGATACATGAATATATAGATAGATAGATAGGTGGACAGATACGTAGATACATAATCAGCAGTACCAACTTAAAACTGACAAAACCTATGTTGACAATCGTAGTTAATGGCTCCTAATGAAAGCAGTGTGGATAGGAAACACTGAAAAAAAAGAAAAGAGACTTGGAGGAGAAGAAGAAGAAGAAGAAGAAGAAGAAGAAGAAGAAGAAGAAGAAGAAGAAGAAGAAGAAGAAGAAGAAGAAGAAGAAGAAGAAGAAGAAGAAGAAGAAGAAGAAGAAGAAGAAGAAGAAGAAGAAGAAGAAGAAGAAGAAGAAGAAGAAGAAGAAGAAGAAGAAGAAGAAGAAGAAGAAGAAGAAGAAGAAGAAGAAGAAGAAGAAGAAGAAGAAGAAGAAGAAGAAGAAGAAGAAGAAGAAGAAGAAGAAGAAGAAGAAGAAGAAGAAGAAGAAGAAGAAGAAGAAGAAGAAGAAGAAGAAGAAGAAGAAGAAGAAGAAGAAGAAGAAGAAGAAGAAGAAGAAGAAGAAGAAGAAGAAGAAGAAGAAGAAGAAGAAGAAGAAGAAGAAGAAGAAGAAGAAGAAGAAGAAGAAGAAGAAAATGAAATAACGAAAGAAGATAAAGAATGAAGTAAGGGAACGAAGAAGACTAAAATGAGACGACTGAAAATCTAAGAGAAAGAAGAAGAAGAAGAAGAAGAAGAAGAAGAAGAAGAAGAAGAAGAAGAAGAAGAAGAAGAAGAAGAAGAAGAAAATGTTGATGAAGAAGAAAATGAAATAACGACAGAAGATAAAGAATGAAGTAAGGGAACGAAGAAGACTAAAATGAGAAGACTGAAAATCTAAGACAAAGAAAAAGAAGAAGAAGAAGAAGGAGGAGAAGAAGAAAAAGAAGAAGAAGAAGAAGAACTAAAAGAAAAAGATGAAGTCTGAATGAGGCAAACATTGAACAAAAAGGAAAGGAATATTAAAATAAATTTGCAAATTCGTTTTTTTGAATAAATATGTATATGCAAGGTTATTTAAAAAAAGAAATATTAAGATACGGAAATAATATGACAGATGACGATAAAAATAAGTTACAAAAGGAAAAAATAAAATTATAAAAGTACAAATGAAGTGAGAACTAAAAGAGTATCAGTTATTGATATAAACAAATGAAATTGAATTTATCTGAACAGCAAATTAGTTAAGATAATTAAAAAAATAATATGACTACTAATCACTATAGTCTGAAGGGTCATGAATAATCAAAGTGTTTTCCAATGATTGAACTCGTTTATGCTGATTGTGTTCTAAACTCAACGTTTCAGCTGCTTCATTCTACGGCTTTCTCCAAGAGTACTATCTGAATGTGATGGTAGTAAACATAATCTTTTAAAATGGTATCTCATAGTGTTGCTTCCAGGTGTTATTTTTCATTTCCCTGTTAGGCCTGGATTTCCATACTTTATCCATAGATTTGGAAAAAAATCTGTTATCTAATACAACTATTACAAATTACCAGGAGTTTAATCGGCCGCAAAACTTTCTGAATATCAGTGACTCTGCTCTAAACTATAAGCAGATTCAAGCAGTAAAAAAATCATTTGTTTTTTCTTCCAGCAATGAATATCATTGGTACGAAGGAATGAAAAATGCAATAGAAGAATATGAGAAAGAATTATGATAGAGACACTTGAATGAGGGAATGAAAGAAATATAGTGAGAAAGAAACGAATCGAAAGGGAACGGGAGGAGAGAAAGACAAAAACAGAAGGAAACAAGGGAAGGAAGAAACAAAACGAAACAAAACAAGAAAAATACATAAAATGAAACGAAATTGAATGAAGCGACCTGAAAAATGATTTGATGAAAGAAAAATGATTGTAGACGAAAGAATGAAGAATCAATAAATTAATAGATTTTGAAATAAACGATCGAGAAAATATCTCTAAAAATAACTAAACGAAAAAAAACCCTGAGTCATTTTTGTCCTGCAATGCACTCATTACCCAAGAGCGGAAGGAAGGTAAGGATAATAACTTCCTGTACGACATACTTATGGATATTTAGAACTCACTAGGAAAGGAAATCATACACATAGACCTTTTTACGAGCACACTCACACACTCTTTTCAAGCAGAGATACACACACACACACACACACACACACACACACACACACACACACACATATATATATATATATATATATATATATATATATATATATATATATACGGAGGTGTACTTGGTTAAGGAAAAACAGACAATGGTTGTCGTATGCACACACACACACACACACACACACACATATATATATATATATATATATATATATATATATACGGAGGTGTACTTGGTTAACGAAAAATAGACAATGGTTGTCGTATGCACACACACACACACACACACACACATATATATATATATATATATATATATATATATATATGTGCAAGTGTGTGTGCCTCAATAAAACACTGGCACTCACGTATACATATACATGAGGAAGAGAAACATATATATATATATATATATATATAATTGTGTGTGTATGTGTGTGTGTGTGTGTGTGTGTGTGTATGCAGCAGCAATTCCATGTAATTGAGAGATGGATAAATCATACCCTATCGTTCATAGGTTCGATTCCTGCAGTAGCTCCATTTTCTCAAATTGTTTCTGTTGTCCCGGCCAAAAAATACATTCACCGTGTTACAAAGGAAGATCATCTTATATAGAGTTTTAATGTAATATAAGGTCTGCGTTGGAAGAAACACATAGAGCAGATATAGACCGTGAATAAACATAAAGGAGAATTTGAACTGATTTGGGCCGTTGAATCACCTGTTTAGGTCGACGTTAAGAGCAAGACTACGTTGAAGCGGCTATCTTATGGGTCACAGATTCGACTCCTGGTGCGGGAATATATATAAAGTAGGCTAGCTCCGAGTCAACTGATTTTCTTACTTGTAAAATATTGTCCGAACTCCATGCAGCCTATAGATATGTTGCCAAAGCGATATCTGACCTTATAAACTCTAGTATATCATTTTCAATGCGAAAGACACGAGTGATATTGAAATATTCCAGGAGTATTATTTCTGATAAACATCGTAAATGGCTATATTATGGCATTTTTATTGCCTATTTCGGCTTTTTAAGTTTAAAAAATCCCGACCTAGATCAGAGTAAGTATTCTTTTAGACATCAGACCTTTTTTAAAAAAATCACGTTTTCTATTTTGACATAATGACAGCTGCTAAATAACCTGAAAAGTGTCTTATTGAGATGCATTTGAACGAGAACATCTGAGAAAAATAACAAACAAACTTTACAACAAAATTGTTTTCGCTTATTTTGTTCCATGAAAAAAGTTCCATCTCAAGAGCATCTGTTATGTGGAATGAAAATTCCACCCCCGAAGTTCTTCATGATGAGTGACATCTCGATTTTTTTAAACCTAGGTGAATAAGTGCCTCGTTTAATAATAGTTATTTTTGATTCCGTCACAACTCTTCGAGTAACTCTTTCATTCTCAGTGTTTTAACTCTGATAACTCCGGCACCATTACACCATCACAACATTTTAACGACTTTTCTTATCGTTTCTAAACTCTTTTATTACGTTTTTATTCCAATCTTTAAACATGTCATGTTTTTGCATTCCCAACTGTCACAATTTTAACATCAAATCGCGATTTTACGATGTTTTTACTGGTTTTAATTTTTGAGGCAGAGATAACTCCGTTTTTTATTAACCCATTACCGTGAGAAGTGGTTGAGAGGCATTGCTTAGGGTGTCCAAAAGTAAGCGAAAAAAAAATAAAAGTGAGAGAATGAAAGATGATGAGTTGCAACATGAATCTGAAGTAGGCAAGAGAAGACATCAAACAATAGAAATACAGAGGCTAGCCGGGATATTTCATCAAAAAGTATCAACCAATTGCTTCGGAGATGTTGAAGGCCTACAAAAGGTTTCAGATGGACCTGCACAGATTTTGCTTGGAGAGTAAACAGGCCTGGCCAGGATGATAAGTAGCGTGCAAGGGCTCATCCTCTCATTTGATATCATGAAATCTATATGAAATACTATTTTCTTTCCTGTGTTGTTTTTTTGAAAAAGATATTTCAAAGTTTTAGGAGGGGCGACACAGGCCTGTCAGAGGTTAGATGAGGGCCCGTGCAGATCTCCGTATGTGTGTGCACGGGTCCAACCAGGAAGGGTGAGTGCTTTCCTGTGTCTGATGAAGTTTTTCCCTTGGTCACCGCCAGATACTAATGCACATATATATATATATATATATATATATATATATATATATATATATATATATATATATATATATATATATGTGTGTGTGTGTGTGTATAAATACATGCGGCAAAGTGGATAATTTTCGTCCATTAAAAACGGTCCTAGACCATTTTAAAGTGGTTTGTCTACATATACGAAAGTTCTTGCTTATGTTCTAAGTATTAAAGACGAAAGTCTGCGGGGCATTACTTTATCAGACCATTTAGATTAGGCTTGGAGACACTTCACCACTTAAATATACGTAATTACATAGAAGATCATATCCATACATTGCTTTTTACCAAAATAGATGTATTTTTGCCTTTACAAAAAAATAAATAGCATTCCTGGAAAAAATGTGGATTTCCATCACCTACATCTGGTGTGTCGGGGGTGATCAATTAAAAAGTTCGAATAAAAGATGATCAATGAATAAGTTACTTTTTTTGCCTTTAGTTGGTGAGAATTTAAAAAAAAACACAAGCGGACAAAAGCTAGTGAAACATTTAGAATAAAATTAGATTGCATATTGGACCACTCTAAAAATTAAAGAAGAACATGGAAGAAAATTTCCCTCGTTATCAAGATGAGTGTATGTCAAGTTTACAGTATGAAGGATAACGTCTGCGTGAGGTCCTGATAGATCGGTAGACTAATATCTTCCGACAGCATGTCGAGTTAGGGGTGATCAACTTAATTATCAGGAATATTGGTGATCAATGAATAACTCATTCCTCTCTCTTGTGAACCCCTACTAAAAATCTACATGAGGGAAATTTTTGATTTCAATGGAGGACCTAATTTTCCCTCCTTTTGTTGGGCAGTGATCACTTAAAAGTTTGAATTTGCAAAAAACAAGCGTAACACAAACCAAGGGACGAATTTAACATGCACCTTTATCATGAATTGACAACCCCACCAAAATTCTACTCGGGGGAAAATTTTCGTTTTTCCATACATCATAAATAGTGAATGCCAAAATTTTCAGCCCTCCAGCTCCATTGACGTAGCTTGTTCATATCATACATGCATACGTAGTCATCCAATCTGCCAGACCTAATGGAAACACCTAAAAAACTAATGTTTACAAAAAAAATCGTTTAATATTGTAAGATCTGTTGCTGTGCAGACGTATTAACTCACTGAACTGAGAAGAATGCAACGTGTGCATGAGATAATCATGCTCAACCTTACATGGAGAGATTACAAGACGGCACAGTATATAAAGAAGAGAACAAGGGTTCGTGACATCATAGAAACTATTAAAAAACCCAAATGGCAATGGGCAGGTCATGTTGCAAGAATGAAAGACAACCGATGGACATCACATCTCACAACATGGATCCCCAGAGATCACATAAGAAACTGCGGCCGACAGAACACAAGATGGAGAGATGAACCTAACCAATTCAGAAAACACTGGCTCTGCAGTTCCCACGATAAGGAATTGTGGTGAATCCTGCGGAAGGTCTATCTCCAACGAAGGACGTTAAAAGACTGATGATGATGATGATGAATCTGAAGACCTTTCGTTAACAACTTTATAGTTTTAGCAAATAACTGGTGGATTACAAACTTACTTGACTCGCACATAATTAAACAAATTGAACCAATATAGCAGCCCCCTTTCGCCAGGAGGAGACAAAAACTGACAACAACAACAGCCACAAAAACCCAAACCAAGAATACCGGACCTGGTAATCATGGACAAATGAGGGAAAACGTACAGCATTCTTAGCTTGATTTTCTCTTCTTTTGAGGATCGTTGTCTGTATGTAGTGTTCTACTTTCCCCACTTCTGCACTTTCGATTTTGACAGTCATGTTTTTATTCTCGATGTGATTGTTGCACATAGCTTTTTTGCTTTCTTCGTTTAATTCAGGTTTTTTGCAAAAAGGGTGATGTCGTCTGCAAATCTGAAGTTGTTCAGATATTTGCCGTCTATTTTGATTCCTCTATTTTCCCAATGAAGGTTTCGGAACATCATCTAATGGCAGGCTGTGAAGAATTAGGTTGACCTGGCATCACTTTGCCTTACTCCTTTTTGTTTTGGAATGGTTCAGAGTCTTTATGGAGCCTGATAAAGGGGTTGTTTGTCTTTATATATGTTGCGAGCTTTCAAAAATCACAATCCTAAAAAGAAGAGTATACAACCGATGCTTTCTCCCGATAGTCATTTAGAGAGCTGAAACATGGAACCTAACCAAGAGACAGACCCGCAAGCTGAGAAGCATGCGACATGAGTATGAGAGAATCATACTCAACCTTACATGGAGAGATCACAAGATAGCATTGTATACCTGGGAGAAAACAGGAGTCCGAGACATCATAGAATCTAATAAAAATTTAATTGGCAATTGGCAGGCCATGTTGCAAGAATGACAGACAACTGAGAGACATCCTGACTCACAACATGGATCCCCAGAGATCACAGGCGAAGCTGAGGCTGAGAGAATACGAGATAGAGGGATGAACTTGACAAATTGAAAAAAAAAACTGGCTCTGCAACACCAATGATAGAGAATTGCGTTGGGGCCTGGGGAAGCACTATGTCCAACGATAGAAAGACTGATGATGATGATGATGATGATGATGATGATGATGATGATGATGATGATGATGATGATGATGATGATGATGATGAAACAAAACCTGCCAAATAATAGATTTAGCTGTGTCTGCTATTCATAGAATAAATACAAAAGAGGGTGAAAATCTTGGGGAAATACTAAGAACTTGCTAGGGAATTGGAGGAAGCTTGAAACACGAAAGTCATGGTAGTACCAGTAATAGTAGGTGCACTCAGAGCAGTACTAAATACACTAGAAACGAAACCGGGGGAACTGGGGATAAGAGGAAGTGTTGATACCATACAGTCAACGGCACTACTAGGGGCTGCACAGATACGGAGGGGAGTACTGGGAATATGACATCTATGACCCACAGATGATAGCAATGGCCGAACAGCTAGGAAAAAGGCATGATGGAGAGGGTATAGATCACAGCACTGCTGTAACAGGTGGAGACGATATGCGTTTAGTGTAGCCAGCACTCAGTTTACAGCGATAACCAGCAGGCAACTGGTGAAAAATAAAATGATAATAATAATAATAATAATAATAATAATAATAATAATAATAATAATAATAATAATAATAATAATAATAATAATAATAATAATAATAATAATAATAATGATGATGATGATGATGATGATGAGAATAATAATAAAGAAGATGATGATAATGGTAACAGATATAATAATAATGATCATGGTAATTATGATGATGATAACCACGCTCCACCCCACTTTCTCTTCAAACCTCATTATCTTCATATCCCATCATTTTCCCCCATTGACGTTTGACGACGATAGAAATCACTCCCCCAAACAGGTTGCAGACATAAATTCAATCTATTTTCCCCAATTTTGAGTTACGATTTGGTCTATTAAATTCATAATTAGATAAATACATACAAACATAAATTGACTCGAAATTTCTGCAGTAAGTTTAGTTCTTAAAATTGTTAAGTTTTCCAGACTCTCTCCCCCTCTCTCTCTCCCTCTCTCGATCTGTATATCTCCCACTCCCCCCTTCTCTCTATATGTATATATAATTTGACAGTGGTTCAAGAAAGAGAATAAATAAGTAGACTGTGGTGGATCGATATACAGGCATGAAGATGGACATCGAACGAACGGGGACGGACGAGATAGTGAGAAAAAAGAATATTCAGAGCAAATTGCAGTGAAAGAAATATCCAGAGTTTTTGAAAGATTTCCGAAATACATAAGTAATGTATGAGTCAATCTCTAACTAGGATGCGGTTTTCCAAGTTATCAGTGAAGGAGAAAAAAACAGAAAAAAAAAAGAAATCTTTCACCTGAGATTTTTTCTTAAAAAATTGATAAAGAAGAAAAACCTCCTGAGGTCATAGCAGGCAGGAAAAGAGCTTGGTAGGAAGTATAAGATGTAAATGAATTAATAATTCTAATTTGTAACACCTTTTTGTGACAACGATTGTGTTAAGGGAGGAGGAAAATAACTAATCGGAAGTATTATTTCAAACTGACTCATAAAATTAAGCAAAACCCGTTTCTATCTCTTTTTCTTCTTATTGTTTGTCCGTCTCTCTAATTTGATTCATAGATTCACTTATTTAATACTATTCATAGATTCACTAATTCAATACTAAAATTATAAGCCGTCAACCAGAACTCTCACCAAAACTGTCAACATAGGTTTCTCTCAGTTTTTGAGCTGGTCTGTCTCTTTGTGTGGCTGCTTGCAATTTACGTGGATTTGTATGTATCACACATAGAGGATACATCTATAGGATTGGAAAAATGAAATATTCAACATTCACCCTTCATTATGTTTAGGAATATTTATTTTGTTTTTTGGTGCAGGTTCAGTTCACTTTGTAATCTTATGCTAAATTAGCTCCTAATTTGTGTCCAGTTGTATTCATGCTTACTTTTTTGAAGTTCAGAATTTAGTGCCTAACAATACGAGAGAGAGAGAGAGAGAGAGAAAGAGAGAGAGAGAGAGAGAGAGAGAGAGAGAGAGGGGGGGGAGATTTTTTAATTGATCCCCCAACACGGCATGCTACCATAAGACGTTGATCAAGTGACGGTTTCTATTGAATTATTTTTTCAGACTTATTTCTTTTATTCATCATTATCAATTTCATACTAATATTTACAGTCACTTTTAATCGGAACTTTCTCTCAAGATTGAAAACATCTGAAAACTGAGATAAAGGTAAATAGGAGTCTATAAAAATAAAAAAAATGATTTATGACACTTCATCCAATATGAAAATATTAAAAAAAGTATCATTGATTATCATTTGTTTGGTATATTTGATGTGATACACAGCCCTACATAATTTCCCTCAAAAATCGTTCCAAGGATTTTGAATACTTATATAAAAGGGAAACCAGTCAACTCAAACTGACCTCATATAGCCTGATAAAGGAGCTGCTGTGACTGTATATATGTCGTAGTACTCTGTCTACAACTTATAGAGTCATAGCCTCAATGACCATGGGAATTTTCATCAAGTCCATGACCTTCTTGAAGTTGATAAACGCTACAGCGAGGGGCATTTCGTACTCATAAAACTTGAGAAAGTTGACCGCTAATCTACCAAGGACAACGTATCACCATGAAATCTTCAAAAGAAGAAAAATCAAGCAAAGAATCACTCTAACATGGCAAGCCTTCAGCAGAGAAAGCCCAACTTTCAAGAAAAAACAATTCCATCTGTTTTGAGAACACCCCTGCTATTCACCTAGGGAGCCGAAACATGGAGCCTAACCAAGAGACTAACCCTCAAACTGAGAACCATGCAACGTGCAAATCATGCTCAACAACACACGCACAGATCACAAGATGGCGAAGTATATTAAGGGAAAACAAGAGTCCGAGAAATCATAGGATACATTACAAAACTTGAATGGCTGTGGGTTGTTCATGACAGGCAGACAACTGATGGACATCACGACTCACAAAATGGATCACAAGAGATCACATGCGTAAACGAGGCCGGCAGAATACCAGATGGAGAGATGAACTAGACAAGTTCAGAGAGTATTGGCTCTGCAACGCCTATGATAGAGAAGAGTGGCGAATCCTTGAGAAGGTGAATATCCAACAACGGACAATGAAACGCTGATGATGAATATATAAATACAACAAATAGAGCATTTTGTGCTGAGGTCTCTCCTTACTTTTGGGGTGCACAGCATTCCAGTGCAGTAATAAAACCATTGTAATAGTTGTCAGGTGATTTAGAACAAGGACACCCTATCTTTTCTTCGCCTCAGGCAGTTTGAATTCAGTAAACTCTTTCATTTGTTTGACTTTTCTATTAGAAAATGCCAACTGAAAATGTCAACGCAAGTTTCTTCAGTTTTCAAATAGTTGTGGCTATCTATCTGCCACATGTACAGGCTGCTCTGATGGAAGTAAAGGGATGCATGTTTAAACCTCTGACCGAATTGAGTCGAGAAAAAACTTCCTATTTGAAAATATTATCCTCCAAATAGGTGGTTTAATTTACAGTTTAGTTTTACGCTAAATAAGTCCCTGACTCATTTGTTTTTCTTTTGACTTTTTGGGGTGATCAACACCCATCAAAATACGAAAGTAACCTATTCTTTTGACAACCCTTTTTTTCTAATTTTCTCCGATTTATCACCGCAACACAGCATGCTGCCAAAAAGACGTTGATATATTGAATTACTAACCAGTCCTGTCTCCCTCTGCTCTGAGTCAGAAAAAAGTGAAGCCTTACAGAAAAAATGAGTCGTATTTTTTTCTTCCAATACAACAGGAAATCACTGGTTTTTACACAACCTGTTCATGTCACATGTAGTGCATGTTCATCAACTCTACATTTATATTAAATTTGCTGTCCGTTGCCCAACTGGGGGAACGTCTCTCTTGCCAGATCAATCGCTTGGTCTATTATAATAATGGAATCAAATTTACGTTATTTTCGGCAGACTAGATAGTACTGCTGTAACAATTTTCCTGTTACAACGAATGCATTTAAATGAGGTTCATTAATACCGAGAACATACCTGTCAAAAGTGAGGGGGAAATATATGTATGGATCGGCAATAATCAGTATAAAGTCAATCTATTAGATAACTTATTTTTAGTAATTCGTATTTTGATTTTTTTAAAGCCTCAACTTAACTTGAACTATAAAAAACAGCTCTATTTAAATAAGGGTAATCGGATTTAGGGTTTCAAGTAACAAGAACTGAATGTTCAAGAAAGTGTCCACTATGAAGTTTAAACGTCATTTATGCAATTCTGCTTATCATTTTATGAAAAACAGTATGGAAAATATATTGCAGAACTCTGTGTATCATTTCTTGTCTGGATTGCTTACATCTATCAGTAGATGATAGATGGTTGAAAGAAAAATAGACCCCCTTCACATGCAATGGATTACTCTTTCTTAAAGTCATTCACTAGCCTAAAGATTTTTTTTCCTGTCACTCACACTACATTTCTTCGACATATTGAGATTTCAACATGTTTTTGATGATTTGACATAAGACAATAATATTTTGAAACCCATTTAAATGTTTTTCCAGCTCTGTTAATCTATTTCACAGGGATTAATCCATCTTAACTTTTAGGTTATGGCATGACAAGAAATTCAATTTTACAAATAAACATACTAATTTGCATGTATGGCTTTTATCAGGATAGACAAAAGACCAAATAGTACTGGCAAAGATTACTTCTCGTCTTCTTACAATTTAATGTCCCGCATACGGGTTACAGATAGCAAAAGAAAAAAATCAATGTATCTTGTAAATCTTTTGCTTTCACTCTAAAGTTATCTCCGATAAGGATCTTCATCATCGTCATCTGTCTTTTCAAGACCGTCGTTAAACAAAGACCTTCCCCAGGATCCGCCACATTTCTCTATCATGGACGTAGCAGAGCCAGTATTTTCTGAATTTGTCAAGTTCATCTCTCCATCTTGTGTTCTGTCGGCCTCAGTTTCGCATGTGATTTCTGAGGTCCATGTTGTAAGTTGTGATGTCAATCGGCTGTCTGCCATTCTTGCAACGTGGCCTGCCCATTGCCATTTAGTTTTTAATAGATTCTATAATGTCTCGGACTCCTGTTTTTTTCTGATATACTTTGCTGTTTTGTTATATCTCCATGTAAACTTGAGCATGATTCTCTCATGCACACATTGCATGCTTCTCAATTTGCGGGTCTGTCTCTCGGTAGGTTCCATGTTTCAGCTCAATAAAGGACTATCGGGAGAATGCATTGGTTGTATACTCTTCTTTTTAGGATCATCGGGATCGTATGGTTTTTGAAAGAAGCGCGTGTCTTTGAATAGTGTCGTTGAAACGAGTGTCACTACATCGAGAATTAACTATCACGTTGATGGTGCTTCAACATATTGCGGTGTGAAACACAATATTTATTCTTGAGAAGTGAGTGTTATTCTCTAAATGCATAAGTGAAACAAGTATCCTTTGATATCTGTCGTTGGACATAAACCTTTTCCAGAATTTGTCAGATCTCTCTATCGTGGGCGACTCGGAGCCAGTAATTTCTGAACTTATCTAGTTTGTCCCACCCTCCTATCTTTTGTTATCTTTTTGCATATTATCCCTAGGTATCCATGCTGAGATGCGTGATGTCCAGAAACATGGAAACTAACAATTCCCCTCCCCAAACAAACTGATCCTCAAACTGAAAACCATGCAATGTGCACACGAGAGAATAATGCTCAACATAACATGAAAATATCACAAGATAGCAAAATATATTAGAGAAAAACGTGAGTTAGAGATATATTGAATCCATAAGAATATTTAAATGGCAATTGATTTGTCATTTTGCAAGAATAATAGACAACTGCCGGGCAAAAAGTAAAGAAAATTCCAATTATTCCTTTCAAACTTTGCTTTTGTGACCATCACGCTGATAATTTGAAATCTACTTTTTTCGATAGGTACAATCGATGGATTTGAACATTTGTGATCAAATGAAGTAAGAAAAACAATTATGTATGGATACCAGTCCCCTGGCCACGGAAGCAAAACCATTCTGTCAACCCACATAAAAAATTTAAAAAAAACAGACGCTGTCACTAATCTGGAACAAAAATCGGATTAAACAGAATTATTTATGAAGCTGTTGACGGTGAAAAAAATTTGGCATCACCTTAAGAGGAAAATCTGATCGAAAAATAACTGGAAGCCTCAGGTTTCTCAACCCACTTCGGCTATCGTGCTAAAACTTCAAGTGTCTCTTGATTGGTAGTATTCAGTTTACGAGTGGGTGTAGAGAAAAAAAACTGTCTTGGTATAGATTGGGAAAACATGATATTCAATCTTTTGAAGAGAGAGAGAGAGGGGGGGGATAAAACATAAATGAGGAAGAGCAACTAAGTGAAAAGTTGAAAAAAAAAGAAGAGATAAACGTGTCACTCTTAAATCCTACTATAAATAAACATATGTCAATCAGTCTCTCAGTAAGTGGCAAGGTAACTCTGCAACCACTCTACGGATCCCCAAGGAATTTTCCTACTTTTACTAATGGGGACACCAGGAATGCTATTAGCAAGTTACTTCTTGCAATATATCGAATGTGGAATCAATCTAGGATAGGAAGATTTCGGTTGAAAAGCTTAAGCTTTAAGAACGAGAAAAAAAATTACTTTTGAAAAAAGGGTCTACAGCAAATGCATCCTCCTGGTAGTCACCTATGGAGTCTAAGCTTCAAACTTGACCAAAATATTGAGCCCCAAACAGGGAACCATGCAACGTGCACAGAGGATCATTCTCAGCATCACATGGAGAGATCACAAAGCAGCGCAGTATATTAGAATAAAAAAAACAGAAGGCAGAGGTATCATTGAATCCATTTCAAAACACAAATGGCAACGGGCCGGTTTTGTTGCAATAATGCAGACAACGGATGGATATCATGTTGGCTGTCAAAATATAAGATGGAGAAAGAATCAGAAAGTATTGGCTCTGTAGCACCTTTTATAGAAAGATGTGGTGAATCCTGGGGAAGGCCTACGTCCAATGACAGATACTAAAAAGCTGATGAGGATGATGATGATGATGACTGATGGGGATTATGGTTATTCTTTTAGCAAGTTAGTTCTTTGAAACTTTCAGAATATAATAATCTGGGATCTCTAATCATGATCACATCGATAATAATATCTGATTTCTATTTATCTTTCGAACTTACAATCTACTCATTTAATTTCCAAAACCTTTGCGAAATTCCTCAATATTTTTTCTATTAAATTTGATCCAAGTGTTCATAACGATGGATTATTTAAAAAACTTTGGTTAAAAATTCATAGTTCGAATCCTTGATCTCTCATCAGGGTCAAAGATTACATTTTGGCCTCCCCCCCCTTTGAAGTAGATTAATAATCCTACTCATCAAATAGAGATTGGACCTTGGACATTTACCTGATGTTTGGTATATTTGGTGGGGACATCATAAGTCCCCCAGGTGTGAATAAATTATACATGGATACTAAATACTGTGTCAGCCATGTTGTTATTTGTAGAAGGGTGCCATTAAGTCTTTGACTGTTAAACACTGCACGATTGTAATACAATCTTTATCATTATTGGATGCAGTGTTGTAACACATCATGCTCGTTCAATGTTGAATCGTTTGTTTGTTTACCTTTATTTTAATTTCAATTGTTTTTTATGCAATTTTCAATTCGGACAATTGTTACTACTGGCAAAGAATATCAGGGTGTGCAGAAGTCACAAAAGAGCGTCACGTATGAGATTAAGCAATTTCAATGAATCTCTCTGTATCATTTTTGAATGAAGTGTTGTTACACATTATTGACATTAGTCAAATTTTCTTGGAATTTTGTGTTAGAATACTTCATCCGATTTTACTACTACTACTACTACTACTACTACTACTACTACTACTACTACTACTACTTCTACTACTACTACTACTACTACTACTACTCATAATTATGATTGATTTACAAAGACTATATGATACTTAAACAATGAAGATATGGTGACGTTATTCAGTTGTAGGGATGCGTTTAAAAAAGTGAATCTGCTTCTGCTAATCAACCAAGTTCGACTTTTACCGAAGGCCTACATTTTACTCCCGGATGCAATGTTATAAAGCTGCCAGAAAAACCGCCCAATCCCAATGCAACAATGTAAGTTGTTGCAGAAACATGTGAAATCAAGATTAAGGCAATAAACTTGCCAAAATTAATGAAGAAAAGGCTTGCAATTGTCATGGAAAAACGAAATAAAGCCAGACGTGGAGTGCATAGCGATGACAGAGTTAAACAAAATGCCAAATTCAAACCAAAGTTGTGAAGAAGCCAGGTTTTGCAAAGTCAAACTCCAGCCGTTCGTCTATAGAAAATTGAAGATGGTAATTGTAACTTTTGTATCGCAGATATAATAAATAAACTTGTAGCCATATAAGATTTGTATATGGGGCTCAGTTGGGAAGAGAGTCAGTTTATAATCACTAAATCTCGATGGGATGTTAATTATATATATATATATATATATGTATATATATATATATATATATATATATATATATATATATATATATATATATATATATATATATATATATATATATATATATACATACGTATATCAGTTTTGTTCAAAATGATGCTTACGTAATAAGTGACGTCTAACTTCGAATTCGAAAAATTAGTGTCTTGATTTCACCTTCAGAGTAGTTTGTTTCATATTCAGGAGACGTTGAACATTTACACAACAAGAAATCGCTGCACAACATAATGTATTTGATAATTGCCAAATTATTTAATTAGTGCCACTTTTTTGACAGCAAAGTTGAAGTAGTTCATACTATGATAATCAAGAGACCATTTTTCATCGTGAAAAGCATTACATATATATATATGTATATATATATATATATATATACATATATATATATATATATATATATGTTGTAAAATATATCATGAATTTTTTCCTGAGTATTTTGCTTGGGAAAATAATCGCAATACATTATTCCAATGTGTATAACATATAATCAAGAGAATTATTCTGAAGATGTACCACAGGCTTTGAAAAACCGTAGAGAGAACCTTCTTCACAATGTTTGATCTAACAGACTCTTACAACCCTGATTTTACTATAAACAGTAATCGAGCAGTCTATCTGATGATTTTTACAAAAGCATCATTACCAAAAACTGTCTACCCCCGGAGACATATACCTCCCGGAGCTAACGGTTACTTATTTTATATTATATGATCTCAACACATGAAAATGTACACATAGCACGATAATTGCAAAAATGCAGACAAAGCAGAAAAATAACGACGAAGAAAATTACATGAATTATATGAACAGATATTGAGAGAAAAGTGACTGAAGTGACAAAAAAGTGTCGAAGTTTTTTTAATGTGTAATGTTTAAAGCTGTAAAGCTTTGTTGACTATTTATCAATACATCTATCTATCTATCTATCTATCTATCTTTATATGTATATATATATACATATATATATATATATGTGTGTGTGTGTGTGTGTGTAAGTATGTATGTGTGTATGTGTGTATTTGTTTCGTTCTCATCGTATTGAATAATTTTATCTCTGGACATAAGTCATCGCATTTGTCGTGCAGGTTGCGTTACAATACCGTTTCTTACAGAGTGATTTCTATAGGTCTCGGCAGCTTTGGAGACACAGTGGCGCTATACTATAATCCTGTCTTCTTAGACCCTTCTCCAAACTCTCACGATCCATATTCCCGTCATCAGAAGTCTATCTTTACGCATTATATGTAACGATAAAAAAAACCCATATAATCTCTCTTTTCAGTCATCGAAATTTTCATATAATCCAATTGAAGAGTCGATGCCTCAGTACGAAATACGAAAATACAAAAATCACATTTTAGTAATTGTTTTGAAAAAGCAAGATTAAGCATTATGCTGATTTTTATTTGGCCATTTTTGATTGGATAAAAATGGCTAGAGTTATCAAAAAAATGTAACATAAAATGGAAGCAGAACGCTATGAAAATTTGAAATTGTATTTTGTTATTTTTATTTAGAGATTTGTTTTAGAACTTATGTTTAGGGTTACTGTTTAACCCCAAACCTACCAACTTGTTAACCCTAACTTACCTACGAACACTAAAACCAACCCTATCAACTAACCCTAACGACTTGCCTATCTGATTAATCACCGCTACTACCAACAGACCAGTTCAAAATACTGTTGCTGGGTGTATGTTATTCATGTATTCTGACATTTATGTTTATCTATGTATTAGATTACCCCAGCCTTAATCAGTCATAGAAGAAACTTGAAATTTAGCACACGCACTCCCCTCAATAAGTAAGAGAATCTTTTTTCTATTGATCTGTGAAATTCCCCTCCAAATTATGTTTATAGTAGGCAGTTCATGTTACAATGTACGTATATGCTACATACATCCAATACTTTAGTCCAGCAGCGTTCACGCTTATTCAAGAAAAACCATGAATTGATAGTTCAAGCTACAGTGGTAGTATTTTTCATAAAGGTAACTCAAATTTGCCACCACCACTGCCGAATTTACTAGATAAAAAGAAGCAAGTATGGATGGCTGAGGTTAATGATTTCTCTAGGAATACATGTTTCAATTGTTTCTTATGGGAAAGAAAATAAGACCTGCCCATTCCCCAGCTGCTGGATGAAATTGCTAAAATTCGGAACAACTTAATAAATTTAGATCGAATTCTAACTTGCTTGCTTCAGGTACTGACCTTTTACGGGTGACATGCTCGTCCACTTGGTAAAGAGAGCTGGTATGATCATGTATACTTTTCATCCGTCTTTCTGTCAATGTTCCTTTCTTTGGAGTTAACTTGATGTAGTATTATAGGTATTCTATTACTGGTGGTACTCTTGAAGTTTTTAGATTAACTATATTCATTATTACGTAGGTATACTTTTCACAACTTGTCTCTTATTTTTATCACATTCCCATTTTACTTCGATTGAATCTTCAGCTGTCAAATGAAACTACAGGCTCACAGAACCTTTCCAATAACACGTTTTGGACAAGGTACTTTTTCCAGTTCGAAATGGTCGTAAAGGTAACGAATCAATAATGTCAAATGCTCGTCACTATTCCCCACGAGGAGATCTGCAGATCTTTCTGACATTTTCTTCGAAGCATTCCCACAAACCTACATTTCAAACCAAACCCCACTCTAAAAACTTATTTGGGGGATTTTCAAAAACAATCTTTTTATATAGGAATAGTAAGGGGTACATGTCTGAATTTTAGTCCCTCTAACTCCTATGATGCTACCTGTACGTATAATACATTCATACAGAGGTACATACATACATAAATACAAAATCGCATTGTTAGCCAGCTAGCAAGTCAGCCAAGCAGCAAGCAAGTCAACCTGGCGGGTCATCTTAAAAACTGAGGAAATATATGTTGACAGTTCGAGGTGAAATGTTGACTCACAATTTCTAATACATACATTGCCAGTAAGCCAGCCAGCCAGCCAGCCCGCAAGATCAACTTGATTGAAGAAACATATTTTGACAGTTTTCGCTGACGATTTATAAAATCTGTGAGTAGTTAAGGCACGTCAGACTATTAAGAGCACTCAGAAACGAGTGTGCAGTGAGTGTTGAGCTAAGGCAGTCTTGTTGTATAACCATCTGCTGTGTTCTATGAGGCCTTTGACATGATCTTGGTTGAGACTGGGTCATGTCTCTGTCATGCTTGGTACCAAAGGCGAGCTGTTGACATCCACAGAAACACGTTCGGTTTTCAGAGATATTCAGTTCCCCAAATTTCACAAAAAAATGTTTTCCTGTAATCTAAAGCAAGTAAAAAATAAACCGAGGCAGATTCTCTCAGAGTATGTTCTGCGGAACCCTGTGTTTCCACAAACACATTCTGATGTATTATTCGATAAAAGACAGCAATTACATATTCATATCGTTGCTTTTTTTTAAAAATTTCAACCTTTCAATTAGTATTTGTTTTTTTTATGAATAATCAAGAACTCTTCTCACAAAAATGATGGTAATAAAAGCGAAGAACCACTCTCAGATTGCAAAGGCTCCGGTAGAGCAATCTCATCTTCAAGCACAGGAAAGTCCCATTGATCATAAAAAGAAGAATATGCAACCAATGCATTTTCCCAAAAGTTACTTATGGTGCTGAAACATGGAACCTAACCAAAAGACAGACCCTCATCATAAAATCTATTTGGACAATCAAATGACGAAGGGCTGGTCATGTTGCAAGAATGGCAGATAACGGATTCACATCACGACTCATAACATGGATCCCAGAGATAATATTGGTAACCAAGGCTGGCAGAATACAAGATGGAAACACGACCTAATCAAGTTCAAAAAATACTTACGCCGCGACACCCATGATAGAGAGGTCTGTGGTATCATCAGGAAAGTCTATGTCCAATGATGGATGCTAAAAGAATGATAATGATTCTCATCTAAGGCAAGATGAACAGGACTTGAGTGTGTTGCTTGATTCGATAGACACTGTAGTTGCTATTCGAATCTATGTAAAAACAAAAAGTTTGGAAACTGACTTTGCCCCCGACAACATGGTATTGAAGACCAGCACATTAAAATCTCCACTTATTTGCGCACTGACAGAGTATGTATGTGTTTATGTACGTGTTTATATACGTAAGGTCTCTCTCTCTCTCTCTCTCTCTCTCTCTCACTATGTATATACATGTATCTCTATAAAATCTATCTATCTATCTTCATACATCGTTCGCTCTCTCTATATCTATGTAAAGTATATCTACATCTCTCGAAATATATATGAAGTTTTTTTCTCTCTCTCTCTCACTCACTCTCTCGCTCTCTTTCTCTCTCTCTCTCTCTATATATATATATACAATGCTCTTCCACGGGAATAGAGCACTCAGTGGGTGGGGAATTTTGTGTAAATAAATATATCGCTTACATTCAGCCATACTGACCCTCCAGTTACGTAGCCCAGGGGTAGGATATTGGACTTAGGGTCTGATGCGAAGGTTTCAATCCTGCCGGGTGGTACTGGATGGGATAATGGAAAGTCTATAGCCACACTGAAGAGATGTAATACATCGAAACAGCTGTTTCTGGATGACACTATATATATATATATATATATATATATATCATCATCATCATCATCATCATCAGTCTTTTAGCGTCCGTCGTTGGACATAGACCTTCCCCAGGATTTGCCACACTTCTCTATCATGGGCGTCACGGAGCCAGTACTTCCTGAACTTATCTAGTTCATCTCTCCATCTAATATTTTGCCGGCCTCGGTTGCGCATATGGTCTCGGGGAATCCATGTTGTGAGTCGTGATGTCCATCGATTGTCAGCCATGGACAATATATATATATATATATATATATATATATAATCTCTATCTCTCTCAATTATAAATTTCGTTGTGTCATTTCTAAACTCTTTGAAATTATCTGCCGTTATTACACAGTGAAAGTATCATTTGGTCTATTTGGAGATCAATTCAAATAGTTTCTAAATGATATAACGTGATTTATAATCACTTCTGTTGGATTATATATCCATTACTTGATCATTATGATGATCACACACACACACACACATATATATATATATATATATATATTCATATATGTTGATGGAAAAAATATTCATGAATTACATTATACACATAAAAATAATCTTCATTTTACGGTTAAAAACCGACATTTTATCATTTTCTGGTTGAATATTCACAGTTTTGTTTTGTAGACATCATCCTTCATCTTACTATAAAAAATGACAGAATATAAGTTCAATGTTGTCTTTCAATCTCTTGAACAAAATACTCAATCATCCTAACAAATATAAGTCGAAAGATAGGTTAAAACCATGCAAATGATTTGCTTTTTCCCCAGTCATAAATCTTCCTGAATTTCTTAGACGGAGTTCTAATGATATAATAGATCAACCAAAACTTTCATCAAAACTTTTAACATAGGTTTTTACAGTTTTTAAGTTGGTTGGCCAGTAATGGACCAAGTGAAACCAGTAGCCGACCCCCGAGTGACAATATCAGAGTTTGGGACGCCGAGATGAATGCCAAAGTCTCTTCTGTATAATATCTTGACTATCTTTTTTTTAATAATGAAACATCAGTCTATCCACATGATACCACTAAAAGTGTTGAAGAAATTATAATGAAATTTTGTAAAAAGGTTTGCAATGAGGTAAGGAATAGTTAGCTGAACTTTGGGATAGATCCAAGAATATTTTCGAATTCAATGATATTTTCCACTTTTTTCATACATCTGAAAATACCCTCATGAATGGTCTCAATGGGTTTTTAGGCTTATTCCATCACACGTAATAACGCAGGGGAATCATAATGGATAATCAATAACATCTGTATAAAATATCACCCAAATCCCAGATATCCTGGTAAGAGAGTAAGTTTTAAAGGGAGATTGGGATGACACCATGAGTCCTCACCCCCGGGTAACATTGACCATAGAGCCACCACTGGGGCTAGCTGGCCGGCATGTTGGATATTTATGTCTCATGGTAGAGGTCTGCTAATTAAAACATTTATTCCTTATCAAAAAAAAAATGACTTTTGTTTTTTTTGAAAATTACCCTTCGGATAAGTTTTTACTGCATGATTGAATTTAGAATGTAAGTTTATTGTAGATTGATCTTTTACTCAAAATTTGTGACTAGCAGCATCCAAGCTTGTTTCTTTTTAAGAATTTAGCCTTCTTAATGATCATTGTTCCATACACGACTCGGAAAGTACTTTATTTATTGAACGCCGCTTTTCACAATTTTTTAATGATCATCTTTGACACAGCAGGCTACCAAGAGACCTTGGCCAAGAGACTGTTTCAGTTGATTAACTAACCAGACCTGCTATATTATCTATCCACCTGAGGGAGGAGAGGAAAAAACCTGATATCCTAAACAAAAATTGATGGTTTTAAAGCTTTTTCAACTGCCAAAAAACCTCCCAACATTTCGTCTAATATATAAATAACTTATTTCAGTCAATTGAAGTTGGTAATATCTTGCATTCATGATTAACTGAGTTTTTCTGTATGTCGATTTTTTGACAACAAGATGCATAAGTCAGACGAGTGTGGATTTCAACGCAGTGCGACTGAACGAATCAAGAGGATTTGTGGTTTTTATAATATCGGAATGATTTTGAAAAGTACAGCCAAACCTCGTAACCTTTTGCACCAGTGAGAAATACTATCCCAGTTATAGATTCCGTCTTTCGCTGAGATAATCAATGGGCACCCGGTAAAGATGCAATTTCAGAATATATATATATATATATATATATATACATATATATATATATATATATATATATTCATATATATATATTCATATATATATACAAATATATATATATATATATATATATATATATATATATTTATATATACACATATATATATATTAATATATATATATATATATATATATATATATATATGCACAAATTCGCATTAATTCAGATAAAAAAACTTCAAAACTTGAAACCATTTTTCAAAATTACATGCTTTTCTGCTCGATAACTGCGGAATTACTTGAGTGTTTAATATTTTAACATAACTTGGATAAGCAAAATAAAATTAAGAAAATGGCAATATATCGAATTGAAAATTGCTGGTTAGGGATAGAATGATATGTATAGCGATGCTTGATTCACGTTCGATTAGTTGGTGTACCCAGAAGCAATTGTCTAATTGTAGCCAGTCTTATATATATATATATATTCCAACCGGCAAATGAAAATTTTGTTAACTTGTTTGTAAATAAGGCGTTCCGTTGCAGAAACAGACCACTGGAATGAAAAGACTCGACACAATCTATCCGTCGTGTTTAACGAAATACATATATATATGAACACGGACACGAACCAACAAACACACCCCCCCATATATATATATATATATATATATATATATATATATATATATATATATATATATATATATATATATATATATATGTATAGATATATAGAGAGCGAACGCTACATGAAGATATATATATATATATATATATATATATATATATATATTCATATATATTTCGAGAGATGTAGATATACTTTACATAGATATATAGAGAGCGAACGATACATGAAGATATATATATATATATATATATATATATATATATATATATATATATATATATATATATATATATATATATATATATATATCCTTTTAACATTTAGAATATAAAATATCAACCTCATTTTCAGAATGTTCGAGCAAGATTTTTCAGATCACTAAAATGGTTCTGTTGATGATAATTTCTGCTATGGTGGGGAGTTTGAATTATTTCAATTGAATCGAAAAACTCTGAATTTTTAACGATTACTGAAAAAAATCGAAATAAATTGAGCTGTAGGTGGAATTTCAAACGGAATTTCAAACGGATGTGGACAATTAAGGTGTTATATTTCTCTTATGAGCAATAGAAGTGCCGATTTTATCAGGTGTAGGATGTGGTAAGGTTTTAGACAATTATTTGCTTCATATCCCGATTATTCTGTATGCTGTTTGAATGAAAACGCACTCACACACACAGACACACACACACACACACACACACATATATATATATACACACACATATATATATATACATATATAATTACACAAAAATTATGAAAAAGTGCTCTCTTTTCTAGTGTAACATGCGTTTCTATTGTATCTTTGGCCTATGTCAAGGGTGACAATGGTGATCACAGTTCTTAACAGCCATTGCTGCGTTAGGTAAGATAGCTATTAGAGAATGGTTCTCCCAAATATTAACTGACTCATTCTATTATCTGTCAACCATTGTAGCATACCAGCGATGTGATATTACGTCAAAATTATCTTGGAGAAGACAAAGCACAGGAAGAGATGGGTTCATACATATGCGCAGAATGAGCCAAAGCAGACTCAGTCTAAATCCGAACTCTGCTCTCCTATTTCATCTTTCATATAAGTTACATTCACGCAGTTTTGCCAAACACAGTTTCTTATTTACCGCTAAAACTGTCTTTTAGATGATTGAAATCGGTGATCTTTTCCATTTCCAGCTGAATTTATGAATATATGACAAAGACATTTCAAGTAGGAACTTGGCAACTTTTGATTCAGCTGCAACTCGAGCAGACCCATATCGTGAAATAAATGAAGAAATGGACGTCGTGCAGGGTTCGAATCAACATCTACTAAGGAGCAACTCACACGTGTCTCAGCTATTTTCAACTGAACTAACGGTACTGTTGCAAAGCAAGATTCTATGACACATACTCGTATTACTAATTTCTCTATCCTTTGATCGTAGGCACACACACACACACTCACTCAGACACACTCAGACACACACACACACACACACACACACACACACATATATATATATATATATGTATGCTCATTTATTGCTAATTCATCAAATTTCTTAACTATGTACAAAGAAGGACTTATCAATAAACGTTGTACATTCACTTTTATTAAAGTTACCAAATTCAATTGGCTATCGTAGATTTTTATCGGATAAATTGGAAAATGAATCGGCCCGATGTAGCCATCAAATGGCTCATTTAGTAAGCCTGTATTCGCTCCGTCGTACATTCCGAAATACTCGAGGCGCTACTCAAACTTCCAGGGTATTAAGGGATGAGATAGTTTCCTTATAGGAAAGAGTGTGAAAATTGAGTTCTTTTTTTTCCTGCCTAAGTGATTTCGATTGAAAACACATGAGAAATGCTAGGTAAGTCGGATGAACAGATTGATCAAAATGCTTAATCGCATGTGTCCATATCCATATTGATATCTATATTTTTTATTTTTTCTATCAATCTATCTACACACACAAACACTCACATCTATAACACACACACACACACACGCGCATTCACATTCATAATGTGCACATACATACACACAGTTATAGCATACACACACATGTACATACACATTCATAACACGCATATGCACACATGCATTAACGACACACACATTCACCCACATATATAACACACACATTTATAACACACACGCACATGCATTTATAACACACACATAGACACATATTTAACATACTTTTATGTCACACACAGATACATCTCTCTCTCTCCCTCTCTCTCGCTTTCTCTCTCTCTCTCTATATATATATATGGTGTAAAAGAGGCAAGCAAACTCAGTATATACATTTAATTTTTTTTCAAATTGGCAGTAAAAATCATACATTTTTCAAAAAGAATGTTCCAATGTTGGTGGTTCTTTCGACCATCATTGGTAATCACCAAGAAAATGCAATTGTGGTATTTAAAGAGTAATTAGTGATTTTTTCAGAATTTCATATTTTTTTTCAAGTGGATTCTCTTTTTAACAAGCCTAATCATAATAACATCTGTTTGAATTTGTAACTGAAACCAACGCTAACTGAAAAAAAATTACCAGAAAAATTATATAGATAGGTTGTCAGTTATGTTTAATCATCATCATCATCATCATCAGTCTTTTAACGTCCGTCGTTAGACAGAAACCTTCGGCAGGTTCCGCCACATTTTTAATCATGGGCGTCACGGAGCCGGTATTTTCTGAATTTGTCTAGTTCATCTCTCCATCTTGTCTTTGTCTGCCTCACTTTTGCATGTTTAATAATATATTTTTAAATGAAAGATTGCTGCCTCATTATACTTATATATATATATATATATATATATATATATATATATATATATTGTGTCAACTGGACGGTCAGTAAGTCTGAATTTAAGCGATATATTTATTTACCTTAAATTTCCCATCCACCAGAGTGCTCTATTTCCATGGAAGAGCATTGCATAATGCTTACAATGGATCAGTTACCTCAGTTAAAGAGTGCCCAACCCTGAATAGAGGAACGTTAATTTTTGTGTCATCCACAGACAGCCGTTTCGTTGTATTAGAACTCTTCAGTGTGGCTAAAGACGATCCATTATCCCATCCAGTACCACGAGGCAGGATTAATACACACACACACACACACACACACACACAATATATATATATATATATATATATATATATATATATATATATATATATATATATATATATATATATATATATGTATGTATGTATATATACTCCTCACTATTGTGGCCAAGTGCCCGAAACTCGCTATTTTTTGTAAATACTGATATAGGGGTGTTTTGCAGTGGACAAACGTTTAGCAAGCCAATCTAGCAGATCGTTGCTACAATGTAGTGAGTTTGATCCTCTTTGAGGGCTCCAGGCTTATGGCCTTGTGCCAAATTAAGTTAAACCATAGTAAATAGCTGAATCTTCACGTAATTGCCGATTGATCCGTGTTTCATGTGATTTTTAGACAAAAGCAGCGATCGCTCAATAAGAGTTTTCTTTTATCGACTGTCGATAAGGAACAATGGGAAGAAAGGCAGTAGGTAAAATGAATGACCCAACGTGATTGGGGCCTTTCTGTACAGAGTTGTTGGCACCCGACCATTTGGCTCCACTGGGTTAAGAATATACTCAGGGAAGAAACTCTTTGAAATTATAAAGGTTGGGGGAAAAAATGATCTCTTTCAAAATTCTTCCCTGCAAATACAGATTTTAAAGAGTGGGAAAAAATGAGAGGGGATAGAAGGAGAAAGGAAAAGGGAAGGAGAGAGATAGTAAGAGAGATAGAGAGAGAGAGAGAGAGAGAGAGAGAGAGAGAGAGAGAAAGAGAGGGAGAAAATAGTTTCTAAAGAGTGAAAATAAAGAAAGAGAAAGGGGGCAAGGATATATAATATATATATATATATATATATATATATATGCGTGTGTATATATGAGTGTGTGAGACAGAGAGACGGATGTGAAAAGATACGAAAAACAAGGAAAATAGATTCGAGAGAGAGAGAGAGAGAGAGAGACACACACACACACACACAGACAGAGACAGACAGACAGACAGACAGACAGAGACAGAGACAGAGAATGTGAAAAGATTTGAGAAAGGAAAAGTAATAAGGAGAGGGAAGAAAGATAAAAATTGTGATCGCTGGAAAGTTTTAAAAAAAGAAAATATGAACAAATGCTGCTTGGCACAAACTGAGTGAACAATTCAGCATGAACCTACATTGTGTATTGAACCATCATTAAATACGAAGATGGGGTTTCAAAAACATAAAGAAGTCTTTTCTGAACATAATAAAGAGTTAAAGTTGAAATGCTCTGCCCTTGCTGCTAGTCCTGATCATACATACATACATACATACATACATACATACATAACCGGTTAGTTATACAGCTAAACCAACTTGAAAAATAAAGAAACCTACGTAGACATAAAATTGGAGAGACGGTAGGGAGACAAGAGGAAGAAAAGCAATTAGGTGAAAGATAAACGAGACAAAACGAAAGAAGAAGAAGAAGAAGAAGAAGAAGAAGAAGAAGAAGAAGAAGAAGAACAACAACAACAACAACAACAACAACAATAACAACAACAACAAGAACAAGAAGAACAAGAAGAACACGAAGAAGACGAAGAAGAACAAGAAAAAGAAGAAGAAGAAGAGAGGGGTAAAGAGAAAAAGAGAACAGATAGAGGAAGTGGGAAGAGTATAAAGTGAGAGGAACGAGGGAGACTAAAATAGAAAAATATGATGAAGGAGAGAAGAAAGAAAAGGAAGGAAAAGAGAGAGAAGCTAACTAAGGAGAAAGGACGTGAAACAAAAGAATGGAAAAAATAGGAAAGGAGGTGGTAAAAAAATAAAGTTAAAAAATGAATAGATCATTTAAAAAAGAAAACTGTTGCGGTGATCAATTAAACATCTGGGAAAAGAAGGATCAATAAATAAGTAAACTCTCTCGCATCCCGTTGGGCAATAACTACTGAAAAAGTCTGAATCTTCAAAAAGCGAGCAGGAATGCTGCTGGACATAAACTAAGGGATCAATCGAGCACTAAAATCCTATTTTGGGGAGGAAATTAAAAAAACAAAACAAAATAACGGTTTTTTGTAAACATAAAGAGTGAATGTTTAAATTTTGCAGCCTTTTAGTTCCATCAATACAGTCTGTACGCGCAACACACATATCAGTTGCCCTGGACAAATGGACTGATAGATGCACTTAAAAACTGATGAAACGTATGTTGAAAGTTTTGGTTTCTTTCTCCTTCTAATTCCGCTACTTTCAGATAAAAAGAAAACGCGAGAAGATATTAAGTTTTTTTAAGCAACAAATAATGTACATCTATAGAGATCATTAATTAGCTGAAATGATAGCCAAAATTAGTAAAAAGTTTTTTTTTATTGAAGTGACGTTATCTCAGATATACCTCACTTTTCAAAAACCCTGTATTATTTCTACGAAAACCATACAGCAATTTCCCCTACTATTGGGAAAGGCAAAAAAATCTTGAGCTTTCTCTGACGCATCTATCTCTACGGGTTCAAACCCTAGATGCTACCATCCATATTTCCATTGTCAGGTAGTATATGTCCGTTCAGTAGATGCTACCGGTAGCGGTGTTAACAGACACAACCATGCTATCCTGACGTCTAGACACTTATCTGTCATGTCTTTCAAGACTGACACACCTGATGAATTTATTTTTTGAATAAAATTTCTTTTATCAAAATAAAGGTCTGTTCAAAAGAAGATCAGGCTACATACAAGCAAATATCAAATGCAATTAAAATGTTTTTGCTTCAAACTTGTACTTGTCGAATGGATTGATAGAAACACAGATCAATATAATATGTGAGTGAAACATTTTCATAAAATATCGATCGTATTAAATGCATATAAAACCATAAGACTTGAACCTGTCATTAAGATAGTTACAAGTCCCCAGGAAAGACGATATCATACACACTCACACACAAAGAATATCAGAACTTTTGATGAGATGTTCTCAATCATCACCAGTGGCAACAGCATTAGCATTCAGCGTCCGTCGTTGGACATAAACCTTCCCCAAGATACGCTACACTTCTATATCATGGGCCTGGCAACGCTAATATTTTCTGAACTAAGTTCTAACAGCATACATTACATTGTCAGTCTCTTGGGATCCACATTGCAGGTTGTGAGGTCTAGCGGTTGTCTATCATACTTGCTAATTGACCAGCCTCTTGCCATTTGAGTTTTCTAATGGATTCTATGATGTACCAGACTCTTGTTTTATCTTTAATATACTTTGCCGTATTGTGATCTCTCTATGTGATGTTGAGTATGACCCCATCTTGTACACGTTGCAAAGTTCTCAGTTTGAAGCCTTATCTGTTGGTTAGGTTCCATGTTTCCATCCCCGTAGTTGACTATCGGGAAGATAACCTCTTCTTTAAAGGACTAATTGGATTGTTTTGTTCTTGAATCTTGGGCTCCGTTTAAAGAAAGCTTGCCAAACTAGAGTGATTATTTGCTAAATGTCTTCTTCTTTTGAGAAAACTGCACATCTGACTTGCAAGCTAGCATTTTCACTTCGATTTTCCTGAAGCTTTCATGATCTCTAGAAGAATGGCATAGTTACTGGGGACTGTATCGGAAAACAATTGAAGAGTTTTGGAAAGAAAGTTTTATAAATTGATTGATAAAAAAACAACACGTTATTCATCCTTGAGCAAAGAGAAACGTCTCGATGGAGAAAAAAAAAAGACACACAAAAAAAAAAAACTCTGCTTCAATCATTTCACTGTTTGAAGTTTTCTGTTTATTCTTTTACTGAGAAAACAATTACTGGTATTTGAACAGCTGATTATCTTAGGATAGATGTTTTTCTTGATCAAACTGAAAAGGCGTCAATACTTCAATTTGAAACTTGGAACACACAAAAAGGAACTACAGGAGGGATCAATCTGAAATTGATTGCATATATATATATATATATATATATATATATATATATGTATATATATATATATGTGTGTGTGTGTGTGTATGCATTAGTCTAGTTATATGCATTTGCTTATGTATACGTATATATATATTTGCTTGTATTGTGGATGTGAAGTGATCAGACGGAGAGTAGATGAAAAAAACAAAGAGCTTTACACTCCACGTTCGAATCGTCATTTTCATCATCATGTGTATTTTCACAGACACACACACACACACATACACACACACACACACACACATATATATATATATATATATATATCAAACTAACAAATATGTGCCAGAACATTGAAATCTGATGCTACCTATGCCTATATGAGGAATTAGAGATTCTCACTTTCATGAAAAAGACAAACTTACTAAATATAAAAAAATGAAGTGGCACTAAAATATTGGCACCACAAGGAATTTCTATTAGTAACATAATTTAACTTCCCTCATAAAGTTATACAAAATTAACCACCATAAGTATGTTATTTTTCTCGTTATCGTCATTGGTAATATTGGTAACAGAGTTATTATCCACATTATGAGTAGTATTATTGTACCCCTAGTCACTTTGAGAGCAACCTAATCATGTTCTCAGAATTATCTTAGATATATAGATGTGAAACCACCAATAATTTCCAGAGAATCATAAATAATTAAGTAGTATCCTGCAAAGGTGAACTTTAACACTAGGGGCTAGATAAAAGTAGGAAGATGCACTCCCTGAGAGGAACCATATCACAAAGAGCTGATCGATTAACAACACACAGATGAATAAAATGTTTAAAACATCACAAGTAACTCATTGAAACTAACCAGGAATCCACTCCCCCATGAATGATAAAGTACTGTAAAAATCAACAACTGAACAAGGAAAAAAAAATATATAGAGTAAGACGAGAAGAACAAGCCTCCAACGACGTCCCAAATAGGGATCAAAGAAAATAGCCCCTGAAAGGGTAAAAACTCAAACGGGTATGTGTATCTCTAGTTTCACTTGACTTGATGGTAGATGTATCAAGTATTTTATAAAGAAAAAAAACACCGCACATTGTATAATGAATTAATGATTTTTACGTCGGTATATATATATATATATATATATATATATATATATATATGTATAGTCCACAAGTTTTAACCCTGAATATGTATCAGTTAATTATTTGTAAATTTGTGGTAATGTACTCACATAAATTGCATTCAAAACATAACACATATTTTGAAATAATTGAATGAAAAGACGTCAATTTTGAATTTTTCCTGTGCATTTAGTGTCTGAAGCTACTTTTCAATGAGATATTTCTCACAGAATTAGATCTAATGATAGTTTGTGCGAATTTTTCTTGTTAGGAACATTAGATGCTCACCATGTAACCGTTTCAGGAAATTAAAAACAAAACAGTAATATTAACATTACTCCACAGCAAACACTATCATCTCTTCGGATATGATTCGCACACATCCACACACACACACGCACACACACACACACACACACACACACATATATATATATATATATATGGCTTCCAAATCATCAAATTAAATATATATCTTCAAGTGGATGATTTTACAAAAAAATCTCATTTATTTTCATATATTTATTTCGGATTATACCTAGATGTAGTTTTGCAACGTCGTCAGACCAGATTCAAATTAAATGTCGCAGTCACATCAAAGCGCAATTGGAAGCATATGAAAATTATTCAGTTTTTTCCAAAATTCATTTAAAAGTATATACCCCCTGTGAAGGATACATATGTTTCTATACGATGACTCAGCTTGAACGAAGTTCCGGGAAGATTTCTTCGTCTTTTCCAGTCCTGATGGCCTGCGAAATTAAGTTTTGGGGTGAAGTGTGTCATGTGCACCGCTGGTCCCTACTTTTTAGAATTCTATATGCCATGACCCACTGAGATGGAGAGACGGGATCAAGTTCTATAGGTCGTTGGTTGCCCGAGACTACCATTGAAGCCTTCCGCCATCAATTGGTTCGTATTCCGTCCTTATTGCTG
>OY735226.1:40472965-40605465 GCA_963457665.1 Thysanoteuthis rhombus | reverse complement strand
CTGTTTGCTCTGATATTTTACCAACATCTGGAGGGAAAATAAATGGTTCATGCCTTTGAAAATAATCCTGTTGATCGTGAAAAAAAGGGTATACAACTAGTGTATTCTCCCGACACTCAGCAAGGATGATGAAACACAGAACCTGGGTTGAAAAAAAAAACAGCAAAAAACAAACAAACAAGCAAAAAACTAAATGCGTCTAGACCCATACAAAGGTACCAATTTAGTATAATCCCTCAAAAAGAAAAATATTCGCAGACATAATGAGATAGATAGATAGCCAGAATCACTTCAAAACTGAATAAACCAATGTTGACTTCGTTGAAAGAATTGGTCGATGGTTTCTAAACCCCAAATAATTCAAGGTTTTGTAATTAGAAAAAAAAGTCTTTGTCTTTGAACATTGAATCAATATTTCTTGACCGTAACATCGGAAGATCAAAGTTATTCTAATAAGGAACATCGCAAAGTCTCTTATCATAAGGATGAAGATGTAGGATTGATCATTTCAAGTCGGCAGATGCAGACTCCTTTGATGTATTTTAATTTAGAAAAAAGAAATTCTAGAAAAGCTAAGTCCGATCTAAAAATATCCGATCTAAAACCTCTTAGAGACATACGCCTTTTCTTGTTCCACTAATCATTATTCTCCTACTTGTTTTAAATGTAGACATCTTCGTTTTTGACTGTCTCTCCTGAGAATGGTCTTGAAAAGGATTTTGAAAGTTTATGAGAAAGAGTTAGAGGGCTTCAGTTGTCAGTAGAAACGTATAAACAATCCACAAATGAAATGCAAGGCACATGCACACACACACATATATATATATGTGTATATATATATATATATATATATATATATATATATATATATATATATATATATATATATATATGTATATAAATATATATATATTCATTTATGTGTGAGTGTGCGTATATATATATATATATATATATATATATATATATATATATATATATATGCTCGAACACTTTAAAGCTTTAAACTCTAAACATTAAAAAACTTCCAAAAATCTATTTTGTGGCACATCAGACAATTATTTCTTAACATCTGTGAATACAATTTCTGCAATTCCCTACAATGTTTTCTCCTGGTTCTACGTATATTTTCTTATTATGGTTTGTGTAGATTTTCTATTGTTTCGATCAGCTATTTATAAAAAAAACATAGTTATATTGTCATGGCACCCCAGCAATGTTGTTTGAATACCCCCCATTCAGCTATGTTTCGATATACAGCTTATGTCAAACGCATAGTTTGCTATCGTATATACAGTAATACGTGAATTGTATATGGATATCATTTTATAATAAATATCATTCATTCTTCAAGACAAGGCTTACTTACGTAGTTTACACAAAGAACGTATTTAACGCTTGACAATCATGGATTGAATACTGGGACTCTCGGCTTATTGTAAAACGAATGCATAGGGAATGCAGTCCCGTCGAATTATGCTAAGTATCCTTTGGAGACAGGCCTCCTGTCTTTTTTACAGTGTCCAGGATTCTGAACCGTACAGAAGGATGGAGTGATAGACTGCTGAGCAAACAGGGATATTTGTGCTGATGGTGAGGTCCTCATTGTTTTCGAGTCACCATAGTAGGCTGAAGCATTGCGGATACGTTTTCGGATCCTCACTGCCAATGCGGCAGTCTGAAGTAAGGATGATGCCAAAGTAGATGAAGGAATTGTTATCCACCAATGGACTGGCATTTTAATTAACTTCTAATGATCTTCCCTCTGGATCCCATTCTCTTATTCCATCAACCGTCCTTCTCTTCAACAGATTACTAAGTCCTTTTTTGAGATCACCATCGGCCATCTCGATGCATTCTCCTTAATCCCGCTCACAGTCTAAAATCTCATTTAGAAATACCAGACCAGGATGAGATCGTGTGCTACCCAGGAACAAAGCACGAGAATTACTTGCTCAGTCATTATGAATGCAAAAGTCGAAAAGTACCAAGTTAACTCAATGGTGTCTCACTACCAACTGGAGGATCAGTTCTTGCTTTCACAGTAAGGTCCTTTCTGATTGGTTATCAAGTAACACCAAGATTGTGCAACCGTTTCTCGAGATATTCAAACGTTTTTGATTATTTCCGATAACACACCTTTCATAGATTTCAAGTAACCGTCGACCAGAATTGTTTTTTCAGTTTTCAAGTTGGCCTGGCTAACTGACTGACTGTTTATATGTATGTCATGTGTACAGACCTCATTCGAGCCAGAGGGCTGAAAACTTGAACATATACTCCCTATGTCTACAAAAACGTTTTCTGAATACTTCATAAATAGTTTTTTCTTGAGTGATCAATTCATGATCTAAGTTTATGCTAAATTGATTCCTTAGTTGTTATTCAGCATCATTTCCGCTTGTCTTCTTTTTTAGTGATCACCACCCAACAAAAGGCGAACAAAATAACTCATTCATTAATCATCAATTTTTCAAATTCTTCAACTGATCACTCCTTATTCCACATGCTGCCAAAAGACGTTAGTCACGTAACGGTGCCTGCTGAGTGACAAACCAAACCTGATTTTTTTTTCAATCAATTCTACTTTATCTGTAGTGTACTGAGTTTGATTCGCACCGGGTGCTTCATTGCTGTAACCTTACGTCTAACTAATCTAAGCTTTGTTAAACTATTTGTGAGCGTGAACCTTCACAATTCTCAATATATTCGTCTGTTGAATACGTTTAAAATCCCAGTTCTCATATCGAAGATCTCATTTTGTTTTGAGTTTTTGATCGATAAGAATTAGCTTTTATTTTAGGGTGAAAGAATAGTGCACAATTTGTATATATGAGCAAGCATCAAATAACCATATTTGAACGATATCTCAGTCATAGACATTAGCCTTAGCAGCATGGTGATGAACTTCGTAGCTCTCTCATTCTGGTATGTGAGGCTTTCAAGAATTTTCATCTATAACAGTTAATCAAAACATTAAATGTCTATCGTTTTGAATCAAACTTGTATAATTATATACCAAGGCAGAGAAAATTCCTGAGGTGGATGAATTGGCTGGGCTGGGTTTGGCTTTATAACATGTCAAGTAACGTGCTATAATAGTCAGATAAAATAATTTTCTGTCCATCGAATTATTGCAGTGCGTACATACACGCAAATAGACAGAATTTTCTTCAATTGTAGTTTGTTTATATATATATATATATATATATATATATATATATATATATATATATATATGCGGTACAAATCAGGCTAGCAGTATAATATAATATAATTATATATCAATAATATAAAGCCACTTCTGAGATGTAATGGATTTATTTCATGGAGTGCTCAATACATACAACATTTACTCATGGAGTTGAGTTGTTTTAGAGTAGAGCTAGAAATAGGTAGTAGAATGTGGATTCACTACACAAACTAGCTCATGTTTCAGCCCTCCCTGGGCCTCATCAGGCGAATGATTTTCTATGTTTTTTTTTTTGTCTATTTATTGGGAATTTGGTGAGAATGTTGTGAGTGTTGTAGTGGGTAGTGTGGGGATATTCATTTTGTCAAAGGGGTTTGAACTCCATATAGGGGCCATTCCTGCAAAGATGCTTAGTAGAGGTCTGGGAGTAATTTCTATTTTAACCTACGTATCTTGGAATTGGGTTTTATTGCCCCTGTTGGTGCCTTTTGTAGCTCTAGTGGATAGTATTAATCTTGATGTTTCATAATGTGTTTGGGTATGTTTAAAGATAAAAGATGGTGATGGTAAGTTTTTGGGATCAAGGACATTGGGACGAATTGTATACTTTACTTTATGATTTATTGATGTTGTTTCATGTTGATTAAAAGAAATTTAGAGAGGTGCCTGCAATGTATTATGGTCTCATTCTTTCTATTTAGTAGATGTTCCTTGTTTTTTTTCGTGATTTTGGAAATTTAGAATTTCAAATTTTTCATTAAGGCAGAGATTGCATGAATTTTCTAAATTTTCGCATGTGTTGGATTGTCTAAGAATTTTCCACTTAACTGTTGGCTTGTGGTTCAACTAATTTGTTTAGCGAATCCACAACCTATTATATATATATATATATATATATATATATATATATATATATATATATGTGTGTGTGTGTGTGTGTGTGTAATTATGAATTGCATCTTATTGAAACTCTATTACAATCATTCCTTCAGTTCATATATCCATTTCTTAAGAATAAAAATGCTTTGGTTGAAAAAAAAAACAAAAAAAAATAAATCGTGCAGATATAGACCACGGATAAACAAAATGAGAATTTGGTGTTGAAATAGTTATTTGAGCATTTGGATTACCTTGGCTTTATGGTCAGAGCAACACTACATTTAAGTGACTACCCTATCGGTTGCAGGTTCAATTCCTGCTGCTGCCCCATTTACTTTAATTGTTAACCCCTTTTACGTTTTTAGACGAAATGATATATTCACCGTGTAATGACGGGAGTGGATTTAAAATAGAATATCTGTAAGAAACAAATAGAGGAAATATAGATCATGAATAAACAATATCAAAATTTCGCGTTAAAACAGTTATTCGAGACTTTGCGATGCCGCCAGCTATTTAACTAGCTCAATGGTACGAGCAAAGTTACGCTAACACAACTTATTATCATCCTATCTGATCACATATCCATTTCTCAATAATCATTTCTCTCTCTCTCTTTCACACACACACACACATATATATATATATATATATATATATATATATATATATATATATATATATATATATATATATATATATATATAAACTACTATCGAGGAGAAAAAATCCTTATATGTACTTTAATATTGAAAAACGAAACGCTATTTTTGTCATTTAATGTCATTTTACTTTTTTCATTTACTTTATTCTTTCATTCATTCTTATATTTATATATGTATGTGTGCGTGCGTGTATGTGTATGTGCGTGTGTGCGCACGTGTATGTGTGTGTATGTGTGTGCACAAAATAATACTCTTCTTGTCCAAATCATACGTATTCATGTATTTATCTTATGTAAGTAGCACAGGCACATTTCTTGAGTAATATTGAATATCAAGAAGAAAAATGAATTCATCTAAATTTTGATTGGATTAGAAACTTTCGCAAACCTTCAGCCAATAATCGGAGTAATTCTGTCCCTCAGTCACATCATGTAAATTAATTTTTCCTCAAGATGTGATCTGATTTTTGTAGGAGTCAATTTATTCACACGTTATATTTCGCTGCTGGAAATGAATTTCTGGGTATCTGCCAAAATCTTTTCCGTATTCAGTTTTTACAATTTAACTCTATCGTAAATATATAAATCGCTCAAATACAAGCCAACGTGTTGTGATGCAGTTTTTAATTTATGCATAAGGTCAGATTCATTGGTACACAACATAACAGTAGGGAACACACTAAAAAGCCTCATAGGTTAGCTGTTTCCAAAGTTCAGTGATTGGGGGATCCCTTGTATATGCAAGATATGTCTTTATTTCCTTAGTCTTGGTCTCTGCGATTAGCTTGCTAATACTTACTCTACCTAGTACGTCATATATAGATATCTTTTGATTCAACTTAGTTGAGACAAGGAACCCTTATCGTAGTTGATTCAGGAAGGCTCAAACTCATTAATTTGCGAAAATGTCATTTTCCCAAAAACCACATCCGAATTTCAGTTGTTTTTCTTTTTTTTTTTTCATACTGCTATTGATTTGGGCCATTTTTTGCTCTGGCATCGAATAATAGCGCCTTTGCAAGTAAAGAGTGTGCTTTCGGCGAGAATCAAACCTGTACATAAAAATAATCGAACTCAAAGGCTACAAACTTGACAGAATTCAATGGAAATAAAGTGTTACAATACTTCATCCGATGATGGATTGAATATGGATAGATGCTGACGGAATAAAACTGATAGTTTCGCAGATTCTATGCCCATCATCTTTACATCAGTCTATTTCGTATGATGGACAATATATATCTAACTTTGTTTTCAACCATTTCAGATACTTGTATATATTCAACTTTGTCTTTTCTTTGCGTTGTTGTTGAGGAGTGAGAAAAGGCATTGCACGTTTTTTCTTGTGATTTTTATTAATAACACTTAGCGCTACATTCCATCGCTACTCAATTACGTTGTCTGCCAGAGCAATTGGTTTTCGTTTTTTACTGGGATCATCTCAGTAATCATAAGTGCCTTTCCGCTCCTCTACAGACTTCCTGGCTCTTGGACTATGCTAGAAACCGTCAACCAGAACTGTCACCAAATCTGCCAACATAAATTTCTAGTTGGTCCAGTTGGTTATTTATGTATAATGCGTACAGACCATAGAAAATAAGCTATAGGGCTGACATTTTCAACCATGAATCCTTTTCATGCCAAGGAAAGCGTCTGCTCGGAAAGTGTAAGGGTTAGCAGAAGGTCCTGGTTTTCGATTCCTGGTTTGAGCGGAGAGTGAGGAAAACTCACTAGGTCAACTATCCCTGTGCACTCGGCAGTGGGAGTATCCGTTGGGTAGACTTGCAACCTGTCAAGGGTGTCGTCACAGAAAACTTGAAGATATAAAGTCCGGAACTCGACTTGACTTGAGGTTGTCTGTTAAGACACATTATGCTTCAACTTCACGTTTACATTCCTAGGAAAAACGATTTTTTTTATTGAGAATTCTCCTTATTAAATTGTTGTAGAGGTTTCGATTTGCAATGTAAGTTTGTGCTAAATTGATTCCTTTCATCGTGTGCTTGCTTGTTTTTGAAAAATTCAAACTGTTCTTAGTGATCCTGACCTATTCATCGATTGAGTACCCTTTTTTACAATTTTTTAATTGATTACCCCCAACCTGACATGCTACCGAAAGTTGTTGGTAATGTGACGGTTTCTATTTCTGTTTTCGTCTTCTTTCCCCCGTCAGTACCAGTTTCCAAAGTTAGTCTTTTGACTCTTGCCTTGTTTGTAGATGCGCTAGCATCTCTAACACCACTTGCCGTCGCTGATTGATGTACCAAAATATGAGTTACGTCCCTTGCTCAGTGATATTAATGTAGATATTGGTGAGTTACGTCCTTAATCTTAGAATTTGTTATGTCGATGATATTCAGTATGATAAGTAACATTTTATTTGATTCATAGTAATAGAATATTTTTTCATAAATTGAGCAATATTTTGTTTAAAAAGATCAAAGTTACTAATGATTTACTAATAATATCATATATTTCCTGAAATCTTACATATTTCAAATAAACTAAACGTTTTGTTAGACGTTTCAAGAATCAATTGTATATGTAAAATGAAGATAGAGTCGGCCACTCTGACTTCCTAGATCTCCACAGATGAAAAGTAATAAAGCATCTATGGTCTGACTTTCAGGCTCATTTTCTCCTGTCAGTACCAGTTTCTGGAGTTAGTTTCAAACTTTTTACTTTTGCATCGTTCTTGAACTACTTCCCGTCTTTTTTCGCTTTTTCCTTTTTTGCTCAACCAATATATTCACGTTCGAGTCGTTTTCGTAATTTCGTCGACTGTGATATTTGGACTAAGAAAGTACTTAATTGAGTCAATAATTATGTCGCCTGATAATGAAAAAAAATTGTATTCCACAAGAATTATTTTCAACATAATATCCCTAACAGTCAATGCACTTGATTCAGTAGTGAAAATTGAGTGACATAATACGCTAAAGATTTTAGATAAAAATACAGATGGAAAAATTCCAGGTAGGACTGCAAACTTGTTGATCCGTGTTTATGTATATATATATATATATATATATATATATATATATATATATATATATATATATATATATATATATATATATATATATATATATAAGGAAATAGATGTATGATCGGGCTGAATAACTCTGATTGCGTTATATTTTATTGGAACCCTTGTTTGAAATGATCCATGCTATAAACCAATATCGTTTAGCTCAATGGTAAGAGCAACGCAAAGTTGAAGTTGCTACCCTATCGGTCGCAGATCTGATTCCTGCTGTATCCCCTTTTCCTCTATCTACATTGAAGTGATACATTGGCTGTGTTGTTACGGGATATCATTTCGAATCATTCTCAATGTAACATTTCGTAATCATTCTATTGGATCATATAACCATTTCTCAATATATATATATATATATATATATATATATATATATATACACACACACACACACACACACACACACACACATATATATATATATATATATATATATATATATATATATATATATACATACATATATTTGTACGTATATATGCATATCTATCTATGAAAGTACACACATACATGTACATGTAAATATCAATATATATATATATGTATATACATATATACACACACATATAAGTAATGGATATTCATGTATATTTATATATATATATATATGCATATATACATAGGTAAGTAAGCAAACACACATGCAAACACACACACATTAATTAAGAGCAGCAATCTTTCCTCAAGTTTAGTTTCAGACTATATATATATATATATATATATATATATATATATATATATATATATATATATTTATATATATATACGGATATATACACGTACATAGATACAACGGTAAGTCAGTAGCTTAGCGATGAATCAAACATTTATATCACAAATACAAATACATATATGATTTAGTGTCCTAGAGATGATCCTCTGCATTATTTCATACTTTCCCTTCCTGTTGACTCCAGCTTTTGACAGCCATACAACATCTAATTAGATTCATTTGCATATAAAAGACATTTCAGATATTCTCCCACTACAACCGCACTTTGCCCTCTAAACTCATGACCGAAGAACCTTAAAAGCCAGATGCCAAAATCAGAACTGTTAGAAACTGTCAACTACGACTGTCACTAAAACTTTCAACACAAGTTCCTTCAGTTTTTAGGTTTGCTGGTTAGCTATCTTTGTATTTATCATGCGTGGAAACTGCACCAATGTGAATAAGGCAGTATGAATTTAATATTTAGTACTTATTTCGTCCGGAGATTGTTTTTTGTTTTTGTTTTTTGAACCCTCTTAAATTGGTTTATTAGTTGGTTAGATTTGCAACGTAAGCTTATGCTAAATTGATATCTTAGTTTGTCTCAGACAGCATCCACGTTTACGTTTTGAAAACTTATAGCGATCAGCGACTAATGAGAGTCGATTGATGTAACCTAATTCGAGATACTTTGTTTTCCCAATTGTTTAATTGATCACCCCCAGAACTGTATATTATCAAAAATCGTCGGTTTCTGTTGGGTGAATAACCAGGCCTCTATACCATTTATAACTATTAGGGCAGTGTCTGTTCCGAATGCAGTAGTTTAAAAGGGGTCAGACTTCATGATAAAGGGAACGACCTACCATAATTGTCTTGTAACAATATTTTCTGTCCTTCATACAAAAATACCCTTCCGGAGTAGAGCAGTTTGTCTTCTTCGGAGTCGTCAATTTAGATATTTTATATCTAAATCTAGATAATTCTGAAGTTGGGGGACGGTAGTCAAGGAATATAATCCATAGAAACTATGAAGAAAGATGTACAATAAGTATTTTTTTTTTCATTTATATTTCATTGGATTTCCAAGAACCGCTGATCAAACAATTTCAAACTGGACACAACTTTGCATTGTGAGCTGACTAATATATCCAGTGAATGTTAACTTCGTACAATGCCCAGTTGTTGAGTAATCACGCTGTATGCATACACACATTAATAATTGAACGACACTAACGTACTGCAATACTAACCCAACTATCCTGTATTTTCATGTAAGTATTCATTATCATGATGATTAAGTTTACAGCCTTTATCCAAACCTATTTGAAAATCGTGCAAGCCACGAGACGTATAAAGATGGGCATCAGTTTGCTACAAGGTAAAACTTGTGGCAAATGATTGAGACAAGCACAAAAGCTTACAACAGAAGAAAGTCAAAATTTAATAAAGTCAATAGATGATCAACTTATGTCTGAGGTCAGTTTGCAAAGATCTTACTTCACCAAAAAACAAGATGTATCAGAGTTTTCATTTCAAAAGTGCTTGTTGCTTCAGTTTTTCATGCGTATAAGTTTTGATAACTTGTTTAAACTCTCTTCATTGACACTGATATTTGAACGTTAAATCAATATAAATTAGTACATTACTTTAATTTTTTTACCCATGCTTAATAATTTGGCACGGTAGAAATTATGGAATTACAAATATATCGTATTCTCCGCCATCGGTACATTCAAGTCAAATAATCGCAGCCATTGAATAATAATACGATGCTAATATTTACTTAAAGGAATGCCCCCGATAGACACCTATGGATCTGAAACATGGAACCTAACCAAAAGATTGACCCTCAAACTGAGAACCATGCAACGTGCACTGCAGGGAATCATGCTCAACGTCACATGGAGGGATCACAAGACAGCATAGTGCATTAGAGTAAAAGGCAGTTGTCCAACATAACATAGAAACCATAAGAAAACTCAAATCGCAAGGGCTGGTCATGCTGCGAGAATGTCAAACAACCGCTGGACATAACAACTCAAAATGTGGATTCAGAGAGATCATGGGCAAAATTATTGCCGACAGAAAGTAAGATTACAAGCTAGACAAATTAAAAAAGACAGATTCCACGATATCCATGATAGAGAAGTCAGGCGAATCTTGGGGAAAGTGCATGTCCAACGACGGATGCTAATAAGCTGCTGCTGCTGCTGATAATGATAAGTGAGAGCATTTTATTTGTAAAGAATAAATAGCGTATTTCTCAGTTATCCAAGTATTTCTCCATTAGCTAGCGTTAGCAGAATCGCGCATTCCAAAATGAAAGAACGATTCCGGCTTTTATCGGATTAATTTTCGGAAGATTTTTTTTTCGATGTAGTCAAATTGTTGAAACTGATGATCAGCCGAAGAGTATTGCAGGAAGATCTGCGTTGCAATGCAGCAAAATCTCTGGTCGATTTCCTTGCCCAGATAAATGTGTTTATCCCTGTCCCAAGTGCCATTTAACCTATGCGCTGCCCAGGATATCTGTTATATCGATGCGATGACCCGAAAAATAGTCCACGTACAATATCGTGAATGTTTATTCAATATCCATTTTACTGCCAGCATATCAAATGTCCTCCGTCTGTATGCAATCACAAAAAACAAACAAACAAACAAACAAAAAACAACAAAAAAAACAACACATCATAATGTTTTTACGGTTCGATCTAACTGATCCCTCCTTTCAAGGAGAGCTTCTTATGTTGTGACGTCAAGAGGAGAAAAAAATGCTCCGTCCTTCGTCACTGCTATGGAAACAGAACAAGCGGTTGAACCAAAGAACTGTTTGTTCATTTTCGTATTTAAGAAAAAGAAAATTAAGTCATTGAATATTATAACTGGCATGAAGTGTTTACAGTGTTTCTAATCTGATCGCTTCTTTTTCTCAAATTAAAGAAAAAAACGTGAGAAATATATGATTGAAAAGAAAGAAAAAGTTAAAATTCATTTGAGCGAACGTGCGTAAAACGTTATGAAAAATCATTTTCCCGGTGTTGTGTCTACATTACGGATTTGAATGGTCCGTCGTTTCAAATTCAGTCAAATGGGTTCATACTATACAGGAAAAAGTTTTTTCATAATTTTTCACGTCCGTTTACTCAAAAGAATCTCGAATGGTGTGTATGTACATTCAACATTTCCTGAGATCGTGAAAAAAACTCTCCTGAAGTCACAAATATCAATTTCAAAGAATGAATTAAACAAAATAGTGAAATGATTACAGAGACGAAAGTATATATATATATATATATATATATATATATATATATATATATATATATATATATATATATATATATATATATATATATATTATATTTCAACTCTCAATGAGGGAAGTATTTTCTTGAAAAAATAAACTCATTCTAAAAAACAAGAAATGTATGATTTTAAAAAGGATTCCTATGTTGTAGCCACATTTGAACTCGTTTAAAAGAAAAAAAAAAGAAAGAACTCCTGTTTCTCAGCATTAATATAAAGCCTTCGTATTTCCTTTCCTTCTTACAAAATGGCAACGAGAACTGTCATCGAAGCTGTCAAGTAGCCTTCTTCACTGTTTAAGCGGTTCTGGTTTTCCATCTATCTATCTATCTATCTATCTATCTATCTATGTTTCGTGCGTACAACCTGCATCAATAACGCTAAAGAACATTCCCTCCATCACTTATTGCATCTGAAAAAGTCTTCGTTTCGTCTTTTCTAACCCAACCTGAAATAAAAGTCTTTCCAGCAATACCCTTCATGGGCGTCAGGCGGAGGGGCCAAACAAGGCATTTACTGCCCCCATTCTGGTTCACCAGAAATGTGAAGTTGGGAAATTGGAACTCTATAGTTAATAGATAATTAAAAAAATATTAGGTCCACTCATTCAATACCTGATATTATCCCCTCAAACAATGTGAACACACGTATCCAGGTGCTAAGAGGCAATGGAGCTCTCAGACTATTCTGAGTGGCATCAGCTAAGACCAGTGGACCAGACTCAACCAACACGTCCTGCACCAGTGTGGCAGGGGCATGGTCCATCACTATCCATGGTTTGCATGATCAAGATTACACAAGCCTTTACTGCTGGGTCATCGGTCCCAAAAGGCCCTTTCACATCACTTGCTCTGGCTTGGGATGATGTGTTGTTTAACATTCCTACGACATGATCAACCCATTGCCTTTTGAGGTTTCTTTTTGTTTCCATGATATTCCTGATTCCTGGTTGTTCTCAAATATACTGTGCTGTCTTGTGATCTTCTCCAGTGCTTGTTGCGTAGTTCTCAACTTCAAAGGCCAATTTTTTGGTCAAGTTCCATCTTTCTCTAGGTAATTATCGCGGGTATGCATTGGTAGTAGACCCTTTCTTTATAAAACTAATGGGATTTTCTTGTCATTGAAGGTTGAGCTTGCTCTACCAAAAACTTGCCAATTAACTAAGTACTAAAACTACGTAATTGTGAGAAAAAATCTTGTTTACATTCAATGTGTCAGTGAGGGGGGTGCATTATATCATCACTTCTAGTGAGGAATCCTGATTAGTCTCTGACATGTCATCACTTCGTTCCACCTTCTTCCCTACCATAAAATAGTTTTTCATTATTAGTCAAAGGCTTCAGATAAACACTTACTGCCTTTCCCCTACCCTGAAAATTTTTTTTCTTTAAGGCACCAGCATCTATAGCGGTTACAGCCTCTTCTGATTGACATACCGAAATGTTAATCACGTGCCTCGCTCAGAGTTGTCAATTTAGATCTTTTTTTTTTCATACAGATCTAGAGGCATTTCGTTGCTTGTCTATGTCAGAAATTGCTATCCAGTTGATTTTTCAAGAAAAAAACGTAATATTTCCCACTTAGTTCATAATGAGAAAATAAAAAAAGATCGTAATAAGTTGAGTAGTATCTTGATGAAATAAACGTTGCAGAATAAAGTTGCATCTAATTCATTAATATGTAATATGTTTCTTGGATTTTAGATATGTATCTTGCGTAGAAAATGTTTTATCTAATTTTCGATGTGAACTTGGGAATAAAATTTGCAGTAAAGCTCTTGCTAAATCTTTAGAAAACTAGTGCATCTATAGTCTGACTTCCAGGCTTGTTTTATTGAACACTTTTGTTCTGCCGTTTTGTCTCTCATCACTTTCTTTAATCTTTCTTTTTTCTTTCCTTATGTCTTACTTTCACTCCTCTGTTTCCTTCCCTTCTCTTTTCCTTCAACTTTCGTCTCTCCCCATCTTTCTCTCTCTTTTTCTTTTGTGTTTTTTTAATCATCAGATCACCATTACCCAACAACTGGCCAACCCGACCAACCAGTCAAGTGTTAATATCATTGTGTCTTCGTGTGTCATATCATTTCCGATTTTCTCTCCCTCTAATCTGCTTTTTTTTTTCATTCTGTCCTTCTCTCTTCCTTACTTCCACCTTTACCTTTGTCCAATCCTTCATCTCCCCGCCTCCTCCACGATCTTCCTTCTTTCTATTTTTCTTTTCTAATTCAAAATTATTACTTCAGAAATGTTCCTTGTCAAAAAAGTCATAAGAATTGCCGACAACAATTTTTTTCTTCACTTGAATGGTTTGATGTCTTCCCTTGGACAATGAAAAATTTCCCCATGAATTGGACATCAATGATTCTACACGAACAAAAAATTATTAGAATTGACCAATCAAGGTAAGTATAAGCTAAAAAACTCTCAAGTCTTTGAGGAAATGAACTGGTTAACATACCTGTAATTTCCTCTGATAATAAACAGTGATTTTCATTACGTTCTAGGAATGAGAAATTTCCTATTCTTGTTAAGAATAAAAAAAATTGTTGTTGGGCATTCTACCTATCTCTCTCTATATCTTTATACACACACACACACATACATACACACAGACACACAGACACACAGACACACACACACATATATATATATATATATATATATATATGAGTGTATATGCATATATATATATATATACATACGCACACACACACATGTATATGTGTGTGTGTGTGTGTGTGTGTGTGCGTGTGTATGAATGTGTTATACTAATTGAAACTCAATTCGAAATGACCCCCCGTCGTTACACGGAGAATGAGTCATATGGCCGAAACAGTGTAAGTCGAATAAACAATTGGAAAAAAATGGGTTACAGCGATCTTTATTATTCTGCCTTACAATATAACGAATGTTAGTAAGCTAATGTCGTAATCTACACATAATGAGTTTGAGCCTCTGAATGTATCCCTCTTTCGTGTAGTCTAGCAGTCCTTGTTTTTAACAACATAACGAGAGATAATAGTTGAAAAATTAAGGTGACAACCGAAGAAAAGTTCAACCTTCAAAAACAAAGAAAACAAATAGTACAAAGAAAAGGGCGTACAAACAATGTATCATCCCGATAGTTACCTCTAGAACTGAATCATGGAACCTCACCAAGAGATTGACTCTCAAACTGATAACCCTGCAACGATCACAGGAATGGATCATGCGCTACATCTAATGGAGGGAACACAAAATAGCACCGTGTTTTGGAGTCATTCAATCTAAGCTGGCAATAGGTCGGCCTTAGTTCCGCATGGTTTTTAGGGATTTTATGTTGTGAGTGGCGATGCTAAGCGGTTGACTGACATTTTCATAACGAGGTTAGCCCATTCTAGTTTTTAATAAATTTTGCGATATCTCTGACCCTTTATTCTCTCCAATATACGGTGCTGTCTTGTGATCTCTTTACGTGATGTTCAGCTCATTTCTCTCCTTTGTACATGTTGCTAGGATTTCAAGTTTAGAGCCAATCTTTTGGTTAAGTACTATATGTCAGCTCCATAGGTGACTACCAGTTGGCTGTACGGTGCTATTATCAATGGTAGTAATAGCTGACACATTTCAAATTGACGCAGTGCTCCGTTCTAATATCTATATGTCAAACTCATGCAAGCTCAGTACATATCTAACTACATAAATCAAATGTGAGGAAATACAAGAATAGAAAATGTAGTACCTTTAGTGAAAACTACTTGAAGATCGTGGCAGCACGTCACCGAATCGTCTCTTTTCATCGTCAACTAGTTCATTATTTGTATTAGTGTGAGCCTACGTCTAGAACGTGCCTGACTCTCATAAATCGTTTTTATTGTGGCACTGATTTGTTTATTTATTCTAACACTTTTGTTTTTCTCTCACTTTTCTTTCTTCATTTCTCCCTCCAGCAACGAACTTGGCAAAAACGACAAGTTCTTCTAAATATAATCTTGTGAATATATATATATATATATATATATATATATATATATATATATATATATATATATATATATATGTGTGTGTGTGTGTGTGTTTATAAGTGTATTTATTTATTTGATTATATCCACTCATCTATTTTAATCTCTCTCTCTCTGTCTTTCTGTCATTACCTCTCGATGAGTTTATCCGTTCATATGTATCTACCTATCTCTTTCTATATATGTATGAATGTATTTATGTGTATGACGATGAATGTATGCATGTATGTATGTACCTACCCTTGTTTCTATGTATCCTCCTATCTATCAATCTATCTATCTATCTATCTATATACATATATATATATATATATGTATATATATATATATATATATATATATATATATATATATATATATATATACATATATATATATATATATCTCAGTCTGTTCATATCAATTAATCAATCAATCAATCAATCAATCTATCTATCTATCTATCTATTTCAGTCAGTCTGTTTTTATCTATCTATCTCAGTCTATTTTTCTCTATCTATCTTAATCTGTTCATATCTATCTATCTGTCTGTTCATATCTATCCATCTATCTATCTATCTATCTATCTATCTATCTATCTATCTCAATCTGTTCATATCTATCTATTTGTCTGTTCATATCTATCTATCTGTCTGTTCATATCTATCTATCTCAATCTGTTCATATCTATTTATCTGTCTGTTCATATTTATCTATCTATCTATCTATCTATCTATCTATCTATATATATATATATATATCTTATTCTGTTTATATATTTCTATCTATCATCTATCTATCTATCTATCTATTTCAGTCTGTTTACATCAATCTATTTATCGATATATCTATCTGTCCATATCTTTATATCATGTAAGTCTATTCATATCTATTTATCGATCTATCTGTTCATATTTTTCTTCCTATCTATCTATCTATCTATCTATCTATCTATCTATCTATCTATCTGTTCTGAATGTCTGATTGCGTTGCACCTTGTAAATCGAACTGAAGATCCCCAAATCCGACCTTTCAGCACGGATGTCATTTATTATACACCTCGTGTACAGGTCAACTATCGAACAATAACAAATCTCCTTACATTTAATCAAATTGGTTTGGCTGTGATCCGAAAGGAAGTCACTTTCTCCACAGGCCATCCATTTTTTTCCCCCAGTTTCCAACTAAAATTGCAGTCGATTGTATCCAGAATTATCTAGAATATCAAACCATTTATCTAAAAAGAGATATCTACGTAGTATTTCAACATGTCCCCTCCTATTACCAAATTAAATTACATATTTTCGTAGTCGGCGACCGATCAGTTAACAGTACAGGATATGGAATTGGTGATACGATTACGACTAATGCCCTTGGAAAAATCATGAATCCGATTCACTCCCTGCAGCAATCTGTAAAAGAGCGTGCGTTTTGGTGAATGACGTCACTCCAGGTATCCATTGTCTCTGTGTCAGTTTCCCCATGTTGCAGTGCAGAATGAAGGACTCCAAGATGAGGACATACGTGGCCAGCGTAAGGGCACTGAGTTCAAGTTAGGAACACTGTTTTCACAAAAGTTGAAATAATTTCATTATCTTTCGCTGTGTGAGAAAATGTGATGTGTCATAGTTTTAAATGGTAATATCAAACGTAGGTTTTTCTGTTTTGGGGCTTACTGAATGGATAAATGAATAGTTTGGCCTTTGCAAACAAAGAGTGTCGGAACAAATCGCCCAAGCAGGAGGACCATAGACAGAGAATCTATGCGCATTTTTTTCTCTCCAGCCTCTGGCCGATTCCTATTTCCCCTGGTTGAATTTTCGCTGTACAAAACTAAGCTTAGTAATAATCAATAAACACAAATTATTGAGTACTAACTGTAACTTGGTAGCAGGGTGGTGTAGTGATTTTGACTACTATGGCGTCGTACCAATCTAAGAATATGTTGGTATATATTTGGGACGATCATTGGAAAGAACGCTGTTCTTGATTGGACATTTTGAAATTGCTATTTTCAGTGTCTGAAGGCGGCTATATTTTTTCAAAATTTGGTTTGAATTGGGTATTCCATTTGCAGTAATATTGCACGCCTTAAGGCCCCCAAAAGAATAAATACAAAACATATTGATTAGATATTGATGTTCACAAATAACGTTATTTTCGATCTTAAGATACCGTGCTCTCTCTCTCGCTCGTTCTCTCTCTCTCTCTCTCTCTCTCTCTATATATATATATATATATATATCTTTATGTATATAATTATAAAACATACAGATCAATTATTAACAAAACAATAAAATAAGATCTTTGTTCGATCTATAGTTTGTTCCTTTTTTTTTGGATAAGTCACATCTAATCCTGCACAACAACAAATCCACCTGGAGAATCGAAATATAATGTTAATAAAAAAAAACAATGACTTTTATTTTCATTACTGTGTTGATATCTGATCAATACGTAGGATGATTAAACTTTTGGGAGCCTCTGCATGGCATACAGTTATCAAAAAAAGTAGACCCATCGGTAGTTACTTTTTAGTGCAGGAAAAAAAATATTTTCTGACCTTCTATCGGCCATATTTCTAAAAGTTCATTAATTCAGAATTTTAATGTTTCTAAATGTTTTTCAACTGAATTTTGGGTGTTTTCCAAAGGAAAACGCATAAGATAACATACGTAAAAACTTTTCTGACCATATTTATTCTTCGATGTAATTTATTTACATGACTGCAAGTTTTGACTCTACAGTTGTTCAGTTATTTACTGTGATGGCCTATTCCCCTTCCTTTTTTTTTTCTCTTTCAAAATCAAATGTGCAAACTTTTTGCCGTTAGCCAATCTTGCAAGAAGGAAATATCCCAGTCATTATGTTAAAAACAATGCAAAATCTTAAAATATACTCCTCCTTTTGCCCAGACCCGTCTTGGAATCGATTCGAAGACAATTGGTCTGAAATTCTGAGAGGAAACAAACAATATATCCACCCAGCAGGGCCCGACAATTCAATTAATGGTCGACGCTAGGGCCAAAACAATTAAAATGTTTTTCATCCACCTGGTCTCTAAAGAGGGAATTTACACGGAAAGACACACCCACAGGACAAAGAGAGAGACAGAGGGAGATAGAGATCGACAGAGAGAGATCGATAGACAGAGATCGAAAGAAAGAGAAAGAAAGAGAGAGAGAGAGAGAGTTTGATAGAAAAAAATCATAGAAAATGAACTGATTTGAAAATAGTCTGGTAGATCACTCAATAGAAACCGTCACCCAAGCAATGTTTTTGGCAGCATGAGCATTGTTTAGGATGATCAAATAAAAAAAAATTGGAAAAGGAAGTATAATTGATAAGTCACTCTTGCATTTTGTTGGAAAGCATGAATACTACTGGATAAAGCCTGAAGAACCGATTTAACATGCGTTTATATCACGAATCAAACTCCCGAATAGAAACATATTTAGGAGGATATTATAAATAAAGCGTTTTTCCCGAAAGAGTAAGTATTCAAATATTCAGCTCTCTCACACCATTGATGCAGTCTGTACGTCCGATATATAGGGATGATCAAGAAACAATGAGACATTAGGAAGAGTGACCAACACCATTTTCTCCAAAGCTATAGACTGGAAAGTTACAGCCATCTCGTGCCAATATATATCATTTTGTAGCTCTTATTTCATCAAGATGGCGGCACTATCAGGTCTACATTTTTTCAAGAAATGGGGTTGTAATACTGGGCCCCGTGTCTCATTGTAGCCTCGTCTCATACATAAATATCAAGACGATAAAAAAAAAACTGAGGAAACCAATGTTGACATGTTCTCGTGACAGTTCTAGTTGATAGTTTCTAATACCCCCACCTTTTGATAACGTCTTTTTTTGTCTGTCTGCCTGTCTGACAATATCAATTGGTGAAGTCAACGTAGGATTAATTTAAGGCAGAATCTCTGTTGTACGAATTATCATTTTATCATAATCGGCCTTTTAGTGCCCATCGTTTTAGGCAAACTTTCCTCAAGAATCTCCGAACCTTTCTATCGTGGGCGTCACGAAGCCAGTATTTTCTGAATTTATCTAGTTTGTAACGCCCTTATATTTTGTAGGCCCTGGTTTTACAGATGATCCTCGGGGATCAACACTGTGAGTCGTGATGTCCAGTGGCTTTCTGTCACACTTGCAACAAGATCAGCCCATTGCTATTTTAGTTTTCTAATAAATTCTATATGTTGGACTCCAGTTTTCCCTCTAATGTACTGTACTGTTTTGTGATCTCTCAATGTGACGTCAACCATGATTCTCTCTTGTGCACTTTTTATGATTTTCAATTTAAGAGTCAGCTCTATACCCATCGTCGTCATTATCATTATCGGCAGGAGCCTTTTAGCGTCCAAAGTTGGAAATACTCCCTTGCTAAGATTTTCCAGACCCATATGATGAGTGTCAATGCTTTGTACTTTCTTACTTTTTTTTTTTATATCCGTGGAACCACGTTGAGAGTGGTGTTGTCTGGCGATTGTCTGACATTCTGGTCACATGGGCACCCCATGACCATTTGAGTTTTTTAATCGATTCCCTCATATCTCTGACTCTTGTTCCCCATGATATACTGCGTGTTTTGTGATACCTCGATATTTTCCCCTGTGAATGTTGCTTGGTTCTCAGTTTACGAGCTAATCTTTTTGTTAGATTCTATGTTGTACTACAATAGGATGGAAGACACATTAAACTTTGACACATAAAACTGTGAGTAATTTCCAACCTGTTCCGTTTAAACGTGGCAAACATCCAGACAGTTGCTTTGTTTATCCTATGGGAGAACCAAATCACAAATTTTCTGTAAATATATTTCACCTTCAGAATAACTGTTAACATTCACTGGCATGAATTCCAAGACAAACCAATCACCTCAGAGTTGGTCAAGGCGTTGTCCATTAAAAACCGGCACTGGAGGTTTGGGATGTGCATCAGAATCAAATTTGAAGCCATTTGGAATTTCTGCCTCATAAAAAATTGAGGTGTGGTCAATTAAAAGTAATAAAAAATGATTAAGAAAGATTAGTCTCGTACTAAAAATAGTTCTTTTGGTTTTTATATACTTGTGCGTCTTCATTGGAGAAGGCATAAATTTTGTCTGAAATGATAAATATACTCTTTTTCTGATATGTCTTTTTTTTATAGGCGTTTCTTTGTTTTTCGCGTGATCATTAGTAAAATAATGCTTGAGAGTCTCTGAACAAGAAATCCTGCCTGATCACGAAGGTGTTGTTGCCTAAATGGTCCAAGCGTTGTTCATAAAAAACGGGCTCTGGAATTTCGGGATGGAAGTTCAAGTCAAATTTAGAGCCCCTTCAAATTTGTCCAGTTTTTTTTTTCGTACAACAAAAATTATTGAGAAAAATTTGCCTTGGATTACAATAAAAACTCTCACTGAGTTTTGTCTCTATTTTCCTTGCCCAAGAACAATTATTTTCAGACATCCAGTTAAGACAAAAAAGTGAAAAAAAATGAAATAATGGATTGAAAGAGGAAGAGAGAGATAGAGTGAGAGAGAGAGGGGAAGAGAGAGGGATTCTAATTTAACATCATCAAGCAACAAAAAAGAAGAAAGACAGAAGGAACCATAATGAGAAAGAGATAAAGAGAAACAGAGAGAGAGAGAGAGAGAGAGAGAGAGAGAGAGAGAGAGAGAGAGAGAGAGAGGGAAAAGAGAGAGAAAGACCGACGGACAGTCAGACAGAGGATAGAAGTAGAAAATTATGGACACTAATTTTCAGTTGATATCTGAATTGCCTCAGATTATATCCAAAATTATCTCGATTTTCATACCATTTATTCAGAAAAAATATCAAGATATTCTATCATTAGGTTTTTCTTCCATGGCCCCATTCAGAGATCTTTTTCAGTTTAATGAAAAATATTTTTACAAAAGTCAAAATATTGTAAGAACTTATTAGCTTCCATCAGAATTGAATTGGCCCTGAAGCTGTCCGTCTTAGCCTGTACTAAAAGACCGGACTCCTCTGGATAGTTATGTTGGTCTTTAAATGTTTTTGTGTTTTCATTGAAAAAAAAAAGGAATAGATTCTGTCTTAGAATAATAAATCCCTTTCTTCATCAAATGATTGTTATTTGATAGGTGCTTCTTTGTTTTGCTAGTTATAAATTCTTTCCAAAGACTAGCTTACATTCTTTTAGACATTTTTTTTGGTTCAACCGATACAGACTCTAACACAAACGCAAGTTCAACGGTGGAAGATTTGGTGTAAGTGAAGAAGTGGACAAACCCTTTCTCTCTCTCTCTCTCTTGAGAGAGAGAGAGAGAGAGAGAGAGAGAGAGAGAGAGAGAGAGAGAGTATGTAGGTGTATGGGGGGGGGGTAATCAACTCGTGCTCTCATTCCGGAAAAGAGAATAAAAAGAGAGAGGGAGTACAGATGACCAGCTGTCCATTTCTCTTCCTTTCTCTGCGGGAAAAAAAAGCGTGTCAGTATGAGTAACTCAATTTCTCTCCTTTTCTCTCTTCCCTTCCAGAGAGAGAGAGAGAGAGAGAGAGAGAGAGAGAGAGAGAGAGAGAGAGAGAGAGAGAGAGAGAGAGTAATCAGTGCATCATATTTCTTTTTCTCCCTCTTCCTCTTCAAAGAAAGAATAAGGAGATTCCATGTTGATAGTCTCAACTGCGAATGAATTTTACAAGAAAAGAAAACAAGTTGAACAGGTCGGGTTAGTCACTCAAAAGTAACTGTCATGCAAATAACGTATCTTGACATTGTGCTGTGTTGGGGGTGATTAATTAAAAAAAGTGGAAAACAAGGCAATCAATGAATGAGTTACTTCTCTCACTTTTTGTTCTTGCTAAAAAAGGACTGAAATCTTAAAAAATCAAGCGGGCACCAATTAAGGTATCCACTTAGCAAAAATTTGAATTGCAAACTGATGCCCCCCCCTCTTATGGATGGATTTTGGAAAAAAAACAATTTTTCTTAGACATAATGAGTGAATATTCAAATTGGCAACTCTCTAGCCCAACTGGTGCAGTGGCTGCACTTGATACATACATACCAACCGGTGGTGTATGGTACCTTGCATATTGGGCGTGTTTTCTGCTATGGATGCGTCATAAACTCAAAAATATTTTAATTGTTGTAAAAAACAATGGACAGTTAAAACCTGTTCGGTACATTGTAGGGGAGGACATCCAAATTGTAAATCGTCAAGTTTCAGATCCTCCCCCATCCGATATCACAAATGGCGAACAAATAAAAAGAAATTAGAGGATTGATGAAAGAAAAAAAATTGTTTTCCATCAATTCAGTAATTTCTAAAATCGGTATCACCATTGTTGTCCGTTGTCACTTTTCCATGGATGTACAAAATGATACATATTCCAATGAGTTGGAACAGAAGGATATTTTGGGCGAGGGCTCACTCTTTATTTCCGATTAAGTTATTCCTAGTCTGTTCAGGTTAAAATACCCCAATTTATGCATTTTCTGAGAGAAAGCAAGAAATGAAAATTAGAATACTCTTTACTTCTCATTAATAGTCCGAATCAAATGTTACGCAAAAACGAAATTTCCAAACTGGGAAATAATTTTAGAATTTTAATTCTATTGTTTGTATGAGGAGAAAGGGTGGAACAAGAAGTTGTGGTCATTCCGTCTATTCTTATCCACGCTATGTGTTTGCAATACCCGTAGCTATGATATCGACACACACTGCTACAGAGTCAAAATGTTATACAGAAAGAAAAGGTTTAGATAGTTTTTGGCAACATAAGCTTCAAGGAATCCGAAAAGAGCAACTTTTTCCATTCATAGATTGTCCACCTGAATGGAAAATACGAAGATTGGATTGCAAACTGTTAACTTTTATTCAAGACTATTTCGAAGACAAAACAAATCAGGTTTGTTGAGAAAGCATGATTTCAAAACAGGGAATAGTCTAAATGAGTGGTAGTACTTTCCTTGGTGCGGGGGCGAATGTTCATTCCACGTTTCAATGGGGTTAACATTCCGTACATTACGCCGAAAATATTTAAACCGCCCATTTTTTTTACCGACACTAAAATGTTTTTATGTTTTTGTGCATTCGTGGCCGGGAGAAAAACCCAGGATAATAACAATTATATGCCATAGTTACATACAGAGCATGCCAGACCAACTTGAAAACTGAAAGAAACCTATGCCAACAGTTTTAGTGATAGTTCTTGTTGACAGTTTCTATTAAGGAAAAGGAAAAAAAAGTAATGTAGACTGGGAAAAAAAGGGGGAAAAGGGAATAGAAAAAAAAGAAAGAGAGACAGAAAAGAAAAAAAACAAATGATTCATTTTTTGTTGCTCGTAGCCAGAACTTCGCTTTTGGTAGGGTCTCTCATTTGTACTACAAAGCGTGGTATAGATATCGGTATCTCCTTTCGGAAGATTGACGAGATATCAACAGGACGTTTACCATATGATCTGCAGTCGTTCACAGCACCTGGTGCTCTCAGACGGTCACCTTCTAACTAGGTACTAGTCAGGATATCCGTTGCTTAACTTAAAGCAAGTGTTCCGAGTATTAGAGCGTCGAACACAATTCTGTTCTAACAGAAAAGAAATAGTGATAAGAAGCAAAAAACAAAACAAAAAACAATTGCATGCTTTAATGCAGGTGATTGGTTAAAAGAAATTGTAAAAATGGGTGATTAATGAAGAAGTTACAGCCCTCACCTTTTCTTTGAGAGATGATCACTGGAGAGTTTGGATTATAAATAAACGAAAATGAAAAAAAAAAAAAAAGATTGCAATTCAAAACCGAAGGATACACCTAAAAACCTTTTGAAGGTGTGACAATTCCGTAAGACAAAGCAAAAAAAAAAAAGTTTTTTACAAAACATGATTAGGAAAAAATAATTTTAGTTCGGTCAGTACGCAGAATAAATAAGTATATACATGTATACATACATACATACATACATATATACATACATGCATACATATATACATGCATACATATATACATGCATACAAACCTACATACATACATACAAGCATACATACATATATACGTACATACATACATACATACATACATACATACATACATACATACATACATACATACATACATACCCACATACATACATGCATGCATACATGCATACATACATATATACATACATACACACCTACATACATACATACAAGCATACATACAGACATACGTACATACATACATACATGCATGCATACATACATACGTACATACATACATATGTACATACATACAACCCTACATACATACATGCATAAATACATTCATACAAACATACATGCATATATACATACATACATACATACATAGCCAGCCAGCCTACCAGCATTACTAATTTAAAAACTGAAGAAACCTACGTTGACGGTTTCAATGACAGTTTTAGTTTCTAATATGTCTCGACAAAAAGCGAAACGGGACAGCGAAAAATTTAAGAGAATAAATCGCCAATCTCCGCCAAATTACACTGACCAGAGGTCCCAGCCCAGCCTATCAATAGATGTTGCGAAACAGCCAATAATAATTCGACAATCAAGTCTTTTAAAATAGATTTTTTGAAGTAAACAAAAATTCATATAAAGATCATCGGGAAGGTAATAAACCAAGATAGCGTACAAAATCGGACAATAATGTCTGGGAAATTCATCCGTGTTTATCAGAAAATGAGTAATCCGAGTTCAATTGTAAAAAAAGAAGTAAAAATCGTTTGTCGCTAAATGAAATAATTTCTTAAGTTCTGCCTTGGCTGGACGGATTTTTGAATGGCAAGACGAACATTCATCTTGTCCCGGATATCGCCGATTACAATCAGAAATCAGAAATTTATTAACCTCGATAAACAAGTGTACAAAGTATTGAAACACATGTAAAGAAAAGTATATCAATAAAAATATTTTTCTCTCCCCGAAGAGTCTAAGCTAGCTAAAAAATCTAATATTATCAAATTAGATTGTGATCGCTGTCTATTTATTCTGTTTCCCTCGATTTCAATAAATTGAATTACTATGTATTTATATCATTAATAATACCCAATGGAATAATATTGAGGAATAATAGAACTTATATTTTCAATATTGATAAAAGTATTGGAATCGGATTGTCTGTTGACAAGCTCTTCAACAAATAAGGATTGAAAGGTATGTGTATATTTGGTTCTTACATATAGAAATACCCTTTTTGTTTTATTTGAAAACTTACACAAGTCTACATCATGTGTGGATCATCCTTCCCCGCTTTCATCCTAATTTAGAGGCTGCAGTTTAAATCGGCATCAGCCAGTTAGCGTCCATCATTGGACATAAACCTTCCTTGAGATTCAACAGACCTCCTCATTAGGGCCGTTGCAGAGCCAATATTTTCTGAACTTGTCTAATTTATCACACCAACGATTTTCTGCTAGCTACTGTTCTGTATACAGTCCTTTGAGATCAACGTTGTGAATAGTGAAGTCCGGTGATTGTTTGGTATCTCCGCAACATGACCAGCCCATTTCTATTTGTGCTGTCTAACCGACTTTATGATATCATATTCCTGTTTTTGCTTTAATACACGGTGTGTGTTACCTTCTGAACTCTCCATGTGACGTTAAGCATGGTTCTCTCTAGTGCACATTGCATCGTTCTCAGTTTGAAGGCTTATCTTTTGTTAGGTTCCATGTTTCAGCTCCATAAGTGTTTAACGGGACGATGCATTTGTTGTTTACTCATCTTTTTAGGATAAATGGGATTCACTTTTTTTTCCTATCACATCAACAATTCATTTCCCCTGATAACAATAATGACTCCGTCAAATATAAAATCACTAATATCAGAACCCCAAAATGGCCTCCAAGTGGCCTCAAAAGTGGCCAACTTGGCATGTAACCTTATTACAGCCCTACTAGAAGATTTGTAAAGAAACGTTTGAGTCGTCAAAACCCCCTTTCCCTCTTTTTTCAGTTTATATCTCGAATGGCATCAAATTTTGCCTAGAGTTATCAATATTTTCATGCCATTTGTCATGAAAAATATCTAGATATCATTGGCCAAATCTGAATATCTCTCTCAATTGAAAAAAAACCAATCCGTTTTTACAAATGTTGAGATATTTTAAAAACTTATGAGGTAAGTCTTTCTAGCTTCAGTCAAAGCGGATTTGACCATATAATACACACACACACACACACACACACACACACATATATATATATATATATATATATATATATATATACACACATATAATATATATATATATATATATATATATATATATATATATATATATATATAAAATATGTATATATTATACATATCCAGACACACACTCACACACACACGTATATATGTGTACAGATAGATAGATAGATAGATAGATAGATAGATAGATAGATGTGCAGCTTTGGTGAAGAGTAATATTAAGCAATCTACTCCAACATGCTATGATTTTGCTGCTCTGCGTTAATAAATAGTTTGAGGATAGGATTCAACGGAAATAATCAAGCCCTGTGGTCTGCCATGATAGTGACTTACGGGATGTCTTTGGGAGTATGGACAATGACACTGCTGAACTTATTTAACTCTCATTTAGATTGCAATTAATCTGGATGCATATATACCGAATTCCATCATGTATAGCCTGCTATTAGAGATAATTCTTACCCCGATTAAGCATTGATTTTGAATTAAAAATTCAGTATCCCGTGTCTTATTCAAAATATAATAGGTATTCAAAAACGCTTCTTTTTGTTTTTTCACCCCCCTTCGCCCCCAGTTTTCTATCCGGGGGTTCAATTTGTAATGTTCATGCTAAATCGGTCAGTACCTGGCTTGTGTTTATGTTTGTTTTGCTTTTTTTGCAAAATTCAGATTTTTTTATGATGCAACAGAAGAAGAGAGAAGTAACTTGTTCATTGATCACCCCTTTTCAAATATTTTGGTTGATCAATGCAAACACGGAAAATATGCTAGTCACCAAACAGTTTCCATTGAGTGACTAACCAGAACTGTTTCGTTATCCATTTAGACTAATAACCTCATCTTTACAGCTTTTACGATAAGGCTTCTTTTGTCATGCTCTTTGGTACCGTATCGTATAAACAACGACAGCCAAAGATGTCCCCAGACTCCAGTTCTGAAAAATCAGAAAAGACAACGACAAGCAGATTGGAGAAAAAACAGCAACGATGAGAATATGCCATAGAACAAAGATGATATGCAAATTAAGGAATTTTGACAAAGCAAAGAACCCTGTAGAGCACGGCAACCGAAATATTTTGATGTAAACATGAAAATATAGATTATAACACTCATAAATCGTAGGAGAATGAAGATGTTGACAGCAGATCGTTTGTTAACCCTTGGCAGACGGACAAAGTTTGATTAATTATAAGCCAGCGTATGAATATTTGATATATCGGTTATTTGAGTGTTCGGGTATTTTGTAACTAAGCAATGTTCAAAATAGGTACCATTGGCCTGTATTTACTGGAGAGAGACACACGCACACGCCCACAAGCTTACAGAGGCAAAACACACTAGTACACGCACGTATGCGCGCGCACACACACACGTTTACCCACGCAAATACATTTATAAAAAAATATTTGCTCATACATGAACACACACACAAAAAGTACATATACGTAAACACACAAGAAAGCAAACACAAAGGCCATAACTCGCAAATGATCGCAAGTAAACACACACACGAACGTACACACACACACAAATGCTCCCCCCACATATATATATAAACATATCACATTCCATCAGACAGAAACTGTCCAATCTAATAATCATATATATATATATATATATATATATATATATATATATATATATATATATATATATATATATATATATATATACGGCCTCTTTTTTATTGCATGTCAAAATGTATTGCACGTCAGAAAAGAAAACACAGGGATCAAAATTGAAAGGTTGGAGGAAATAGCAAATTAAATATATCCAAGACAACGATTCTCCATGAATTCCTCAAAAGAAGAAGAAACCAAGCAAATAAACACTCTAAGATGATGGGCCTTCGGCAGTGCAAGCCAAGCTTTCAAGATCAAAAATTCCTATTAGTTCTGAAAAGAAGAGTATACAACCAATTTGTCCGCCCGATAGTCATCTATGGAGCTGAAACATGCAACTAAATCAAGAGATAGACCAACTAACTGATAATCATGCAATGCGTATACGAAAGAATCATGCTCGAACTCTGAAGAGAGATCAAAAGACAAGAGCAGAATACATCAGGGAAGAAACAGGAGTCCAAGACATCATAAAATCCATTAGAAAATTCAAATAGAGATGGGCTGTTCATATTGCAAGAATGGTAGACAACCGTTGGATATCACAACTCACAACATGGATCCCCTGATATCACTTGCGTAATCGAGGTTGGCAGAACAGAAGATCGAAAAACGAACTAGACAAGTTCAAATAGTATCAGCACTGCGATGCCCATGGTAGAGAGTTGTCACGAATCCTGGGGAAGGTGTAGGCCTAACGACGGACTATATAAGACTGATGATGATGATTAATATATTGTCTAACTTGGATATGAACATGACATGTATTAATAGCAACGATGGTTCTTACCAGAGAGTTAAACCTCAACAAAAGTAATGTTCTTATAATTTTCAGCAGAAGAATATGTAATCGGGCAATGATCATCTCAGAACGAAAAAGTTTGATGTATAAATATTATCTACATAGTTTATCATCCTAGAACTCTGTAAGAATCTTTTTCATGAAATAAGATGGGCAAATAAGACAAAGCGTTATCTGCCAAAACAATAGACTTGGGTTTTTACACCAAAAGATGATTTTAATTATGTTCTAACGTCTGTGGAGCTCAACCAATTTTTTATATTTTTTACGATAATCGATTTTTTCATTGTTTTTTTCTAAATCTTTCACTTTACCCAGTGCTTAAGATGGTTTCAGTAAGTCCCAAATCGGCTGTATATGCGTGCAAAATTCACATTTGTTTTCCCCATCTTTCAGAGTTTAACAAATAGGATATGATTTTAAATATATATAGTATGTCTCTAGATTATATATCAGATTATTCTTCGATGAATGTACATTATTTAAAAAAGTTAGGCTCAATCCTGGTGTAAAAACAAGATTAAAACCAGTTGGCAATCGTAGCATTGTGGTCAATTTAGGGCTTTTTCACGCTTTTTCACGCCAAACTTGGCGTATTTCTACAGTTTTTTCTCTAATATATATGTTATATCTTGTGATTTCTCCATGAGATGTTAAGCGCGCTATTTATTTACTGTCTCACCACAGCAAAATATGACACTAGGTCGGGCTCAACGTGGGGAAAATAGGAGCAACCCTTGAAAAATAGCTCCAGCCGACACAACTTTGGTTGCCAAGCGACCGTAGAAGCTGAAGCAACCTCCGCCACGAAAGTGTCCACAAGGGGACCTGCTCCGTTGAGTACAATGGAGCAGTGCTGCCCTGGGGAGACTGAACCCCTGCAGCTGGGCTGAGTAATAATAGGAGAGCCCAAGGACGAGTCCAGAGGCTCCCCGATGCGCGTAGCAAAGTGCAGCCTCAGTAGAACCTCATTGGCTGACGCTTTGCACCGACGCATTCGGTCTTTTAGCTCGACCAACGCACAATGTCCGGTCCATTCGACGAGCAAATGTCAGTACCAGCACGTAGGTCTATGCTGTGGAACAGATACTACACTTTGATCCCGAAGAAAAGGACAGAAAATGGGTGAGCTGGGCATGATTCCCTCATGTGCATTTTGCATAGTTCTCATTCTTGAAAAATCAATCGAGATCAAGCCGGAATCGTTGTTTTATGATCTATGACACATTGATGTATATGGTTGACCTTAGTCGGTGACAACACAACAGCTTGTCTTTGATGCGTCACTATCCTTCCAGATAGGAGTGGGTCTGACTCCTATTCATGGTTCGATAATCACTTACTATCAATCTAGCTCTCCAGCAGAGAAGCATTATGATTTTTCAAGCCTTTGGTCACTTATATAGGTAATGACTTGGTTCGACTTTTCTTAACTTCGGTAATCTCACAAATACCGGTGTTTTATGACGTAAAACACTATTCGGTTGGAATGTGGTGACAGGATATATGAAACAAGAGAAAATACATTGTTTACTGAATGAAAATACGGTGAATACAAGAGGTCTGTCCAGGAGGTAAGCAGCCGTTTGATATCAACGAAAAATATGGCTTTCTTTGGGCGACGGCTCTCTATTGCCCGTCTGAGAACTTTCCTTTGAACGTTACACCCTATTTCAAATGTTATCTCTGCTCTTCAAAACAAACTCCTCTTTCGAGATCATTATCAAATGCTCTGTTGCGTTCTCCTTTATCTTGCACACGATCTAAAATCTCCTCTTTTTCAACAGTGAAAAAGCCGGTTGGAGATGGATAGACGCAGATGATGTGATGTTTCGCAAAAGAAAATTATATAAGACGTGAAAAACAGAAACAGGGCCGGTGGTTATGACTGCAACGATATCAGTACAAAACATCCTCCAATAAAATCTCTCTTCCTACTGCATGAAGACACAACAGAATACCTGTTCATACCTGCGCTATGAGGTTCCTGGTCGTCGGCTGCCAGGTTTTATAAAGACAATGCAACCGATTTTGTTTATATTCAGAATTGTTGTAAACCTTTTTTGACGGACCTCGTACATGAATAAGTGATTTAATCTAAAAATCTGCTGGAAGCTTAACGACAACTCAATATTTGAAGAGATTTGAGTTATAAAGTATAAAAAACAACAACAGGTAATTGAATAATAGAAAAAAAAAGAGCCAAGCTTAAATAAATACTGAATTCCTGACAGGAAAAATAAAGGAACAAAAGTTTTGCACTGAAGGGAATACGAAACACAATTAAATTAAGAATTTTTACGAAGAACGAGGCGGACAAAATCGTAGAAATTAGTGGGAAAAAGTAGAAGAAAGGAGAAATCAACAGGTCTGGGTAGTCACTCAATAAACACCGTAGTGTGATCAATGTGTTTCGGCAGCATGCTGTTCAAAAAAATTGGAAGAAGGGTGATCAATGAACAGGTTACTTCTCTCCCCCTTTTCCGGTAGTAGTCACTAAAAAGGTCAAAATTAAAAAAAAAGATAGGAGGACCCAAACTCAGAGTTCATTTTAGCATAAATCTTCATTGCAAATTGACTTCCACTGGAAACCCTCTTTAGGATCGAAGAAAGGAAACTGTTTTCCCTAAATGTAATAAGGAGTGAATGTTTGAATTTTGAGCCCTCTAGCAAGAGTGGCGCAACCTGTATACATAATGCATACATGCAGCCAAACCAGCTTAAAAACTGAGTGAAGTCTATCTTGACAGTTTTAGTGACAGTTTTTGTTGACTGTTTCAATTATAAACAAAAGACGTGTATGAGAAGAAAGGTCAATAGCCGCGCTCTTTAGCCATAACATGCAAATTGATGTAAATATAAACAAAATACATGTGGAATTTGAATATTTGACGAAATTTTCTACTGGTTTATTTGTTCAAAACTTTGAGACTGAGAAACCTTTGTTTTTTTTCTGTTTACACATGAACTCTAATGCTTGCACATACACACACCCAAACAAATTATACGAAACTTTTCATGTTCAGATATTCGTAATTTTCTTATTCTCTCTGTGATTACGTAGGTAACTAAAGATTTACCTCCAATGTCTACATCACACCTTTTGTAGACATCCTATTCATTGTTAGATTCGTCTCTTTTTCTACGTTTTAATGCCAATTGTTACTTCAGACATTATCAATCACTGTCTGTTCTCATCGACGAAAGTAGGAAGTAACGCCTCTTATTTCTAATTTGAAAAAAACCACAACGGATAGAGGGAGCTCAATAACACTGTTGGCTTGAACAAGTTTTTAAGTACAAAACTCATAGCTTCGTAGTCGATGCATTTTCGCCACTGGTGAAAAAGTGCCCGCATGCTGCGTTGGTGAAAATCTGCAATGGCTGGGGAGGTCCATTTTCCCCACTGCAGCGATGTCTGAATCGATGTCAAGAAAAGGTTGTCCGTGTAGTCCACCTCTCATAGGCCCGAAGGTGCCCAAACTTGACCATAAGTCGGGTATTGTTGAACACTCAAGGCCAAGATCTGCAACGTTATCAATAGTCTTCTAACTGATGTGGGGCTGGGTGTTACGTGTTGCTAAGCGATGGGTTGTTATCTTCCTTGTCCTGATTCAGCAACGGTTTGTTGATTGCTTGTTCGGGTTCCAGGGATTCGAGGAGTATTACACTTCATATTTCCTAAAAGACAGTTCATATCATTTTGCACGAGGAGGACTGTATTTTGATCTTTTTCTTTTGATGGGGATAATGTATTTCGCCACTTCATAGACTGTTGTTGTGATTCCAGCTCGTTCCAGTTACACAATGTCTCATCAGTGGTGATGATGTGGTCCCAGAAACTGCCACCTTCAGTCTGTACGGGTTCAGCAGACCCCAAGAGAGTAACATTCGGTGGTTCTTCTACTCCTCGGTGATTATCCAAGGAACCAACATGGCATAAACCTTGTCATCCCAACGTTGCCAACATATTCTCCAACGCATCGAAGCCGTCATCCGCCTCCGTACATAGTTCCTTGATCGTAATCAGCTGATTTGCGCAGATGAGCTGATCGAAGTGCTCTTCATTTCGTAATTTGACAGCCGTACAGCGCCGCCAGGGACATGGCTAGTCTCTCACATCGCTGTCGCCACTGCTGATCAAATTATCCACCGTCTGACTGTTCAGCAATCATTGCTGGATGTCAACGAGTGCAATTCTCCTGCATGAAAGAATTCAATGACACGCCTCTGTTTTGTACACGTTTTTATATTAGACGCCATTTTGTCAAAGTGTCACTCAGCTGCTATCTGTTCCAAAGGAAAGAAAATTAGCGGTTATTGACAGGAACGTCGGACCTCTCTTACGATATCACTAAAATCCCCTTTAACGTCATTGACAAACATTATATAAAAACCGCTATATGAAATATATATATTTTTCTGTGTGTTAATATTTATTTTTCTATAAACCTATTGATCGATTTTAATTTGTTCATATCGATCCTTTATGTGCTGTCTTGTGATCTCTCCATGTGACGTTGGGCGTGGTACTTTCCTTTGCACTTGGCATGGTTCTCAGTTTGAGGATCAATCTTTTGGTTAGGTTCCATGTTTCAGCTCCATAGAATCAGAAGGATGCATTGGTTGTATTCACTTCTTTTCAAGACAAAAAGGAAAATCTTTATTTTTGGAGGTTGAATTTGCCCTTTCGAAATAGGAAAAGAATAAAGAACAGAAATGTATGGGGATAAACTGCTATTTCAGCCACTAAGCAGACATTGAAGTCTAAAGTTGGAGAGATTCTAGAGTGACCACAAGAGACAGAGACAGAGTGAGATAGAGGGACAAAGTTTATCTGGAAATGGCAGATCTAGTCACTTACTGAAACAAACCGTCATGCAACTAGCTCACTTAGGTAATGTGCCGTATTTTGGTGATCAGTTAAGAAGGAATGAAAAGTAGGTGATCAATAAATGTCACTTCTCTCGTCCTTTTTTGACACTAAAGAGTCCTAATTTGAAAAAAAAGAAGAGGAGTGAATCCTGCTGGTCATAAACTGAGGGAACAATTCAGTTCAAAATTACATTGTAAATAGACGTCCCCAGAAATCTTTACAAACTTATTTTCTTGAGACAATATCGAGTAAATATTCAAATTGTTAGCCGTCTAGTTCCATTGGTGCAGCCTGTACACGTGATAGATTAATAGCCAACAAGCCAGCCAGCCAGCCAGCCAGCCAGTTAGCCAGCTCGAATCACTTGAAAACTGCTGAGGCTTACGATAACGGTTTTGGTGACAGTTTTTCTTTACAGTTTCTAATACTTTTTTAGGGACTAAAAAAGACATTTGCTTTAAATTCGTATGATGAAATGCTTATTTTTCAAACGAATTCCATTTTGCATCGGATTTACCTTTTGATTGGAGCCTTCAAATGTTAGCTTGATAGATAGCCTGCAAAAAGCTGTAGAAAAAATGAAGATATCGTTGTTAACAGCTTCGGTTGACGTTCTTTTTTCTAAATACTAAAGAAGAAAAATTGTTGAATAAAGGAAGTAAATTAAAGTGTGAATTTTCATGCCATTCTCCGTTCGGTTTCAACTACAGAATTGACACTTCATACATATATCATTTTCATTCCTGAATTTTTTTTTCACGGGCATTTTTATGGGCAGTTCTCAAAGGCGTAGAATTTTGAATTATATTGAATGCGATAATTCCCAGTTGGGCACAGATAAAATAATTTCAAGAGACCAACTGTTTTTCATCTATCTATCTATCTATCTATCTATCTATCTATCTATCTATCTATCGATGCCTTTCAATCCTCTACAGGGCATTCATAAACGAATACATTATACAAGATACAAAATAACCAACAAAGTATTTACATCTATCTATCGATCTATCTATCTCTCTATCTGAATGTCCTCTGCTTTGTCTCTACAAACAATGACACGACAGAGTTGCACCACCACATGCCTGGACGAAGCATATGGGGATCCTAGGGTGCTTAGTCGTCAGAATTTCTCCCTCAGCTTCTCTGATGTAGTTTGAAGGGAAGCAAAGAGCGATACGTCAGCTAGAAAGACTACCGGCAGGATCTGGAAGTCTTCTAATTGGACGTCAAACTGCCCTACGCGGGCTTCACTTCCTGATCTGAAATAAGAGTTGTTGCCATTCTAGATTCATTATGATCCAAAGGATAGATAGACCAATGGGCCTCCCATCTTACCCATAGTTGAGAGTGACGAGATTGATTCATGCATTTTCCAAGGGCTTTAGTGTGACGTGATTGTGAACAGCCATTAATCTATCTATGCACTATTTTTAATTGCTTTTTCATGTTTCTCAGTCCTAGGCTGAGTCGCAAATTTAGTTCTCTATGACTTCTTAACTCTCTTAAGGACATTCATTATATTAAAAGAACGTTTAGAACGACTTTGAGGACCTTTCAGACTTCTTTGTGTTGGAGGCCTGTTAGATCCTAAAGACAGAAGTTTGAATCCCCACTCTCACTCTGTCTCTGTCTGTGTGTCTGTCTGTCTGTCCGTCTCTCACTCTCTCTCTCTCTCTCTCTATATATATATATATATATGAAATGTCAAGTTAAGAAATGGATATATGTGATCCAATACAATGAATCATGTCATACACTGTGCAATATTATACCGAAACTTATTTGAAATGATATCCCGTCTTTACTCGGTCAATATATCACCCAATTTGGACAACTTAAATAGAATAAAGAATTAAAGAAAATGGAGCTGATGTAGGAATTGAACCTGCCACCAATATGGTAATTGCTCTCACATCTTCAATTTTTTATCCTATATACATTGTCTGTATAGGAAATATATTAACTACGTTACGACTGTAGATCGTTTTAAATGATCTTTCAGATACTATCGCGCAATATATATTTCATATATATATATATATATATATATATATATATATATATATATATATATATATATATATATATATATATATATATATATACGTGTGTGTGTGTATGTATACGTGTGTGTGCGTTTGTGTGTATACATACGGAAACATACTCATGTACACATTTTAGTTTATTGCAGAATTAGTTATCTTGAAGAAATATCCTTCGCAAAATACCTACATTCCAGCCTAATATTGATTAAATTCATCCCTTCCCTACAAAAAATACATTCCTGATAGGAATGACTTTGCAAAAAAAATAAAAGAAACAAACTAAAAGGTCTACTTATTCAATCATAATCTAAACTGAAATCTAATATCAAACTGAAATCGATTCAACCACATATTCAAATTTAAATTCAAGAATACATCTATATTTTTTGTGTATATGTTTCAGTACTTCGATATATAGTGGATTTACACCTTGTCAAGTGATGGCTCGGACCCCTTTCTGCTCACCCTAACTCTCCACAGCCTGCCTCAAGATAATCTTTAGAAGACTAGACTTGCAGAGTAAAGGAATAAAAATAGATGGCAAGTATTTGAGCAACCTCGGATTTGCAGACGACATTGCCCTTTTCGCAGAGAATCTACACGACTTCCAACTAATGATAGATGAACTAAATAAAAAGCGCAAGAAAGTCGGAAAACTAGACAAATACTAGCTCCGTGACGCCCATGATGAAGAAGTGTAGCGAATCTACTATGTCCAACGACGGACGTTAAAAGACTGATGATGATGATGATGATGATGATGATGATGATGATATTGAAATCTTGTGACTTTTCCTAAAATATGCTTCACTGGTATACTATTCCTTACTCTTCCAAGATAACTTTCCCCTTTTCCACAATATGATGAATACTTTTCAAGTAAATGAAAACATGCAACGCTATAAGTAATGCTCTCAGATCAGTCTATTGCACGAGCATTACCTCTCTTAAACTCGAAAATCATATTGCAACATTAAAGAAAAAAACAGTGGAAGAAGCATATCATTAAAATTGACATTAAGTGGCTGGTGCAATTCAATTACATCATTTCCATGTTCAAGATTGATCTAAACTTAGCAAATAATCTATATACCAGGCACAACTTTGAATACCATAGAACTGGACCATGAAAATTAGAAATGTTGTACCCCAACGCCTAGTTCCTTCCATCTCTTTTAAAGTACTTTTGCTCTTGTGCCCACGGAGGGTAGTGTTCACAGAGCGTACTGGCAATATCAGTACAACGTACAGTTTACATGCTCAGTTTAAGTTTCAAGAATGCTTATGTAACATCCACGATTCGCTTGTGTTCCGGGATCGCATGTTTAATTTTCTTCCTCTGCTATCTCCCTCACATTAAGAATGGATAGATTTTGATATATATATATATATATATATATATATATATATATATATATATATATATATATATATATGTGTGTGTGTGTGTGTGTGTGTGTGTGTGTGTGTGTGTGTGTGTGTGTGCGCGTGTGTGATTGAAATAAAAAGTAGATGCAAACCTAATACATATGATACTTTCCCCGTGCTGTCAAAAAAATGACGAAATATATGGAATATACGGATACACGTGGACACATAGTGTAGTGGTTATAGAATCAGACAGAATTACTGCAAGTAATCCAATAGTTCTAGGTTCAATCCCAGTGTGAGATAATAATAATGCTAAGAGGTGAGTGCAGTCGATTTACCCCCGTAGATTAAATAAAAGGTTCGGTTCGTTACTTCCCTACACCTACCTGATGAAGGCTGTAGAGAACAACGGCCAAAACGTTGTATGAAAAACAACCAAGATGAGGATAGTCCGAGTAGAAATAATACGGATGCACATTGCATTTTATATACATGTATGATAGAGAGCTGCATAGCAGTGAGCTTTGAGGATAGTGTTTTATTGATCATTAGAGGATTTTTTTCGCTACTATTCATAATCATATTCAATTTTTGTTTGAATTCACCATTTTTATTACGTCATCAAAGGAAAAAAAATATATATGACTACATCAGTAAAACGAATTATATTGTTTTACTATATCAGTCACACAAATGGAATTCTATTTCAAAACGTCAGCTGCGTTATACAAGATATCTGCACATTGGTGATTACAATATATGTGGACTTTGAAGGCATGCAGTTGATAATAGTATATGAATTCGTATCAGGTCTTATTACTTATATTGACATATTACTAAGTAACCAAGTGAACTGTTAGGTCACTCTTTGAAATAATAATGAAATCTGTTGTGACAAGAAAGATTGTTTAATATTAAAGCCGGGTCGCATCCTATTTTCAACGGCTTTGCAATTCAATACACACGAGAATGCCCACGGAAGACTACTCTATTGCTCAGGATTATGAGTTATCTCCTTTGGAGTGAATGAACAAGGAAACAAACTCAAATCTATTATCATTAGCTTGTAAATCAGCTGCATTCTTCCAATTAGCACATGTTCAGGGTAGTTTAATGCAGTACATACGGTTACAATGTACCGCTTCACCTATTTAGTGGTCACGAACCGATAAACATAATCAGACTTTTAATATTTTAGGCATAAAGTTTATTGCTTTCACATATATATATATATATATATATACATATATATATATATATATATATATATATATATATATATATATATATATATATATATATATATATATATATATATATATATTTCAGGTTAGTTTCAAAAGGGAAGATATTTCAAAAAATGGCATCCGCTTTGACAAATCTCACTTCAATAGACTTTCATTCAAGTGACTTTTTATGATACTCGCGTAATCAAAGTGGTTTGTTTTGTCGCTCTTTCTATAACTACATATTTATCGTCTCTTTAGCATTGGTAAAATCTGGAAATCAAATACTGTATGGAAAGAAAAGAAAGAAAAATAAAGAATTACGATTAAAAAGAAAAAAAAAACTGACTGATATAAAGGTTTTAAATGAATGCAGCATACATTACTTCCCTTTTTTCTTGAGATATGTTTTGAATGATTCCAGTTATTGATCTACGTTTGTATATCAAAAAGGCTAAATATCGATGAATGGGAAGCAAATTTCGTAATTTTTCTATTTCACCAGGAAAAAAAATTCTGAACAAATATTTAACACTAAATTGAATGGGTGTTTTGGATATCATACATTCACATTGAAAAAATCCCATTTCTTACATATGCAAATGAAAGGAGATAACTTTCAATCTCAAGTTATAGAGAAGTCTTCTAAAGGTATTCACGTGTATATTGATTTGCAAAACCGTGAAAATCAGGGTGCTATTGGGCCTTGCTCATTCTGGTCACATTGGATTTCACCATTTTCTCTCAAAGGAGTGACCCGACAGTTTACAGGGTTAGTCCTCCAATACTGAGACATTACCAACACTTTTGGCGGCATTAAAATATCGGTAAAAAAATGGTCAATGAAAATTTATTCCTATTGCTTTGTTTTACAATTTGACTAACAAGTCTAATTTAGCATGAACTTACATTGCTAAGTGTTCGCATCCCCACACACACTTAAACGTGGAGTATTTGAGGAAAATATGTAGACATAATGGATGAAATTTGAAACATTTAGCCCTTTAGCTCTATTTGTGTGTCATACGTGCACGTATACTTACATCGCCAGCCAGACCTACTAGAAAGCTTTAAAAAAAATATTTCAGCCGTTTCCATGACTGTTTTCTTTACGGGTTTCCAATATCAACCGGCGTATTTATCTACATTGTATCTATCCATGTACAAAATGACTTCCAATCCCTCGCATTTTTATTTTTTGTAAACTTATGGGAAGTTATTTGATTCCATCTGGAAACTTTATTTTCATTTTCACTGTACAATACTGTGAAATACCTTCAACTGGTTTTTAGTATTCATATTAATAAATGACTTCGCGTGAATTTTGGTTCTGATGAACAAAAATGGTTTAGTTTTGAATTTTGCTGACCACTGTAGGTAATTGCTTTTTATTGTAATCATAATGATTTAGAACACTTCATCTAATAATGAAACAAAAAAATAAGGAAAAATGTAGAACGATTTTCTCTCTGTATCTATCTTTCTATCTATCTATCTATCTATCTATCTATCTATCTATCTATCAATATATATATATATGTGTGTGTGTGTGTATGTGTGTGTGTGTGTGTATGTGTAAGTAGGGGGGAGGAACTTACATCATGGAAAACGTTTGGTTTCATTTTTGGTACCCATTAAAGTGTCCATTCAGGAAGTCGAATCTCTCTCCCCCCTTCTTTTTTTTACATATGTTCCGTATTTCTATTAAATCGTTGGTCGTAGGTCAGTCTGTTGGTTAGGTTAAGCAACAGATATATGGCGGAAGGAAGAGATGTGATGCAATTAAAAGACGTCGTAAATGTAGGACGTAATTAAAAGTGCATTTTTCCCCACCAATTTTTGGTCACCCGGGAGTGATGTCAGATAGGTATCTGCGCAATATTTTACAAGTATAAGGACCAATTGACTCAAAAAGAGACTACTTGCTCTTCTTCCTCCTCTTGATACTGAAACCACGGATGTTTGACTCATGGTTGAACTTGTTTTTTTCTCATAACACAAGAGTTGCAGGTTACCCGGGCAGAAGCACTAATTCTCAATGGAGAAAGCATAAACCCACCTCCCAGCAGTGGGTAAAATAGAGCTGGTTGAAATGAAAGACGTTATAAGTCCATTTCTCATGTCGAACGAGCCGAGTGACACATGGAGCCTTATCAGGGGCGTCAGTAGCTGTAATCACCATGAGGGCTCTATTTAAATGAAAAACCAAGGGAAGAAATCGTTCATAGTCTGGCACAAAGCCACAATTTAGGGCACTGATAAAAGACCGAATATACGACAGTAGTAATGGTCCTGATCATAGTTACAAGTGGAGATTCCTACTGTGTCATATCGGTATAAGTTTTGGGGGACCGACAAGGATTGACCTCTCCACAGTAGTAATAGTCTTCAAAATTGCCTCTTTGTCACATTCCAGTTCATGTCAGTGCTTACAGATGACTTTGTTTATTTCACAATTACAAAACATGTATCTATTTTGTACAAACTTATTTATATCTTAGAATTGTGTATCTTTAAGCCGAATTTTCATTGTTGTCATTTAATTCATTTGGTAAGATAGCCTACGTCCAATCATTCTGCCGTGATTTTAAATTTAGAAGTACATTGATTTTATATATCGGTCTGGTTTAATGGGACACACAGACGATCAACAAACAGTATATTCCTTTATATTAGGCGAGGATTTTTCTTGTCCTTCTTGTTGAAATAGAAAAACATTGTCAGCTCCAAACTTGGACTGCAACATGATTACGGGCCTAATGATAATGATAATACTGAGGATTCTCTTTGGAATATTAGAAATACAGATGAATACCGGAGAGCATTCAATATTTTTCCCAGCAAAGTTAGTTGCATCATTTTTACCCACTTGAAATTCATCTTTGCTTGTTCATTGGTTGGTTTCAAATTAAAGAAGTGCCAATCAAAATCCAGCTAAATAGCAGTCGACGTGACTTAGACATCACTAAACTCGTTAAGATTTGGACCGCAGACTTGAGTAAATTGGTTCTTGCATATTTATCCAGTGTTCATTCAGGGAAACCGTCTTATATTTTTTATGATTATTCCACGAATCTTGGCACTCTGGGAAAGATTACGTGACGTCTCACTCAATTCTGACCTGTCAAAGCGAAATGAAGAGGAGAAATGGCGGTTATAAGGATGGACAGAAATAGAAATTAGGCACTGAAATGAAAAAAAAAAGACTTAAGTACTTGATAAATAAATAAATAGATAGATAGGGTAAATAATGTTGCCAAGTTTTGCAAGAATAAGACAATCAGAAATTGAAAATAGGATCTTGAGACTAAATCAATATAACTAAAGTTGAAGGGTTTAAAAAACACATACATTAACAGACAGACAGACAGACAGACAGACAGACACACACACGCACACACACACATACGCACAAAATTATTTAGAATTTTCAAGTACCAACTCGTACAATATACGCCGATGTTGTGTGCTTCAAGAGCTATGATGTTGCATAAAGACAGATGAACAGACGTATTGATGGTTAAAGTTTTCTCTCTGTTTGAACCACAAACTTGTCGGATATTCCAGAAGGGAAGCTGACAGATCTGATATCCTCTGATATACTCTATGGCTGAACGGGGAAAATGTGCAATTAGATAGTATATACTTGAATTTTTAGGTTATGGAATGAAATTCTATGTCTGAATATATAGATATGCACCAACTATCATATATATATAACTGTAGATCATGAATATATCTGAATATATACATATATTATAAACGCGTTGTATTACTTTGGAAGCATATTTGAAATGACCACCCTTTATTTCACGGTGAATGTATCATTTGGCATCTTTGGTGCAGGTTGAGACGTTTTCTCTTTCTGTTTTTCTTGAATGGGTGGTATGTTTTTTGTTTATACTATTACTTAAACCGACTGTCGAGAGAAAAAACGAACAAGTCTTACCCTCCATCAACCAAATAGATTTGATGAAAAGACTCGACTTTCATGTTGCCCCGTATATATCAACACTTATCTATTAAATGCTAAACACTACATTTCAATTCTAAGAAAAGAAAATTCCCGAAAACTGACCCGTCCCGGCCCATATTCCCACTGTCCTCTGAGACAAGCCTAACAGATACAAGAAATAAACATCCTATGATCCCCCCTCACAGAGACCTATTTTATTTCAGTCAAAACTTGACTCTCGCCTACAAGGATTCAAACAACCAAACAACTAAACAACTAAACAACACAATTATTTCCATTTCTTTCCTCAACCTCAAGCATGTAAACAGCAAAACTTTCTCTGTGCTGCTGTACGTTTTTTCTCAGAAGAAAAGTGGCTGGCACCCGTTGAAATGTTACAAAACCATTTTCATCAACATACGTATATATATATATATATATATATATATATATATATATATATATATATATATATATATATATATATATATATATATATATATATACATATATATATATAATATATATATATATATATATATACATGTATATATATATATATATATAATATATATATATATACATGTATATATATATATATATATGTATATATATATATATATATATAATATATATATATATATATATATACATGTATATATATATATATATATACATGTATATATATATATTATTTTTTTTGCATATATATATATTTGCATATATAGATACATTTACTTATAGATGTGCACGTACATGTGCATTTTTGTAGGGAGAGAGACAAAGACAGAGGGGGGAGAGAGAGAGAAAGAGAGAGAGAGAGAGAGTTTCTACCCCTCTAACCACTAACAATGCAAGTTTTTACATTCACATTTAACAATATGATGTCTCCATCCCCTCACTCTGTCTGTCTCTCTATCTCTGTTTCATGCTTTTCCCCTACAAAAACAAGCACACACACATATATATGTATATATGCAATTATATGCTCACTCTCTCTCTCTCTCTCTCTATCATTCCTCTGTATCCCACCAAATGTCACCAATCGAACCACTCAGTCAGTTCGATTTCCTCACGCATCCAATCCATTGCATTGTAACCGGTGATAGAGTTGAACAATCGCCTCTCCCAGATCGAAGCCTAATCAATCTTAGTTTTGTAAGCGAAGGCAACGGCGAAAATTGACTTTATCTGGCGTCATCTCTTGTCCGGGTTCGTGTGCTGCAAACGAAAGCAAGGAGATTGGGCGGGGTTGGAGGAAATATTCTGGAGAACGACAGAAATTACGGACCCAAGGGAATCCATTTTTGTGCAGACTGTGATTGGAATTGATCTGTATGGCTTCATTTGACCAAAGGAAAAAAACAAAAAAAAGAAAAACGTATATACGTGAATAAATAAGAACGTAGAATAAGTTTTGAATACCATGAATAGAATGGTAAAGATTTGTAAATGAAAGTTGACGAGGAGTTGTTTTTTTTTATTTGAGGCAAAAGAATGAAAGAAAATAATGAATGAAAGAAAATAATGAATGAAAAGGACTGGTGAGGACATTTCAGATTGAATAAAAGAACGAAAGAAACACTTCTTTGAATGAAAAAAAAGTGAACAATTGCTTCGAAAGCAAAAAAGAAAAGCGGCTTTATATAAAACGGTCAATTTACCAACGTCTTTTGGCAGCATGTCATGTTAGAGATGATAAATCAAGAAAATTGGGAAATGGGGTGATCAATGTATACGTTACTTCATTCGCCTGTTGTTGGGTGGTGATCATTAAAAAAGTCCGAATTTTCCCGACACGAATGTGAAAGCCAACTGAGGGAGTGATTTAGCATAAAACTACTTGAATCAAAGCCTCCACAAACATCGTTATTCATAGGTAAGGGAATTCGGAAAAGAACTTCTTAATAAACATCTTAAGGAATAGATATTTAACATTTCCGAACCCTATTGGCTGATATGTGTGATACATAATACATACATTGTCAGTAGGCGGCAGCCAGACGGATTCACTTAAAATCAATGAATTTTTTTTATTTCAGTTTTAGTTTAAAGTTTCATTTTCAAATGGTTAGGAAGAAAAAAATGGCTGAGAAACGAGAGATGATGACAGAAACATAGGAGAGGAATAAGTGAGTATAATCCATGTGTGTATAAATGTGTGTGCGTGCATTTATGAAAAGGTACCAAACTCGCTCAGACGGATCTCACTACGCCCACGCTGTGACCAAAGATTTGAAGAAACGATGTGTACAATATTGGTTGAAACTTCAAGCTGAGCAGGGCCAGCCACAAAACAAAGTCACCAATATTATTTGAAATCTCAATGATGGAGAGAACACTCAGTTATAAAAAGTGTCAGACTATCTTTCAAGAAACACGAGCTCTCATATCCTGTATTCGACACAATGCAATCGTTCTCTGGTGTTCATAGTACGAGTGTTAAGGAAACAACATATCAACACGTCTCTGGTTCAGTGTCATGGCTCCCAGGTTTCTGTACCGCCCTGGTGGCGATTTTGACGATCAGTGGCGAGCTGGTGATTCTTTTTCAATCTCCCAAACTTGAGACATTTATTGTTCGAGGAGTTTTCAGTCAACTACCAGAATAAACTCACTCTCATATCAAACATTGCAATACAATGTATTATCTTTCACATCAGCACGAAAAATAAAATTAACAAATTTGAAACTTTTTTAGAATCGCCATATTGGACTACTGTCATTACTCTGAATGACAAGCGAAGCGCTCAAATGACCAGCTGTCTTCGTATACTGTGACTGAAGAGCGAGACCTGATGACGCATAGAGTCAGCGGGCACGTTCGATTGACTAGTTCATAAACTCAACTCATTGTTTTTGTTTAATGTTGGTTTAAGTGATTCTAAAATCTAAAAAATAATTTTTTTTCAAATTATTAATAACTTAGGATGTCAACGTCAATTCTATATGCTTACGACATCCGTGAAACCCATAGTGTATATTTTTCTTTATAAATGTGTCTTTTTTTATTTACATGGCCGTGTATATCTATAGCTAGTGAGAATAAAAAGGTGGAGAATGAAAGAAAAAAAGAAAAAGAGGCGATTCAATTGATTTGAAAGAAGGAGAAATATCTATCACTAATATAAAAAGAAATTATAATAATTATTTCATATCATCTCAAATACGTTTCTTCGATGTGCTTGCATTTGTACAGACGATGACCGTCACTGACTGGAAAGCTCGTCATGGCTAACTCCTCACACCACCTCCACTAAGCATTTGCTCTAATCCCCACGATGGAACTGATTTTGATTAGGATTACATCATCAGAACATGAAATTTCATTCTACTACGTCGGAAGATAAACACGCATCAATCAAATGGATGACATCGTATCTTACCACGACATCAGCGTTAGATTAAGGTGCTTTAAGAGGAAATAGCTCTTAAAGGTAGGAGCTTTGAAAGGAATGGGCTCCTAAAGAAAGGGCTTCTTACAGATAATAGTGCATCTATTGCCAGACTTAAAGGTTTCTTTCCTTTCTCTTTTGTTCCAGAACGCAAGATGGAACGTCGTGACATATATCTAGGAGAGAATGTCATCCGTGAAATAATTGTCAGCTTATCTCCCTTCATTGGTAAACTGTCTGCGGTATTATGAATATCTATCAAGTGATTACTCACCCGACGGTAGCTTTTTGAGGAAGAAATGCATCTACTTATATAACTTCTTAATCAGAAACTTAATTATCGAGTAACACACTTCTATATTTCTCTTTTGTCCTTCACTATGTCGTTCGTCGCTTGTCTGAAACAAAAGACAATTGATGAATGAATAAATATTACAATGAAGAATAAAAATCCAAAACAAAAACTTGGTTACTAAATATACGTCTAGTTAAGTACCCTCAGAAAGACCAGCTTTAGATACCGTCTCGCTTGTTACTACCTCCGAAACTAAAACATCTGTAGGTTAAGCAACTTGAGACGTTATATTGTGTATTTCTAAATATACTTTTCTTGCTATTTGGACATGGTCGACATCTTTGATTTTGGTAAAAAGCAAAAAGCAAAAAAAAAAAAAAAAAGAAACAAACAAACAAACAAACAACTGATTTTCTGTCAGGTGTCCATTAGTGAACACTTTTGTATATTCATCTTGCAATTATGCTCAATGTTTTTTTCTGAATAAATGTTGATAAGAGTACTATTTCCTAACACACTCTACGGCACCGAGTTGCATTCCACTAGCATCGCATCTTTTCTTTAATCATCAGTTCCCATTTGGACTTAAACTTCCAAAAGATCCACCAGACCTGTTTGAGAGATGCAAAACAGTCCCGCTGGCCGCAAGGACCAGAGAACTAACTACTACCTTTCCTAACTTGCTCCTACAAAATCTGCCCTTATCTCTTACCATAGATTTACTATTCCTATCTCCCATCCCTACAATTCTTTTGATGTATTCACATATCTGCTTCCATCATATATCTCCATGTGCTACTTATAATATACACACACATACACACTTAACAAACTTTTGACTCTTATCACCCCTGTATGTACTGATCACTAAACTTTCCCTTCTCTAGGCAGCTGTCTGACGGATCCTTAGATACTTCCATCCTTTCATGGGAAAAGGATGGGAACGGAACAACACACAGACATTTTATGATAGGAGCCAGTGCCCTCATATTTTCGGCATACAATATCACTCTCAAATTACAAACCTTGTGCCTACCATGTAGATAATTAGATAGAGGAAGTGTGTCTCTCTGAATTTTTGAGATGAGTTATTATTAATATTTCTATTATTATTCGGACTATCCTCATCTTGGTTGTTTTTCATACAACATTTCGGCCGTTGCACTCTACAGCCTTCATCAGGTATCATCTGGTAGGTGTGGGGAAGTAACGAACCGAACATGGACACATAGCGTAGTGGTTACAGAATCAGACAGAATTACTGCAAGTAATCTGATGTTTCTAGGTTCAATCCCAGTGTGAGATAATACTATTGCTAAGAGGGGAGTGCGGTCAATATACCCCCGTCGGTTAGATAAAGGGTTCGGTTCGTTACCTCCCCACGCTTACCAGATGATACCTGATGAAGGCTGTAGAGTACAACAGCCGAAACGTTGTATGAAAAACAACCAAGATGAGGATAGTCCGGATAATAATAGAAATAGGAAGTGTGTCAGTTTTTCTCTTTTTCTGATGGGCAACTCTGTCCGTTACTGCAGTGATTACGGAGAACATGTTGCCATGGTCGACTGCCTCACGCTGAGAAAGCCAGACGGTCTCACGCAGTTCGTCACGGCATTGTGCGGCTTTGGAATTTATTCAGCGATTAAAAAACAGTTAAATATTTTCGTAGGATAGAATTCCGGAGCTTGGCGATATAATCTAAACATTTTCTTCCAATAACATCTCTTGATTCCTTAAATTGCTCTCTATGTAGTTTCTTTTTAATTTTTTTTTTTTTACATTTTCTGGACGCATCAAGTGAAGATAAGATTTTAATGTAACATAACTTTCTAATTTAAACAAATTACGTCACCAGACGTTGTTGATGACGTAAGCGTAACAGACGACAAATGCACATTCCTAGGTTTTATGTATAGATGTAGATTCTTCTTCCAACAGAATTTGCTATCTTTATACACACATGGCCTGGAGTTAAGTATCCTTCACGAAAATTCCTTTTTGTGGAGTGTTTAGTGATTTTTCTACTTATCTTAATCTCGAACCACTCTTCAATTTCATACCTAACACGTGGGATACAAAATAACATCCCACGTAGCAAAAATACAGCAGAAACAAAACTGCCAGTATTTTATAAAAATGGGTTTATTTTCACGTAAAATTTGACACCCATTTCTATCTATTCTCAGATAGCAGAGAGAGAATTATAAACACACAAGATGATAATTCAAAACCGGAAAAGAACATATTAATGGTCAGTTTAAACAGATGTTTGATATTAACAGATGAGCAAGAACTGGTCTGGTTAGTCCCTCAATAAAAACCGCCACCTGACCCATGGATTTCTGGCAGCATAGTGTTATCAATAACAGAGCCTAGAAAAAGAGGTGATCAATAGATAAGTCGCTTCTTTTGCTTCTTGTTGGACCTTGATCATATAAATAATCTGAATCTTCCAAAATGCAGGAACAAGCTGAACCCTGCACTAGACAGTTTTCAGGGATGGGGGATTTAGAAGAAAAAAAACTCTTCTAGACATGCAAATATACAACCCGACTTAAAAACTGAAGAAACCTTTGTTTTGGTTTTGATTGACGGTTTTTGATTAATGATAGGTGTGTTCACCTCTGATTGCAATAACTATTTGGTGCCAGCAACGGCAACATTTCACCATTTTTGTTGGCTAGCCAAAGAAATCTAGTCCTAATCTAGTATGATGCCCTGCAGAAGTTTCTGGAAAAGTTGAACAAGTTCCTGGATATTCCTGAATGTTCTCCCAAGTGTACCCCACGTATCAGGAAGCGTCATCCAAAACTATCATCATAAGTTTCTTCCAGTTTTCAAGTTGGTCCAGCTGACTAGCTGTCTTTGTATCAGGCATACAGGCAGCATTGATGGAGCTAGGGGGCTGAAACTTTCAGAATTTACTCCTCATTATGTCTATTTACAACCCTGCCTCCAAAGTATTCAGTCGGGAAGAGACTTTGTAATTCGAGTGTAGGCTAAATCGGTCCCTTAGAGTCCAACAGGTTTCAGTTTTATTTATTTATTTTTTTCAAATAAGGACCATTTTAGTATCACTGCACCCCCCCCCCCCAAAAAAAAGCCAAGAGAAGTAATATCCGTTGTTCGCTCGTTTTTTTACAATTTTTAATTGATCAAGCCCAGCAGGGCTTGCTGTCAGAAGATGTTGGTTATGAAACAGTTTCTATTGAGTGACTAACCAAACCCAGTTCTCAGTTACATTCAAATCGGGGGAGTTCACCAGATCCGGTACCCTGTGACACTGTAGGGAAGAGGTTAGCAATGCCTGTGAAGGCAGACATGATTAGATCAATTTCTATGTGTTGCATGCTAAAGCAAATAAAACAGAAGACTATGTTCATATAAGATTGTTTAAAAAAATCCAATGACTCTCCCACTATATGTAAAGAGACTTTATCTTCCATTGACTATCAATCATTGGAAAATATGGAATTCCTCTTTAAAATAAGATATTGTGTAACTATGGTTCAAATTTTATGTACAGTGATAGAGAAGCAGGAATACGTGGTGTTTAAGCCCTTTGCTATAAAACATTAATTCGCCTTAGCCACTACCGAAATGAAGCTTTAGCTCAATTTCCCAATACTGAATTTCGTTCTTTGCTGATCAAAGACAGATAAGCGAGAAAATCGTGTACAACATCAACCATTCAATGAAGTCGGCGGGCTGATTGAAATGGGGTTGCAGACCGACCCTTGCAGACGAACATCTTGAGTAATACCGGCTTTGAGTATTAGAGCGTTACTCTGTATCAGATGAGATAGCGGGCCTGGTGTGCATTCGTGTGTGGTATAATATGGTATTGGAAAATCTCATCCAGCCTAATGTGGTCTATTCAAATGGCTTTTCCCAACGACGAGATCCATTTCCTGTCATAACCGAAGTAACACTGCAGCATGTCGGGATATATAATGTTTCACGCGTGAAACCTTTGACATTGCACAAGATCTACCTTTTTGATGTCCTTTTATAGATTCCTGTGTATTCATGCTCTTAACTTACTATTCTTTCAAATATTGTTCAATGCATGTATCTACTTTTATAATTTAATACGTAAACTGCTAGTAGATATAACATTGAACATACTTAGTAATCATAACAATATTTTTGCCATGCATTTTTCCCTAATATACAAATAGTGAAGTTTTGAATAACTTTTATTGCATTGGTATCGAAGAAATCATGGGTTTTCTAAAAAATTCCCCAAAAGTATTGAGCTCTTAGGTGACATTTCAGCGCCAATCGTAACAATTTGAAAAAAATATGGTTCTTGCAAGGAATGAGTCATTTGATTTTTTCCATGTGGTGATTAGATGTGATGTACATAAGTCAGATCAGCTACCTCAGGACAGTACCTGCTCAGTAACCAGTTTTGGTTATTTTCCAGCAGGAATCAAGCTGTTTCAAATTGTTCGTGTGGTCACACAACTGAAGCATAAAAACTCAAATATTGTGGGAAAGTTTGAGCGCATCTGTAGTTGCTACGATTTATCAAGTTGAATGAGTTAGAAATCTCTATGCTGTAAATTTTATCCTAAATTTTCATGGCACGTATTTTCTATCGAGAGCCTAAGAATAATTTCCATTTACAAAGCTTTTGACATCAATGCATATGTAATGATAAGAATGAATAAACATTTGACGTATGCGCTACATAAATTTTGTGATAATTTGCTCAACATAAACAGCTCTTCTGTATAATTCAGGTTTATTCCTGAGATAGATGTTGAAATAACATGTTTTTGTGTACGGTAACAGTTTATGGAAGATTTAATATACTCATCGCATTCCCGGGGATCAAAAGAATGTGTGTGCCAAGTGTCAGCTCAATTTGACCAAATTATTTATGTTTCACTGTCTTTATTTAAATTATTTATGTTTCACTGTTTCTTTATTTAAACTACTATGGAAGTGCAAGTTCCAAAGGTGCATGTTTGGCAGAGGCTGGATTTTATGGTGTGTGGAGCAGCATGCTATAATTGCCTTGTAAAAAACGTCTCTGTCCGTCACATGAAAGTACGAAATGTATCAAACGAGCCGCTTCATTTTTGTTTTTTTTATATCTCAGGGTTTTGAGCATTGTAAATTCTGGCTTGTATTTGGTAAGCTATGATAACTTCCTGGGATCATCAAGCCAAACTATGGAGTGGAGGGAACATTTTTCGTATGTTTTCTTGCAGAAAATGAATAACTGCTGACCAACATTTTTGTAGTATTTTGATAACAAAACCAAAAATATACATGCAATTGCTAACGACTAAAGGTAGTTAGTCTCATATTTCCAGTGCCTGCCTCAGTATTTTTGCAAATCCCAGCAGTGCTATGATATGCAGAGTCGCAATCCTTCTCAATTCTAGCTTTGACTTCAATGTATTCGGAACTGTTCAGAGTGCTCCAACTAATATTGGCATGCCCTGACCTTCATATTCCACACTTCTCTCAATTGCCCTGCCATGTTCCGATATGTTTCTAGTTTTTCTCTCTTTTTTATCACTCTCTGATCCTTCGGTAAAGCCCCGTCTATGATTTTGCAGGTTTTGTTTTCCATGCGCAAAACTACCCTTCGAACTTTTGTTGCTTCCATGGATTTGTCAGTTTTGATGCCGAAGTCCCTAATTTATGAGATCTACTTTCCAGGATAGTCCCTGGCTTGTGCTGGTACCTTCTGTCTACATGGCCACATCTCAGTCATTTGCATAGTTCCTGGTGTATGACTGCTGCTACCCTTTCGTTCCTGTCCTTGTCCTTCTACCGAGCAAGTTTGCTACATTCGCTGGTTATGTGATTTATTGCTTCGTCCTTTTCTCCACGGATGCGGTATTTGCTGATTTCAAGGTTGATTCACTCATTCAATTATTGTCTGGATTCAGTGGCTCGCCTATCTTGACCTTTACGATATTTTGTGTTCGGGGTAAAATAAAAAGAAGGGAATTGATGATTGCCAAAACTGGTTGAATTCATGTATAGATGAGACAAATAATACAGCTATAAACATTCATTTCACACAGTTTTCTGGCAACGAAATAAGCTAAATGAATTATATCAAGACACTTTCATTAGGGAATTTCAATAAAACTGTCTAGAGCTATTGTTGGATGGTTGAAAAGAATACAAAATGAATAATGAATCTTATCACTAATGGTTTTATTATAAAGCATTGCACTTCCATCAGGGTTTGTCATAGGATGGTTCACATTACAATGCAGGCTGATGGCAGAACCCATTTTTTGTTTCCCGATTGTCAATTCATCCAGAAAACTGTAAAATAAGAAAAAAAATCATTAAAAGCTAAACACTTTAGGAACTAATTGATTTTATTTTCAATGTTGCACTCTCCTTTGTGCTACTCTTTTCTTCGAGATCACCGATTAGCTGGGAAGCTGGGTATTATTGTTACATCGGGGAAAAACACCTGCATCCCGAATTACGACCTACCCAACTTGCAACCACCTGTATAAAGAAAAGAAACACGTAGAAATAGAAAAATCATGTAAATATACAAGGTACATTTCTTTCAGTACAAGAGAGTACATAAATTACAATTGTACATCACAAAACATCCATACTACAAAACTAACATGAATATTTCCCTCTGGGGTATGTGTGTATAACATAAAGAGATCGAATGAAAGTGTACTTATACATGTGAAAAAATGATCTTCTAAATCTAAAAAAAATATTATACGCAGTTTGCAGAACAGTTCATCTAGCATTTATATTTTAGTCGGCGCCAGTTTTGCATGTGATCTCTGAAGATCTGTATTGCGAGATCTAGTGTCGAGCAGCTGTCTGCCATTCACGCAACTTGACGAGTCCATCGCCATTTGTGTAATCTACGGATTCTATGATATCTTAGATTCCTATTTTCCCTCTAAAATATTAAGTTATTTCGTGATCACTCCATGTTATGTTGAGCATGATTATCTCTCGTGCACATTGCATGGTTCCCAGTTTAGAGTTCATGTTCCAGCTCCATGGGTGACTATCGAGAAGATGCATCAGTTGTACACTATTCCTTTTAGCACGAGCAGAATTTTCTTGTTCTTGAAGGTGGAACTTGCCCTGCTGAAAGTTTGCCAGCCTAAAGTGATTCTTTGGTTCGTTTTTGCTTCTTTTGAGGACTTCATGGAGATTCCTCGTCTTAGTTACATGTAATAGTTTGATTTCTACAGCTCTGCGACTTGATTGTCCGAATTATGACAATTTCGAGATACAACCCACCAGTTGGAACAGATCCTAGTCGTAAGTCAATAGGGAGATATTTGTAAAAAGTAATTGTGACCATGGATGATATCGACAAAGCGTCGGCTTCCACATATCACTGTCTATTGTTGATTATCACCCATACTCATCCTGCAGTAATCACGGTCTGTTTATATGGCGGTTGGCTCTCTTAGACTCCAACACTTACGTTATGAATTTGGAAGCCTGTATTTTGACTGGGGAAATCTCATTGTGAGATATAGTCAATAATAAAGGAAATGAATACATAGCAAGTTCCCAGTGACCATGTCACTAAATACACAGCTTGAGTATTTATTATACAGCGTCTAAAAGCTTTTTTCTATATCTCTGTCGCTTGACTGACAAACATTTGTATTTCATGGTGTTATCACGGAGAGAATAAAACGCCTGTTCTTAAAGTTTCACAAGGAGATAGATACCTATGATTCAGAATTATTAAACATTATCTCATTTTTATTTATTTTCTGAAGATATCATCTTGAGTACTCGAAACTGGATTATCAACTGATATAGATGAGAAACCGTTTAAATCCTATATAAATCTAGATCAATTAATCTGCATGATTGGGTTAATGATTTTGCAAGCTGTTTTGGCTCAGCTGTCTGAACTGTCAAGACAACACATCTCAATTAGAGGCTTTGACGATCCCCAAATAACGGCCGTCAGCAAAGAACAATCACTTTTTCAAAATTCAATTTTTAATTTATTAAAGCAACTGCCAGAATTTTAGAAGTTGTAAAAAAAGTTTGGGGAGGTAAAGAAAAGTCTCAAAAATTCTCAGAAATAAAAACATTCAACTCTGGAAGTGAAACCGCAGATAAAGGGGGGAGTTCTGTTGGTTTGATTCATTTATGTTTTCCTTCTTTTTTTCTGTCTAACTCTTTTTTGGTATAATAAAACAGTTTTAGAACAACGATCTGCTTTTTAAGTTGCAAGCAAATGTACATTGCATTCAACAACCGCTTTAAGTATATATATATGTATACATGTATATATATATATATATATATATATATATATATATATATATATATATATATATATATATATAAATATATAAAACAGTATTAAAAAAACACACCGAATCGTAAGTTGTAAAATAGAAAGCTCCCTCTTATCTTCAGTTTCCTTTCTGTTTGTGCCCCTTATCAAGTGCATCCCTTTCAGTGACCCCCATAACAGCTGGTTCCTTTTCAATGGTCCTCTCTTATCAGCGGTTCCTCTTTCAGTGCCCCTTATCCGCAATTTCCTTTTTGGTGGTACGCGATCACTTCTTAAGAATTCCTTTCCTGTTTCTTAATCCATAGCCTCCTAGTAGATAGCTGATGTTTTCTGAAGATGTTTTGGGGAGGCAGTCGATATGGTTGAAGAGGAAGGTACAGATGAGAGTAGAAGGTACAAAGTATCAGAAAGTATTGAAAAATACTCTTTTGGTAGAGACATGACTATATAATGACATGTCAAGGCTGAAGATGTTATAATACTATATCAAATACCCGCCCTGACGAGCAGTGTAAATTGTTATCCGAAAAAAGGAATAGAATGATAGATGAATAGAAATTATAATGCATTTAATTCAATTTATTCTTAAAAAATAATTCAATACCAGTTATAACACTGTTAGAAAAAAAAGTGGGTGATATTTGAGAAGTTGGGTACTAATATAAGAAGGGATGTTCGTCTGATGTGAAAAGGAGTTGGTCTAATCTAAATAGAGAAGCCAATGTAAAAAGGGGGCCTTACGTAAAAGATGCTTAATATCAAAGAAGAGGTCATGGGGGCGAAGCTGGTACAAGGCGGTATTGTTGAGAAAAGTAGGGCTGATCCCGCCCAAAGGGGACATACTGATGAAAAAGAAGGGTCTGATGTTGAAAATGGCAGAAAGTTTCAAAGAGAGGTATAATATTGAGAATGGTAGAAAGTTTCAAAGCGAGGTATAATATTGAAAATGGTGGAGTAAAATCAAGATAAAGGGGGCTATTGTTAAAAAAGAGGGGCTAATGTTAAATCATCGGGCAGATATTAAAAAAAAGGTTTCGGGGATTGATGTCTGAAAGGGGGAGAGTTCCCTTCGATTTCGACCGATGAAAGAGATAAAAATCAACCTCTTGGTTTTGATCCTTAAAAGTGAGAAAAAAAAGTTCCCCTCAGTTCTTGAATATATGTTAAAAGGAGAAAATATTCGCCCTCGATTTTGACCAATAAAAGATTTTTAGAAATCATTATATTGCCTTGTATTCACGCCATGATACTATGATTATAGAACATGGTTGATAATCTTGAAGGGAAGTCAATAATTATCCAGTCCTTACTTACTATATCATTAAATTGACAAGAAGGAAAACCCTCTTGTGTTGTGTAGCCTGGTGAGGAGATAGATACTTACTCTTTAGAATTGTTAAATCTAGAGAACAAAGACACAACGGTCCGAATAGAGATTGAAAAGCTGAAGAAAGCAGACCAGAATATATCAACCTATGACAATGGGTCTCAATATTTTTTTTTTTTAAAGGAGAAATCAAGCAAAGTATCGCTTTAAGTTGTCAGGCTCCCACTAGAGCCAGCTCACTTCCAAAAACAGGGAACTTTCATTATTCCTAAAAATAAAGGTATTCAACCAATGCGTCCTCTCAATAGTATTCTGCAGACCTTCAATATGAAACGACCACAAGAAGAGCCCTCTTGCTGGAAACAATGCAACGTGCACAGACAGAATCATGTCCCACCTCACTTGGCAATGGGCTGGTCATGATACAACTCACAAAGTATATCCCCAGAGATCATATGCTAAAAGATGGCCTGCAAAATGTGTGAAGGGGTGACAAAAGTTCAGAAAGTATTGGCTCCGTGAGTAGTCAATCTCCAACGACAGTGTGCATGTGTGTAAAGTGAATAGGTTTTGGAGCATACAGCATTCAATTTTTGATAAATCACAATCTTAGTTTTGAGAGCTTATGAGTTGCCTTACTTTTTTCCACCTGCTTAGACTGTGATACCATTCCAAAAGTTGTTTGACCAAATAACATTACTTCTGAGATTAAATAAGCAAAAATTATAACTGTGTGTCACAGCCAGTTGAATCTCCATTCATATTTGGTTGTAGTTTTATCGATATTCCGATCCAGATAGCTTGGGATTTATTAATCTTGACAGTTAAACAGCTAGAACTTCAATTCATCGGTCAGTTCATACTAATCATATTCGATCTCTTCACATAAAATTCGTGTACTACTCGCCCGTGTGATATGCTGTTTCAACGATGGTTGGAACAATGCACCACGTTTCTTTCCGTAGACCGAAATGTTCTTTGGATATATCAAGTTTTATCCATCTGAAAGGTATCTAAGTACTATATTATAAAATTTATTGGGACTATTAACATTTTTCTCGGGAAACTTCACATTTATTCTTATTTTAGATTAGTTGATGGTGCAAAAAAAGGAAATAAATTTGAAATATTTTTTCATTTCAAAGTATCTATATATGATATATTTGACAAAAAACCAATCTTATCTATTTTCATAATCATGTTTTTGATATAAAAAAAATACTACATTTTTTTTCAGCACTGTTGACTGATATATCGAAATAATAAAAAATTTTTTAAGAGTATTTTTTGAAACGTAATCTATTTCCCTGATATTTTTTCAAATCTATATGAGCTTTATAGTTGAGTTCTACGAAGGGAATGAATAATGAAAAAAGCCTTGAAAAATATAAGATATTTTGCAGAGAGCCGCAGGTAGGTCTTTCAAGGATGATATATAGATATATTTTTGTGCTATTTTGACCGTTTTTCCAGATATTAAATGCACTAAAAATAAAGTTAATATTTCTCAAACTCAAATTCATAATTAAATTCAGATTTTGTTTCTAATCACAATGAATAAAGGAAAATACATGCATGGTTCTTCTATGGTTTGGTCAAATAGTACGTAAGGGCATTGTCAGTTACGTCAACCATTCATACAATAACTGTTTTACAAGTGGAAGACCCATAGGACAACCCCTATAGCAATAGGGTGGTTTAATAAGAGAGGACACAAAAATGACTTGAGCAACTATCACAAAGACAGGACAAAATGGAAGTATTGTGTGGGAATATGGGTGAGGCACCATTGGGGGTTCAAGCAGAAAAGAAATGACGACTCATCAATTTTTAGGAAATAAAAATAAATTACGAATTTTAATGAGGTTTTATTTTCTGCCATTTTTCCCAATTCCGAAACACTGTGATGATCTTTTAATCATTTTTCTGTTGTCCTTGGTTCTATTACTTATAATTCATGAATACATCTAGTTCTCAGGAAAAAAATAGCAGTGTTACAGGGAATAAAATCGTTTCCCGGTTAAGGATTCGATGTTGAAACCATCAGTGAATTATTCATCAATGTGTAGATCATAGGGTCTTAATTTGGCTACAGTCACAGTGTATTAAGTATTAGAACATCAGACAGAAAATTATTCGTAATGTTTCCGGTTTTTAAAGCAAGATATAAAAACACAAGGATAACTCCTCCCTACTATACACACACAATTCTTCCACATTGCAATTTGTTTGTAGACAAAAAATGACCACCAAATGACTTGAGAAAAGTACTTGAACTAAATGAAAATGGTCTTTATTTATTGGATTCACTTCACTATTGTCTGTGTAGATCAATGACATCTTGCAAAATTCCTTTGTTTAGCCCCGGATCTTGACAAGCAGACATTCATCTTACACTGTATTATAACCTAGGGTTGGAAGGTGACCCGAACACTTACAAAACAACACAATACTTCACACACATTGGACATCTGGCTCACACATCTCATTTGTCGTCTCCCTTTTCCATTATCGATGATAAGACACCAATATTGCAGAGAAACAAAATCCCTCGCAAGTTTGTTGAAAAACTATGAAGCTAATCAAAAAGATTTTAATGGATGATATTGATCTTACAGATCACTGCGAAAGTTCAATTGGGCGAAATTCTATAGGCACAATTCAAAACTAGAAGAATTATAATAGAAAAAGACCAGAAGAATCTGAGCAAGAGTAGGAACGGTGTCAGTTTTAGTCTTGGAGTTTTAACATTACCGTAATTAACAGAGGCATAAAAACAGGAAAAAGGAGTAAAAAAAAGGTTTTAAAGTAGTCTTGTTTAAAGGAAAACGAAACTTTGTTTCCTTCCACTTTTATCAGAAGATGACTCAGCAGGAAGAATGTTTTAACCTACTTTGTAGAAACAGTATACCTCGGAATTTTTGAGATGAGGTATTATTATTATTATTTCTATTGATATTCGGACCATCCTCATCTTAGTTGTTTTTCATACAACGTTTCGTTACTTCCCCAAATCTACCAGATGATTCCTGACGAAGGCCGTAAAGTGCAACGGCCGAAACGTTGTATGAAAAACAACCAAGATGAGGATGGTCCGAATATCAATAGAAATAATAATTTGTAGAAACAGTTTGAATAAATGAAAAAAACAAAAAAAACAAAACAAGAGGGCCGAAACGTTGTATGAAAAACAACCAAGATGAGGATGGTCCGAATATCAATAGAAATAATAATTTGTAGAAACAGTTTGAATAATTGAAAAAAACAAAACAAAACGAAACATTTGGCAAAACAAGAAATACCATTAGTCCTGAAAAGAAGAGTATACTACCCATGCATCGTCTTGATAGTGAACTACAGAGCTGAAACATTGGACTTAACCAAGAGACTGATTCTGCAAACTGAGAAGCGTGCAACATGCAGATGAAAGAAGCATGTTTAACAATACAGGGAAGGAACACAAGACAGTGCAATACATCAGAGGGAAAAATCATTGATTCAATTAAAAATCTCGAGTAGCATTGGACTGGTCATGTTGTAAGAATTTTGCAGGACAACAGATGGACATCACAGCTTCCATCAATGATCCCCAGAGATCACATGCGAAAGCAAGGCCGGTAGAATACAAGACAAACTAGACCAGTTCAGAAAGTGTCAGCTCTGCGATGCTCATGGTAGAAAGTTGCGGTGAATCCTGGGGAAGGTGTAGGCCTAACAACTGACAATATAAGACTGATGATGATGAATATATTGTCTAACTGGGATATGAACATGACGTATGTATTAATAGTAACGATAGATCCCATGCTAGAGCAAGGCCACTAGAGTATGAGATGGGAGAATGAACTAGGCATGTTCAGAAAGTATTAGCTCTGCAACGTCTGTGATAGAGAGGTCTGGCGAGTTCCAGGGATTTGGTTTCATCTAAACTATATATCGAGGCTATTTTAGTTAGAAAATATTTTTATATTGAGGGAAGCGACATGGCTTAATACAGTGATAATTAAGTCAGATGCTAGTGATCTTGTAACATTTTGTCAAACTCTCACGCAGAATATATTGGTTCAAAATCAACAGGGAGAAGTATTTTTCTGAGAAACTTGTATTTTTGAAGAGGATTTCATAAGTGGATTTGCAGGTAGCCGAAGACTCGAATCAAAACAAGATTTTATATTCAAATGGGTGGTCACTCAATGGATCGGCAACCAATCATGATGGTCCCTATGATAATTGATCCCTTATCTTCAAATATGTTTTCGGGGTGAACAGTGTGTTTAAAAGATTATTGATATGCCATATAAAATAATATCCATGTACAATATTCTATGATAATATGCAAAAAAATAACTCCATGAATTATGACACAGACCTGAAATGATAAAATGAAACAATATGGTGAAATAATTGCCAAAAAGGGGTTGGTGTTTGATCAGTAATGCATTGGACCATATCAATATAAGTGTTTAGTTCTTAAATCTCCAAAACAGTTACATGATTATTTTCACTCATAGTACCATGATATCAAAGGCGACAAAAAACGTAAAAAAAACCATCGATATTGTTACATAGATTATATTAACAGATATTAGGAACACTTGACTGGAATAACTAGGAAAAATTTTAGTAATTAAAGCTGGAGAGGTCTTTATCTCTCTCTCTCTCTCTCTCTCTCTCTCTCTCTCTCTCTCCGAGTGTCTGTCTTTTCCTCTGAATATATCATCATCATCATCATCAACAGCCTTTCAATGTCTGTTATTGGACTTAAAATTTCCCGAAGATTCACTGGGACCTCTTTATCATTGGCGTTACGGAACCAACCTTTCAATGATAATATGAAGCTTCATTTACATTGATAGTGTTTGATAATTCCAATGAGTTAGAACTAATATTATAATACCCCAAAACAAGATAATAGCATGAATCCTAAAAAAAAGGTATTCAACCAATATATCCTCCCGATAGTCACCTATGAAACAAGGGACAGAACCAAAAGATTGGCCCTCAAATTGGAAACCATGCAACGAACATATGGATGAATTCTGCTCAACATTTCACGGAGAGCAACCAAAAGACGGTATAGTTTATTAGAGCAAAAGAAGTCAGAGATATCATAGGGACCATCAGAAAACTCAAATGGGCTGGTCAAGTTGCAAAATTTTAGCCGGAAATATATGTATTGGTATGAAAAATCTTGACAAGTCGGAGAGTATTGGCTGTACAATGCCCATGATAGAGAGATCAAGCAAAACTCAGAGAAGCTGAAAGACATGATGACGACGATGATGATGATGATGATGATGATTATTGATATAATGAATACAAATGAAATCCTCATTAGGAATAACCCCAGACATTCATTCAAAAAAGAAAAGAAAAAAAAATACGAAAACAGTATCAAAATAAAAATGCGTCTGGAAATTGGGAGAAAAAAATGTGCCGGTCAATCAAATGGGAACAAATACGCCAGTTTTCTAAAAATACAGCAAAACTGACCTAAAAAAATCTCAACATGATCGATAATCGATTTTCCTTACAATACTCAACTTCTGAACATAAAAATCGAATTAGTAGCTAAATGTGGACACTGAAGGAATTAAAAAAAAATATATAAATAGATATTGATACATCGGCAACTTTAACGACGCAAAAAATAAACAGCACTGAATATTTATCATCATCATCGGTTTTGTATCATCTTTCGTTAGGCATGGTTATTCCCCAGGATTTGCCATATATCTCTATCGCGGGTACCTCAGAACAAATACTTTCTGAACTCCAGTCCTTACACAGTGTATGTATCATATACCTTAAACCACATATAAGATCAAACAATTAAACAATTGTTCTATTTACGTTGTCTAAGGTGAGAATTATATTAACCATTTAACGACGGGAGATCATTTCAAATTAGTTTTTATAAGATATAAAGCAATCCATGTTCCATTCTGTTTGACCAAATATGTCCATTTCTTGATATGTAACTTTTGTGGTGAACGAAGCGAATAGACCAAAATAAACGAGATAAGAATTTAGTGTGAAAATATGTATTCCAGGCTTTGCATTACTGTCGGCTGTTTAGCTCAATGGTCAGAGCATCGCTACTTTGAAGCAGCTAACCTATCAGGGGCCAGTTCAATTCCTGCAGTAGCCTCATTTTCTTTCATTTTTTAAAATTTTATTTACGTTGTGTAAGATGAGTGATACAATAACTGTGTATTGACAGGATATCATTGTAAATAGATTTCTATTTAATATAATGCAATGTATAATCATATATAATCTTATAGAATCATCTGTACAGATCTGATGCTCCTCTGCGATTACCGACTTACCTTAATAAAAATCAATACCCCATTTTCGTACGTTAAATTTGTTCCTACATTCTTGATTTAGAGTTTTAAAAAGAACTATGCATCAAGTCCTGAATTCTGGCATCGGAATTAAAAAATATGGGCTACTGTTATTGAATAAATATTATCTAGGAAGTTCTAGCGGTATCTGGTAAAATAAATAGTAAGGTTTATCGTCTTCAAGTTAGATGGTTACAAATATGTATTACGTATATGGAATATAAAAGATCATATCATTGAAGCGAGAAATTACTCATTAACATACAACCAATGTATCCTCTCGATAGTCACCAATGGAACTGAAGAAGGAACTTAACAAAGAGACTAACCCCACAAACAGAGAAGCGTACAACGTACACATGAGAGAATCATGCTCAACCTCACATGAAGAGATCACAAGACAGTATAATCTATACATCAGGGAAAATCAGAGTTCTGAGACATCATAGAATCGATAAAAAAACTCAAATCACAATGGGCTGGTCATGTTGCAAGAATGGAAGACAAAAGATGGACGTAACGACTAACAGCTATGATTCCCAAAGATCACATTTGTAACCAAGGCCGAAAGAATACAAGATCGAGAGATGATCTCCTGTCGTTACAAGGTTAATGTATTACACATCTTACACTACGAAATTGTTTTATTGTTTAATCTTTTCATGTTGTCTATGGTGAATTATACATTGTCTGTGTAACGATCGGATATCATTTCAAATAAGTTTCAATATAATACAACGTTATTCTTAATCATTATGTCGGGTCACATGCGTCCATTTCCTAATACATATCTATATATAAATATAGTTCGACAACACCAGTAAAAAGTCTCCGTAGAACTGTATAAAAATGATTCTACGCAGATTTGTATGAAGATGATAAAAGCGATGCTGGAAAAATGACTAAAAAATGCAAATAATCTTAAAACATACAGAAAGATTGGAGAATATATTGATCAAAGCCTCGTTTTGATAACAACAAATATGATTATATCAATTTGAAAGATGTATGAAATGATGTAATCAATTAATAACAGTAATTCAGACAATACAGGATGCAAAAGTAATTGCCGTCGAGTATAATAAATTTAGATATAAACTTACTAGTCCGAAAATATACGGAATAATGAATAAAAAAATACGTCAAATATCCGGAAAAGAGCTTGTCCGACTAAGATTTTTCTAAAGAACAATAGTCCCAAACTGGATTTTTCTTAAAACAACACATTATTCATTGTATGAGTAACAAGAGTACTTCGGAGAATTTATTCGTAACAATAGCGGAATTTATTATCCCCCAAAACAAATGATATATTGGTTCGGGTAGAATAAACTATAAAAAAAGCGAGACGTTTTAGTCCGCACATAACGGCGAGAGTTTGAAGATTAATGGCCGTCCCCTATTGCTGGTGCACCATGGGTAGTTAGGTTGTTTCGTAGGAAGTTGTAATCTATTTAATCTTTATTTCATTTTATTGTTTTGTGTTTCTGGCATTGAACGAACTTTTCTCTCTTCTTGCATTGTTCCAATTTTCCATTTGTTTATCTCACATTTTCTTCCTCTATTTCTATCTTTTATTTTGATACTTTCCTTCCCTCTCACCTCCTTTCCCTTGCTGTCTCCCCTTTTTTATGCAATTCTTTTCGATGTATTCTCTCTTTCTTTCTTTCTCTTTTTCGCTTGCTCTTTCTCTCGTTCAATCCTTTTTTCTTCCATCTTTTCTCTCTTCCCTCCTTTCTCCCTCATTCAATTCTTATCCATCTATCTATTTATCTATCTAACATTTTTAGTCCTGAAATGGCAGTATAGTGGAAATTCAATTAGTCCACCAGAAAATTATGGTTCGACTCGAAGGTCAGAAGCCAAAAATTCCGATAGATCGTAATCAGAAGCCTTGCATATATATGTATATGTACTCCAAGAAACACACACACACACACACACACACACACACACACACACATATATATATATATATATATGTATGTATGTACATGTATGTGTATATATATATATATATCTGAAGAGAGACAAGGAAAGATCGATAGAATGAAAGATAGAAAGATACATAGAGTCCAATGCTCACTCTTTTTCAGGAAGCATATATATATATATATATATATATATATATATATATATATATATATATATATTAACGGCTGCATACTCGGCTTAGACAGTGAAAGTTGGATAAACAATATAAGAAAAATGGGACAGGCGCAGGGATCCAACCTGCAACCGATAATGAAGCCTTCACATCAGAACGTCTCTTTGTTTTTTCTTCCCACGCTGTCTAGGCCAAGTGACTCATTCTCAGTGTATCAACAAGGGTAATTCCGAACAATGTAATGCATTACTAAATACACACACACACACACACACGCACACATATATATATATATATATATTGAGAGACAGAGAGAGGGAGATAAGAATAAAAAGTTGTTCATTCTTCCTTGATAAAATAGCTATATTGATATATCGAACTCAGCTTTTCTCATTACGTTTTATGGATACCTATAGATAACTTCACCCCATCTTATCCTCTGACCATATCCATCTCATATCCGCCGTTATTCTTGCTCAAAACACAGATCTAACCAACTTCATTTCCATTTTCATGTTTTTAAGGTCAGATAGATAGAAAAAAACAGGTCCAGGTAATCGCTCAATAGAAACCAGCACGAGGGTAACATCTTTTGATACAGCATGACGTGTTAGGGTGATCAATTAATGGAATTAGAAAAGGCGTGACCGATGAATGTTACTTGTATTGCCTTTAGTTGGATGACTAGAAAGTCTGAAATGTCTGAAAGCATGCATGAACTTCAGAACCAATTTATAAATTTACATAGTAAATTTGAACCCTAGCTAAAAACTTATTTAGTGGGCTTTTTCAAGAAAAATGTTTTTCTATACATAATAAGAGGTTGATATCTAAATACCAACCTCTGTATCCCCATAGGCAAGGTGTGTACACTAAACCATACATGCATCCATAGCCAACCAGCAGGGCAGAATCAATTGAAAACTGCAAAAAAACTTACGTTGTTTATGTTGACAATTTTTGGTTGACGGTCTCTAATATCTATATGAGATACTATTTGCCAAAGCGTTAGATGTTTTTCACTTTTGTCATGTCCCGAGGGAAAACGAGGCGGGTTGATAGATTTAGTCTTTTCTTATCAACTTAATGAAACACGAGCTACATGTCAACCAAACTTGGACATTCGTGACAGGTACATGGACGGAGAGATCTGGGATTCTGTTCATTTATAGAAAATTTCGAAGTGGAATATCCTGACAAAACACAAACTTACCAAGTTTTTTTTGTATGTAAAGTTCTTTTTTCTTGAGTACGTCGTTTTTTGCCGTTTTACTCTACGGCTGTCTTCAGATTTTGAATTAATTTTTTTCTTGAAATCATTGGGACGTTGGATGAGTCCTTGCATTCGGCTGGAATGCGCTCATTCCACAATGTAATTTTAGGTGGGGTTATTTCCTTCGTTCCGAATCATATTGTTGATCATAATTGGTGTCAATTTTTTTAGTAGCCTTGAGCTTGTGCAGTGAGAGTCTTTCGAATCCCTCCCTACTGTAAGACAAAGCAATTTGTAAGCATTGCCATTTTGGTTTAAAAAAATAGTTACTCTCTTCATTTCTCTTCGAAAAATGTTAAGTGAGGGATTCAAGCCTATTTCTTAAGAGAAGTCGTCGCCTTTTCTTTCCTCTATGACTTTTAGAACAAAAAATCCCTATTCCCTAAAAGTCACATATAGAAAACAAATAGTCGGTTCGAAGAATACCTATTTATCACCTAAAGATGGTCCTCGGGTATAACGGTAGAAACGTGTTCAAGAAATGGAAGAAGACGAAGTAAACAGTCCAGGAAAAAAACGAACTTTATAGAACCATAATCCTTTCTTCTAAAAAATAGGACAGAAAACATCAACTTTTGTTCTAACGATATGATTGCTTTTTCATATCTTCGATGTTGACAAAAGGTTCCGACTGATTCATTCTATGGGCATTTTCAGGTGTAATTTATCTAATCTGCAAATACAGTACGTTAATTATTCTTCTCAAAATTACAGACATAACAATACAAACATTCTAAAAACCTTTTGCAGGGTTACACGAATATCAGTGTTTCGATATGTTCTCAGACTATGTTTGAAGATATCGTAAGAAAACAACAACCAAAAACCTAAGCCTCCATGTGGACTTGAGAGTTAACTATATGCCATGTTCATAGATGAGTTGCAAAGGAAGTGACTCTTTCGTATATTTTGCTGTTGAATATAAGGCTCAGATATCATACACTTATACGAATATATTTCTGACAATCTACAAATACAATTTGAATTAATATTCACCGGTTATATTAATTTTTAACCATTTAATTACATATTTGTTGTTTTAAATATGCTTGATTTTACTTATTCTTCAAGGAAGAATTATATATATATATATATATATATATATATATATATATATATATATATATATATATATATATATATGCAACAATTTTTCATTCACAAATGACTGGTTGAATACAAATGACCAGGATAATTTTATCATTTTTTCTGCACGAGAGAACGTATGTTTAGATATATGTGGAATTGTCAAAAACTTTGAAATTCCTAGTGATTTAACAGAAAGCACCCAGTATGATACCATGTCTGAATATCCAAATATACGTTGTCTTGTGCGAAAAAAAAGAAGAAAAATGTAAAATTATATAGAAAATTCTATCCCAAATGATCCCCCGTCATTATACGATTAGTGTATCATTTGGCCCAGATAATGTAAATAGAATAACCAATCTTAAAAGAATGGGGCTACTAAAAAACATTTCTCCTGATTGTTTGCTCTTCTTACATTGTCTGGGCCAAATGATACATTAACAATATAATGACGGGAGATCATTTGGATTGGTTTATCTATATGATAATTTGCAATTTATAATCATTCTGTCGGATCACACGTATCCATTTCTCAACAGACAGACAGACAGACAGACATATATATATATATATATATATATATATATATATATATATATATATATATATATATATATATATATATATATATATATATATATACCTTATATCAAATGACAAACTACATGCATGGCATAAATTATATAGTAAGAAAGAGAGGTGGTGTTTGATCCACACTGGCGGGGATGCAATATTAATATAACTTTTTTTGTTTTTAAAACCGTTGAAATGCTTACATACTGAACATTGATGATCGTAACAAGAGGCATTTTATACATTGTACAATGATAGCAAATCATATGTGAAGCAGGAAGAAAAAATACTAAAGAAAACACTGAAACATATTGAGAAATAAATAATTGAAATAACACAAAAAAAACTTTTGAGCCAAAACATTATGACCAGTGACTCATGGTAAGAAAGTACTGCTATTGCCTCGTAACAGAAGTACCCTCTGGAGTCAAGTTACATATGCAGGTAAGCAAACCTTAGATACTTCATGTACTGAATACCGCAAAATTGAGCAAATTTGACTGACTCTGATAAATGTCATATTGTTTTGCTCTGGAGACTACGTCAGAATTCTTGAATCATGCTCATTTGGGGTGGTTAACTATCGACTGTGGTCTGAGAAGGAAAAATCAACTACAACTAACAATGCATTGAGTGGCCAAGATTTATCGATGCAAGAAGCAGAGTAAGAACTAACAAAAGGGCCTAATGTACAACGAATTGCAGATGGCTTTAATCAAGGTGAACAGAGGAATGTATTGCAACACACAGTACATCGATTCTTGTTCAGTATTGAGCTGCATAGCTGCAGGCCAGTCAGAATACACACGCTGTCCAATGTCAATTCCCAAGAGTGTTTAGTCGTATCAGTATTTTAAGTAGTAATGATTCGAGACAGTTAATCAAAATTGTCAATATTTAGTTTTCAAATCCATCTGGTTGAATTGTTTTTTTTTACGCACGTATCATATGTACAGGCAGCACAAATAGAGTTTGAGGGCAAAGACCGAAAAATCTACTCCTTATGGATAAAAATACGTTTTATTGCTTTTTAAGCCCCCACTATGTTTTAGAGGGGTCTCGATTTACTATGGAAATCAATCGCAAATCCATTACTATTATTATTTGAAACTGTAGACCTTTTAGCAATCACTACCAAAACCAAAGGCGAGGTACTCATTCATTGGTCACCCCATTTTCAATTTTTTAAAATATTTACAACACAACACGACATACTGCGAGACGATCTTTTAGACAGTTTCCGTTAAGTGACACACTAAACCTGTATCTTAAATTTTATGATTCGAAGAAACATTCTCAGTTATCATTGTTTAATTCTAGATCAGCATTTTTTTCATCTTAATTTCAGTTTTTTTAATAGCAACTAATCAGAATGTCTAGATGCTCTGATAGCTGGATTAGAGGTAGGGTTGTAAGATTTGTAAGTGATATCAATCAGATTTTAAGCAGTGTTAAACATAGTTTCCTCTGAGCTGTGCTCATATGCATACCAAAACGAATTTGATAACTAGCTCACAAAGAGAAATAAGGTGTGCACAAAAGATTTAAAATCTCGACAACATGAAATAGAACGAACATAGCAGTCTAATAGAGAATACCAATGCTTTGTCAATTAATGAAACCTTGTATGTCCTTATTTGAGAACAATTCCTTACCTGGATGCCTCATGGAAATGACTTGGTGTTAACATCTGCCTTAGAAATCAAATATTGATCAACAAAGCATATTATTTTTATTCATTTTATCGTTCATGACGTATATTTTCGAAGGTATTGCAAATAAGTTGAAAATTCAAAATAACATTTTACTAACGTTTTATCTGAAAGAAAATTGGAAACATTAATGGTGAAGTGTCATGCAAAAAGTATACTATCAAATCACAACACTCCCTAAAATTCTACAACTAAAATCAGACGCAAACTTACCCGGTTAGAATGCAGAAATCAAAACGAATAATACAAATTTTGTTGTCTTGCAACTCTGGCGACAGGATTACATTATCTTTCCAAAGGAAGTTTGCTCCTGTCTCATACAAACAAAATTCACTTGGATTAATTCTGACCCAGCACAATGTCCACCAGACTCGACTCGAGGTCATTCCACTACTGGTGGTTGGCTGGATTAGAATTTCTTTTATGTTTTGCTGACAAAAGTAAATAAGAACAATGAAACAATGATCATATGAGGCGAAAGAAATAGCCTTAAAACAGCTAAAAAAAGCCTTTTTTCATTATAAGTGTATACACTTATATAAAGTGCCATGTACTTATCACGCAATGATAACTACGGATTTTTTTAGAAGCATCTTTAGCAATACGATATATATATACAATTAAGATCACTGTAGAAGTGTGACTATTGCCCTATTTTCTTTTCGATACTGAATATCAGAGTTTGCTCGCCAAAACTAGATGAGGAAGTCAAATATTTCTTGTACGCAACGTCACATATTCAATGAAGTTAGCAGGCCGGATGATATGAGAGTGGAGGCTGGAATTCGCCGGGGGACGTAGTGTGCTGTCATATCCCACCATAAATATTGGCCTGAGTCAGTCTCATCCTTTTAAATCATTGTATCAGCCTACTTCTTCACTCCCCTCCAGGTTCCTGTAGTCTGCGTTTGATTCCAGGCATAATACAGGCTTTCAAACGCAGAATTCGAGGTGAAGCAGGCTCTCATTACATGGATAGCTGGTGCAACACAATCTTCCCACATAATTTCAGCCCCGATTTCGTTTTTTTTTTTACTTTACCCCATCAAAATATGAACAACTCTACTTGTTCACCCAACAGAAATCACTTTATCGATTTTGTTTGGCAGCATGCTTTGTTGTTGGTGATCAATTAAAAAATCAGAGAAAGGGGTGATCAATTGATGTTACTTCTCTCATATTTTATAGGGGTCATCATTATGATCCGTCAATGGTTGGGCATGAACATTCCAAAGGATTCGCTTGACCTCTCTATCATTGACGTCGCGGAGCCAGTCTTTTTTAGTTTGCCCGGCTATCTTTTTTTGTTGGACACAGTTTTTCAAGTGATTTCTAGAGATCAATGTTGTGAGGTGTAATGATCCACAGTTGTCTTGCATTTTTGCAACATAACCAACCCATTGCCACTTGAGTCTTCAAGCTGATTATATGACATCTCCGACTTTTTTTCTCTGATAAACAGTGTATACCATGAATCTGTCCTGTGCACGTTGCATAGTTTCTAGTTTGGGGGTCAGTCCTATGGAGGCTGAGGAGAAAAGTTAGGATCGTTCACCCGAAAATCTTGTCCCAAGAAAATAAATAATAAGTTTAGATTAATGTAAGTATACGATTTTTGTCAATAAACAACTCTGGAGTTCCAATATATTGTTATTTGTGATGAGGGCTTTAAATGAGACTACAATTTTTGCTGTGAGGTTAATAGGAAATTTCAAAGTTTGGCCGATTTTAGCCATTTCGGAAGACAGTTGTAGCAATAAATCAAAATGGGAATTAGTAGACACATGCTTGATAGGGATCTATCTATGACATCATAACTCTTAAAAAGCTGATAATAGAACAGCTCGTATATAAAAAAACAAAAATCCTTTCTCCTTCTTTTTGCTATTTAACATAATTGGGTCTGAACAAAAGACCGACTGACCAAAAAGCGTTTTATACAGATACGCAGCACACTCTGGTGAGAGTTGCAACACACTCTTTTGGCGCAGCACATAGTTTCAGAACCAACGATCTAGTTCCTAGATCACCAACTCGGACAATTTTGACTAAAGGCAATAAAAAAACGAAGAAAACCATTTGTGAAGAAGCCATCTTTGTTTGAACAACAAAAGTTATCGTGATATTGAGCAGATATATTCTTATGGCAGCCATATTGTTTCGAGCCATTTGCAATTATCTAAGTGATAACACTGCTTCAATAAACGACGAAATTACTGTCATAATACATCAACCTAACTTCAATAATCTCGTAAATCTAAAATTTACCTCAAGGCAAACTACCAATTACACCAAAACTAATAGTCAGTCCAATCAGTAACAGAGCAAGTCGAGGGCCTGTGAAAGGGTATGTAGCCAGTGCATCGCATCAGGGGCCAAAGGAGACGAGAAACAGTAAAAGGGATCCCGAGAGTGAACTTTCAAGTTGATACGACTATTGCTTGATGAAAGAAAGTTGATTATCGATTCCAAGGAAGCAAATATATGGTTCGCCGAACAAATTATCATTAGTCGCATTTTAACGTCTGTCGATGGACATTGACCCACCTAAGAATAACCGGACCTCCCCATCATCAGCGTCACGGAGTGTTACTCTCTGAACTTGTTTAGTCCGTCACATCATCTTATTTTCCACCGGCCATAGTTTTGCACTTATCTCTGATAATCCATGTTGTGAGTCCTGATGTCCCGCGGTTGTCTAATATTCTTGCAGGATGGAAAACCCATTTCCGTTCGAGTTTTTTAATGGATGTCTCTGATTCTTGCTTTATTTCTAATGAATTGTGCTGGTTTGTTTGTGATGCTGAGCTTGAATCTCTGTAACCGTTTCTAGCAGATGAAACCGGGTTGGCTGAAAGACGAAGTTCCTTGTGCAGTGTGTGTGTGGGTGCAAAGGTGGGGGAGCAGCTTTTCACCAACTTATAAAATTTGTATAAATCAACTACAACTAGAATCCAATCACAACAGAAACCCACCCTCAGGGTGTAAACTAAAGATTCACAAACGAAACACTGCAATATACATAAATAAAATTCAGATAATCAAATAACTTAGGACGGCTGAATAATTAGAGATGCAGACAATTGGAGACCGGAGAAAGTTATTGGAAATCACAGCAATTATTTTAACATCAGAACTCGGTACAATAAACTTTGTCTTACCTCAATAATAACATTTTCGTCAGGACTATGTCCTGAATTTTGAAATTCTTCTAAACAAAAGAAGCCGACCCGTTGAGTTGGCACGTAGTCCTCTGTCTGCCTATAGCAATTGCAGCTGGCAAGTATGCGTCTGTAAATTATGGAAGATGACCGAATAGTGTTATAAATAATGGACAGTTATGAACGAGCGTGCTAACAGAAATAGATTTCCGCCGACGTTCAAGCAGTCCTGTGTTACAGACTGGAAAAATAATGAAGTTTGGGAAGCACCTTCAGAATTATGTGATAAGGGTTTGTGGTGCTTTCTTTACAATGGTCCTTTGTTCGTGTGAATAATGGATAGATTTAGATGACCCTCGGCATCACCGTTGGACTTCATGGCGGAAGTCAAGAATGGGTGTGCGCAGAGAGACACCTGCTTGAATTTCGGTCCGCATTCACGGAAGTAGATATTAACGCACACACAACACACACACACACACACATTTGCACACACACACACATTTGCACACACACACTCACATATGTATATATATATTCATTATATTATTTGAAATATAACCCCCCCGTTGTTACACGGTGAATTATTTACTGGGAGTAGACAACGTGAATAGAATAAGCAATAAAAAAGGGGCTGCTGCAGGAATTGAACCTACAACTTACAAAGCAGCCGCTTCAACGTAGCCCCCCTCTCAACAATTGAGCTTAAGAGCCCGACAGAACGACAAAGCCCCGAATAACCGCTATATCCTCACTCTTCTTAACTTGTTCATTCACTGACGATGTCTGCACTGTTATTTCTTTTAACGTGGACGATTATACTATAAGAAAAATAGATAGATCATCCGACAATATATATGAGTGGGTTCAACACATGGTGACTATTTTATACTTCTAAAATATTCGAAGAATTCGAACAGCACATGAGAACCCTATGTGTAATATGGTCCTATGCCTCTGATGTTTCTGAGCAATATCCTTTGTTTGCCAGTGCGCAATCTGCAGACAAGCAAATAACAAGTGGATACACACACACACACACACAAACACACACACACACACACACACACACACACACACATATATATATATATATATATATATATATATATATATATATATATATGAATATATATTCTTTCAGGGTGCTATCCAAATACTTTCCAATTTGGTCATAGAAGATTACACGTGTACGTGTACGTGTACGGGGGGGGGTCCTTATAATTCCTAAATTCTAAAAGTATCATTTTTCTGGCTCCCTCCATTCAACATTCAACAAGGTTTTTGTGTCAACTTGATATAACTAGCCCTAAATATCCCAGTGAACGGGGGGGGGGGGTGCAGTAATCACCACAATTCACAGCACTTACCGTAAAAATTGCTTTTGCGCTATGATTTCAAGGGTGATAACTTATAGCAAATTTGATCTACTTGTATAAGACATAACAAGATTATCTATAATTATAGAGTTATCTGCCTTATTTATCATTCATCATGATTTATCTATTTTTGCATTTGCGTAAAAAATAGGATGCATCCAAGTTGATCATAAACAAGAAAACACAGAAGAATCAAAGCTTGTTTTTCTGGAAAGAATAAAGCGATTGAAAATTTATTAAAATGCTGCCCTCAGCATTCAATGGCATGGGTATATTAATCGGTGAATATTACATCAGATACGGATCCAAAGGATCGAGGCAATGGTTTCGGACCCCACCTTGTGCGGACAAAACTAATGATAACTTCAAAGTAACTAGATGAAGAAATTTTATAAATACCCTCCGCCCAAATTATCATGAATTAGCCTCAAAAGTAAAAAAATATTAGATATATCGTCATAGACAAATTCAAAAGATTGAATGCATGCTAACCTAGACCCCAGTTAAAAATTCTGGATCCATTCCTGCAAGTATTATTCAATAGAAAAGAAAGAGATATCATGCGGGGCTTTTAGGGAGTTTAAAGCATAATTTGACCAAAGCTTTTATGGAAAACTGTTAGAGGTAACAACAATGCTTGCAATGAAGGATCTTGTAGTGGTTCCCTAACTTTACTTTGTCGTCGAACCTTTCAAGATATTAAACGAACCAAAATAGTTTTAGAGATAGAATTCATTCAGATAAAACCATAATGAATCGAACATAAGATAGAAAGTAAAACTATTTTCAATCGTTATAACTTTTTAATTGTTGTAAAAAGGGTTATTACAAGCAGATCAATGTCTTTTATCAAAAATGTTTCGCAGAAACCTAGATTTATTCCGCAGAACATTTGGGTCCTGTAGAACCCACTTTGAAAAACACTGATCTAGTGTAAAATGCATTCTTTCAATCATGATTTACGGTAAAATTGTATTGTAATGTTTTTTTTTTGTCATGACAAAGCATTTTGGGGATCGTGCTGCTCTTGGTACTTACTATGGAGGAAGGGTTATGCTAAAGTGCTGCCCCCCCCTGGCCATACTGAGGCTTCCAAAAGAAAAGGTGCTCAATATTTTAGAGACCAGTATTACTGTGGAGAATCCTCATGCCTGGTTACGGCACCTGGCATTTCCAGACGGTCACCCATCAAGTGACAAAAAACTGTAACCTCCGTGATTGTACTCGAACCGATGAATCCAACGTGATTTGGTCATACAGGAGTCAGAGATATTATCGAATCCATTGAAAAAAAAGTCAATTAGCAATGGGCTGGACATTTTGCAGGAATGTGAGACAACTGCTGGACATCACGACTCTCAACGTGTATTCCGAGTGATCAGATTCGAAACTGTGGCCGACAGAATACACGAAGGGGCGACTATCTAGACAAATTCAGAAAATATTGGATGCGCCATGATAATAACAGAGAGGTGTGGCAAATCCTGAGGAAGGTCTGTGTTAACCGACGGACGTTAACAGGCTGCTGATGCTGCTGATGATTCAAAAATGAAAAGAAAGGGAAAGCATTGGAGAGATGTAGCTGATGGCCACTTGGCAAGTTCTCAGTGATGTTCCTAGTGCGATACCAACAGACAATCATCTTACAACAGAGATGGAAGAAAGAGTGCGGATATATTTATGGAGACGATAAAAGATACATTTATAAGTTTTTCTATCGAAATGGACCGGTATGTTTATGGATTTATCCAGAGGAATGTCGTTTATGCCATTTTCATAAGAATACTTTAGTTCCAAAGAGGTGCACACATACACACACACACACATACACACATATATATATAAATATATATATATATATATATGTGCATGTGTGTGTGTGTGTGTGTGTGTGTGTGTGTGTTTATGTATATATAGGGTGTAGATATATAGTGTGTATATACAAAATGTTGCCAAAAATGTATATCTACTGTGTATATATGCGTGTGTTTGTATATACGTCTCCTTTTTATACACGTAAGATTATGACAAGTACTGGAACACATTTAAAATGAGTACTTCACTATTTATCATGTATCCTATATGATATGCATATTTGTATACACAAACACACATACAAACATATACATATATATATATATATATATATGAATGTTCAAAAAGATGTAATATTATATATCATGTCTCCATACATACTATGTATGTTACGTACATAAGAGTAAGTATTGCCCTCGCGTATCCAGTAATTTATTTATTGTATTTACTTATATCAAAATAAGTATAAGCATACTCACTGCTGTTGACTAATGTAAATGCATACAGTGATGACAAGATTCAAAATTTTGTGCATACTTATATGTTTACCCCAATAAATATATCTATCAATGAACTAACTGATATATATGTACATGTATATGTATATATACATATATATATATATGTATACGTATATATATAAAGAGAGGGATTTGAAAAGGCTGAGCAAGCTCGCTGGCTATCTAGGAAATCGATGCAAACATAAAAAGCATAGATATATCGATAGATATATAGAACTGAATAAGAATAGATATATAGATAGAGAGATGTGAATATATTGAAATAAATAAATAGATTCAATCATCCTGAAATATATATATATATATATATATATATATATATATATATATATATATATATATATATATAAGAAAGATAGAGAGAAAGAGAGAGAGAGAGAGATGAGAAAGAGGGAGATAGGGACAAAGAGGAAGAGATAGTGTGAGAGAGAGAAGTTACATTCACTTATAAATCATATAGATAAGAAAATAGGGAGACGAGGTTTTAAATAGATCAAATATTTATCAATCAATACAAAGTGTTGAATCACTATCCTCTCATCCGATCGATATAGTTATTAATGGGTCCCATTGTACAAACAGGGGTCGAATATTTCATTTTCCCATTATTTATGACTTATAGACTTATCTCCGTCTCCTAAACTTAAATCAGTAACTGGATTTATTTCGGTAGACGGGTGACGCCGTCCATTTTTATAATACTTATGATACACACACATTATAAGTTGCAATACGCATGCGTATCGCTGAATTTCTGCATCACTCTGTGTTAAGACTTATACAAAAAAGTTTGCTGCTCTCAAAGATTAGATTGTTTACATGACTGACATTTCAAAATCTAACGAGAATCTTTCGTCGGCGACAAAGAATGTTTTTTTAAATAACGTACTCTCTGACTCCCAGACAGGGATCCTTGATGGGTTCCGTCAGAAATGTCAGGTTTGTGAACGTCGCTGATGTAATCGGTCATAACAAAAAGAAACAAACTTCGATCTCTGGTTCAACCTTTGCTAAAATGTCCATGCAGTTCTCAGGCATTTCTCAAACGTGTTGCCGGCAACCAATGTTCGAATCCAGTTCGCAGAGAATTAATTTGCGCTTCTGCAGATTTTAATTCTCACAAGTAACCCTCTTATTGACCGTGATCTTAGCGCTGTTCTGTAAAATCCACATGAGATACTGATCGGAAAGTAGATATAAATATTAAATAACATACTTTCCAAACAGTGCCCTTGGAAAATAAATGTTTTACTGCATATATACATGTGTTTGTGTACGTGTGTGTGTATGTATTTCACACAAATATGCGCATGTGCGCGCATGCATCAATCTATCTGTCTGTCTGCCTGTCTCTCTCTCTCCCTCTATCTATCTATCTATCTATCTATCTATCTATCTATCTATCTATATCTATAACTATCTATCTATCCATCTATCTATCAATCTATATATATATGTATATACATACATACATACATAGAGAGAGAGAGAGAGAGAGAGAGAGAGAGGGAGGGAGAGAGAGAGAAAGAAAAAGAGAGGGGTGTATCCTTAAAATCTTTGTTTGCTTTTTGAAATTCATCATCCAACAATAGTACACAAAAGCTTAATACTTTAAGTTTTTAGTCAAAATTGATTTTAATCCTCAATCTTCAACATAACCCTCATCAATCCCAATACATCGATCAAGCTGTTTTGAGAACTCTCAGGAAACATTATTCAGTTACTGCTCTGAGATTATACGAGTTGCATTTGAAATCCTCGCATTGACTTCACCAGTTGTTTATAGAGTTTTTGTGAGTTGTTTTATCCCAAAAAGGATTACGAAGTTATTTCTCACGGTCGTTACTGGTTTAAATTCTGCCAACTACAGCTTTTTTTTTTGACAGTACAGTATATAAGGAAGAAGATAGAACTCAGGGACATTATAGAATCCATTAAAAATCCCAAATGGCAGTAGGTCGGCCATGTTGCAAGAATGGCTGACAACCAATGGGCATGGATCTGCAGAGATCACATGTGCAACCGAGGCCAGCTGAGTATTAGATGGAGAGAGGAGCTAGACAAATTCAGAAAGTACTGGCTCTGCGACGCCCACGATAGAATATAGTGACGAATCGGTCAATGATAGACAACAATATTCAACCTTCGGAATTTGGTGATAGGAATTCTTGTCTATTACCTGTGGCTTTCCACTTCTGGTAGCTTTATAAGCATTAACGACTCTCTCTCGCCAAATAAGAGTTTTGTGATTGGAAAAAATAGCGACATTTTTACGGCTCTAAGTGATATATATTTTTCTAGGATCTGGTCACTGCTAAATAAGATACTCTAGATTTCAAATGAAAAAGAGAACTCTGCGTTATTATATGGCCAAGAGAAAAAGTAGTAAATATCATGAAGGCATAATGCTAAGTCGAATTTCCGGTGTATGTTCTAATTTTCCCGCTAGAATTAGTCAAAATGAGTCGGAAACGGTGTCGTAATTCAGATATATTTACGTTACTGTATTTTAGGGGATTTAACTAATGGCAGTGTTGGGTTTTCAATCAAAATAGAATAAAATCAGGTACGAGCCTTTTTTGATAAAAAGTTTGTAAAAATATGATTAGAGTATCTTACTACAATTGCAAAAATCTTTCTCTGTCCCTGAGAATACACGCACTCGACACTAGCCAGCCTACCAAGTTGACATTTGGCAGATAAATCATTCCTCACACGAAGCAATGCAGGATTGGGTTCAGGAATTCTTCCAATCATCAGTTCAAGAGAATTCTGATAAAAATGGGTAAAAATATAGGTTTTAGATATATACTTCATAAAATCTCTAGTTTTCTTTGTCATTATCAAAATTTATCATTGGAATATCTAAATTGTCGACACTGAAGAGGTGTAACCGATATGATTTGGACTGGTAGTTCTGCACGACGGACGGAAAATCATTTTACATAACAGTTATAACCGGCTTCTCTACACATAACCAAAGTCCGGTCCATTCCAAACATTCAGCTTTGGGACGGGTACAACCCCAATCTATGTAGACTAGCTTTTTAAGAATTTTTTTTAGAAAAATAGCTCTTCAAATAATTAACTGAAAGAGACAAAAATTTTAGTCGTAGTTGATTTGTGGCAGAAATTTCCATCGAGTACGCAATGTACTCTTCCCCCACCATTAAAAGTTACAGACAACCTTCGTTGCTTGCTTTTATGTTTTTACTGTCCGTAACTTCAAATCGAAGAGTTCTTCTGTTTACAAAGAAAACAAACTGTTCAGCTTATCAAGCGCCAACCTGTATAATCGAAGTTTGCACTGCATTTAGAAAACGGCAACCGAACGGCTCCTGTCGCAGTTTTGGGCTTATTTGGGAATGGAGTGGAGATTTATCATGGAATTAATTACTACTAAATATACAAGCGCCTGATTTGTAGTAGACAAGGATTGATTTTGAGTTTTTAGATAGATTTTCTTGTTTAGGAGAGATAAACCATGGATATCAGACGTTATTTGTACTTTTTTCAGATGCACTGACATCAATGGCAACGATTGCCATAATTAAATGACGTACCATAATCTTTGCTATGTACCATGTTCAGTGTTGCACTGGAATGTGATTTACGTACCTTGTTCAGTGTTTCCACTTAGGATGTATTCCAGTTAAATATGAATGTTTATGGTTGCATTCAGATGACAGGGATTGCAGGAAAAGATGACGTTGATAAAATAAGTGATACTTTTTTCATAAATCAAATTCCCAATTCACTAATAATATGTTATGTATTTCCTAGGCTTACAGGTATTAGAAGAAACTGGATGTTTTTGACTCAATTTTTCATGTATATTTGAAAAATACTGCCTTTGCAGGAAAGGAAGTAGTGCATATATAGCCTGACTTTCAGGTTTGTCAATTCGGTATTATAGCGTTTGTGCGTTATGATGACGTAATGCACAAGCAACTTTCAAGCAGAACCATTCATCGCTTTCAATCAGATCTTGTTTGAATACTTTCAGAGAGGATTTTAGAGAGATGATTAACCATTTATTATGATATGGATGGACTATTTTCTTTGTCTCTGTGTTCATTTGTTCACAACGTTTCCACCATGAGCCTTCGAGACTTCAGTCCCAGTTTCATGTGGTATGCATCAGCTCAGTGATCGTTGCAAGTCGTGAATCTATTTTAGACAAGGATTTCATAAACGTGCCTTTATGATCGGTCTTTTTTGGCAGTATGCAACTCCGCTGGAAAAGTGCTTCCACCCATATCACACATCTTAGAGTGTACTCATTTAGCTGCTGAGTTTTCCACTCCTTTTGCACATACAAAGAATCGAACTCAGAGCCCTCTGCGTGTGAGGCAGCTGTGTTTTCCATTGTGTATAAGTCACTAATATAAATGAATAGAAGGACTCGTCATCACTATTAATGATCGAACAACTGTCAGAATAAATTCTATTTATTATGTCATAGGTGATTTCTGCTGGGAAACATCTAGAATAGAAAATTAAAAAACCAACCAACCAACCAAACAAACAAACAAACATCTTAAGAATCTAGATGTTATGGATAAACCTACCAAAATAAACCTCCCCCCATAAAAAAATTGTGTTTTTTTTTCCAAAATCAATTTTAGAAGGGTTCTAGTGGAATTCTGATGCCAATCTTCAAGTCTATAGACAGAACGGCACGATCAAAGGCACTGCAACACACAAATACATTAACAAACATATAACTGCACAAACACATACACGAACACACGTGCATGTAAAGGGGGACAGAATCCTTTGTCAACTCTGATGGCTATGTTTGTTCAATATAGAAATATTACGTTGCATCTAACGTGCTGGTATCATACTCGATGGCCTCTAATTCATTTTAGAATTGACATCTATGGAGTTCAGAAAACTTACAGTGAACGCTGGGCCAGATTATGCGTCCTTTAAGATGGCAAATTTGGTAGGGGTTTCGATGAATAACCGGTGTAGCCTAATATCCCTTTTCCAGAATCTAGGCTAGACTGAAAAAGCTGACATTATGCTTGAGGGACCGTTTACTGAAGTTCGAAACTGACATCTCTTGGGTTCGGAAAACTTACGGTGAGTGCTTGGTCAAATTATGCCTCTTATGGGATGGCGAATTCGGTTTGTTCACGATCAGGTTCGATTAACATCAGGCGTAGCCTAAAATCACTTTTCAGGAATGTAGGCCAGACTGAAAGTTTTAAATTGAATGCTATTTCGAGAAGAAAATCAATGTCAAGTTCAGATGATTTGTGAGTGCGCAGAAGTAAACAGAAACTTATACGTCCAAGTTTTGATCTTGAGTTATATATGGGTCCGTGTCGTTACCCAAATACTCTTAAGAGGAAATTAAAACCTTTCATCGGAACTTAAACTCATCTTCCAGTCCCCAGTCACTTATTTACTAGCTTGGTACAAATAACCATCACCTTGTCCTCGATAAACTTGTCCATCCATCTCTCTGTCATTCAATATACGAGGGTAATTCCCGTCTCACAGGAGCCTGTTTGGAAGGGGTAAGACTCAATGGTGTGTTTGTGTGTTGGATACGTGAAATATTTCCCTGTCTGCTGTACAAAACTACAGCTTTGAACTATTTCAGTTAATTCTCTTCAGTGTTGCTAATTCAGATACTTTAAATCTAAATTCAGATCTGTCCCTAGAATTACAGATAAGAGATATATCATCCATATTTTCAATTTTCTCGATAGATTTCTCGATAACCACGGATCCAAAAACATAAAACTATACACAGCTTTGCCTTTTGTGACTAATATATATGGAGACAGTCAAATTCGTTCGATAGCCAGTTATTGAGTAAATACGGTGCATACACACACGCGTACCAACAGTGATTCCTTCAAATGTAGTTAGTTTAGATTTGCTGGTCTGTAAGGATAGTGTTTTAAGCAATTCCAACGTGTGCCAAACGTTGATGTGTCACTTTCTTTTCTTTTATTGTGTTGGTTTGTTTTATGTCTCTTTGTGGTGGACTTCTTGTCATCGAAATCCGTTTTCTGAGATAAAGTCCGTTCGAACCGGTAATGAATAAATCACCTCTTCCCTGCCAAAAAGGTAAAACATAATTTAACGCCAAGTCTTTCATGTTGAAACGGGTTAGAAAGGGGGGTTAAAGGAATAAGGTGGCAGGAAAAGGAAAGGAAGGGGGGAAGGAGTACGAGCAGAATACGAGAGGAGAAAGAAGTGGAAAGATGATAAAGAGAGAATGAAAGGGAAGAAGGATAAAGGAGATGGAAAGGGGTGGGATGGAAAAAAGAAGGGGAATGAAAACGGAGAAGACAAGAGAAAAAGAAGGAGGAGAAGAAGTATGATAGGAGAAAAAAAAAGAGATGGAAGAAAGGGAGGGACGGAAAAAATGAGCAGAAATTGGAGGTGAAGGAGAAATAGAGGGTGGAAAAACGAAAGGGGGAGAAAAGAGGTAATATAAAGTAGGAAGTGAAAAGAAGGGGAAGAGGGAGACAGAGGGGGAAAAGGGGGAAAGGAGAGGAGGGAAGATGGAAGAAGAAAGAAGGAGTAGAAAGAAGGAAGAAAAAAGAGAAAGAGAGGAGAAGTGGAGACGAGAAAGGGAGAGAGAGAGAGAAAATTGGAGGGGGTAAGAGGGGGAAACGAGAGAAAAGAAAATTAGGAGGGAGTATGAGGGGAAAACAAGAGAGAAAGAAAATTAGGCAAGGTTTAGCAGAGGAAACGAGAGAGATAGAAAAATAGGGGGGAGTAAGAGCGGAAAACGAGAAAGAAAGAAAAACTAAGAGGGAGTAAGAGGGGAAACTGGGAGAAAGAAAAAATGGGAGGGGTAAGAGGGGAAAACGAGAAAAAAAGAAAAAATAGGAATGAGGGGAAAAACGAGATAGAACGAAGGAAAGGGGGTGAGAAAAGAAAGGAGGAAAAAGAGGACAAAAGGGATAAAGAGGAGGAAGTAAACATTTTTGGCCCCAATCCTTTCTCGCAAAAAGAGGCAGAAGATGAGCAGAGAAGATAAAGGAAAAGAAAAAGAGGAGATGAAAAGGAGAAGAAGGAGAAAAGAGGGGGAGAGAATGTGGGTTCAGACAATAGAAAGGAGGAAGGAAAACATATCCTTTGTGCTAATTTCTATTCAGCTGAAATAGATTCATTGTATCATCAATCAGAAAGAGCAGTTTCGGCCTAATGATGGGTTGTAGAAACGAATGATACTTGTGTCACTTTGCTTTGCCTTGGTGTTGGGATGTGACTAATATTTGACTTTGGACTCATGGTTGGTAGTCAATAGGAAGGAGAAGAGATAGAGCGAGTATGATGAGTGAGAGAGGAAAGGGGGAGTAGGAAGGATAGAATAAGGTATAGAGAAAGGGGAAAGAAGAAGGAGGAGTATGAGAGAAGGATTGAATCGGCGGAGGGAGAAGAAATGAATGGGGGGAAAGAGAGAAAGAGGGAAACAAGTAGGGAAAAGAAGTGAGGGAAAATGTGGATGAAAAGGAAAAAAAGGGCAAAAAAGAAAAGAGAAAAAGAAGGACAAAGTGAAATAGAAAGAAGTAGGAGGGAAGACGAGAGACAAAGAAGGAAAAGAGTAGGAGGGAGAAAAAGGAAAGCGAGGGAAAAGAGAGACAAAAAGAGGGAAGAATAACTTGGGAAAGAAGAAAGAGAAAAAGAGAGAGGAAAAGAGAAAAGAGGAGGGGGGAAAGTGAAAAGGGAAAGGGAAAGAGGAGGAAAGGGAAGACAAAAGGGAAGAGGAAAGAAAGAGGAAGTTGGAAAAGACCAGAGAAAAAGAAGGAAAGATGATAAAAGAGAGAAAAAAGAAAGAAAGGGAGAGCAGGAAGAAGAGAGATGAAAGTGGTACAACGGGGGAAGAAGGAAACAGGATGGGAAAAAAGAGATAATGAAAATGGGGGAGTAGGAGGAGAAAAAGAAGAAGAGAAGATTATGCAGGGAACTGAATAGAAAGGATGAGATAACAACGTGAAAGAATGAGAAAAAAGGCGAAGAGGAAAGGAGAAGAAGAAAGAAAGCAGAGAAGAGGAGAGGAGGGGGGGAGAGAAAAGTGAGAAATAGACTTTTTGTTCCATGACGTCTTCTAAGTTATCTCTGATGTTTTGTTGGAAAATCTGTTGTCTGAAGGAATCAGAAATGAAGACTTGCTGTAATCTGTAATCTGTACGTGGAAAGCTAGATAAGTATCTGAAGATTACCAGGCAACTGAAGAAGTTGTTGAACATGAAGGTGACAGAAGTGCCAGTTGTAATCAGAGCACCAAGAATGATCCTCAAGAACCAAGAAAAAAATACTAGAACTAGGAAGTATCAAATCTATCTAGACGACAGCATTACTAAAATCAGCCATAATACTAAGAAGATTCTTCGAGTATTGGGCAGTCTTTCTGTCACTTGATATCCAGTGAAAGCCACAAGCCACTGCTGGTTTGAAAACTTAAATTATAATCACAATGATAAGGACTGACCTTTTCTGGGTGAAGGTATTGTTGTTGGCGATTTAAAATACGAAATATCAAACTGCTGAAAAATTTACGGTGAAATTAGAAATGTCCAGTTGTGAACAGTCAAATGTTCTAATTATACAAGGAAAATGAAAATATAATACAAATATAATCATATTTTTTTTATATTATCATATTTCAATTAGATTAGAATTATGATAATATAAGGTTAACAATCTGCATGTAGAACGGAATTTCAATTAACCGTATATTACCGACTGAAAGTTGATTTCTGATACAAGTGAAAACATAATATCCAGCATAATAATTCATGTTATGCATCGTATATTAGTTGAATTCAATTTATCATACGGAAAGTCAAAATAGATTTTGACAAATTCTTGATGCATATCTACGACGATCTGTTCAGGCAACTCTACTAATACCCAGTCTCTATCCTGTCAAGAATATCTCATTCATACAGATTATAATATTGAATGTCAGGCGATCAGCGTTTCTTAACCTTTGAGTCAGAATCCAATTTTCAATCACAAAAATGAAATTTGAGGTTGCAATGAAATCAGGTTTATTTTGGCAAATTCAATAAAAATAATTAAGTACTTTTTGAAACTGTTTTTTTTTTTCAGGTGTTCAAAACAGGCTTTTTAACGGCATCAAGGCAGCTCTGAAACCGTCGCTCAAATCCGAATTTTTCCTCTGTATAAGAATTCACTTTTTACGTCCTGCTTCAATATCCTATCGACATATCATCATCATAATCATCATCATTAGTCTTTTAACGTCCATCGTTGGACACAGACGTTCCCAAACATTCGCCAGACTTTTTGACCCAAGGCGTTGCAGAGCCAATATTTTCTAAATTTGTCCAGATCGTGACGCCATCTTTACTTTCTTCGGGATACAATCTGTCATATGATCTCGTGGGATCCACGTTGAGAATCGTGATGTCCATCAGATGACTGGTATTTTTGCTACAAGACTTACATCCGAGTTTCGATAGAAATATTTGAAGATGGCACTTTGAATAGATAAATTCGAGTTTGCAGAACGTCAGTAAACAACATAGAGAAATGGTTAGGAGAGCAATCAACATTTTCATACCATGCACAAACTTGTGAATCTTCATTTTCGACTATAATATACTAGAATATACCTGGCCAAAAGGACTGAGTAATCAATATACTGATTGGTACTTAAGAGCTGAAACATATTTCACGACATAATTTATTTTCAATTATTCAAAGATAATATTTTTAAAGTCTAAACTCAACTCAAGCTGTTTAAAAGTGGAATCAGACAAGAATTCTTGAGAGAAATATGACGTCATTTCATTGTTATATCATAATGCGAATTGAATCAATCAATGAGAACATCCCATTTGAGTGCAACCAAACAAACACACATATGAATAAACGGAAATATTTGCATATAAGCGCATAATATTTTTAGATCCAAGGAAAGAAAAATAAAATTCAAATGGATAAAAAAATAACATGTTTAACTGAGTTTTCAGAATTTTTTCTTCTTCAATGTCCAGGTGCTTAGAACACCTAACACGTCTTTAATTGACAATGAATGATAACAAACGAATAGTAAATGTGAACATGTGTCCATTAAATATTGGATATTTGAAGGTTAGAATAAAGGACTTGTACCCCAGCATGGATCAACAGAAATACGAAGCGTGGATGTAAATAACCTGTTCTGATCAAATGATCAAATCTGAAGGTCGGACCACAGGACATAAAAATGTAGAATGGAATGATAAAATCCTTCAACAAAAGGTATATCTGGAGATGAAAAAAGTTTAGGTCCGATGTAAGTCAGATAAATAAAAGGTCAGACCTTGATTTCGTAACGAAGAGCTATATAATGTTTAAACAATCTGAACAAACTAGCATACAGTAATATAGCTCACGATGTATACTGCTTGCCAGAAACTGCAGTTATGGGTGTTTCTCGAACCATCCAAATTTGGTGACCTGATCTTTTTAAAATAGGTTTACTGAGATTCATTTTACAATCAAGTTTCGTTTTAGGCCTGAGGTGCTGGTAAACAGCCATGTTTAATTTTGGGGACATTTTTCTTACACAATGAGGTCACATGACCATTATATATAATGAAATGGAGTCATATCTCAAAACTTTCAAAACAATTAATGACTCCCTTGAGGTTTTTTGAAATTGAAAATATTTAAATCCATCCATTATGTCCTAACATTGTGATCTCTGAAAACATCTGGCCCGAAAAAGTTGAATTAAAACGTAAATTAATGTAAAATCTGACAATATCCGTCCGTCAACAATCTTTAGCACAATGCAAGATATTGCAACTGGGCTATTGACCCACTATTCACAAGAAGCCCTCTTATATTCACTGAGTTAAATTCATTCTACTGCAACAACGTTCTTTTCCTTCTTGTATCTTTCATTTGCCCTTCTATAAAACGAATCTATCAGCAGTGTGGTCAGTCACTTATAGAAATCATCATGTGATTAACTTTTTTTAGCAGAATGCCATGTTGGGATGATCAATCAAAAAATCTGAAATAGGGGTTATTAATGAAGACATTGCTTCTCTTACCTTTTAGATAGTGATGATTTTGAAAAAGTCAGATTTTTTAAAAACTGTAATGTTCGACACGAACTAAGGGACAGTTTCAACTTTCATCCCCATTACACAACTCTACTAAAACCTATTTGGCTGAAAATTAAATATAACTAACGGAAGATTTTTTTTTACAAATAAAGAGTGAATAATTCAAGTTTATAGCCCTTAGCTGCGTTGATGTGGCCTTTGCACATGATGCTTAACGTATCATACATAACCAGCCAGCCAGCGAAGCCATACTAGCTTAAGCACTGAAGAAACTTATGCTGACGATAGTGGCAACTGCTTTAATTGAGGATGATTTTCAAAATAGCTGTGATATATATAGATATATATGTATTGTGTCATCCACAGACAGCTGTTTCGATGTATTACATATCTTCAGTGTGGCTATAGACTTTTTGTTATCCCATCTAGTACAGAAAGGCAGAATTGAAACCTTCACATCGGACCCTGAGGCCGATATCCAACCTCTGGACTACGGAACTGGACAGTCAGTTAGGCTGAATTTAAGCGATATATCCATTAACACAGATATTCCTCATCCACCAGAGTGCTCTATTCCTATTGAAGAGCATTGCGTAAGCTTACAATGGATGAGTTACCTCACTTAAAGAGTGCTCAACCTTGAATAGAGGAGCGTATATATATATATATATATATATATATATATATATATATATATAGAGAGAGAGAGAGAGAGAGAGAGAGAGAGAGAGGGGGAGGGAGAGAGAGAAATCTAAAACGGTTAGTTCAGTTTTGACCCCAGGATATAAGCATTGGTTGGTCAGTGAAGACGGACACATATAGCAATATTAGTCTCAACAAACATCATACTGCGACGAGTAATCTAAAAAGTATATTTGTTGATATTTAGTGAGCTCAGCTTTGGATAGATAGAGAGATATGATTATTAGACAACCAGGATGAGGATTTAAGTCTCTACTCACTAGTAAACATCTGAGGAAGCAGCTTGATAACCACTCTTTTATTCTCTGGTCGTGATGATGTGGACGTATGAAATGCAAATACATGAAATACATAAAATGGTTAATTATTTCTTTTGAAAAACCGTCAACCACAACTGTCAATCTCAACACAGTCATCATCAACACAGGTGGCATTCAGGCTTGTTTTGTGGAACTTCGGATTTTTTTAGTGAACACTGCCAAACAAAAGATGAAATATCACCACCTTTCACATTTTTTCTCAATTGATCAACCCCAAAAAGACATGCTTCCAAAACACGTTGGCCTCACGTTGACAGTTTCTGAACTGGTTTTACTGTTTGTCCGCTGCATTATTTAAAGCATCCTGGGGGTAGAGGGCTGGAAATCTTAACATCTACCGCTCATTGTGCCTAAAAAGACTTTCTCGTTTTTTAATCCCCCGAATGAAAAGGTTTTTCGTGGAGCTCCAAATCACAAACTGATTTTAGGCTGAAATGGTTCTTTTGTTTGTGTCCGGTAGCATTCACACTATTAAAACTATTTTTATTGAATACTGGCAAGCGAAAGTCGAGAAAAAGTAACTTATTCATTCATCAGCCCTATTTCTAATTTTTTTAATTGATCAACCCCAACACAGGATGTAAATGTTGGTCACGTGACGGTTTCTACTGAATTACTAAGCATACGTGTTTTACCGTCTGTTCGTAACATGATTTGGCTAAGCGCCCATCTAATGCAAGTTATTGAAACGTCAATTGCAGAAAAATTTTGAAAATCTAGTCAGCTTGATTAAACCGTATTTTCTTTGGTGTATGGATTTTAATTGCGTACTTAAACCAGTAAAACCATTACCTCGGAAGTATCTCCTTTTGATCAAATACACGTTTCTCCGCAAATTGATTTGACCGAGTAACTCTTTAATGAATTCTTTAACATTCTGTATATCTTAGAGGAAAAAAATACTTCTGCACATCTTTAGGCCAAGCAACTAATCAGGCTGATTCAGTGGGGTCGGGGCGCAAAGAAATGTAAAGCTCAGTAAGTTATTCCAATTTTTTCAAAATCTTTTAGGCTGGAAACTGCTGCCATCTTGGTGAAAGAATTGTTATGGTGCATGTGATACTGTTACATATCAAGACAAGATAGCACCACTTTCCTGCCATCAATTTTTGATAGAATAAGGTTGTCTCACTATATCCTATGACTCATTGTGCCCAGCCTCCCTTCAAATTGAATAAACGCTGCAAAGGTCTTTTGCAGGGATATCGAGTGTTGGATTTTGTCTAAAAACATACCTTGCGCCTATGTAAATATGTCTGTATATCTACGGTGAACCACAAAAAATTAAACTCAAAGGAAAACTTCGAATAATCTAATTATTATCTCAAATAGGTTTTGTGATTATAAAGTTGTTAATTCCATAAAAACTGCCCAGGAATAAAAGGTTGTGCCGTGGTCTTCCAACGGAATTTTAATTGTTGAAAATTTTATTTTCGACTAAACTTCAATCTCGGTTAATTTATATTATATAAACCTGGATTCACCGATTTTTGAGGTTACTGCTAACTTTTACATGAAATTGTTTTCCGCGTCCACCAATGTAGTAAATTTTCAAAAGGATATCAAAAAAGATATTTAAACATTGAAAGCAATAAAAATGGACAGGTTTTGCTGTTTCCTCAAAGAGAGTAATGTAGGGTAGTAACAATGTTTGGTAGTAACATACCGTTTTTATATATCATCGATACGATCCCTGTGGGAGGTAAGACATAGCCTGTGCAGACAAATTCGGTTCATCACAGTGCATAATAGAAATCGTTATTATTGAATAATTTTCCATTGTCAATTACAGACAGTATACTGTGAACCAAAATTTCTAAACGCCCATTATTTTCTGCACAAGTGCTCACCGCCCAGCTAAGGCTTGGAATCGCCCACTGGCAATATCCTTACTATAACGAGTCGAATTTCAATTTATCAATTCCTGCTACTGTTACAACAGTGTCATATCTACATAGAATGGCAAGAGACCAAAGTTGTCTGATTTATGCTCTATCGCAATGTGATGTAGCTGAACAAATTATTCGAACTCGGACAGGTGTGAAATGTTCTTCGTGTGATTCAGATAATTATGGAGCCAAAAATAGAGGACTGTTGGGTCGTAATAAGATGGCAGAGCACTGCTGCAAAACTTCAATCACACCATCGATTGCTTTGGCCAGGAATGAAATTCAAAGTTCACAAAGAAAACATCAGACGAGAAATTAGGAAGTTGGGATTCAGAAAGATATTGTCGCCTCAATCTATGGAAATGATCCACTAACAATGCAGATTGGGATTTGCAAAGCTTTCAAAAACGTGGAGCCCAGCCCTAAGATGACTCTAAACAGCGCAGATTTATGTTTCAAGACTAAATAGTTGAATGTAACCTTTGAAAATATTATTGTATGTGAATGATTCATGATCATGCCAAATGCATATATATATTAATATATATATGTATATATATATATATATATATATATATATATATATATATATATATATATATATATATATATATATATATATATTTATATATATGTATATATTTATTTATATATATATATATATATACATATATATATGTATACATATGCATGTATATATATATATATATATATGTATATATATATATATATATATATATATATATATATATATGTGTGTGTGTGTGTGTGTGTGTGTGTATATCATTAAAAATGGGTATATAATCCAACAAGAAAAACTATGAATGCATTATATTACTTATAAACTCTATTTGAAATGACCTCCCATTATCAAACGGTGAACGCATCATAAATTAAATAAACAATTATATATATCTTCGATTAAATTCTCCATTTGAAGACTTCACTGTATTTCCCTTGAATTTTTTCCTTTGGAGCTTTTAACCAAATACATGAAAACGCCCTTTTTTTTTTCAATATATAATTTGACTCTGATAGCGGCATAATTCAGTAAGGGTAATACTAGCACCATACACATACATACATACATATATATATATATATATATATATATATATATATATATATATATATATATATATATATATATATATATATATGTGTGTGTGTGTGTGTGTTAAATCTGACAACATGAGAAATGAGCAACTATATTTGGACCCCTGATAAGATATATTAATCATTTTATTTCAACGTTTCAGTCATTTTCTGCAGAGAAAAAATAACTGGTTGTGAAAAACATTTAAAATGTGGATAGGGAAGTTTGTGTATTTTCGACCTGTGCGGAATGTTGATAGGAAGGTCTGTGCAAATGTTAGTATAATCGAAATGGTTAGAGCTGGGTCACAGAAATTTGAATTGCGTAATAACAGAAACAAAGGAAAATATGTCATTAGCTTGATTCAGAAAAGGGAACAATGTTATATATGGAGCCTAATCCCGTAATGACTGAAGCCATTGCCAGCATGAGGGAAATGCTCACCTTTTATATCATTAATAAAGAACGATGAAGAATATTCTGTTATAAGATTGATTAATCTAATACGTAAAAACGGAAGATATTCGTGTTCCAAATCTTTTCAGTCGTTAAAATATTAGAAATCTTTAACTGTTGCAAATCAATAAGAACAGAATTCGAGCCTCTGGTACATTTGCAATTTAAAACTCCATGAAAAATAAACTAAATATTGGAAATCGATAAAACTCTCTGCACTCGTTTGATCGATGACTAAAATTATTTATATCAGATTTTCTTTTGAAGAAAGTTTTCCGTTAATGTATAAATATCTGTTATGAAATCCCAGTAAAATGCTGATTGATCATGAAATCTGGCATGTTTTAAAAAATAATTGATACTATCCAAGGTGTGAGTTCCCTGATGATAGCGTCGGCCGGTTTGGCCAAAAACATTTCATCAACCGTTAATACTATTATAAAAACATTCTCATGATTTAATTTTAATTGTTTTAAGTTCCAATTTAAATTGATATTTTGTCTTGGATCTAAATTTGATTCAATTTTTTTCTTGAAGTTGAATTTGTTTTGATTTTTCCCCTCCGATTAACCAAAATGACAGTTGTTGATATCAATCTTTTGCCTAAGCGTCCCCGTTTTGAATTTTAAAAGTTACTCTACAAGTTACAAGTAATTTGATTTCACGATATAAAATTTACTTATCAAAACTCATTTTGATCTCGGTAATAACTTCAAATTTTTTTCAACATAAATCATCATAACTTATTTCAATTTTTATTTCTTTAAACAATTTTAACGTATCATTTCAATTCATTTCAGAGTGAACATGGAGTAGCTATCCATTTTCGAAACCTTCACCATACTAAAAAAGATTATTAGTTTTTTTTCATCATATAAAAATATTGAAATATTAAACTATGTTGAATTAAATCAATTATCATTGTTACTTTATTTGCATTTTTCAATTTCATCATTGTTTTTAAAATTCATGACAAATTAATCAATAAGAAAAAAAGAACAAAAAACTGACTACAATTCAATAATGATAAAGTTTAAATTTGGAAACGAGTCCCCGATAAGTAAGAACTTTTTTCGACTAATTGATTCGTCTGGATAGTGCCCAATAATCCACCAAAAAATGAAAATCAGTTTGTTTTTTTAATTTTCGATAGAGAAAAACTGCAAAGATCTAAATTATACCCTAAATTATAAAATTCAAAACTACTACTTTGTTTGACCATTCGGTTACCATTATGATATCTTCACCAGAATTGAGCCCAGTTCAGTTGATTCACGTTTTTTATACCACTGACCATCAGCCATGATTTAAACCATTTGAGAACCTGAGATAAACCGGACGTAAAGTTAGGTAGAATTGAGCACCAACCGAAATTTAAACTACTGATCAGATATGAAAGAAATCATTCATGGTATCTTCTGGATGTAAATCAAACAAATCATTTGCTTACAATTTCTATGCTCAAAAGGAGCCTTGCAAATGGAAAGACAAGCTTAAGTCAACCTTTGAAGGACTATTTCTTTACATCATAATGAGCAATATCAGAGCATTCATTTGAAACACTTCAACAAAAGTTGGTCTCCTCACAACCCATCCACTCATGATACTAGCACAAACTTCTCAACCCAGTCTGCCAAACTCAAGGATCATTCTTGCTACTGAATTGAAGGTTCAGGTGAATGTGGGCATAGCAGCATCATCATCATCATCAGCAGCAGCAGCAGCAGAAGCAGAAGCAGAAGCAGAAGCAGCAGTAGCCTTTTAACATCCGTAGTTTGATATAAATTCCCCCCAATATTTGTGATACATCTCTATCATGGACGTCACAGTGCAAATATCACCTGAATCGTCCATTTATCTTATATGGGATTCACGTTGTGAGTCATGAATATTGCCATCTGAGATTTTTCTTTAATGGATTGTATATCTCAGACACCTGCTTTTCCCAAATATACTGTGCTGTCTTGATATCTCTCCTGTACATATTGCATCGTCCTTCGTTCGAGAGAAAATCTTTTGATTATTTTCCATACTTAACTATTGGAGAGGAGCATTTGTTGTAGACTCTTCTCTTTAAAACTTATTCTTGATTGTTGACCTTGCCCTTTCGAAGGTTTATCAGCATTATGCAATTCTTCAGTTAATTTCTTTTATTGAAGATTTGCTGTCCTAGGTAGATATACTGATGTACTTTATTTAGTTGTGCGTTTTCGATTCTGATTGTAGTGTCTTTGTCCTAAATGAATCAGCTTCATATGACTATAGTTTTACAGATGTCCATGTTGAGATCATCTTTGTTCATTCAGTTTCCCTGATTGAAAAGAAAACTGAAATTCATGATTGAATTGCAAAAGATCCCAAAGTTCATCTCCGCATGACCGATACATGTGCATTGTAGAAGATTATGTCAACATCTTAAGACGGTCAAAATAAAATCTCCCTCACAAGAATAAATAATCATTACAAAGAAGGTTAGAAAAATCGCTGAACTCAATTATAATAGAGAAAAAAAAAGTGACAGCATTTTTTTCTGCATAAAAACCAGCATTATCCAGAGTGCAATGATGTCAGTGAATCTGAGGTTGTTTAAGTATTCCGTTATCTATTCTGATTCGTTTGCTTGTCCAGTCTAATATCTAAATCTTTGCAAGGAAAGCTGTGTACAGTTTGAGTAGCTGATATCATCTTGTTTCACTCTTATCTGGAAAGGCCCTGGCCCCTATGCTGCCTTACAAATGAATTTGCTAATCGGTAGATAAGCTGTAAAAATTTGACATATATGGTGTCTCTATATGTTGTGTGATTGCATCGATGACTTTCAGGGAATTTACTCATTCCAACAACTATTGCCAGTATTGAATTGAGAAGCTTTACTGAGTAGTGACTGTGTTTATGTTGAAGGAAAACTTGCATTGTCAAGACGGACGGAACCAGCCGAATGTCACTGGATTTAAATGGTAAAAATAGCACCAGACAGGCTCAAGACAGAGTCTCGGTAAATGGCCTTCAGCGACGTTTTGATTGGACGGAATATATTTATGACGTGTGGGAATAGTAGTCTAACTCAATGAATTGACAGTTTACTGACAGGCCCCCAGGTCTGATAGAAACTGAAAATAATGATTGAAAAGCGAAAGATTCCAAAGTTTGTCTCCTCTACATGACCGGCTCACTTACATCATTAGAAGATTATGTCTCTTGAGATTTTAAAATATTTGTAATAAAATCTCAATCACGTGGATAAATACCTTCAATTAAGTTGGTTAGTAAAATCGCAAAATGCATTTAAATAAAACCAGAAAAAGTGATAGCATACTTCTTTTCATAGAACCATTTTGGTTTCTATTAATGTTGGGATAAATGTTTCAATTTTGTATTAGACACGAAAATGAAACATTTAGAATACTTATCGCAAAATTGAATATCATTCCATTAATAATAAATACAAAAATTGAAAAATGACATTTATTCATATAATGAACTTAAAGATTTTCTTGGTTCTTTGTCTGTAACCGTGGGCTCTTCTGAGGTAACATTTTGCCGATAAAAATATCTCTTTCCAACCATTTTAAACTGTAGATGTTTCCACTGAAATGAATTTCTCTTTTCTTCGTCCCTTTTCTGAAAATCATCCTAAACAATTAAAAAACGAATTGTTCCGCCTTTTTGAAGTCCTCTTTATGCAATGAAAACTAAAATGACGTCAGCAGCGAGCCAATATAAAGATGCTGCTCAAATCATTCATCATGTATCTCCCAACATCACGACCTGTGATGACTTAGCCTGTCATACTATTCGGATCATTTGGGGTCTTTAATCGCTCAAAAATATTTCTAATAGAAATTGATTGAAATCTCATCTTCGCTTTACACCATTCTGCCCTACAAAAAGCTTTTATAGGAATGCTCTACTGTAAGTTAATAAAGGCAAAACGATCAGAATCAAAAATGGAGGACTTGAAAAAGTTGACCGATAGTTCTACGTAGGACGACGAATCTCCGTGAAATCCTCAAAAGAAAGAAAAATAAAGCGAAGAATCGCAATAGGCTGGCAAGTTTTGGACATGTCAAGCTCAGCCAAGTTATTTCTAATACTGCGAAGAAAAGTATATATCCAATGCATTCTTCCGATAGTCACCCACAGAGTAAAATACAAAAATTAAAAACCAAAAGATTGACTTTCGAACTGAGAACCATGCAAAGTGCAAAGGAAAGAACCATGCTTAACCTCACATGCATGGAGAGAATATAAAGTAGCAAAGTACTTGAGAGAAAAAATGGGAGTCTGAGATATCATTGGAACAATTAGTGAACTCAAATGGCAATGGACTGGATGTATTACAAGAATGTCAGATAACCGCTGGAAATCCTCATTCACCACGTAACAAAATTGTGACTGATATAAAGTAAGATGATATGACTTGCTAGACAAATTCAGAAACTACTGGCTGTTCAACGCCCATGATAGCGAGGTCTGGCGAATCTTGAAGAATGTCTATCAAACGATGGATACTAAAGGGCTATTGCTACTTATTATGGTAATGTATATCTGCATTTTTTTCTGTGGAGATTGAATAGTTTGAATTGAATATTTTAACTTACACATTTTATTTAATACTCGGATTCATTTTCTCAACTTTGCATGTTAGTAATGACTATTTTTGTCTGACTTCTACTTGGTTGACTTTGTTTTCATAACCTAACATCAATGACACGTACAGACTAACGGTTAGGACTAAAAAGTGTAAAGTTTAAAATGGAGAGAGAGAGAGCAAGCGAGCGAGAGAGGCGAGAGGGATTGTATTTCTATGCCATCAGTCAAAAAGAAGAAAAAGAGAGAGAGAGAAAAAGAAAAATATAAAAAAGAAAAAAGAGAAGGAAAACAAGAGAAATGGAGAGAAAAAAGATTACCTAGTCATGGACGCTAGCTTGAATAGTCTGGTGTCGTTAAACAGATACTTAGAATTAATTATTTCGTTATTTTTTCCAGCCTGTCCCGAGATGATTGGTATAATTAGCAATTATTGTAAAAAATTGCATCAATTTTCCAGAAGTCATTGTTATTTTATTTGATTAATTTTACAAAATAAAATATCGATAAGAAACGTATTAATTGATTATGTTTGATCTCGGATCTATTATGAATAAAGTGTCTTCCGAAACCTAAATTGGTGAAAAAAGAAACAGAACAGACAGTGAATACCCATGTAACCTCAGATTTCCTGACGATATTATACTTTTTTCTGAGAACCTTCATTATCTCCAAATCACGCTAGACGTACTGAGAAAAAACAAGAGAGCTGGTCTTCTTACGACAATCTTGCCAACAAATATGTTGAGGACAAGAACACAGCAATCAAAATCGGAAACTACTGCATTACCCAAGACAATCAATCTCCAAATGATCCTTGAAAAAAAAAAGAGAGGGAAACGAACAAAGAATTAGTTTAAGATGGCGAGCCTCCAGTAAGGCAAGGTGAAGCTTCAAAAAGAAAGTCTCATTAGTCCTCGAAATATAAGAATATAACCAATATATCCTCCTGATACTCATTTACAGAGCTAAAACATGGAACCTAACCGAAGGATTGACCCTCGAACTGAGTACCATACAAGGTGCACAGGAGAAAATCATACTCAACATCATATAGAGAGATCACATGACAACACGGTATCATCGTCATCGGTCTTTTAATGTCCTTTGGTGGACATAGACACCCCCCCAGGATTTGCCACAATCCTCTATCATGGGCGTCGCAGAACCAGTATTTCCTTAATTTATCCTGTTCATCTCTCTATCTTGTGTTCTGTCGGCCTCAGTTTCTTATGTGATCTTCGGGGATCCATGTTGTGAGACGTGATGTCCATCGGTTGTCTTTCATTCTTTCAACGTGGCCTTCCCATTGATGTCACGGACACCCGTTTTCTTCCTTATATACTGTACTGTCTTGTGATCTCTCCATGTAAAGTTGAGCATCTATTTAATCACTGTCCCACCACAGCAATGTTTGACACAAGGTCGGGCTTGACGAGGGAAGAAATAGGAGCAACCCTTCCAAAAATGGCCCCAGCCGACGCAGCTACGGTTGCCAAGCGCTCCGTAGAAGCTAGACAACCTCCGCCACGAAAGTGTCCACCAGGGGACTTGCTCCTTTAAGTGCAATGGAGCATTGCAGGTCCGTCTCTTGGTTAGGTTCCATTTTCAGCTCCATAAATGACTATCTGGAGGATGCATTGGTTGTATACTATTCTTTGAGAGACAGATCTACAACAGGGTATATTAGAGAAAAATAAGAGTCATAGAAATGATAGAATCCGTGAGAAAAATCGACTGGACACGTTGCAAGAATGTCGAAAAGCTGCTGAACATTACGACTGAAAACATACATCCCAATCTATCATAAGACGGCGTGACGAAAACGACAACTCTAGAAAGTACTGGCTCAACGACGGCCATGGTAGAAAGTTATGACAAAAGCTTGGAGAGGTTTATTTTCAACGACGGGTGCTAAAAGGCTGATGATTATAATTCAATTTTTTTAAAAAATTCTCTTTCTCTGATGTCCACTCTTTTCAGTCTTAATCATAGAATCTTGAATTCTTGCAAACACACTCTCCTCAGTGAGTAAGGAAAAAACTTGTTTTTCGAAAATCTGGCTCAATGACCCTGAAGCAACTAGTCTAGTCTTACTTATCTCTAAGTTTCCTTTGGTAAAGATGGCTAGTAAATATATTCACAGGTTAGGAGTTGCAAATGGGAAAGTGCCAAGCTCGGAAGAACTCCAGTTGATTACTATCAAAGAATAAACCCTTCCAATCTTGTTTCGTCTAACATTAATACTGCGTACACAAGACCCAAAATCTAGTTCCTCTCATTATTTGAATTCTCACACGGACAACCTGGCGGTCAGCAGTGGGGATAGCGTGACAGCAAATCTACTCGAGTGTCTAGCCCTCCACTACACACTCTCACTGTCCACAGCAGTACTGTGGATTACGGTTTCACACCAATTGCCTTGTTGTTATCGATGTAGGCTGAGTGAGAGTAAATTTCATCTGATCTCTAGCCTTCCTCTCATATCGGCTTCGTCTGCCGTAGCAGCGCTGTGATTTGTGCCACTGCCGCCTTCACTATATCTTTTTCTTGACTGTTGGGACATTGCTTCTAACTTGGGGTGGCAGATCTTATAATTCCAGTTCTCACCTCAGTATACGCGGGTTCTCCAGTAATGATGTCGTCTGTAGAGTCTCAATCCTCCCTTTTATCCCCAGTTGTTCCAATCTCGGGTTTCAGTGTCTTCGATACAGTTACGATTGCGCCCTGACTTTCAAGTTCTACACCTTCTTCGGTTCCCTTGCTAGGGCATCATATTTTCTTAGTTTTTCACTTTCTTTTATATTTCCTCTGTTGAAGGAAACGAGTAGACCAAGAATAAACGAGCCGAGGATTTGGAGTGGAAACAGTTAATTCGGTCACACTACCGGCGACGGTTCAACTTATTGGCAAGAGCAACACTTCGTTGCAGCGACTACCCTGTTGGTCGCAAATTGATTTTCTGTTGAATGCCTGATTTTGTTTAAGTGTTTATTCTATTTACGTTATCTATGCCGAGTGATACAACTGTGTAATGACGGTTCATCGTTTCAGAATAAGAATTTCTTTACAATATAACACAATTTATAATCATATCTATGTCACTACTACTACTCTTTTTGAAAAACATCTCCAAAATGGAAGTAGTGTAGTTGGATATTCATTAATTATTATTAAAAGTGTTCATTGTATTAGTTATTTTAGCAATATCATATATGTACAAAATCAAAGAGGAAGCTCTATACGAATTTCATGGTAAACACATTCTTCAAAGTTATATATATATATATATATATATATATATATATATATATATATATATATATATATAATATTAGATGAGACTTATGTCCGTCCAAACCTTGAATACTGTGTACTAGCCTGTTTACCGTATTTGGAGAAGGATAACAATCTTCTAGAAAACTTCCGTGGAGGAGCTAATAAGTTAGCATCAGAACTAAAACATTATGAAGATAGGTTGAAGGAATCAAGGTTGACATTTTTAGAAAATACAGAAGATTGGGTTGGTATAATAGAAATTTATTTAAAAAAAACTGTTTATGTATTAGGGTTCTATGCCAAAAAAGAGAAATATCATAATTATACAAAGACAGAGAGTAAACTTCATAGCATTTCGTGGTAAATCATCCTTCAAGTATATATATATATATATATATATATATATATATATATATATATATATATACACACATTGAGAGAGAGTGTAAGAGAGTGAGCGTAAAAGTATTACATAAGTAATAGATAAGTATATTAACCCCAGCATCTTAATTACTGTGAACAAGCCTGATGACCGTATTTGAAGAAAGATACAAGTCCATGGAGGAACAACTGAATTAACACCAGAATTTTAAAAAAATATGAGGATAGGTTAAAGGAATCTAGGTTGATATTCTTAGAAAAAGATAATGGAGAAGGAAATAAGTTGGTAACATGATTTGAAAAAAAATGAGGATAGGTTAAAGGAATTAAGGCAGATATTGTTACAAACAGAGAAAGGCTTGGGGAGTTTTGATATAAATGTTTAAGATTATGAATGGTTTAGAATAAATAGATCCAACTGCATTTTTTGCAAAGAGTAGTTAAACAGGGGACAGAGGCGCTATGCATTCATTGGATATTAGAAAATTATTTTAAGGTTGCCGAGTGGGAGGATTATGGAATAGATTTCCGGAATATGTTGCGCTATCAACAAATGTAAAAGAGTTTTTAGAAAAAAAATCATGATGTTTATTACACCACCGCTAATTTTAATGTTTAAGAAGATCTTGTGTAAATATATTTGATGCTTGCTACCATACACAAATCGTCCAGAGAGAGAGAGAGAGAGGGGGGGGGAGAGAGAAAGAGAGAGAGAGAGAGATGGGAGGGACCAGGGCTTTTACATATACATACAAGACAAGACTTTCCCAAACATAGATATTCATATATTAATTGCTGTATCCTGGGTGTCTTTACATACATCCACGTTGACAATACTTTTCTAATAATGTATGCTTTTTTTTCTTCTGTATTTCATGTATGCTTGGCTTTCCGTACATACTGTGGGCAAGTTTCCTGGTCCCTTTTTTGTGCGATCCAAGGGCTCTAACAACGATCGACATTATTTTGGTCCTGAGTTGTAACATTGCATCATCATCATCATCATCATCATCATCATCATCATCATCATCATCATCATCATCATCATCATCATCATCATCATCATCATCATCATCAAAGTTGTATAAAAGACCAAACGTCCATGTGGACTGTACTTTGCAACAGATTTGAGCGGTGCCCGTTGGGACAATACTCTGCATCTTATTGATGCTGGGGTTTCCTAGCATTCTACCAAAATATACGTCCAGATATTGTATTATTATTATTATTATTATTATTATTATTATTATTATTATTATTATCAGTAGTAGTAGTAGTAGTCGTAGTAGTAGCGGTAGTAGTAGTTGTGGTAGTGGTTCCCTCTACCCAACGGTTGCTGGTGCTCCCCACTTGAGACTGAGTGACTGCAAGACTCCTGTCCTCCTCTTTACACTCTTACAGTTCACAGCTGTGCTGTGGATTACGATTTATCACCAACCATCTGTTGGTATCGATGCAGTGAAAGCAAGACTCCTTAGGTCTCCGGACCTCCTTATATCGTCCTCGCCTGTCACAGTTGCACCGTGGTTTGTACAGCCTCCGCCATGCCTTTTTCCTTGTGGATCGTCCATTGGTAACACCTGGGGTCGTGGGTCTCATATTTACAGTACTCTCCCCAGTACACCAAATCTCGTTCTCACTGTCTTAGGTACGATTCCGTGTGCCCCTAATATCACAGGTACCACCCTGACTTTCATGCTCCTCACCTCTTTCAGTTTCTCTGTCAGGTCCTATTTATCTTTATTTTCGCTCTATTTCCTATTCACTCTGTGATTCACAGGTGCAGCCCAGTGTATCATTTGGCAGATCCCCCCAATTATTCACCATTACAATATATGGTCTCCTTGCTTGGATGGAGTGGTCGGTCAGTTTTAGATGTCAGTCCCAGAGAAATTTGCGGCTTTTATTTTCCAGGCCTGTCTCCGGTTTGTGTTGATAACATTTGTCTGCATGATAGAATCCCATTTGTTTGTTTAGTGTCATTGTAGCTACCCTGCCGTGTCTGATTGTGTACTCCTTCTGGGTTAGTTGACTACATTCACTGGTTATGTGGTTTACGGTCTCTTCCCTCTGTCCACGGTTCCTGTCGATTCTTGCAATGACACATTTTGTACCGATGCTTTTGGCTGCCTTGAAGAGCGAATCTTTTTTTCTCATCAGGTTCCCTTTGCATCGCCATGTCCACAATCATCCATCTATAAAATTTTTTTTCTGTCTTCCAAAATCCTATATAGTTTTTTTGTTCCCATTTCCCTTTCCTTGATTGCTGCATTGCTTCTCCATTTGTTACATTTTTTTTTGTTCATTGCATTGCCTGGGTACTTTCTATGATGCCTTCATTATTTACATGCACAGACTTTTATTATCCTGTTTTTGCCGTTTGGACACATTTTTCTATGCTGAAGAGTCCTCTACTGCGTTATTTCCTCTTCACAGAGTTTATTTGTATTATCTCTGTGGTGTAAGGCCTTGTGCAATGTCATAAACTATCTTGCTCACTGGTCCATTGATTAGAATCCTTCCTTTATCCATCCAAGGAATGGAACTACCTATCCTGCTACCGGCACTGCCCATGTGTTCATTCCTTTCATCAGATTTCGGCTTTTAATTTCATCTTTGATATTTTTCGTATCACTTCCAAGGTATTCTTTCTTCTTCTTCTTCTTCTTCTTCTTCTTCTTCTTCTTCTTCTTCTTCTTCTTATTATTATTATTATTATTATTATTATCATTATTATTATTATTATTATTACTATCATCATTATGTCAAGAGAGGTATTAAAAAGTGAAATAAATGAATCCAAAAAGTCTTGTTAGTCATCCAATAGAAAATTGTTACTTGACCAGTGTCATTTTGCAGCAATCTGTGTCGAGGCAGCATGAAAAATTAGGAAAAAAAGGGTGATCAATGAATGAGTTACCTCTCTGTTTTTGTTGGATGATGATTACAAAAAAAAAAACAAACAAACAAAAAACGAAAGAAACGTGAATGCTACTGGACACGAACTAAGAAACAAATATAGTGTTAGTTTTAATTTACCCCACCCCCTTAAAAACCTGCTTTTCCATTGAAGATTAGTGTATAAATCAAAGTTTTTATATGAGCATGATAACAAGTAAATGTAGCATTTTTCAGCACTCCATCAGTTCGATTTGCATGCGTGACACATAGAGAGCCTGCCAGACTGCCTGTCAGACAGCCTGTCAGACAGCCTGTCAGACAGCCTGCCAAACCCACTATGTTGATACCAGCGCAAACATTACTGATGTATCATCTCATCATCATCAACATCAGCAGCAGCAGCCGCAGCAGCAGCAACAGCAGTCTTTCAGCGTCCATCATTTGACATGGATAGATCTTCCCTAAAAATCACCTGACCTCTCCGTCATGGGCGTCGAATTTTCTGCATTTGTCTAGTTAATCACACCATATCATTTTCTGTCGGCCTCAGTTTTACATTATGGGAGTCGTCATGTTCATTGATTGTCCGACATTCTTGCAACATGTCCAGTTAACTATCATCTGATTTCTTCAATTGGATTCGACGATATTCATCGGTCCCATTTTTCTCTTATGTATTGGGCCGTGTGGTGATTTCCCCATACGATGTTAAGCCTACTAAATTTTTACTTTTAGCTCATCTTATTCTTTTGTAGTAGTAGTAATTGTAATAAAAAAATTGTTCGAAGTTTCTAAGATGGATTTTATTATGAATTCTAACTAATTTTTCTTAAATTTCTCATTAAGTGTTCGCAGAGGTCATTGTAGTCCTACACTGTCTGGATTTCTTTGCAAAAGCATTGTCTGTGATAGCCTGTCTTACATGGACCATTCCATAGTTACTGGGCTACGGAGACTAATAAGGTGTCTTTGAAATTGGTCAATGTCCAATTTTACGCTGGGGCACAACGTTTGTTTACTCCTAATAGATATGAAAGGCATCAATAAAATGAAATGATAGCTCTGTTCAGTCATTCAGTAGAAATAGACACATGACCAACTTTTTGAGCAGCAGTTTCTTTCAAATAAACCGAGCAGTGATTGATAAAAAAAAAACTAACTCCGAGCTTTCTGAAAACAAACTTGAATGCTGTTGTACACAAACTAAAGAACTACTTAGCATGAATATTTTTCCTTATGGGATCAGGTTCAAAAGACAACAAAAAAAACAACATTTTTCTAGACATAATACGGAGTAATAATCAGCCGTCAAGCTCCAGTGTGTCATATATATACACAATACTTACATTGCTAACCAGATCCACTTGAAAAGAGAAGGAACCTCTTGTGACAGTTTTGGTGACAGTGTGGGTCGACAGTTCCTAGAAATACGGAATGCAACCACGTCAAAAATGAATGAATATTATATACACGTTGCAAAAGGTTTTGTTTGCGAACTAGATTCTAAATGATTATTCTATGGAGATGCATTGTTAATGTATTTATAGTCTAAATTCATTTCGTTCAGGAGAAAAGGAGTGTCAGTGGTCAGGAAGTAATACAACCATCATTTACAGAACGAGAATTCTACATGTTTAATTCATATTGGTGAAACTTCAAGTTTTTTAACTTTAATGACACCCACATAAAGGTTAAGTGGAACAGTATACATTCTTTATGTTTTCGATGCTCCACTCATGGGTTCTGTTCTGGAAGGACCTCAACAACATCTGTAACACATACTTAACATAATCCATTTTCCTTTCTCTCCCTCAATGACCTAATTGTACACTGATTAATATTACCGAGGAGAATAGAAATATTAACGGTATTCAAGACAAGATGGTAACAATACAATCTCTACCCTGCAGATGTATCACATAAGTTAGACAGCATAAGTACAAGTTGAAAGTAGATGACTAAGCAGTATTTGAAACGTGTTGGGTTAGGGGTGATCAATCGGAAAATTTAAAAAAAAGGTTTATCAAGAATAAGTTGTTTCTCTTGACTTATATGGGACAATGATCGCTAAAAAAGTAAAAAAAAAACCCAACAAACGAAAAAACTAAACAAAACAAGTCTTAATTCTTCTTGACCCAAATTAAGGGACCAATGTTTCGGGAATCTACTTTACAAATCGAACACCCCAAAGAAAAGCTATTATGGGGAGAAATTTCAAAAATAGATGATAAACATTTCTTGACACGATAAACAGATGTTCAGATTTAAGCCGTCTTACTTCCTTTGTAGGACCTGTACGTGTCATATATATAGATATATATATATATATATATATATATATATATATATATATATATATATATATATATATATATATATAGCAAGTTAAAAGCTGAAGAAACATTTCTTGACCCTTTTTTTGACATTTCGGTTGACTGTCCTTAATAACATCTGTTTTATTGTGATTGACAGGGCTTCAATCTTGAAAATAGATCATCTTGCAAAATACAAAAGCTTTCGTCTTGAAATAGATAACTATTTCCCTTTTCAATATTCTGCAGTTAATGGGCTAATATCATGATGGCTATCTTGGATTCTAAACAAGGTCATTTTATGTACTAAAATAAGCTTAGTTTGGTACGAGGCCACTACAGTATCAATCGATTGTGTGTATAATTTATTGTGCAAATGATTTTATCTCATTTTGCAAGCACTGAAACATGTTGATCTCATAGTATGAGATTATGCCAGCATAGTGATTCGGCCATTACGGGGTTCAAACAAAAAAGTGCAGCCTTTTACCAGACTATGGTAAACTTGATGAATACCAGAACCAAATCCCATCCCCATATCTAAATTCCTCCTTCTAATACTTACCAAACACCTTCTGATTGTGACGTAAAATAATATAGGGAGTGGTTCAGAGCAGGCAAAAAAGAGAAGACATGTAAAAACATTGGCACAGTTTCAAAAGCAACATCCCAAGGGTGAAAGTTTCTATTTTGATGGTCCCAAAAGGGAGTTGAAAAGGTATAATGGGCCTGTGCCGGTTAGATGTCTATTCGGTCAGCATGTTGTGGAGCAGGAAGTGGAGTGGCTAACAGCACAGAAAATCGAGCAAACGAGTCGGGTTGAAACTCTGCTCGAATTTGTTTACGCTCACTCCTTGAAAGGCATGAATCCATCACATCTTTCATCATTCTAGATATGGGTAAGATAGCACGGGGAAGGACTTCATGGATCTACCCGCAGGTTTCCTTGTTTTGACCTTGAGTATTAAAAGCATTTTCTTTGCATTCATCTCGGCTAAAACCACTTTTCTTGTGTCGATCAAGAAGAAAAAAATAAATGATCATTGAAATAATGTTATCATTCGATGAAATATTGTAAGACAATATTTTTATTATCAATTTTGACAAGTTTTCATCGTTATGATTTTTAATAAGTTTGGCACGAACTGTCATTCTACGGCAACGAGTAAATAACATGTAAAATTTGCTCCTGTCAGCTACACAATCCCAACGCACGCGCACAAACACACACACACACACTCATACACACACATACACATACAACGAAACACACTAAAGACAGCCTATTATATCAGAAACATCGGAGAAACTGTTGGAAAACTGAAATGGCAATGGACTGTACATGTTGCAAGAATGTGAGACAACCACCGGACATCACGTCTCTAAACATAGATCACAAGATAACAGGTGCAAGACCATGGCTCCCACGAAGGAGGGTAGCAAAACAAGTTCAGTGAATTCATAAAGTATTCCCTCTGCAATGCCCATGATAGAAGGGTCTGGAGAATATTGGGAAATATGTACTGATGATGATGATGATGATGATGATGATGATGATGATGATGATGATGATACATTCCTATCTTACGGTGAGTGCAAAAATTATCCGATACATTTCAGGAAGTTTATCCTAACATATCTATACACCTTCCAAATTGACTGATTTTAGAACAAAGATGTCTGTACATAATTCTTCAAATTTCATTCTTTTTGCAATATTTGTTTCATTTTATTATGTTTCAATTTTGGTCGGAATCCTGTCAATTTTGAAGTTGCATTTCTTGGAATAGACATTTAGAAACGTAACAGATACTTTTTGCAAGCACTGTAAATATGTACATCTTTGAGGTGGAAGGAATCACATGTCTAAACTGCTTTACGAAAAAGTTACCTACTGCCTATAAAGCAGCAGTCAATATTTCTCAGACTGCAATGTAAACAAAACATATTACTCATATTCATATGATTAACTTGTGAAAAAAAGTGTTTTTCTCAATGCAGTCAGCAATTTAATGAGAACAAGTCTGGTAAGTCACTGAGTAGAAACCTTCAGAAACTGCATGTCATGTTGCAGGTAATCGTGAAATTTGCTGGATATAAACTGCGGAGCCGATTTAGCATATAATTTCATTGTAAACAACCAAAAAACTATTTAGAATAACGATAGAATAAAACCTTTTCTTTCGTGGACCTAATAAAGAGTTTAATCGTAAAATGCCCAACATGAGATCCAGATTCAGGATCAACATGGAGGGGGTCACAAAACAGAACAGGCTATTAGAGAAAACAGTAGTCAGGGACATCAAAGAATTTGTTAGAAAACTCAAGGGGCAATGGCCTGGTCATATTGCACGAATGACAGACAACCGATGGATATCATGACTCACAGCGTGGATCCAAAAAGATCTGTGTGGCTGTGGCAGGCAAGATGTCATGACGAAATAGAAAAGTTCAGAAAGTATTGGCCTGAGGACACGTATGATAGAGAGATATGGCGAATTCTGGAGTAGATCTATTCCAACAACGGACGCCAAATAGATGATGATGATGATGATGATGATGATGATGATGATGATGCTCGTTCGATACCCATATAGCGAGCCAACCACTCTCATTTGAAAACCGAAGACACCTATGTTTTGGTCACAATTTTAGCTGACAATTTGTAAGATCTAAGGGCCGTATATTTCTCATTTGGCTGAATACAGTAATGAAAATCGTGTTTTTGTATCTTATACTATTATGCAATATGTTTATATAAATGTATTTTGTCTCTATATATCTCTATATATCTTTTTTCATTCTTGTTTAAACGACCAAATATGACTGTCCATTGTGATTAATTGTTTGCCGGCTGAGACCATTTCATATATACACAACACCAGTCACTAAGCAAATCATCGTAGTATATCTGGTAGCGCTGACACGGTTATATACCCAACACATATTTAGAAAATTTTTTTTCCCAAAAATAGAAATAAAAACATTAATCTTTAAAAAATAATTTCAAAATATTTCTGCAATTCTAATAATCTTCATGTACCCCCACGGATCCCTACTTTGAGAAGCCCCCGATTAAAATACTGTATTCAATAAAAGATAAATCTTTACATGTGAAAATAAGGAAAAAAAAAAACAAAAAAAAACACGTGTTTGATCAACTATTGCCGTTAGAACGAATGCTGTTACAGCGAGAGTTTACTGTAGATATCTCCCCTGTGGCGTTTCACCGGTGCATAGCCATCATCCAAGGTTACGTTAGCATTACAGGAGAAATTGATTTTTTGCCAAGTATAATTGACATCAATGGTCATTCTGAATCATATCGCTGCTTGGCACCAGATTTCTCCTTTTTCGCAGATCGCCTTTTTTCTCTTGGTAACACTGTGATTTTTTTAATAACCTTTAAATAGAAGAACGATGTACAGTAATAGTAAATATACCCTTTCATTCGCTGTTTTTTTATTTTTGCCCTACACCATCTTTGCTCTCCACTCGGTGTTGGGAGTCAAGAGGACATGTGAGTAGCGTTTGGTCTGACAGCTTGGATACTGAAATAGTCGGACGGGGTTCAAACTCTAATTACAGCTGTTTGTTTTCTTCTTTGTTGCCTCTAAGGGAAAGGCATGTATCCATCCCTTTTACCCGCAGCTATTGACAAAAGACAAAATAAGAACTCTAACCGGGCTCTGTTGCCAAGAAAAGGCAACTCTGGTTCTAAACCAATCTCTTCAAGAAAGCTGGATACTAACTTTGACGGCCCTCAATCAGCTCAGACAGCCAAATGCATCACGCTTAGCTTCCCTAGCGGCTGCATCATCGAGACCCAGTGGATGATTTTGTCGACTGATGATCCCAGGATTTCGATACGCCCCATCGGGGCTTGCCCCATGTAGGGGTCACTTAAGTTTCGTATCATTGTTTATCGATACGGGAGAAGGCCTTAATGTAGATGGCAATATCAATCTTCACATTGGTAATTTCCACAGGCAACTACGCTGAACTTTTCCCATCGATGATTTACCAATACATGGTCATCATCCAAGGTTAGGTAAGCGTTATGGATATATATTTTTTTCCCGATTTTTGCCTGACATAATTGACATCAATTGTTTTTCTGAAACATATCACTACTTGACACCAGATATCCTTTTGCAGATCACCCTTCTGTAGGTAACGCTATATGCTTAATGTACAATCTTGAAAAAAATGCACTGTAATGTAGAAAATATCTCGTCGTATCCTCGTTGAATTGAGCACCATATATTTTTTACGATTTTTTTTTCTCTTTGTCAGCTCGGATAATGGAATCGTCAAAACGGGTTCAAACTGCAGTTGAGACCGAACACGTTCACTAATACCCGTGTGAAACGCATGTATCCGTCTCTTCTTGTCCCAACTGTGAGTTAGGAAACATCGAAAAATGATCCCAAGCCTGGAGTATGAGCTCCCTAGAATCTGGTAGATACTTACTTTTGACGCCCTTCCGGCAGATACGACAGCCAACCTGATGTCAAACATGATACGCTCAGCTCCTCTTAGGACGACATCAATGGGTCTAGAGGAGGATTCTGTCGACCCGGCATCCAAAGATCTCCACAGGCCTAACCCAAGCTTGCATCCCACAGGATTCACTTGAGCGTCGTTTCATTATCTATCATGACAGAAAGAGGTTTTCTTCTCGATAAAGATACAAATCCGAAGATGAATGATATCCGCTGGCGCACACTCTGAACTCTTCCTAGAGGCGTATCATTAATGCATGGCCATCCAACGAGATTGCACAAGCGTTATCGGCGAATTTGTTGTCTTTTTTCTTTTTCTTTTTCTTTTTCAGGTGTAAAAGAAGACAATTGAGATCGAAAACAGAATAAACAACTGCATACACCTGGGACAACGAATATCCATGAACAGGTAAATGCAGTGGTCTTCTGTCTTCAGCTGCGTTTTCAATTTCAATCGTCGTGTCCTTTATGCCTGGCGGAAATCAATTTCGCCCATAACGCTTGCGTAACCTTGGAAAAAGAAGCTATACAAGCAATACATCCTCCTGGTAGTCACCTATCGACCTGAAGCAAGGAATCTAACCAAAAGATTGGCCCTCTCGAACGGAGAGCCATGCAACATACACGGAAGAGAATCATGTTCAACATCACATGGAAGGGTCACAATACAGAGCAGTATATTAAAGGGAAACAGGAGTCAAAGATATCATTGAATCTATTAGAAAAATCTAATGGCCATGGGCTGGTCATGTTGCAAGAATACAAAGAAACCGCTGGGCATCACGACTTAAAACTTTGATTTCGAGAGTTCACACGCGAAACCGTGGCTGGCGAATATAAGCAGTTTCAAAGTAGATGAACTCAGAAAGCATTGGCTCTGCGACGCCCACGATAAAGAGGTCAGGTGGATTTTAACACTAAACACTAAAAGGCTGATGATGATTACATGATATGAATTGTCATTCTTATTCATATTGCTTCGATCATATCAAGTTATCATCATCATCGACAGCAGCATGAACGGCCTTTTAGCTTTAGGGGATAAAAGAGTTTAATATAGCATTAAGGAGCATCGTTCTTTTTTCATTTTTATTCATAAATCACACAGCTTTACCAGCAGAAAAAAAGGCAATTGGCACCAAATTTCCCCTTTTCGTAGATTGCTATTTTTCTGCTGGTAACCCTTTGTGATTTATAAATAACCTTGAAGAAAGGACGATGCTCTGTAATGGCAAATAAATCCTTCCAATGCCTCGTTGGTTATTCGGCACTGTTCTTGCTACGCGTTTCAATCTGTGTTGTGTGTTGATGGTATCCGTCAACTTCACGATTAGATGGACAGATTCCTGACCATGTAACACCAAATTTATCACGTTATCTTGTCCAGTAAAAATACTCTTACAAGAGTCATTTACTGTACGGACCAAGACTTGTTTTTCAACTCTGTACGATTTACATGTTTACCTAATCCGTCAAAAAATTACATCAGTACTTGAATGATTTTGCGTCTGAAATGAACTTAAACAATATTGAAACATGGTGCCCTGCATTATCTTGTTCATGTTCAACCGAGCAATACACAGAATTTTTTAAGCATTTGGAAAAATAATAGCAAGACTGGTTGCTTCAGTGTCAAACTTCATTCCTAATGCAATAATATCGGCGACTTAGCAGAATTTTAAAAGAAATCCCCCCTCATTAAGGCTAGTATTAGTGTGCCAAATTTCAATTTTCTACGTTTTTGCTGAAAAGAGTAGATTAGAAAGTAAAAAGAGAAAAAATTATAGTTAGATGGAAAGAAAAAAGTCAAAATTTTAAAAGAATATGTTTAGCAACAACACTAATTCAATGGTATTCCATTTTCTCTTTTTCTGCTCGTTCATTCACTTTTTGTTCCTTCCTCTTTCTTCATCTCTTTCCCTGTTTCATTTTCTTTCTTTTTTTCCTTCCTTCCTTTGATTGATGACGTAAGTATTGAATCTATTTTTTTACCTCCTCTCTCTATTCATCATTTGAGTTTTATGAAACTTTTACTTTTCGGTCTTAACAGAAAGAAGTCATCATTGTTACAATGTGGTTATAAGGTCAACTAAGTGAGAGTTTAACAAAAGAGGATTGCTCTGATAGCTATCTCTTTTAACACATGTTACAGTTATAGAATCAAGGAAAATTAGAAAATATAGCCAATCTCGTTGCGCAGTAAAATATAAGAAGATCCTTGACGTACCACGTGTACAAGTTTATCCCATGTTTCAAACTCTATCTAACATCATGATATTTTAGCGAAATGTGATATTACAAATGAAAAATATTTCAAGAAACCCTCCCTAGTAATATCAATCTTTTCCAAAAGCTGTTGGTTACTATCTAGAAGCACCGACTTATGAAATTTGCATGAATGTTCAAACTGCTTCTTAGTTGAAAGTGTGAATAGAGAAAACTATCATTGAAAAACTGAACTGAGGTTTTAAACATTTGTTCTTCTTTCATTTGTTATTAGAAACTGTTAACCAAAGCTGTCAACCAGAACTGTCAACATTTGTTTTCCAGTTTTCGAGTATGTATGTATATATATGTGCTGTGCATACAGACGGCACAAATGAGCTAAAAGACTGAAAAATTGAACATTTAGTCCTTACCATACTGAGAAAAATAATTTTTCTACACTCCTCACGAATAAATTTTATGATGGGGTTCAATTTTCAATCTAAACTCATGCTGAATTGATCCCATAGTTTGTGTTCGGGAGTATTCATGTTTTGCCTTTGGAAATTCGGACTTTTTCCTCGCGATCACTGCTCAACAAAAGGTGAGAAAGTAAATGAATCCTTTTATTCCCACAAGTGGACGATTCCAAATCTGATCTCAAGGGTGTTGTTGGAAGTTGATACAGAGGATCCACTACGTATATAATGAATGGTGTGATTTTTCTGTCCGTAAAAATGGCTTTCCACTTGGAGGTAACAATTCTATTGATGGAAATATATCCTATCCCTTGGAACAATGGGATATTCTGTTTGCGTTCTATCGTTTCTTTCATAAATATCTCACAGAAATTCAAGTAAATTGGTGATTTTTTTCATTCGGGTTAAGTAATTTCATAAATCAATTTAGCATCAGGATACTTTGTATATTACATCATCCCCTAAAATCTCATTCAATTTATTTTCTGGACGTAATCAGGAGTATTTCTAAATTGTTGGCTCCCTTGCTTCATCAATGCATCCTGTAACACATATATGGATAGGCAGGAAGCCAGAATGACATAAAAACGGAAGAAACTTTTTGGTTGTCAGTAACAGTATAGGCTCTCGGTAAATAGATAAAAAGTCAGGTTAGTCACCGAATAGAGACAGTCACTTGACCAACATCTTTTAGCTGCAAATTGGAGAAAAAAGGGTGATCAATGAATAAGTTACTTCTGTAGCCTTTTTATTGATCAGTAAAAAGTACGAAATTTCGAAAAAAACATTCAGATACAAATTTGGTCCGATTTAGCCTTTACTTACATGGCAGACTGAACCCTCCTCTAAAAACCTGTTTAGGGGGAATTAAAAGAAAAACAGAAAAAAGTTTTTGCTGACATCATCATCAACCTTTCAGCATCCGTTGTTGGTCATAGACCCCAAGAAAGATTTGCAAGACTTCTCAACCGTGGGTGTCACAGAGTCAATACTTTCAGAACTTATCTCGTTTGTCTTATATTTTGTCGGCCTTAGTTTTTCATGTGATCTCTGAGAATCCACGTTGTGTATCCAGTGCTTGGCATTGAAGTTTTTTTTGTGGATATAATGAGAAGCAAAGGTTAAAATTTTCAGCTCTCAAGCAAAATTGATGCAGCCTGTACACGTGATACAAGCATAGGCTGTCGGACCGATGTGAAAACTGAACAAAAATTATACTGACAGTTTACGTTGTCGGTTTTCATTGAAATTCACTTCTGTAATTAATTAAAAAAGTCTCATTAATTTTATATGATACGGATTTCATTTATGGCCCAAATATGCAAATATAACGGTTCCATGAACTCATCATGAATTTAAAATGGGCGCCCTAATAAAATGACCTCTAAATTTGAAGAGCTCCTACGCGTGCCTCCGGCCTGATTGAGTTAATCAGCTCTTTACTGCATGTGAAATCATTAATCTGATATAAGTCGTTTACAAGCCCAGGGGAAAATCTGAAAACTGACAAACAGTGTTCGACATCAACTTTTTGAAAAGAATTACTGGTTTTCTTGAACACGTGTTTCAAGTCCTTGCTCAACACAAAACAAAATAATTTTTGGATACGCTAGTATCTTTAGCATCGATTGCTTTCCCTCACTGACTAACTGGAAGGTTTGTAACCTCCCTTGCACAGATTTGTTAATTTAGAGGCCTTTCATTTAAATGTAGAGTTTTTTGTTACGCTTACGTATTGGAATTCGCTATTTGGATGATTTTAAACAAAATTTCCAATCTTTAAATTTGATCGTTGGTAATAAAAAAGGTAATATTTTGAATAAGCAAAATGCTGTCGATTAAAATCCAAATTAATGTTTTTTTTTATTAATTGTATGAAAAATTTCCCCAATATTATAGGCATATATCTGTAGACTCTTGATGTTTCCAGGTGTTCTTGACACAATTCTGGATGAAAACTTTTAAAATGAAGCTGGCAACATTACCTTTACTAGAACTTCCCACAAGAAGTAAAACTAGCGCATCTTTGGACTGACTTTCCGCTTTGTTGGATAAAATATTTACTGATCATGAGGGCAGGATTTATTACGAGGATCCCCAAAGAAGGAAGTCACTGACCAATGAGCCAACAGACAGATAGACACGCAAAAACACACACACACAAATACACTCACGCATACACACACACACACACACATATACATACACATGCACACACACACTTATACATATATGTTAAGAGATGGATTTTGAAGATTGACCTATCAAAATCTTTTGGATCCTTTATTTAGACTTACCTCAAAGATCTATCTATCTATCCATCAGTCCGTCTGTCTGTCATAACAAAAGTGTGTTTGAAATTTATAACGATATCTGTTCGTGTGCTTGTGTGAATGTGTATCTAATTGAATGTATGCTCTTACAAATTAATTGATATATATATGAGTCATTTACACATTCAAGCACTTGAGGTTAGATAGATAGGTAGATAAATAAGAGGGTATATAAATATATACATATATATATATATATAGGGTGATAGATAGATAGATAAAGAGAGAGAGAGAGAGAGAGAGAGAGAGAGAGAGAGAGGGGGCAGAGAGAGTCTAGAAAGCTTTACAGTTTTAAACATTAACGAACTTTTTCAAAAAAATCTTTTGGTGTCACTTCATTCACTTATTTCCCAATATCTGTCAATCCACTTTATGTTCAGTTGTTTACCCTGTAATGCAGACGTACAAAAAAAAAGCAGTTATATCAACATAGCACCCCAGCAGTATTTACCAAACAACAACTCCCTTTCTCCCTTTCTTACTGAAGAATATATATTTACATATTGAGAGAGAGAGAGAGAGAGAGAGAGAGAGAAAGAGAGATATAGATAGATAGATAGAAAGATAGATAGATACATAAATATATAGATAGGAACACACACACACACACACACACACACATATATATATATATATATATATATATATATATATATATATATATATATATATATATATATATATATATATGTGTGTATATTTTGAGAGGGAGAGAGAGGGTAGATAGATAAATAGAACTGCTGTAAAACAACAAACCATTCCAGAAAACTGACTCCATCCAAAATTTCGCCTGGTAGACAGAGGAAGATGTTTGTCCAGCGAAAAAGTAAATATATAAATGGAAACCTTCGACATTACAGGCGTCCGTGAGTTCATTTTCCCTCGAGAGTACAAATATATCTGATTGACCTCATCAGTGACCTCAGTAGTCTTTTCCCGCACTTAGTGGATTCTGTCCATGGAAAACTTTGGAAAGGAGACATCTTGACGTACAGACGAACCAAACCCTTTCTCAGAAGGACCACAACAAGACGACTGAGGGTCAAGTTCATTTGAAATGCTTATAGCATATCCTTTTTATATCCATGCCTTGAGCCTTGTGTCAACTAGATCAATCATTGGGTAGTATTTTTCTACTTCCGAGGTTATATATATCATCATGATACTCATAGCATTATATAGATGTATATATCAACACACACACTTACATATATGTGACTATATATATATATATATATATATATATATATGTATATATATATATATATATATATTTGTGATAGTAGTAGACACACACGCATACACACACACACACACACACACTCACATACACACACACATATATATATATATATATCACTCTAGTGTGAGTGATACATTAACCGTGTAATGACAGGAGATGATTTCAAGAACTTTCTTAATAATTTTGCGCCATTTGTAATCATTCGGTCAGATCATATACATCTATTTCTCAATCGATAATTGTTGCGTTGAAAGAAGCAGAATGACCGAAGATAAACAAGATGAGAATTTGACTTGAAAGCAGTTGTTTTGGCCCTAGCATTACCGGCAGCTATTTAGCTCAATGGTAAGAGCAGAGTTACATAGCAATTTTTGATTCCTGAAGTAGCCCCATTCCCTTTAATTGTTTATTCTGCTCAAGTTTTCTCGGGCGAATGATATATTAACTATTGTTAGAGTGATATTATTTCAAATGAATTTCTAAATATTTCAAAGCAATTTATAATCATTATGCCGGATCATACATATCCATTTCTTTATGAATGTATATATATATATACATATGTGTGTGTGTGTTTGTGTGTGTGTGTGTGTAACAGAGAATATCTATTTCTCTGTGAAAAATGTATACAGACTGTATAAGCACGCAGATATCTTATTCAAATTTACACTATATCTCGGGCGTCATAGATTAATGGTGGTGTGGTAAATATCACAATACTTCTCAAAATCATTTACATCTGGTCCATAGCATAAGCTGTTCAGTTGAGCTATTCCGTTGTCCCAACGATCTATTGCTATTAAAGATTTTTCAGATGTTCCCTCTACTTATCCTCACTTCTGCCGTACATGTGTAGCCTCACAATACTCCATGAAAAAGCACTCCAGGGTCTACTAATTCTAAATCACGCAAAATCTTAACCATTTCTGTCAAGCTTACCCTATCACTCTCATATTCGAAATATGTTGACCTTAAGTCTTTTAACTAATCCTCACCACTTGTACTCACCAATTATCGTACTTACTCAGTTGCTCGTTTCAAGACCCGATGAGAAAATGATTTTCTTTTATTAAGTACGGTGACTCGGACGGGCAAATGTCGTATAGTATAAGGGGCAATTCCTTGTCTATATATAAAAAATATATGCTTTATCAGTCCTCGTAGTTTGTTGGCCTTAGCAGGAATGTTACAATATACTTAGAGAATGATAGCTTATCAGTTATTATGACACCAAAATCTTTCTCCTCATTCACTATACCCAGTGTATTAACGTCCGCATAGTAATTGTAACATGGATTTCTATTCCCTGCTTGCGATCATCTTACATTTATCTTTATTGCCTCTGTTAGTTGATAATCGTTCTCTCGATCATAACTCTAATTTATCAAGGTCCTCCTGTACTCTTACCTTGTCAACCGGCGAAAAGATAAGATGGCACAATTTGGTATCATAGGTAAGATTTTATCATTCTATAGATATTGTGTGCGATAGATAAAACGTTTCTTAAGAGACACACCGATTGGAGCATTGTGGTCGGTGACACAGTCCCGTTTTCTGTTGCATGAGTCAATCTGTTATCCTTTCTAGTCTACAGTCTGGTCGAGACCAGGACTTTGAAGCTACAAATTTTTATGACCATTCCTTTAGCAGAATGTAAGTCCAGCGAGGTGATACCTTCACCCTAATACACAGCTTAGAATGTACTCTAATTAGGTGATGGATACACAGAGAAATTTGACCTGAGGATGAATTTTCCACTCTTTTCACAAAAAATGAATTTAATCCAAGACACTCGGTGGGCGAGGCGGACGTGCTAACCATTAAACTATCCGAACAGACTTGGACAATGATATAAATAGCATTGCCTCTGCGGTACATCCCTGCACACCCACCTCCAGTCAAATTCAGAACTATTCGCATTGACTCTGTCTCCTTCATCAGAGGAAACCTTTTATCCGAGTTAATTTGCCAGCAATACCACATTTTGGTAGTTTTGCAGTCAAAATTGATTTTGAAATCAAGGTATGGCGCATCAGAATGAACACCCTGCTCATGCAATTTTGTCTGCTCCTCGAATTTGGTAAGCAGGTTCTTTTGAAAAGATCTGCCTTTTCTAAATCCATGTTGTTCATCGCATTATATACCATGATTCTCGTTGAATTCACCAATTCCTTTCTTAACATTTTTTCACAGATTTTGACACTTGTAAGGTCAAACTCACTGATATATAAGAACCAGTTATAGTTCGATTTCTAATTCTAATTCTATGTGTGACATACACTACTTTCCGTATTTGTAGATATCCATCCTGGTCTTGAGATTTTCTCAAATAGAACATACATAATACCTGTTGACTTTTCAAACACTCCAGCATGAATCTCATTATGTAACATTGTTTTATTGGGATTTGTATTAGTTAATTGTTTAGGTGTAGAGAAACTCTTTTCGAAGATAGAATCTCCTATCTGTACCATGAATCAAAACGAATCAGCCATACTCTCACCGAAGATACAATGCGTGGGTCCATTAAACCAGATCCCACGTTTGTCATCTCCGTAAAGGAATACATATTGTAAGAAACGATCTAACTCCTCTGCTTTTCCCTGGCCATAATTCACATCACGACCTGTATCTGTTTCAAGTTTAGATGCTGTTCCTCTCCATTTTTTTCATCCTTTGGATTTTTGTTGATTGTTTTGCAGAGATGTTTCACGTATGGCTTCTTGGCAATTTGAGATTTCTTATTTGCTGCATTCCTTCCATTCATAAACTCTCGACACCTGATATACATTCGGGATACATCTTCCCAGCGTAATATTTCTTTATCACACACCTCTTAACTTATACGTTGAATCTCGATGGATTTATTTATTACCATCTATGAAATAAAGTCCTCTGCATTATTCAAATCAGTAGCGTTTACCATCGTGGACCAGTCTTTCTCCTCTAATAGTGAACGTGATATATATATATATATATATATATATATATATATATATATATATATATATATATATATATATATATATATATATGTTTTACGCAAGTTGGATTTAAACCTGTTCGGGAATTCCATGTTACTACGCTATGCACAGCTATACTGATAGGACACAATACCTTGATATCACTAACATCCATTTATTTGAAGAGTTGACATGATTGAGACAACTCAGCGTGCAACAACCTCTCTGGCAAGCTGGTTCCTCTGCGTGCGGTGTGAAAAATAAATTGCACAATTTATTGTAGAACATTGACGAAAACGACATCTTACAATCTTTTACCACGATGCATTCACAATCTTTACTCGGCAAGACGAAATCTCCATCAATCAATATTCTGCCCTTACAAGTTTTTGCTAGGAATCTCAAACTAGCTCAATATTTTATCTTGATAATCTATGCTTTTATCTCTTTTTCTGTATAGAACGCTAAGCAGTTCGTCGTATCTTGTAATGTTTTCGTCCATAAACAAAGTATCCTTTCCATTTAATTCATTTATCCCCTTACACAATTGTACATAAAAGCTCCTTTATCAGTATATTCACTCCACCAGTACCCTCGATCGTATCTCTCCTATCCTAAGGCCGGTTATATTCCCAATATTTCCATCTACGCTACTCTTCAACCAATGTTCAGTTCATCACACAACGTTCGATTGGATTTCTTTAACGTAATTTAATCTCACCTTCCTTTCCGTTGAACTTTTCATGTTCGTTGCCATGCGTTTAATGGTGTCTCTTCCTGGTTTGATTCCTGTCATCACCAACCCAGCAGTTCGGTTTCCTTTCTTTCTCCCTTCCTTGTATCACTTCCTGTGTTTTTCTCTATTTAGTGACCCCTAAGGAACACGAAGAAGACAAAGAAATAACGATCAGAAAAGAAATGCAGAACTGAAGAAAATAGACCACTACAACCATTTGGGACAACGATTCTCCATGAAATCATCACCAGAAAAAGAAATCAAGCGAAGAATCACATGTTGGCAAGTTTTTGGTAGAGCAAGCTGATCCTTCAAGAACGAGAAAATCCCAGTAATCCTAAGAAAAGGGTATATAACCAACACATCCTCCCAATAGTCACCCAGGTAGTTGGAACATGGACCTTAGCCAAAGAATTGGCTATCCAACTGAGAACCATGTAACAAGAACATGAAAAAAAAATTTTCAACCTCTCATAGACAGATCTCGAACCAGCATATTTCATTATAGAAAAAAAAGGAGTCAGAGATATCAAAGAATCCATTGGAAAATTCAAATAGCGATGGGCAGGCGATGTTGTAAGAATGCCAGACAGCCGCTCGACATCACGACTCACGGTGTGTTTCCCAGAGATTATATGCAAAAATGTGTCGGACAAAATATGATATCGCGTGACGATCTGGACAAGTTCTGAAAGTTTCGGCCCTGCAAGGCTTGAGATGTAAAAGTCTGTCGAATCTCGGGCAGCTCTGTGTCCAACGACAAACGCTGAAAGTTTGACGGCAATTATAATGATGATGATTCCTTTTTCGCTTTCTCTTTACGCTTCGTCCATAGTCTCTCAGTTTCCGTAATCGGTCCTGAACAAATCTTATTTTTTCTGTAGTCAGCTTCATTCACTTTGTGGTCTTTCTATTTCCCCTCCACTTCTCTCCTTTTCTGCAGTATCGAATCCCTTTCCCCCGAGACGGATCTCCTTCACTATTTAGCAGTCATTGACCTGTAACCTCTTTTTCATTTACTTGCTATCTCCCTCCTCTCTCCATTTTGGAGCTTCTTTGTTAAATTATCGTAGGTGAAATACCACCAGAATTTCTCTCTGTTTCTTTCTCTTCTCCATTCCATCAAAGTTTTCCCTTGCTAACGCACTGTCTTTTCTTCTATTCAGTTCATCTATCATCTCTTTCATCTCTTTTTCTTACGCACTTTTGATCCAAGCACCTCCTTATCTTCTTCCTCTGGTCGTTCATCCCCTCTTTCTTCTTTACAGCATCTTTGATTATTTTTTTCCCTACAAACCTGATAGCTCAATGCAAAATATTTGTTATCTTACTGTACCCTATATTTCTTTTCCGAAATTGATTCATATTCGGTATGCAGCCACTTATCACGGCCCTAACATATGAGGTCTCTCTCACTTCCCGATTATCAGTTTGCTATTCTGTTCTTTTTTTCATATTAGATAATATTATCTAGTTGTTCCCAATGGGATAATAATAATAATAATAATAATAATAATAATAATAATAATGATGATGATGATGATGATGATGATGATGATGATGGTAATAATAATAATAATAATAATAGATGAACTCTGATTATCTTCGAACATTCTAATGATATTCTACTTTGGTTGATTATTCTTGATATTTTGATGGTATCTTTGTACCTCTGAGATGGTTTTCTTTGTGAGTCTGAGGAATTTTCTCTTGCAATGAGAAGACCACTGCCAAGTCGAAAAAAGTTGTTTTTTCTTAGACCTGCACGTGGGTAAGTGGAATTAAAATTAAATTTAAAATTATTATATTTATAATTTATATTTCAAAAGGAGTTGTCCCATAGAAGTATAGAAAAGCGAGGGGCGAGTATACATATATATGTGTGTGTGTGTGAATGAACTTTTCCACTTGCAACCTCCTCCCCCCCGCCCCCGAGATTAGTATAGTATAAATTGGCGGTGGTCGCTTGGCCATCTATCTACCCAGCGGGCATTGGAAGAAGAAGAAGAAGAAAAAAAACAACGAATATCGAAGACAGTCTACCACATTTTGACAAAAGGCCTCCTTTTTCAGGATGAATTCTGGTGACTTACTTTGAAGACCTAACTAACTCAGGCTAGATTTTAAAATTTACTCTGTGATTGAATGTCTTATCATTAGCAATAATAATAATAATAATGATATTAATAATAACAATGCTATTTTGACTACAGGCTGCCCTGGATGATTTTGTTCTGGGCTTAGTTAAAGAAGTTTTCTTTAGATTCTAATGATACTTAACGGTTGGCTTTGAGATGAACTCTGATTATCTTCGAACATTTTAATGATATTTTACTTTGGTTGATTATTCCTGATATTTTGATGGTTCTTATTGAATGTCTTATTAATAATAATGCTATTTTGACTACAGGCTGCCCTGGATGATTTTGTTCTGGGCTTAGTTAAAGAAGTTTTCTTTAGATTCTAATGATACTTAACGGTTGGCTTTGAGATGAACTCTTATCTTCGAACATTCTAATGATATTCTACTTTGGTTGATTATTCTTGATATTTTGATGGTATCTTTGTACCTCTGAGATGGTTTTCTTTGTGAGTCTGAGGAATTTTCTCTTGCAATGAGAAGACCACTGCCAAGTCGAAAAAAGTTGTTTTTTCTTAGACCTGCACGTGGGTAAGTGGAATTAAAATTAAATTTAAAATTATTATATTTATAATTTATATTTCAAAAGGAGTTGTCCCATAGAAGTATAGAAAAGCGAGGGGCGAGTATACATATATATGTGTGTGTGTGTGTGAATGAACTTTTCCACTTGCAACCTCCTCCCCCCCCCCGCCCCCGAGATTAGTATAGTATAAATTGGCGGTGGTCGCTTGGCCATCTATCTACCCAGCGGGCATTGGAAGAAGAAGAAGAAAAAAAAACAACGAATATCGAAACTTATATCATAAGTCAAGACTTATGACATTTAAGGGAGACATATGATCTTTTATGTACGCACCCCCCCCCTCCCCAAGAAAAAGGCTTAGTGTTATTTCTTTAGTTCAACAATCAGGCAAATGTCATATCACTAGATAGATATCTCTGCAAGCCTGAATGGCTTGCCCTTGTGAGGCCATACCCTGGGTGGTAGGAGCTGGTGGGGCTCTTTGATTACCACTGTGCACATAGGTCTCAATGAACCCACCAAGGTATGGCACTACCTTAAAAGAACCAAAAGGGCCGGTGGGGCTCTTGGGCTATTTCCGACTCACATCGGTCTTAACCAACCCACCAAGGTCTGGTACTACCTCCAAAGAACCAAAAACCCCAATCATGACAGTACAACCAAACCATTTTACCGCAAAAAACGGGGCACAGATCCAAGACCTGTGTGTCGTAACCGGCAGGTGTTCCCTTGTTAGCCACCAGGAGGGACCCGGTCGTCATCCTGTGACTGCTGGCCAAAATCTCGGCTCGTGTACCCTTAATGGCCTTCAGGAGGGACACAGTCGTCACACAGCTACTGTTGGCCCAAACTCGTATACCACTAGCGATATCCAGGGGAAGCGCAGTCCTCATGGGGCGACTGCTATAAAGAACAAGAGAAAGAGATGGACAAGGGAAGAGAATAGACTAGTTATGTACTGTTACTATAAAAGCAAGCCTTCAGTGCGATCTTATAGGGAGCGTATGCTCCAAATATGGAGGGAAAAATCTGCTGTGGAAGTATCGAACCAACGCCTTGCTGACCAAGTAAAGCAAATTCAAAAGAAGAAATGGTTGTCTGAGACTGAACTACTAGAGACTCGCATTAATGTAGAGAGAGATTCAGGTGACACATCTGAAAAATGCCCCCCCAGCACAACTAGTACCAATAACAAAACTAGAATAATCCCCCATGAGACCCCCACAGTAAGCTACGCACCAGAGGGTGATGCCGAGGCACCAACGGAAGAAGAGAAAAGCAAAATACAAGCTTTGAAAGAGATCATGCGAGGAGAGAAAACAACACTCCCCTCCCTAAGAGACAAAGATAGAAAGAAAGTCGGAGAAGTGACCGAACAGGTCAACTGCCTCTTACAGCACATAGAAACAGACACCCTCCTAGAACTCAACAACCTAATTTATGCAGGGGCGAAAATGGTAGCACAAAGCTTCACAACACAAGATAGGAACCTGGGTACTAATAGGGAAGGGAAACCCAACTGGGAGAGAAGGTTACAAAGGCAGATCTCCCAACTGCAGAGAGACGAAGTACTGCTTAGAAATACACCACACACAGACAGACCACGAGTAAGACTTTATAACAAATATAAGGTAGCGCAAAAAGGCATCGCAACTGTAGTTGAAGAGTTACACCAGAAAAGACTAGCTAAAGAGGCAAGACTAAAAAGATACAGACTAAGATCGGCCCAATACACACAAAACCGCACATTCCAAAACAATGAGAAAAAGTTTTACCAAGATTTAAATGGGGAAAGAAGGCAGGACATAAAACCAGATGCCACAGAGGCCAAGAACTATTGGAATAGCATATGGGGGCACCCAAAAAGACACAATGTAACACCGCAATGGTTAGGAAACATGAGAAAAGAACTAGAAAATATAGACAAGGGAGAACCAATAGTACTGAATGAAACCACATTGAAACATACTCTTAGGAAAGTAGCCAACTGGAAAGCACCGGGTCCCGACGGGATCCATGGGTATTGGTTCAAAAAGTTCACCACGTTACACGGCAGACTCACCCACCTACTCCAAAATTGTCTAAATGAAGGCAAAGCACCAGAATGGATGACTAAAGGCAGAACCACCCTCATCCAAAAAGACCTGGGGAAGGGGAACATAGCAAGCAACTATAGACCAATCACTTGCCTACCACTTATGTGGAAAATCCTGACCGGGCAAATAGCAGAGAGAATATACATGTCAATGGATAGAAGGGGGCTACTACCAGAAGAACAGAAAGGGTGTAGGATAGGAACCAAAGGGGCAAACGATTTACTCTACATAGACCAGATGATCTTAAAAGAAGTAAGGAAAAGGAGAAAGAATATCGCAATGGGATGGATAGATTACAAAAAGGCATACGATATGATTCCACATAGCTGGATACTCGAATGCCTTAGAATGTTCAAAATTAGCGAACCGGTGGTTAAATTTATTGGTAATTCAATGAAAGACTGGAAAGTAGATTTGACAGCCGCAGGGGACAAACTAGCCGAGGTAGGGATAAAAAGGGGAATCTTCCAAGGAGACTCGTTGTCCCCACTATTATTTGTTCTAACAATGATACCGCTTAACAGAATCCTGAGAAACAGCAAAGGATACCACTTCTCTAAAACAAAAGGAAAGGTCAACCACTTAATGTACATGGACGATATTAAATTGTTTGCAAAAAACAGGGGAGAGCTTGAGACTCTGTTCAACGAAGTAAGGGAATATAGTGAGGACATAGGAATGGAGTTTGGGATAGAAAAATGCGCAATCATGGTGATGCATAAAGGAAGGCTTTCAATGACTGAGGGAATTGAACTTCCGGACAACAGCAAGATTAGGGCATTAACTGCACAAGACCGATACAAGTACCTAGGTGTCCTTGAATGTGACACGATAAAACGGGAAGAGATGAAGGAGAAAATTAAGAGAGAATACCTCAGAAGGATAAGGAAAATATTAGAAACCAAATTAAATAGCAGAAATCTAATAAAAGGAATGAACACCTGGGCTGTGTCAGTAGTTAGGTATACAGGACCATTCCTAGGATGGACAAAGGAAGAGCTCCAATCAATGGATAGGCGAACAAGGAAACTTATGACGATGCATAAAGCATTACATCCTAGGGATGATACAGATAGGCTATACGTTAAGAGAAAAGAAGGTGGTAGGGGGCTCATCAGCATAGAAGATTGTGTCCAGAGAGCTAAGGTAGTCCTAGATAGATATGTGCAAACAAATAATGAAGAAATCATAAAGAGCGCGAGGGATAGTGCGACAAACAAAATAAGTAGAAAACAATGGAACAGTACAGCAAACTAGAAAAGAAAAGTGGGAAGGGAAAAAATTGTACGGCGAGTTTAAAAGACAGATAAAAGATATAGCAGACGAGAAATCATGGACGTGGTTACGAAAGGGAAACCTTAAGAGAGAAACAGAATCGCTCATCATGGCAGCCCAAAACAAAAGCATAAGGACAAACTACATAAAAGCAAAAATCGATAGAACACAGACAAACAGCAAATGCCGCATGTGCGGTGAAAGAGATGAGACAGTAAACCACATAACTAGTGAATGTAGCCAACTCGCCCAGAAGGAGTATAAGCATAGACACGATAGAGTAGCAACGATGATACACTGGGAACTAAGTAAACAAATGGGATTCAACCATGTGGAAAAGTGGTATCAGCACAAGCCAGAGGCAGTTTTGGAGAATGACAACCACAAACTACTCTGGGACATTGACATCCAAACTGACCACCTCATCCAGGCAAGAAGACCGGACTTAGTAATAGTAGACAAAAAAAAGGAAGGCCTGCCAAATAGTAGACGTTGCTGTACCTGCAGACCATAGAGTAAAAAAGAAGGAGAGTGAAAAAAGGGAAAAATACAAGGACCTAGCAAGGGAGTTAAGGAAAATGTGGAACATGAAAACCAGGGTAGTACCGGTCATAGTGGGCGCACTAGGAACTGTCCCCAAAACGCTTTTGTTTTGTGATCTCTCCATGTGAGGTTGAGCATAATTCTCTCATGTGCACGTTGCATGCCTCTCCGTTCAGGGGTCAATCTGTTGGTTAGATTCCATGTTTCAGCTCCATATATATGTGTGTGCAAAGTTAAGGGAGACACATGAGTAGAGCTTCGACGCATCCGTAGGTCAAGTCCTTGGTGGTTTACTTGCATTAAACATCAGTGTACAAACTCATTTTGAATTCTTCCAAAAGGAGAAAGACTAGCTCACTCCCAGAAATACTTAAAGACGCGTACGCAACACACACACATATACAAGCATTGACATACACATTCCTGTGTACACAAACGTTTGATCTCCGTGATATATGACATCTGATTATCCGTTTGAACACCTACAAACCTCTTGTCACTGGAACAAAAGAGATATAACGATAAGATTTCAGTCTCCTAATACAAACACATGTGCATACACTCACACATCAGTGACGCTAACGTATTTGGCAGCATGTCGTGTGAGGGATAATCAATTAAAATACTCCCTTGGAGGGTCGATAAATAGATAAGTTACTACTCTCGTGTTCTGATAGCCAGTAATCACATAAGAATACTGGATTTTACAAAAATTACAAACTAAGGACTACTTTACCATGAAATTACATTCCAAATTGAACCTCCCCTGGAAATCTATTGCATGGGAAGTGTGGAAAAAAACAGAACAAACCTTTTCATGCAGACATAATGTGTTTTGTTTGAAAATTCAGCCATCTGGCTCCATTGGTGATACTTGTATGCGTAATACATACATACATACATACATACATAGGCACCTGACCTGACAAATCTGGCATAGTGAGAGAAATCCATTTTGACAGTTTTGATGACAGTTCTGGTTGACGTTTTCAAATATGTGCCCAAGTAGCATAGGTGTTATCGGCACGTTGACTTCTAATAAGACTTTTGTTCTCTTTGTATCAGCAATCTTGATAATATCATGAGTCCACATCTTCAGCATTTATCAGGTTGTCAGATTCTTGTCAAGGGTCTTGACTTTGACCGATAGTGGATGCCTATAGGAAAGAGTTATCTAGCCTTATGTGGGTAATCCATAACTCTCTTTTCAATCGTAGCTGATGATATTGACATCATTAAATGATTTTTATTGCCTTTTTAAAAGCAATGATGAATATGGCATCGATGCGACCTACGATCGGTGAACCATGGGATCCGGCTAACAAATATATATATATATATATATATATATATATATATATATATATATATATATGTATGTATGTGTGTGTGTAGATGTGTGTGAGTGAGTGAGTATTTGTATATACTATACTATAGAGAACTAAAGTATGCGTGTATTTGTACCCGAAAATGTTGAAACTACAGGATGTAGCAGACGAGAAATCATGGACGTGGTTACGAAAGGGGAACCTTAAGAGAGAAACAGAATCGCTCATCATGGCAGCCCAAAACAAAAGCATAAGGACACACTACATAAAAACAAAAATCGATAGAACACAGACAAACAGCAAATGCCACATGTGCGGTGAAAGAGATGAGACTGTAAACCACATAACTAGTGAATGTAGTCAACTCACCCAGAAGGAGTATAAGCATAGACACGATAGAGTAGCAACGATGATACACTGGGAACTAAGCAAACAAATGGGATTCAACCATGTGGAAAAGTGGTATCAGCACAAGCCAGAGGCAGTTTTGGAGAATGACAACCACAAACTACTCTGGGACATTGACATCCAAACTGACCACCTCATCCAGGCAAGAAGACCGGACTTAGTAATAGTAGACAAAAAAAAGGAAGGCCTGCCAAATAGTAGACGTTGCTGTACCTGCAGACCATAGAGTAAAAAAGAAGGAGAGTGAAAAAAGGGAAAAATACAAGGACCTAGCAAGGGAGTTAAGGAAAATGTGGAACATGAAAACCAGGGTAGTACCGGTCATAGTGGGCGCACTAGGAACTGTCCCCAAAACGCTGATGGTGAGACTGGAGGAGATCGGGATTAGGGGAAGGATAGAGACTGTGCAGACTTCAGCACTACTCGGAACTGCACGGATACTGAGGAAGGTGCTAGAGATATAAGTACTGCAACGAATTGTAGCTCTGTCATGATATGCGAAAGAGAGAGGAGACGTTAGCTGAAGACCTGAGGAGACTTATTGTCACTCAGCCTTCAGCGATAACCACTGGGCAACCGGTGTGAAATTGTAAATCGTAGAATTACTGGAACCTCTGAGTACTAGGAGAGGAGGGCTGGAGACTTGAGGAGACTTGCTGTCACTCAAACTCCAGCGGTTACCACCAGGCAACTGGTGTGAGATTCCAAATAATAATAATAATAATAATATTAATAATAATAATAATAATAATAATAACGATATTAATAATAATAATAATAATAATAATAATAATAATAATATGTCTACATCGTTTACAAGATGTATTATAAAGAATCACCCGTTAGAAAAAAAAGGATTGTTATAAAAATTACTGTTTAATGAGGTTTTTTTTCTGCTGCAGATGCAGGAGAACCATTTGCAACCAAGAGAGCTACGGTTCGAAAGTGCATCATCTTTTCTTCTCTTGCTCTGCAATATTCTTTCTTCGGATCGATTTTCTCCTGTATATAACATTGCAAACATTCTGAAAGATGTGCTGATTGATTTGTCCACGCAGTGATTGAATGTAATGTACGGAAGTCAAAACAGCAAGTGTCTGCTCAGTACACAGGTTTTGTTCCTTTCCAGCAGGATCCAACCTTTTTCAAATTGTTTTTTTTTGGTCTCACAGTGGAAGCGTGAGAACTTAATTTTTGTGAGATGGTTTTAGCACATGGATAGTTTCCAAAACTAAAATTTCAGTTAAATATCCCCTTGAATTGAAAAGTTATTCTAAATTTTTATCGTGCATTTTCTTTTTCTGAACACAGTGATCTTTGAGAAAGTTCTCACACAACTACACACACACACATACACACACATGCACGCACATACACACAGACACTGACACACGCACACACACACACATACACACACACACACGCACACACATATATATATATATATATATATATATATATAATGTATATATGGACCATACGAAGTAAAACTTATCAGAAATGGCATATACTAATTAAAACTCATAATTCAAGAAGTTTGAACATACTTTTATCTTAAAATTAGAGAAACTTTTAATTAACATTTCGAGACAACAGGAGGGTATTCATCACTGAATGAAAGACGTAACTCATTGATTCAAAGCTGATATCAAAGAAGTGAAACTCTATAAAGATAATACTTATATAACGTAATTGGATTTTGCTGTTGACAATACCTGGCATGTCAGATAAAGATTGCAAGGTGCGATATTCCCATAAGTAATGTCAAAATTGCAAAGATAAGTTTCTTCAGTTTTTTAGTTGGTCTGGTTGGTTATGAATGACTCATGCATCTAGGCTGCATCAATGGTTCTAGAAGGCTGAATATTTGAATATCAACTCTTTATTATACATAAAGTTTTTTTTTTACCCTTCCTCCATTAGGTGTTTGGTAATGGTATTAATTTGCAACGTAAATTTATTCTGAACTGGTCCTTATGGCGTGTGTTTGGTAGCATTCACGCTCGTATTTGAAAGTTTGAACATTTTTTTCGGTGATCACTTTCCAACAAAATGCAGGAGAAGTAACTCGTTCATCAGTCACCCTTTTCACAATTTTTTAACTGACAACCGCCAAGATGGCATACTGCCGGAAGACATTGGTCACTTTATGGTTTCTATTGACTGACTAACCACACCAGTTCTCCTAATTGTTTTGCCGTTTCTCTTTATGAGAAAGACAACGGCGAAATGCACAAAAAATGATAATCGTTTCAAATGATAATGGAAAGGAAAATATATATATATTCATCATCCGTCTTTTTAATCAATGTGCCGTAAGAACAATCTAAAGATCACATTGTTCGGAAATTATGCAATGAAAAACATATACATATATATATATATATATATATATATATATATATATATATATATATATATATATATATATATATATCAATGCTGAGTGGACATATTTCGAAGATTTTATTTCATGGATTATTGCGACGTTGAAGTCACTGGATCATTCTTTTTTAATCAACTCTCGAAGAGGTGACGTCTTGGAACGTTTGTATTTTAGAAGTTTTTTCTCGTCACTTAGCATGGATCGAATCATTCATTTTTTAAAAATAAATTGGAAAGTTATTAAGTGCTTTTATTTTTACAACCGAAACAACAATTTTAATATTAAGCGATGATACTCAGCAATGATACACAGTACCGATCCATTTTGATATACATGTACAGTAAATGACAAACAATCATTGTAAGAGATCTCTAGAAAGTTTTAACGGCCTAAGAACTAGACGTTTTTTTTCCTCTTTGCCCACTCATCCATACCCTAAAAAGAATTCAGAGATGTTTCATTTCTTGGTTATAAATTTAATTTGTTTCACCTTGGTATGAGAAGTTTTGTCAATAATTGATTATATTTTTACAGAATGTACGTGGTAATTAATGGGATTAGGAAAGAGTGATTCAATTTTTAATAATGCCACCTGGCGTATCTAAAGAGAAATGAATCCCTGATTCAAGGGGGAAACACATGCCAGTTTGAATTTGATACGTCTTTGTATTTGCTGTTTTGAACGAATAGACTAGAAAACCGAACACTAATACTACAAATTTGCTTATGTGAACGAGAAAATCCCTCACTTATTGGTAAAATGGTGGGGCAGAACAGGCTCTATAGTCTGGCACGGAAGTTAAAATGCTTCAAATAGATGTAAAGTAGAGCGATATGAAGCAGTGTCTTTTTTTTCATTCATTGAATATTCGACCTGGCGTATAAAGGTACTTCAGATAGATCTAAACTAACTTGATATAAAGACATATAGGTAGATATCTGCACCTTGCATAAATGAATCATCTTAGCCGAATACGAGAACTTAAAATCTTAAAAATCAAAAGAATATTTTCTCTAAAACGAAGTAAAAAACACCAGCACAAGAATTTGGCATTGTTCGTCCAAAATGACTATAGAAACCTCGAAAGCATTCTTTGAAACAAAAAAAAATCGCTTTCAGAGGGTATCTAGTGGTGTACGCTGTGGCCCCCAAAATATGACTAAGAGCGCCCCCAACACACACATTAGGAGGAAGAAAGGGAGAAACAATTGTGGCCCACTTGACTATGTGGTTGGGCAGCTCATTTATGGAGCCCCCCCCATCATTATTATGATCGCCTTTTAGCAACATCTCTCTATCATGGGAACCAATACTTTCTGAAATTCAAGTTCGTCAAACCATCTTATATCTTGCCGGCCAAAGTTTCACATATGATCTCTGGGGACCTCTTTCATTTCAACCGGTTTTCTGACATTCTTGGAACATGACCAACCCATCACCATTTTGAGTTATCTGATGGATTCATTGGTATCTTTAACTCCTGTTTTTTTTCCAATATACATCACTGTTTTGTGATCTCTCCATGTGAGGTTGAGCGTAATTCTCTCATGTGCACGTTGCATGCCTCTCCGTTCAGGGGTCAATCTGCTGGTTAGATTCCATGTTTCAGCTCCATATATATGTGTGTGCAAAGTTAAGGGAGAAACATGAGTAGAGCTTCCGTAGGTCGAGTCTTTGGTGGTTCACTTGCATTAAACATCAGTGTACAAACTCATTTTGAATTCTTCCAAAGGGAGAAAAACTTGCTCATTCCCAGAAACACTTAAAGACGCGTAGGCAACACACACACACACACACACATATACAGGCATTGACATTCACATTCCTGTGTACACAAACGTTTGATCTCCGTGATATATGACATCTGATTATCCGTTTGAACAACCTACAAACCTCTTGTCACTGGAACAAAAGAGATATAACGATAAGATTTCAGTCTCCTAATACAAACACATGTGCATACACTCACACATCAGTGAGGCTAACGTATTTGGCAGCATGTCGTGTGAGGGATAATCAATTAAAATACTCGCTGGGAGGGTCGATTAATAGATAAGTTACTTCTCTCGCGTTCTGATAGTCAGTAATCACATAAGAATTCTGGATTTTCAAAAAACGAACAAACTAAGGACTACTTTAGCATGAAATTGCATTCCAAATTGAACCTCCC
>OY735226.1:40460465-40467965 GCA_963457665.1 Thysanoteuthis rhombus | reverse complement strand
AAAAGTACCCTTACTTTTAAAATCCACTTAATCGGGTTTTCGATGGGTTTCAGCTTGAAATGTAAATTTTTGCTGAATTTGTCCTTCATCTTTTCAAAGCTTTAACTTACGTATTGATCATACCTTCTTAACAAACATTGTGAATGATCATTCCCAACACAACATTCTGCCAAATCACGTTGGTCCCTTGTCATGAATTGTAAGCATACGTAATGCAAAATCAGGTGGAGGATACTCCCAGGGGTTATACAAAATCCATTTTAGATTACCCGAAAAAAACTTGAAAGAGAGGGTACTTTAACGTTCTTATAACCCCTGGATCACTGTTCGACATCTAACATCTATGAGTTGAGAACGCCACGCATCTACGGTAAAGAAGCTGCGTTGGGAAGTTAATTTACTCATGACACATTCTCCAATCATGCCGCCCCCACAATATAAATCTATTCCAGCGCGTGTTTGGCGCACACCGTCGAGTGTTGTATATTAAACTGGTTTCCGCATATCATAGTTAGTGTAGTGTGTCTGGTGCACCAGTTTTGCAGCCTTGTGCTACACAAAACTAAGCCCGCTCAAAATCTAGATTATTATTGATATTAATTATATTCTACCTTGTATGTTACTAAGCCAAATGCGAATGAGATGATATGAGCTCAAAATGTAAATGAAGAAAATCAAGAGACTCATTTGCTGCAACACAGCGATGAGAATAACAACGATCAAATTGCATGTTTGAAAATCTTGTGAGATTAGAAAATAAGTCAGATCCATAAAAATCATGAGTAAATGTTTATTATCAGCAAAATATCCCTGACATAATCAATATCTTCTGATAAACCTCAAGAGAGGAAATCTATAAAATAGTCACCCTCATATTTCCCTCTCAGCAGTACATGTATGCAAGCTCACGAACACGCGTTTTATAACAAGTACGCAAAAAGAAATTATCGCTCGAACGAAAGATTTCAAATTCTGTGGATATCGTACCCGAACTTTGTTGAGGGGATATCGATTCACTATGCCGTATCCATATACATCTCTCAGCGGAGAACAAATAGCCAAACGTATCATATTTCTCGCACACTGACTACGGAAAATTAGAGGGGAACATCGGTCAACTTTAAAATATATTTGCTCTGTACGACATCCTTTGTCAGAGATACTTAAGGGCTTATTTCATTCTAATAAATACATAAATAAATAAATTGATACTAAGAATATATCTTATTCATGTTTTATCAATTATACGAAAAATACAAACATTGAGGTAATCATATCCCATCCAAATGGATATTGTTGTGCAGCAGATTGCTCCCTGCAGTAAACAGGGATATATAGATATATATAATTCATCTACATATTTCTTACAAACAAGCAAACGCAAATTATGCATATGCATATGCATATATATATATATATATATATATATATATATATATATATATATATATATATATATATATATATATATATAATTTGTGTTTGTTTGTTTGTTGTAGATAAATTATACCTATGCAGTAAATAAACTATCTATCTATCTATCAATCTATCTATCTATCTATCTATCTCTCTCTCTCTCTCTCTCTCTCTCTCTCTCTCTCTATATATATATATATATATATATATATATATATATATATATATACTTTTAGACATATGTATGCAAACTGTGTGTGCGTAAGAAATTGCTTCAAGCTAATTCAAAATAAAATAATTGGTTCATAGGATTATTCTACAAATTGCAATCTATATTTTTCTCCTCAACACCCTCCAAAGGCAAATACGTTCCAGAACAAATAGCATTGATATGAATTTCATTATCCCTGTTTGTTTCCGAAAACTTTGCTCTCAAATACGCCTGAATTTATTCTTTTCATCTTTCTTTTGCTTTCCTCTCATTTCTAATAATATCTTTCTCCATCATATTTACTAGAAAATGTCAGCCCAAATTGTCAACATAGGGCTCTTCAGTTTTCAAGTTGGCCAGGATGGATGGCTATGAATGTAAGGGTAACGAGTGCAGGCCACAACAATGTTGCTAGAGGGCTGAAAATTCAAGCATCTATTCCTGATTACGTCTAATAAACAGTTTCCTGTTTTTTAACTCCCACCTTGAAAAATAGTTTAACAACCGTAGTGCTAAAATTTGAGGTAATGTAGAAAAAAATCCACCTAAGAACAAATGATCAGAATAAATTTTATTATGACATTTTAGTGTTTTCCATGGGAAAAAATCTAAGATAGTGTAAAGAAGAACATATCTATGGTGGAAAATCTAGACGTTACTGTTAACCCATCAGAGTAGGGCCCAAACAGGTCAAAAAATCTTTTTTTCCACCAAAATTGAATTTAGTGGAGTACTGATGCCACTTCTCTAGTCTGTAGACAGAACAGTATGGCCAGAGCACTGGACTATAAACACATGCAAATACAAAAATGATTGAACATTCTGCCTGCGTCTATTGGTACGGTTGTTCAATTGAATAAGAAATAGAGATAGGTCTTGTTACTCACTTAATAGAGACTGTCACATGACCAACGTGCCGTGTCAAGAGTTGTCAATTAGAATATTGGAAAAAAAGGATATCAATGGATAAGTTACTTCTCTTGCTTTGTTTGGTTGTGATCACTAAAATAGTCCGAGTTTTTCAAAAAATAAAACAAAACACAAATTAAAACATACCAATGTGAATGTCGCTGGACAGTAAGTAATGGATCGATTCCACATGAACTTACGATGCAAATTGGACACCCAATTAACAAACGAGTTCAGTGAAGGAATTGAAAGAAAAAAATTTTTTTCTTGATGTAACAAATATAAAATATTGTAAATTACATTGGATGGCCTGGACTCATGATACATACATACATGCATAGCCAGTCAACCATCCAGACCGACTTGAAAACTTGAGAAAACTGTTTTAGTTCTGGTGACAATTTTAGTTGACAGATTCTATAACCGAGGAAAGACAACAGACAGAAAATAGACAGAATCTATAATAGAGAAAAAAGTCGAAATGATAATTGAAGCTAAAAAAAAATTCAATTGAGAAAATTAGGAGAGGTATAAAAATCACGTATAAGAAAATGAATAAATGATGAAAAATATAAAGAGAAAGCCGAGAAGAGTGGAAGAAAGAGAGAAATATAGAAATAGAGAGAGTAAAAAGAAAAGAATGAAAAAAGTAAGGAAAGATAAAGAAAAGAGGATGGAAGTGACCAACTGGAAACGAAAGAGGGATTTTTTGAGAAAGGAAAAATAAAACGGAAAAAAGAAGAGAAGATTGGGGGAACAAAAAAAAAAGAAGAATGACTTCAGAAAGAAAGAAAAATAGAAAAAATGAAGATAGGGTGTGAAAAAAAAAAAAACAAAAGGAAAGAGAAAAAATCGAAGAAAGAATATGAAGAAAGAAAGAGAGAATATAATGATCAGAACAAATTGAAAGAATAGAAAGAACATAAGAAAGAAACAAGACAATTGCTGCACTAGTTTAATCTTTTGAGCGTTTAGAAGACCATTCTTTTATAAGCTCATCCAATTCAAATACTCTATTTTCAAAAGCCTTTTTTCTCTGAAAGTGCCTCCATTTAACATTGCCCCCACGAAAAAATAAAAAAGGCCCCCAAAAAACAAACGCTAATATTGTAGAAAAAGAATTTCATTCCTGTGTCTGATCTGTGTTTGTAATCTGACGTAGAAAAACGAAATATCATGTTCTGATGACGAAATAATCAAATGTCATATCAGATAAAATTATTTATTTCATAAAAAAGATTTGGAGGGAATGCTTCGTGGAGATAGTGTAAGGCGTTTGCTATGTCGATCCGTCAGATTGTCAATCGGTCGTGAATGGAATTGATAAAACTGAGTCTGACGAAAAAGAATCAGATTAAAGGAATGAAAGAGATGGAAAGATTTTACAAGGGGTCACGCAGAGCAAAGGGTGATGATGAAAAAAGGTTTGAACGAATCAGAGAAAAAAAAATGGAGGAAACGGCTGAATAGAGTAGTAGCAGGGGAAAAGGTAGAAAAGGAGCAAAAATAAAGAAAGGGAGAAGAGAATAGTGAAGAAAGAATAAAAGAAGTAGAAAAATAATAGGTTCAATCGGGGAAGAGAGCATCTGAGAAACAGAACAAGGTAAATAGATAGAAAACTGAAGGGGTTAAACTTAGTAGGAATCACTGTAGCCTTCGTGTGTACCACAGGTTTCCTGATAAAAATATCTAAAATTATCTTTAAAAAAAAGTGGATTTTAATCAAATCTAAAATCATCTAAAAAAAGATTATTTTGATTAAAAAAAAACTTTTTAAAAAATGACTTTTTTCTATCTCAGATTATTTCAAAAATACCAGCACAAGATTTTGGCATTTGTTTGTTCAGGATGACCGTAGAAACCCTTCGCCTCCTGCAAAAGTGAGGCTTTTAAATGGTGCCCAGTGGTGTACTCATACACATTTTTAAGGTTGTTGCCCCCAAAATGTGACTAGGAGCACCCAGGGCTAGACATATAGAGACGGGCACTCAAAGAGAGAAGAACCTGTAGGTTAGTTGGTTAATTGGTCCATTTGTAGAGCTGAGATGATTCGATCAAACACATACCAACAAGAGAGAGAGAGAGAGGAGAAAAAGAGGATTAAGGAAAGAAACAATTCTGGTCGAACAGGCCCGATCGAAAAGAGGCAAAAAGTAAGAAATGATTGTAATTTAAAAAAAAGAGGGAAAAGAGACCCTAACAAAAGACAGGAGATGCAGAGGTGCTGGAAAAGGATAACAAAAATATATACATTGTGCCGATAAGAGATTGGCAAGATAACACGAACAAAAAATGCTGAAAAGCATGTTTTACATCAAAATAAATGCACGAATCAGAGATATGGGAGGAAAAAAAATCCGAAAAAACAAAAGACAAAATTCCAGATCGGAGAAAGGAAATAAATGAAAATGTATTTCATGAAAAATGGGGAATCTTCCCGGCAGCCAAATTTCGAATCTTGTTTTGTTTTGTTTCTCGAAAGGATACCTTATTAGACACTGTCAACTAAAACTGTCAACATATGTTTATTCAGTTTTCCCCCTGGGTTTGACTGGCTGGTTTTGTATGTATGTATGTACGTATGTATGAATGTATGTATGTACGTATGTGTCACACGTACAGTTCACACCAAATGGAGCAAGAGTGGTGAAAAGTTATCATTTACTCATTATGCCTTTTGATTTTTTACCCCGTATAATTTTTCTATCATTCGATAAGTAGAGTTCAGTTTACAATGTAAGTTTCTGTTAAATTGATCCGTCGGTTGATGTCGGGCGATATTCATGCTTGTCTTTTGAAAATTCAAAATGTTAGCTGATCATCGCCCAAAAAATGGCTAGAGAAGTACTTTATCTATAAATCACGCCATTTTCCAGTATTTAAATTGATCATCCTCAATACGTTACATTTCCCAGAGACATTGTTCATCTGGCAGTTTTTTATTGACGGACCAACCAGACTTGTTGGGTTTTTGATTTATCACGCTTTGTTTTTCGTCATTCAGAAAAGTAAGTCGAAAAAGAAAGGGAAAGACAATGTGGTATTCCCATCTCTCTTTTCTCGCTTTCTATCCCCTACTCTCTCTCTCTCTCTCTGTTTCAACCTGTTCAAAACCATCGATCTAAATATGTTATCAATTATCTATTCACGGTACACATTACCGATAAAAAACATTATGATGTACGTATCTTTCTACTGAAGTCTTTATACATTTATAAACATTAATTATTTTCCTTTTGCTTTATCTTTCTGCGTGTAGGTGTGGAAGGTTATTTGGTTATGTTTGGTCCAAGCAGTGCTTGATTATGTTTCGGGTAGGATGAATAACGGAAGGGAATTTTGTTGGGTGTGAAGTTGGTGCTGGATTTGGGGTGAATAGTTGTCGATCAGGTTGTTTCATCTTAAGGAGGTATTAGAGTTAGTTGGGGATGTTTTGTTTTAATTTTTAAGATGGTAACATTGTTTCAATTAATGGAAATGTAGGTGATAAATAACGTATTACCAAAATTAGCAAACATTTGAAACATTAAAATAGATTTGATAGTATTATTACTATCGTTGTTATTGTGGTCTCTATGGTCATCTTCATGTACTATTCATGTTGAAAATGTTTGTTCAACATTAAAATGATTTTATAGGTTTCGCATCTGTACATCATACCTTGTATCATGCAATGATTTTAGACTTGACATTTTAAGTATATTGGCAACTATGTTTCAATTTATACCTAATGCTTTCCTTAATGTCCCATCTCCTTTCACTTCCACGGTCTTCGTCTGGGTCCGTTGCCTGATCTAAGTAAATATGTTCCTTATATTCTACTAAGACTTCACCGTCTTTGGTGATGGTTTTTTCAGGAATTTGATGTTAAACATCGGTTTATATATTTGTTCTGTTCATCTTCGATCCCGTGTTGTCGCTTTCTCTATTTAGATCACTTAACATGTTTTGTAGATCCTCCACAGTTTTTGAAAATTTTGCATTATCTACACATATCTTGAATTGGTCAAGTATTCCTCGTTCACGTTATCCCAGTCTGTTTTTTTTCAGAATTTGTTTTGAAAGGTAGCTCTGGAGAGCTTGGGTGGGACTGCAAGAAAAATAATTACGCAATAATCAGTGGAGACTTTAATTCTAAGATAGGTAAAAAAGAGTGTGAGAGAGAGGATCAAATGAAAGAGACTATGGGCAGGGCAAGGAACAAGACAGGAGACACACTAGTACATTTATCAGAGTTACAGAAGGGAGACAAGGAACAGTTTTTTTTTCAAAATTCGAGGAAGGTTTCAAATGGAATTCGAAAAGCCCAAAGAGAATAACAAAAAAAAAAAAAAAAAAAAACTTCGTGATAACCGGAAGACTCATTAACGTCAATGAGGTTACGGATATCAATCAAGTAAATACAGTAAGTGATCATAGAAAAGTAATATGCGGAATTAAATTTGTCTCCGAAACTGGAAAGAACAGAATACCACATTAAGAATAAAGCAGACCCTTTAAAACAGATACAATTGCCATTTCCTGGTTTTAGATAGAGGACAAGTTCGATGCCTAGTGGTATAACAAAAGTAGCTTAGAAGAAAAGTCGAAAAAAAAACTTGTCTATTTGTCAAGAACATATTCGTCATTATCAGAAACGTCAAAAACTGTCTGCAAAACTGAATCTTTTATTTGTTATTGAAAGCTGCATGGATACTAGATAAAATGCTATGTCAACTTTGAGGCCACAGCTTCACTTGTGTGATATCTTATCAGGAAATTGTTTGAATGCTGACAGTCTCTTCCACTACAAGTTCTTAGAATAAAGCAAAAGACTTGCAACATATCTTTTTTTGTCAAGGGGATAAAGTACGAATGTACGCAAAAGTATTCTGATTTCGTATTGAACATGACAATGCAAAGCCATTCCTAAGAAACCAATCTCTTGATAATATCGAATCATGAAACTGGAAAGATTCAGTCTC
>OY735226.1:40387965-40457965 GCA_963457665.1 Thysanoteuthis rhombus | reverse complement strand
AATCGGGCCTTCGCATCTCCGGAGGCTGTTAAGCTCAACGGTAACAGCAACGCTACGTTGAATTGTCTACCCATTCGGACACTGGTTAGATTCCTGCAGTAACCTCATTTTCTCCAATTGTTTATTAATTTACGATGTCTATGATGAGTGATACATCAACCGTGTATGGACGGAATATCAGGTGAATAAAAGTTCCTATATAACATAATGCAATTTATAATTATTCTGTCGGATCATATATATCCATTTTTCCAAACGATATCTATATATATATAATGATTCCTTTCCTCAAATTTCCCATCTTGTAGCAGTACATTTATCAAATCGGAGTCTTTATTACTATAGTCTTTCTGGCTTTGAGCTCGTAACAATTTCACTCACTGACAGCTTTCATAATATAATAACTGAAGCTGAGGATCTCCCCATATATCCATTCATATATTCTGAATGCTGCACAACACACTCTACTTCCTGTCATCGGAATCTTTTCACCAATACTGCCAACTCATCATATTTTCCTGAATGCCTGTATCACTATGCTATTTTAAAACCATTCATATTATCATAACTCATGGCACCTGCCTGACTCTACGCCTCTTATCAAAAGCAAGAGGAAAATCAGTGTATCAGCATGCACTGTATTCCTCATCGTCGATCATTTGCCCCCTCCCAGTTCTGTTTTTATTTCAGATAATATTATGCTAGTGTTTTTCAAGTTAGGTTAGCATGATAGAGGGCGTTCTATGGAAATTCAAAACATGGATAGAGGCACACAAACCATTTGTAAGGTTTCTGCATACCACGGAGACCCACGGTATCGCCATGATGTGTAATTTCAATTCGATAATGAGGCTGTAAGAAAGGTCTAGTCTAGTGTATAAATCGATCACACAGGTTGGACATTGTTTTGTACCAAGAACTGAACAACCGTACCCATCAATTTTTCCCCTTGTTTGGGCATTCGTTTGTTGGTTTATGTGTTTGTATCTTCCAGTGCTTTTGTCCATACAGTTTTGTCGACAGACTCGAAAATGGACATCAGCACTCTACAATACCCGTTCTAAAAATTCATATTCTTGAAAAAAAAAAATCCACTTATGATTTTTTTTTGTGCTTTATTTTGACAGGTGCACAATAAAATCTAGATTTCCCGGAACGTTTTTCTTAAAACTCTTGTTCCTCTTTTAAGTGCCAGTGATGTAACAAATAGTATTTATTCGGACCGTATACATCCATCGATTAAATTTTCTCACATGACATCAAATTTTGACGCTACGTTTGTTCAATCCACCAATCCATTAAATATCCTGTGTATATATCTATCCACCGTTAATCAAACATCAAATCACGTTAATGAATCATCCTTTAAAAAAATTCCCAGACCTATAATCTAATAGTTGGCCTCGAACGTTAAAAGCAAAAGATTTCCAATTCGCATTAAGGTAATTTACTCTGAACCTGGATGACATTCAGGAAATGCTGATTCGTAGAAATCTGTCAACCAATAGTGTCAGGAAAGTTTTTTCAGTTTTCAAGTTGGTCCTGCTGGCTATGTATGTATGTATGTATGCATGTATGTATGTATGCATGCATGTATGTATGTATGTATGACACGTACATGCTGAACAAATGGAGGTAGGTACGCTAAAGATACATACATACATACATACATACATATATATATATATATATATATATATATATATATATATATATATATATATATACAATATTTTCTCCCAATCATTTCTAGTAGAAACGTTGTTTTCTCTCAAGACAGAGATAGATTTTGACTGGTGGGTTGAATTTGCAATGTAAGTTTATGATAAATCTACACCTAGCTTTTGCCTGTCGTTTTTTTTCTCTGAAAACCGAAACCTTTTAGTTATTCAACAAATTACGTTAAGAAATCATCTTTTAAAAATTCCACAGTCGTATAATCCACAGTATTTTATTCATCGATTAGCTCTTTTTAAAATTTAATTGATCATCCCAACAAGACGCACTGTTGGTCACGTGACGGCAGTTTTTATCGTCTTACAATGCAGCGACATTTTATGTTTGTACTCAAATCTTGATAGAATATTTGCCATTTTTTTTTGTTGCTGGCGAATATTTTCTTCCAACTGGAATCTACCTAATAAAACAATTAGTGGCCGTCACCAAAACTGTCAATGTAGATTTCTTCAGTTTTCATGTTGGTCTGGCTTGTTAGTTGGATATGTATGTATAGTGCACCGATGAAGCTTGAGAGCTGAAGATTTAAACATTTACTTCTCATTTTGTCAAGAAAATACCTTTTTGTTTCATTTTTTTTGAGAACTTCCTATCGACAGATTTTCAATCAGGTTTTCAATTCACGATGGACTATCATTTTGAGTCAGGTAACTGGCTTTTCTACTCGTAATTTGTACTTTTTCTTCGTGGTCACCGCCAAAAAAAGTAGCTTTTTTCTTTTTTCCTTACATATCACCCCCAACATAACGTGCTATCAAAAGATGTTGATCACGACATAATTCCTATTGGATGACGAATTTGTACAGCATGCGTGCATTGTGCATATAAAAATCCAAACATTCATTTCTTATTATTTTCAACTCTTCCCACTTATTTTTTTCGAGGGGAGGGGTTCAATTTATAATGTATATTCATGCTAATTTGATCGCTTAATTTGTGTCCTGCAGTGTTCACGTTTTTTTTTTGTGATCATTTCTCAAAAAAGAGAGCCCTTTCCTTTTTCCAATTTTCAATTGATCACCCCCAACACACCACGCTTCCAAAATACCCTGGTCACGTGACGGTTTTCCATCGGGTCTCTAACCAAATTGTGTTAATAGTTGCCATTCGCAATTTTTGCCGGAGAAAGAGCATAACTTCGTTGGAGGAAAACCTTACTGCTCTCAAACCACCTATAACTAACAAAACGGAACTCTTAAAACAACATCTGGTAAGATAGACACAACATTAATCAATGCGATAATGATTTAGCAACACTTAATCGGATCTTTTGGAGAGAAGACACTCGACAGTCCGAAGAAATATACACACGGGAATGGTATTACCGATTAGATTACTTAATATTACTGTACAATAATGAAGAGGAGCGAAAATTTACGAACGAATTACCAAACACTTTACCAAATAGACAAGCAGATGTCTGCAACTAATATCCTTGCATAGCTCGAGTAGATCACCCGGCTTAAAAGCGGGTATGTTTGATTGTAGAAGATGGTCTTAATTATATCAATCCTCACAATCTGGTACTCTTCAAGATTATGGCTTTTTTTTTCACTTTTGTAAGTACAGTACTTAAAGTGTCGGCATTGTATTGGTAAGGTGGATCATGTAAATGTTGATATCTCTTGAGAACACGGACAAAAATGGGATACTTGGAGAGGATTGGGAAATGTTTTGCACACACACATACACACACACTGACACACACACACACATATATATATATATATATATATGTGTGTGTGTGTGTGTGTGTGTGTGTATGTGAGTGTGCATAATGAATATCTTTATCCTTTACACCAAATCACGAAAATTGCTCTGAAATTCGATTAGTACAGGTTTAAGGATTCTTTAAATATCAGATTTTGTACAACGTAAAGCACTTTTTTGATCCATCGAATTGAATCAAAGGTAATTTTTCGGTCGCATTTTCCCTGAAACTGTAAATGTTTCAATCTCGAGAAAAAATCCTCCAATTCATTAGCCCTAAGAAAAGTTCTACTAGTGGTAATGGAAAAGGTTTTATAACTTTTTGTTCATCATTGTAAACATATAACTTTTAGGACGGGGTTTATATTTACAATATTACTGCATTGGATATTTTCCTGACATTTGTGAAGTAATGGATAAGATGTATTAATTAGGAATTTATTCAAATCTATGGATTCTTTTTTATTTGTGGCATTGTTCTGTTGTTCGAAGATAACAATATTAGTTATTTCGAGCGAAAAAATATTGATGCAGTTACAAAATTGAACGATACGGGAGCATAAATGAACGTTTTATTGTTTATTTTGTGCACTGGATTCGTACGACTTTGTTTAATCAATAAGCGTAATTACGTCCTTATGGAGGAATAAAAGGCAGCAATTTAATTTTTGCATTAAAACGTTGTTTGATATTGCAATATCCTTTTTTTAGGATTTACATATTGACTTATAGTGATTTTAAATAAAATTCCCCATTGTATGTCATAGGACGACTAGAATTATTAATAATTCATATTTTCAAAACGTACTTCTATAATGAAATAAGTAAAGACATTTTTTCACGATAAAAATATAGATCTTAACATGGTATTCTTTGCTTTAAGTTCCTCACAAAGTCTCTAAAAGTAAATTGGTATTTATTTAAAACTTATCATTGGGCAACATAGTCGGGAGAAATCATATTCAAGATTCAAAATTTTGTACGAATCCAGGGTACAAAATAAACAATGAAATGATTATTCAATTGAATATAAAAAAAAAAAAATACGAAGTAAAATTCCTTGAATAGTAATAATTTGGATAGTATTTTCAAATACTGTAACCGTTTTCACTGATGCCTTTTGTCTGATCACGATTGCAAATCTTTACTATACTGCAGTCCTGTGACATACTTTTTGACTTGATGCCTTTTGATCTGGATTTGATACTCTTCGTCTAAAAGATAAGACAATGTATAATCTTACTTTGCAAAGTGTAATTTTGTTACAGTATTAATGTATTTGAATACTATTCAATTGATTTAAGGTATTCTGAAAATGAACAAAAATCGTTAATACCCATATCAGTTATTTTATTGTAATTAATACATAAATAATACCGTCATTTTTTATGGGTATATTCTACTTAATTATGATTTAATTACCCATAATTAAAGATATTATTTAGTCAGGCTCGAGATGGACCTTCTCCACTGGGCACCCGGATTCCAAACCCCTTACGATGTTTGCGACTCCAATTAGTTAGTGATTTCTGCCTTTTAATTTTAAGACGAAATCTCCTGGTTTCCCCGGAATTAGTATCGGCGGTTTATTTTATTTGCTGTAACAACATGTTCCAGTTGAGAGTTTCACAGGTTAGCTGATCCGATAGAAAGGCCGTCTTGCTTAATTGCAGTCGGGTCACGGCAGATTTTCATATTACGTTTCCTGGATCTTTAGCTGTCCGTCGAGTCTTTCCACATACGAAAATTCCACTGTTGATCCGTCAAAAAATCCTGATAGTACCTTAAGCATGTCACATCTGACACGACGGTAGTTTAGCTTTGATAGCGTCGATTATACAAAATTTTCACTTGGATCAGTTTAAAGTTTTGCAATGCACTGCACATACAATATTGTGTCAAAGATTCACAGCCTGGTCATTACTTGGATTCTGATCTGAAATATCGATTACCAAAGTCTGGTTATGTGGTAGTTGCATATAATCCTACTGTTTCATAAATCTTCTCTAATTAAACCAACGAATAGTTTTGAACAAGCGAATCTTTCAATATCTTCATAGTATAGCCAACCATTTGATTTTCCAAATACTTTCTATAATGTTTCAGACTCGTAATATACTCCTCTGTCTTGTAATCTCTCGATATGAGGTTGAGTATGGTTCTCTCATGTGTACGTTGCATGGTTCTTAGTTTGCTGGTCAGTCTCTTGGCTAGATTCTATATTTCAACTCCATAGGTGACTAACTGGAAGATACTTTGATTGTATACTTTTCTTATGTGGACGAAGAGGAAAGTCCTGTCCCGGAAAGTTGAATTTGCTGTACCGAATGCTTGCCATGCTAGAGTGATTCTTCACTTCATTTCTTCTCCTTTCGGTGATGTCATGGAGACTCTTGTCCTAAGTAGATGTTGTGTTTTTGCCCAACTTTGTGCTTTCAATTTTGATCGTTGTGCGTTTATTCTAACATGTTTGTTATACAAGATCTTTGTTTTGGTGAAACTCATGTGGAGGCCAACTTTCAACTTTCGTTCAGTTCATCTATTATTTGTTGGATTTCGCAGAGATTTCTAAAAAAAGGACAACATTGCCATGAGCTGACAATATTGCAAGAATAGCAGACAACCAATCACGACTCACAACATGGATCCCCAGGGATCAAATGCGGAACCTAGGCCGGCAGAAGATGAGATGACGAGACGAACTGGACATGTTCAGAAAACATGGGCTCTGCAGCGCCCTCAATAGAAAGATGTGGCGAATCTTTGGGAAAGACTATGTCCAACAACAGATGATGATGATGATGATGATGATGATTGTGGACCACTGTGTTCGCTTCGAAGGTTATTTCGCAACCTGCCATTACCAATTGCTTTCCGAATTATAAATGATCCATTTTACAAATTAACGTTCGTTAATGAATTTCTTTTAAATTTTGTTTTGCGATTAGAAGACGTAGGTGAGCGATGTGAGAAGATGTTAAACAAAACAGGACAGATTAATCACTCAGCAGAAACTGTCAAACAATCGACGTCTTTTAGCAGCGTGTCGTGTTGGGGATGATCAGTTACCAAATTTGAAAAAAGAGTGATCAATGAATCAGTTACATTTTTTGCTTCTGGTGGGGTCACTGAAAATTCTGGATTTTCTAAAGAATATGCAAGAGCCAATCTAGCATAATCCTAAGTTGCAAATTGAGCCCTTGTAAAATTGTCTTGAGGGGGATTTTAAGTTTTTTTAAGAAGTAGATGTTTAAATCTTTAGCCCTCTAGCTCCATTGGCACGACTTGTATGCGTAATACATACAAACATAGGTAGCCAGCTGGACCAATTTACTAACTGAAGAAACCTATGCTGGCATCGTGGTTGACGGTTTCCAATAGAACAAAAGACAAAAAAATTGCTACTAATTGATTTAATTAATTAGTCTCATTTAAATGATCTAGTCTCAAGCATTTACGAGAATGCAGCCAGAAACCTGGAGTAAATCAAATAAAACTCAATCAATACATGCTGTCCAGAATAGCTTTATAGTTAGCTTGTTATACTGCGTATAAAACGCCAGTAAATATTCATCAGGTTTTCCTTCCGGAAATTTCTGCCTGAAATTCATGAGGTGATGAATATTCATTTCTAGCTGCTGTGGGTTTTTGCACGTCGATTTAGTGAAGGGCCCTGATAAGAGATCAAAACTCTTTTTTTAATTTGTTTTTTATTGGTACCTTATTGGTACCTCTGGCTGCAGTGCACTTTTCGGCTACTTGGGGATCGTGCACAGCTGAACAGACTTGCGGTATTATATAAATATATTGATATATACATACATGGAAATCAGATAAGAAACTAATTTGCTGAAAACAGACATCAGCATCCTATAAATTCACAAAACATTTAATGGGATTCTTTAGTTCTTTCCAACATGGAAAGGCAGACAATTGGTGAATTAAGGTGAGATTATACACAACAACTCAAACTAGTGCCCACATCCGTATTGTCATCGTCACAGCGTTTCAGCCCCGGACACTCCGGTATAAGCCCTTGATTAAAGTTTCTAGTCAGCCACTGCCATTATTACCCGTGGCCATTGGTTCTTTGACAATCAGATGTAAGAATCTTGACTAGGAAATGATTTAAATCAGGTTCAAGGCCCCGGACCTATATCATTGAATTGTCTCTACAATGATAATGTATAAAAGCAATAAATTATCGTAGGTTCAATTCATGGGCCAGGCAATGAAAGTTATCAGAAAATTGTATCTCTTTCTGTCTGAATATCTGAGGTCAGGGCCTGAAACAGTTATCCTTTGTTATTCACAGGTTTTTCCTTCAGTGGTTTAGATGATTCGCAGTTCAATCTAAAATAATTTGATGAAAATATTTTAAAGAACTTTGCAGCGTACCCCGAAAAACCGTGCCGTAAAAATACGTCGTAAAGTGTGAACAAAACGTAAAAAAGTTTAGAAAATCGGAAATGCATGTATATTTAGGATTTACCACGGACATCTGACAAAAAGTGACATGTCACGAAGAAAAATGTCTGGTTGTAAGAATTAATTATTCTGAATTCCAAAACGTTACTCGGTATGATGTGAAACAATCCATCAAACAAACGAAAAAAAAAAAAGAAGAAAATAAATATCTGCAGGACCAGATGATATCACCATCGACCTACTTAAAAATTGGTAAAGACCCAACCAGGGATGGAGCTATCCTACTCAACCCATGGTCATGACCGAATGAAGTCCCAGAAGATTGGGATACTGCAATCATAATGCTATTATATTTAAAAAATCCAAAAACTCTGGATTAGAACAGGCCAATAAGCCTAACCAATTGTATAAACAAACATTTTACCAATGTTATCATCAATCGAATCATCAAAATGCTCGATGAAAGCCAACAGGAACATGCTGGAATCAGAAAAAGCTACTTAACCGTTGACCATCCCCATTCAGTAAATCAACTAAAAGAGAAAGTAACAGAAAATAAAATGCCACAGGTTGTAGCTTTAGTCAACTTAAAGAAGGCTTTTGACTCAGTGGATGTTCCCAAGATCATTGATCTTATCATCCAACGAGGCGTAGACCCTGTATATGTCAGAATCTTGCAACATGTATACGGACACAGTAGTTCATGTTTTAGGCGATGTAAAGACTCTGGGCCCTTTCAATCTGAAAAAGGAGTAAAAAAATGTAATACTAGCTAACCCAAACAGTTCACATCCTGGTTTGAGTTGATCTTCCTAAACTTTGACTTGGAAAACAGTGGAATCAGAATAAACGGCAAATATCCAAGTAACCTTAGATTCGTTGACGAACCTTTTTATTTTTTTTTTACAAAAAATCACTATCTCCGACTAATGGTAGACTAACTGAACAAAGAAAGCAAAAAAATTTCACTTCATTTAAACTTCAGTAAGAGAAATGTTATGTATACATGTGCAGCAAACGTGTTGAGGACACAGGAACAAAAATCCTAATTGGAAACATAGACCTGAAAAAGTAATCCACTCCATCTCCATAGAATCATCGGATAAAGAAATCAAACAATGAATGATCGAAAGTTTTCGGTACAGCAAGCCAAACCTTTACGAACAAGAAAATCCTGTTAGTTGTAAAAGGAAGTGTTTATAATCAATGCATCGTTCAAATAGTCACCTTAAGAGGCGAAACTTGGAACATAACCAAGAGACTTATCCTTAAACTGAGAATTATGCAACTTGCGCAAGATATAATCATACTCAATAGAAAATGAAGAGATCGCACATTATATCAGAGGAAAAAGTCTTGGATATCACAGAATCCATTATAAAACTCAAATAGCAATTGGGTGGTCATGTTGCCAGGATGTCAGAAAACCAATGGATATCATGACTTATAACATCGATCCCAGAGATCACATGCAAAATTGTGGCCAGCTTAGTATAAGATGACGTGGCAAACAGGAATTTCAGAAAGTATTGGCTCTTAGACGTCCATGATAGAGAGGTCTGGCATATCCTTGAAAAGATAGATATCCCAACGGCGGCTCATAATGATGATAGATTTTACCGCTGTAATCTTAATGTTGTTAATAAGAAGAATGATTGTTGAAATTATTGATTGAAAATTATTTATATTGACAATATGAACCTGAGGGTAAATGCGTGAAAAACCTTTTTAAACTTGCGAACCCATGGGTCGAACATATTTTAGATATTATTTTTTTCCCCAATTCACTGTACTAAAGATACATGAAATTTATGGCTTTCATTGTTTAACAGTGTCTTTCTTTTTAAATTGTACATTTTTTTAAATTTGTACATTTGTAATCTGGGAAGAGTAAAGTGTCTTTTTATCAAGAGGTTCATAGTACAAGATCTCTGGTTTTTTGGAAAGAGAAGGTTTTGTTGGAGTCAGCAAAAATATTCGCTAACTTATTGCACATACGCCCCTTGGTGCCCCTTATGCCCGTGAATGATGGGGACTTACGGTTATCAATTTGGACCAATCTCCTCATATTGTTTCTTATAGCAACAGCTTTTCGTCAGTTTCACTCTCAGGCTTCTACTTGTTTATATCGTTTCTGGTAATTTATGGGAATTTTAAAGCGTACCATACTTAAATCTACGCGTATAGATGGTACAGTCAAATCGTGTAGGGATCTACGGCTTAGATCATCGAAGTTTAGCAGCGTAATGTTTGGACAGTACCTAGAACATCAAATTCTGTAGGCTGGGATAATGTAGAGAATTCACTGTCCACCTATTCGAGATATCATGGGCCTGTGTTGTATCTCCGTCCCATCTTTGGGGAGTCACAATTTCTAAAAATGATACCAAGTGCAGAAGTCTGGAACAACAAACACGACAGAAGAACTTGACTTTGGAACCGTCTCAGCAAAACTTGAGTGGTACGCGTCAGGGGTCACCAGGATGATTCGAAATTTGTTGATCATCCAACTTAAAATGATTGCAGCCGTGCCAAATATTACCTTCTTGTCTGATACAGTGTGTTTAGTATTTCATTCGATATCAAGTTATCTCCCTTACACAGGAGAGTTCCTTTCATTTACTTTCGGTAAGTTGACTATTGTTTATCTGCTGTGTGATAGGACGCCATGTTGAATCGGTTGATAAGAGAAGACGGACGAGCTACCCATGTAATTGAATGAATAAATTAATGAGTTTGTAAGTAAATTCCGGTTTTCTTTTAAATCTCTTGTTTCTGTCATTCATGAACTAATATTGTCTATAACTTTGAGAAGTGTCATTCATCAAATCAGGCTGACAAAACGAACTTTCCGGTTTAAGGGAGATAACTCAACATCGAATAGTCTCCCCAACAGCTCTTCCCCCCATTTCTTCAATATTTATTTCATTGATACGGAAACGTCTGTCATTTTCAAAACTGTGTTCTTTGCTATCAGTTTTAAATGACTCTTCTCGAAGATATAGACAACGTTAGTTCATAAATGACAGAAAAACACGTTTAAAAAGCAACACTGTCGATAATCACCGTATCATCCAAAATTGCGAGATATGGAACCTGGGGGAGAAATCGATTCTCATTAGATTGCATTTATTCGAAGAAATCGCAAACAGTTCATTCATCTTTTTGGTGCCACCTTTTGTTAGAAACCGTCAACTAAAACTGCCAACACAGGTTTATTCAGTTTTTAAGGTAGTCTAGCTGGCTAGTTGACTTGCCACATCATCATCATCATCATCATCACCAGCACCACCATCATCTGTCTTTTAACATCTGTCGTTGGACACAGAACCTTCACCAGGATTCGCCACAATTCTCTATCATGGGCGTTGCAGAGCCAGTATTTTCTAAATTTGTCCTGTTCATCTCCCCATCTTGTATTTTGTCGGCCTCAGTTTCGCATGTGATCTCTGGGGATCCATGTTGTGAGTCGTGATGTCCATCAGTTGCCTGTCATTCTTGCAACATGGCCTGCCCATTGCCATTTGAGTTTTTGAAAAATAATTTCTATGTCGTCTCTGACACCCGTTTTCTTCCATATATACTGTGCTGTCTTGTGATATCTCCATGTGAGGTTGGGCATGATTCTCTCGTACGCTCGTTGCATGCTTCTCGGTATGATAGTTCGTCTCTTGGTTAGGTTCCATGTTTCAGCTCAATAAGTGACCATCGGGAGGATGCACTTGTTGAATACTCTTCTGTTAAGGATTATTGGGATTGTCTTGTTTTTTAAAGCTGAGCTTGCTCTGCCAAAGGCTAGCATACTAGGGTGTTTCTTTGCTTGATCTCTTCCTCTTCTGTGGGTTTCATGGAGATTCGCTGCCCTAGGTAGATATAGTAGTCAACTCTCCCCAGTTTTGCATCTTCCATTTTGACAGTTATATCCTTATTCTCAATAAGTATGTAAAAAGGCATAACGTGCACTGGCTGCACCAATAGGGCCAGAGGGCTTGAAATTTGAATATTTACTCCTCACTATGTTTAAAATAAGCATTGCTTCTTATTTTTGCAAAAATACCCCTGTATAGATTTTTATGGGAGGTTTATTTTATTACGTACGTTTATGCTAAATTGGTCCGTTATTTATACATTCATGCATCCATGCTTTTTCAATTCCAACTCTTTCGTGATCCAACTGCAGACGTGAGAAGTAAGTTATTCATTAATCACCCCATGTTTTCAATTCCTAATTGATCACCTCCACAGACGTTTGTCATGTGACTGTCTCCATTGTTTCCTTTTTTTCTTTTTGTCTTCTCAACTGAACCAAAATAAATGCCTTTCACGCAGAGATTGATCTTATAAACAAAAGTTAATAAGATACACTCGATTCATAATTCTATCCACTTGTCTATTGTTACTTTAGGATGCTAAATCTAATACCAACGCTTCCCTAATCATGATTTAATAACCCCCTCAGAAACATTATGCAAGTGACTTTGATAGAATGGAACAGTGGTTCGCAATACGGGGTCCTGGCACCCCAAGTGGGACATGAAGAAATTTGGGTGTGCGAAAGGAGGCTAGTTGACAATTTATTTCTTATCACATTTTAAAGTTAATTAAAGAAAAAAAAGATTAACTGCAGCCAGCACATCAAATGGTTTCATTCATGATATCTTGATACAGACTTTTCGAGAGAAAACCCCAACGAAGGCTAGAGAGTGTGATAACTGGGGGTTTGTGATTATAACCACCAAAATAAAAGCTATAGTCTAAATGATACTTAATAGGGAAATTCTGATTTGTTGAAAATGATAATAAGAAACTACTTGAGGGAAAGATATTTATTCAATAAAAGTGTTTTCTCGAACTTGATTATCTCCTTATCAATTCCTTTTTTGAAGAAGTCTCCGTCAGGAACCGTCAACCAAAACTGCTAACAAAACTGTCAAAATAGGTTTCTTTGGTTTTTAAGTGATTCTGGCTGGCTTGTGATGTATGTGTAAGTGATGAGGTTTAAGTGAATGAGGAATTCAATTTACAGTATAAGTATATGCTAAATTGGTAACATAGTTTCCTTCTGGCAACGTTTGTATTTTTTTTGGTTGTTGAAAATTCTGACATTTCAGAAGATCACTGCTCAACAAAAGACGAGAGTGGTAATTCATCTATTAATCATCACTTTTCTAATTTTTGAATTGATCTTCCCCAAAGGGCATGGTCCCGAAAAACCTCCGTCATAAGACAGTTTCTATCGAGTGACTAACCAGACATGTTCAACGGATCGATTAATTCATTGAAGAATTCCCACATGTAAAATTATAAGCATCAGTACCGTTTGCAGACAATTTTGTTTAAAATCATTGATTGTTCACTCTGTTATTTTTAAATAGAGTCTGCTTGAATAGAATATAATAAAACTTGAGGTCAAACTACGATTAATATACTGTGAGTGAGAAAATATTTGATACAATTAAACATTATCATCAACCTTTCAGTATCCGTCGTTGGACATGGACCTTCCTCAATATTAGGCAGAACTCAGTTATTTGATTTTTTTTTACCACGAATTCTATACTAATTGTGATTTGTACTATATACCGTACGTCTTCTTTACTTTAAATGCTATGATCAACTTATAAAATGTGAGGTCCCTTATATAAGGAGATACAACACTACTACAGCCATTGATCTCCCCATGAAACCTCTCATCAGCAATACTTGTACTCCTTCGAAATTCAGAGAAGATTTTCGATTTTTGTACTTTATCCCTCGGTGTTGTTCCACTTTAATTGATTTTGGTATATTTTTATATTTTGGCAAAATCCAAACAACTTTGAATTTTTATGAAGATGTTAAAATGATTCAAACCCTTTTAGCACTGAAAGTATATATGTATATATATATATATACATACATATACACACCCATATATATATATATATATATATATATATATATATATATATACACACACACACAACACACACACTCACACACACACACACACACACACACACACACACACACACATATATATATATATATATATATATATATATATATAAAAACTTTACGGCTTTGAATTCCTTTTATTTTTCATAAACGGTATTTGTAACATTTCAGTTAATTATTTTCAAATATCTGTTGATGCAATTAGAGTGAAATTTTCAAAGAATTTCATATTTTACGCAGAATTACATATATTGCAATAGGTGGATTTTTCTGGTGGGTATCATCACTTGTTTACCATTAAATTGATTCAGTTATTTCAATATGGCTCCCCATCGGTGTTGATCAAACACCACCATATACATATATATAGATAGATAGATAGATAGATAGATAGATAGATAAATAGATATATGAGAGACAGTCAGACTGATACACACACACATGTACATAGATAAAGAAATTAGAGAGAACATAAAAAGAGAGACAGACATTTGAATTATACTGAAGGAGGAAACATAGATTTCATAGGATGCAATATCAAAAAATATCAAATTTATGTCTACTGCTTAACGGCTAAAATACTGTACAATAAAATTAGCCATTATTTTATCAAACTAGCGAATACGTTATAAACTATCTCCATTATATTTGCTGGTCTGAAGGTTATGGCGCTGAGAGACAATCGAAGATCAAGCGATAGACACTTTTACATGCATGGATGATAAAAACAATGAAAGATAGCAATTATTTTGTTAATTTGATTACAGATAATTATTTCCTAACATAAAAGGGTAGCAACACTATTGAAAAACCAAGAAGTGAGATTATAAACAGAAAAAATATATTTGGCTGATCTAACATTCGACTGAATGAATATTGATTCTATAGATAAAGAGCTTATCTCATATAAGATATGTATATAATATTATAAGTGTTTTTACAGCAAGTTACGAAGGAAAAAAGTACAAATTTGATATTAGTTACGTCTATTGTTTCAAGACCGAGATAAGATAACAAAAATTCGAAATACCAAAATTTCTTTTGATTTGTCAGTTCTGGTTTGGACAAGCATATTTGTAAAGTTGTTACTTCCCAATTTTGGTGATTGAAACAATTTGAAAACCTTTTTTCTGTACGAGATGGATAGGTTTCAAAACATTGGTTAAAATTCAAAACGATTTCTTAAAAAAACAAACAACAAAAAAAGCAGCATCCATGCTTTAGCTGATGACAAAAAACCTTAAATGACAAAAGGACCATGAACAATGCAATACATTCAAATGCAAAAAAGATCAAGTGCATCAAGGGCTAATATATATATATATATATATATATATATATATATGTATGGGTACAACATACACACATACGATATCTGTTTGAGTATACGCAGATTTATGCGTACATGTGCATAACACTTTCCCAAGGGAGCGATTGCTTGCAAGCATTCTATGATATGGAATCAAATTTGGGACTGAATTTACTTTCAGCTGATAATAAACATCTATTCTCCAGGTATATCGCGGAGAAGGGCTCGATGGAAGGACAAATGGCTAAGAGTGCCAGACTTGCTTCGTGTATAAGTCAACCACACAGGTATCCTCACCATTTTCTGTGTCCTTGTGCATAGTCTACAATATCAATAAGACCCCAAAGATTGGTGAAACGCATGAAAAGGGAGTCTGACATCGATTAAGTCATGAAGAGGTGAAATCGGGATTTTTTAAGGCCTCCCGACGAAGTGTGGCATCTGTTAGGTCAACAAGTGGAATTGGGACTTCATCAACACTCCAACGACCGAAACTGTGAAGGACTCAACAACATCCCGTGTAAGATGGCTGATAAGTTAAAAGTAAACACTAGACCGTCTGAAAAGCCCTACATGATCACCTGAGCCTTAAATCATACATTACGACACTAACAAATCTCCTCACGGAATGCTTGAAAGCCAGTTCACTGGAAAGGTATGAAAAATGATTGGGTACCCCAAGAATCATTGATCCACTGTTAAAATTTTCTTTGACAAGAAAACTTGATGGTGGTTGCTGTTTTGAACCGCCGTGTCGACAAGTACCTTGCAACCGTTATTGTCAAAAGCGTTTTTGTGACTGAACACCCGGACCCAGTCATGGCCATGGGACACTTGCCCCCATTCTCCCTCAAACTTGGAGAAAAAGTGAGTGGTGATGCCTACTACAAGGTCCTGGGGTACCATGCCTTGCTAATCACCCAGAAGATAACCATGTTTAGACCCAGAAATCTTCTACCTGCCCCGGAGCCAAGAATGGACAGAAGTTCTCTCAAGCAAACGTTGATGATTCCCGGACTCCGGATTCTAACCCCACTCCTGCCCGACCTGAATCCTTTATTACGATGGTGCTGCGTTTTTGTGCAAGCTACAAAAATGACCTTCCATTGAGAGGTCAATATCCTCAAAGCTGCTATCAAAGAAGAGTGATTCAAAACATCCAAGAACTTTGCGGTGAATTGTTACACAGATATTTTGGCTTTTGTTGCGGCTGTAATTGAAAATAATCGAAGCCACGTTGGATAAATTATTCGTTTTAATATTATCTCCGACTTGTATTAATATTCTTTTGATTCGAAAAGCACATTCCTTCACAGTAAGCGAATTCTGAAGTTTTGTTTCCCCACTCAGTATATATATATATATATATATATATATATATAGAGAGAGAGAGAGAGAGAGAGAAAGAGAGAGAGAAGAGAAAAGTGAGATAGATTTATATGTGTACACTCAGAAACAAGCACAAACACTCGTATCCATACATAAAAATACAAAAAAGAACACACAAATATACTCATTCACAGATATATGCATTTATCCAGTTGGGGTTGTGTATTATTGCTCCCAAGGTCAAACATTAGATATTTGATGTTCCGAGGAAAGAAGTTTTCAAATAAAAAGGAAAATCTATCAATTTGCTCCAGATATCACACATACCTCTACGTATATATATATATATATATATATATATATATATATATATATATATATATATATATATATACGTTCATATTGGTGGAATGCATTTGTAATGATGCTTCCAACAAACCCTTCGCTAGAGTATGATCCTGGCGTCAGCAAGAGTCTAGGTTGAAACCTTATTACAAATAACCCAAAGCACCTGACCAGTATCTTGTAGCACCACAAGGCAAGTTGAGAGACTCAATCATGTGGTTCCAGATATGCTTTGTGCATCAATATGAATTCGACCATTGCCAGCTTCTGGTTCTTAGTAATATATTTCCGTTCCTCTGAATTATTCATTCCTAATATATTTTGACGTCGAAATAGTTTCGAAGTAAGTTATGGCCTATGAAAGGGAGGTGCAAATGATGAATCAAAACGGGGCCCAGGGTACTGAGGGGTTCGAGGGGGTCTGAGACATTCGAATAAGGACTGAAATAATTGAACAAAGCTTAAGATTTCAATTCCTAAGCCAATTCATTGTGTTCCTTTATAAAATATTAGTTGCTTACTGGCAAGCAAATATAGGATGGCGAAGTTAAAGGGTTATAGCAGATGAAAACAGGATGTTTGAAGGACAAAGGAGATTGTATTGTATGGGTGGGGATGGAAGCAGCTTTGCACTGTCATATGAAATGCTCAATATGTTGTGACTATTCGCATTTTAACATTCTAAGAGAGAGATTCCTGATTCCGAAGATCTTCGTAGGATCATTTTTAGACCTGTCCACGCATCTCTATAAGACACTTCTCGGTTGGTCGGTCGGTCAGTCGACCTTGTTTCTGCAAACAACAGAAAGAGAGGGGAGAAAAATGTATGTCGTCACTAGAAAAAAAAAACATCAATTATTATCAATTCCTGATGTATCCAGCGTTTCACTTTCAAGTGCTGCCAAGTAACATTTGCTTTCAAGGGCTGTAGCTATTTCCAAAAAATAGTTAAATCGGCTCGACGTTTCTTCTTCCAGCTATCTGTACAGCTAAAAATGTTATGTTTACCAATTTGATGCCCACTCATAAAAGATAGCCTTTCACTGAAACTTTAAAACAAATTATTCATAAAATTCTAAACTCACTTGAGTTTAAACTTACAAATATTTTTTCATTAACCAGATGAACAATTCTAAGTCTCTTTTCCCGACTACACTTTCAAAACTACCACAACTAGTAATAATCCTAGTATTTTGTTTAGTATCTTGTCGAATTAAGATATCACTGATATGGACGTAAGGATGATGGACACATCTGTTTGTCGTTGTTTTTCTCCTCATGACTCTAATTTACCTCGGTTCTTTTTTATTTACACGCATTGCTTTCGCGCTGCATCTGTTGTTCCCTTCTTCTTTTTCATTAAGAGAAGTTGAAATGATGATAATTGAGCTCATTTTGGCCTTAGAATATCAACTAAGTTGAAATATTCATGGTAAAATAGCAACAGAATTGACGTTTATGAAAAATAAATAAACGAAAAACGATAGTGTTCGAACAATAGTGGCCATCAAAGATGACAAACATTTTTTCCTTTCACACATGTGCATCAGCTTGAGTGTTCGCTTGTTTATTTGTTTGCATGTTCCAGCTCACCTGGCCGTATCGTTTTGTCTTGAAAATTTGGATCAGTTTCCCCGCTAGATCCTTTGATTTTTGGAATAAAAAACCTTTTTTGATATGGTTTAATGAGTTGAATGATAACGTCTTGATACGTCAGAATCTATTTCAAGATATTTTTTAAAACTTCATTTCAGATGTTTCTCCAGTGGAAAACGCCTGATACTCTGAATAGAATTAATTCAAGCCATATTAATTCTTTGATGGAATTTGTTTTCAAAATAACTTCAAATTTTGAAGCTACGATTATTCAATTACTGACTGTGATTGCAAATTCTCATCTATCTTTGCTCATTTTAAAAGAAAAGAAACACAAAAAAAGCAACAAGATTATCTGGCCTGTGAAAGATTGTTAAGGTCGTAAATGCACGGAGGCTCTGGACAGACGATTAGGTACAAAGATACCAATTCTTTTCTTTCCCGGAGGTGTTAGACAAACAGTGGAATCCACACTGCTACGAAAAGTGTTTCTGGGATAATTTTATTAAACAACGAAGATTTTTTTCCAATCAGTTTTATCCCCTTGTCATTGGCAAATGCCGCATACACTCGCACATGCACACACAGCACACACACACACACGCGTGCGCATACACAAACAAACAAACAAAAAAAAAACAAACAATAAACACTATTACCATTGCTAATTTTCTCTCAGCCAGTGTGAAAGAATAGCTTTCAAAAATACATTAACAATATAAAACTCTCCTTTCATTTTTATCTGATGTTAATGCCATAATTACAGCATATAAGGTGCACGGCCATATGGGACGCAGATCAATCATTGCAGGCATATTTTCGAATAAAATGAAAAAAAAAAACACCATCTCTCTTCCCCTGATCTTCGTATCCCTCTACAGCCTCAGTGTATACAAATGTTCCTTCATCTATTCAAATCTATATTAACCCCGACAGTGGCTGGCTTTTTACATTATTTGCATTGTGCAGCGATGTTAAAAACATCTGATAGACCGTTCCCTTCCTGACACTGAACTTTGGAATAAAGCACGTCTTACACGCCGTAAAATACGGTAAGTCACCAAAAAATCATCACAAACATTCCTTTATCCGGGAACCTCTTGCTTTTATCTTATAGCACATTTTTGGCTTCTTATATCTCTTTGCCTGACTGTCCTTATAGTCAGGTTGACCTTATGTTGAATCTCTATTATATCTGTATGTATCACTAGAAATACCCCCTGAAAACAACGTAATTCCGGCTTCTTACCCTCGGTCATGTTAATCTGTACAGTTCTCGTTGACGAATTCACCGCACTATTGTTCTTTTTGCGCTATTGTTCTTTTTCTGTAAAGAGAGTTGTACTATATACAGCATCATGCAGCTTTTTATATGGTATATCTATTTATTCCAGTTCAAGAATTTGACAGAAGTTGTTCAGACGTATATTTTTTTAAAATTTCGATGTTAGAACAGTAGTTTATGTAACTGCTGTAAGATACTCTGGTTTAGCTTGTCACACCATTCGAATAATGTAAAATTAAAAAAAAATGCTTGGAAATATAGTCAACTGCATACATCAGGGTAGGCTTATGTAATTCCATTTTATTTACGAATGCATTTTAATGATTTAAAGCTTGCTCGACAAGCTGAGGGTCAGATTTGAGTTTGCTGGTACATCATCGAATAAGAGTGTTAATACTGCGTTAATAATATTGTGAAAAGCATGCAGCCACCCTTTTCTTCCGGTCCCAGAAACAGATTGAAAATAGCTTTGTTTAGAATTGAATCATAGAATATTACTGGAACTGAAAAAGTGAAGCAAATTTCAAGTCTGATCTTCATTCATAAAAGTTTTCATGATGACTCCCTTGTCGAGATTCAAATCTATCAAAGAGAGACTTCCATCCTAATCACACAGCTTAGAGAATACTCAACCAGCCGCTGAGTTTTAATGAAGATAGTCTTAATGAAGAGTTTCTGCTTTCTCTGCTCGTAACAGTAATCGAACCCCAAACTTTCTTCGTATGAGGCTTTACTGGCATACTCTAGTTATCCAGTAAATCGACAATTGCACGAGAACCATGTCGATTTGACCCAGTCCCGTGAATCCATCAAGCCTCTGGTTATTGTTGGTGTTGTCGTTTCGGCTGTTGGAAGGCAAACGAGCGAGGGCACAAAACATCGATTTATCGATTTCGTATTTGTGAAGATTCGATTTCCCTTATCTTATTGATTCAGACCGTTCGATAGCTCATTTGATCAATCCCACCGAGAAAACTATATAGTTTATTTGAATCTAGCATCGTGACCCCAAATGCCACAAGCCCTGATTTGATATCTTTGATTTGCAAATCTAAAGATCTTTGTGAATCCTCGCTTAGTTTGACGCATTTTCGTCTACAATTTATATCTGAGCCATGTGTTCGATCTTGACTACAATATAATTTCCGAACATGGGAAATAAAAGAACATAAGAAGCTTTAACTAGAGAGTGGGCGGCATGGTGTATTGCGAAAGATGGTTTCAAACAGCCATAAAAGAAAGAAAAAAAGTTCCTAAATATAAAATAGGAGTAGAAATTGCTACCTCCGTATTTGGTGGGTTTGATCGGTCCTTTAATCATTCAAATCAAATCCTATGAACCATGGCAAAAACAATCCCAATATCATATTTTTGGTTGATGTAATATATAGATATGAAAGAAAAGGTGAAATTGAAATTTGCTAAAATACTCTCAAGGCAGTAAGTGTCTAAATGGAGACATATAAAGTTGATGAGGAAGAGCGATTTATTACTGTCAATGGCTTGGGCAGCTAGTTTGTTTACCTAATGTTTGTTCAGCAATGCTATAAAAGCTAAAATCTTGAAATAAGGCCTTCTTTATATGAAATATATGACTTTATCAATTAGAGGGAATTCTCCTTCAAACAAGGTAAAAAAGCAAAGAACGAAAATGTTTATCTTCGAGCAATGATTGACAAGTAATTTGCACAGACCATGGTTGATATCGTTTGTTACAGCTGAGATAATCAAATTACTTTGCATCCCTGCCAGTACCTGCCATTCCCTGCCACTTTCTGTCGCATATTAATGGAATGATTTGATGCAAAAATCATCCCTGCTACACATGTATTAAATATTTCAATGCATACACTATCTCTGACATTAATTGACATTACTAGTTCTCAAATATAAATGAAACATAAGACAGGAAAAGTCAGGAAGTTTGTTTCTGATTGAGAACTAATATTATGAAGACGTGGCAGGCAGTCTGTTCATGTTTGAGACTAAGTAGCATTCGAACATGGCAGGCAGTTTCTTTTTTTGTTTGTCAACTAGTAATATTAGGATGTAGCAAACAGTCCGAGTTTGAGAACTAGTAGTATTAAGATTAAGTGGGTAGTTTGTTTATGTTTGATAATTAGTAGTATTAAAAAGTGACAGTGAGTGCCAAGGATGACAAAATGCGACAGGGATAAAAAGTATCACCCGCTGAGATAGTTATATATTTTCGACCGAATGTTGTAGGTCAGTGCAACATAATGCCTCGACCCAAAACTTAACTTACACTAAAACATGTTCAGAAAATATCGTTTAGATCCCCCCCGAGACCTTTCGTAGGTAGAAAGTGAAGAAGCCATTACCATCAATTTATATGGGAAAATCTCTTTATCGCTCTGAGGTGCACCAAAATGTTCAGGATAGTATATTAGACTGAGTCATTGGAGGTCATGGTGGTCGGAAGTTGAGTAGGCGAAAGTGTAGAAGAGAGTGGGAGAGGGTGTGCACTGTCTCTGTAATGGTTTGCTCTGAAACAAAGGTGATTGCTATTTTTGTTTTTGAACTTTTTAAAAAGAAAAAGTGTTGTGAAGCAAACTTTTGGAAAGAAGGGACTCTCTGTATAGATATTTAGGCAAGCTTTTGGCTGAGCAAACTGAACTTTCAAAGCAAAGAGGAGAAAATCCTATTTTCTTTTTTTTTAATGAAGTTCTACAACCAATGCATCCTCCCATAGTCGCCTAAGAAGGTGAAACCTTGACTGACCCTCTCACTGAGAATCATGCAAGGTGCACAAGAAATAAACAAACTTGGAGAGATCACACGAAAGCACAGATCAGAGATATCATAGACTCCATCACAAGACTCAAAGGGCAATAATCTGGCCATATGGCAAAGAAAATTGCTGGACATAACGACACACAACGTGGATCCTCAAATATCATATGCAAAACAGTGGAAAATAACCTAGAATTCAACACGTTCAGAAGGTCCTGGCTCTGTCACGCCCGTAATAGAGGGGTCTGGCAAATTATGGGGAAGGTTTCTGTCCAGCTACGGATGCATAGAGGCTGCTGCTGCTGCTGCTGATGATGATGATGAGATAATGTTTTTTGAGGAAATGTACTATGTTACAGATTTGATCTTGATCTTTCGTGGATGTCCAACGAATGAACCACTGTACAACACTAAAGTAACTTTTGTGAGGGGTGGCTCCTATCATCCTTGCCCCTCCTTGATACTCCCTTTCATTTCCTGCCAGGCACTCATGAATTATTTCTATGTAAGATATTTCCAATGAAGGAAGATACAAAATTTCAATTAGAAGAAAACGCCTTGTTGATGCTCATATCGTGATTTTTGTAGTATTAGTGTGGGGCGTGATATGACCAATAGCAGTAGAGATAAGGTACATTTTAAATACTCACCTGTAAGAGAACTCCAAGGACCAATTTCAGTGTAGTAAATTTGATTTTTCTCTCTCTATGCATCAATAGTGTGGCTCCATGTAAAGCTAAGTTAATCTCTCTAGCAAGACCACTCTGCAGACCGATGGCAGTACACTGAATATCATATTTATTTACAGAGCCTTATCAATTTTGTTCCAGGCTACAAGTGGCTCACATTACTTTTTGTTCCTGTGAGGTAAACTATTTCGGTGCTGATTTAATTCATCACAGCTTGACATTGCTGTATAGTCATTTTCAGCGTGATTAGCGTAGTGTCTACCAGTGATAACATATTGAATTTAAACTTGAGTGCACTAAGGTCATGGCCCCTGTCAGTCAAAGTTAATCAGAACACTACGCGACGCAATTTTAGTTCTTGTGTATTGGGTGTTATTTTCTGATTGCTTCTGTGTAAGAAGTACAGAAAATGGCTATTACTTTGCCTTTGTTTCTGGTTAAATGTTTGATTCTCTGAAGTTGTTTGATAATATGGCCCTGTCCAAGTCTGAGTAAAACTTACTAAATCGATAAAGATATTCACGATAGGTCGTTGGTTCACAGCAAATTCTTGCTCACTTTCGCCTATTGCTGAATAAAACTAAGCCTAGATGTTATGAATCATATCATGAAATGATATTTTGCAGGTTATTGGTGCTGGAATATTTTAATTCTCATTGCATCATCATTATTACTATAATTCTTTTAATGTTCATCATTGAACATATATATTCCCTAACACTCGCCTGATCCCTCACTCAATGGCGCTAACATTCCCAGAAACTGTACATAAAAGGTCTTGTCATTTCATTTCCTGCATATGCTTTCTTGAAATCAACGTTGTGAGCAGTTGTCTGCCATTCTTGCAACTATGCATGCTCATTGATATGAGTTTCCTAATGGATTTCTATGGTATTTTTGAATCATGTTTTTCTCCTATATAATGTGCTGTGCTGTGATCTCTCTACACGTGATACTAAGCATGTTTTTTCTTGTGTACGTTGCATGGTTCATAGATATAGAGCCAATATTTTAGTGCCATGCTCCAGTTTCATAGGGGACTATCGGAAGGTTTCATTGGATGTAGACCCTCATATCGAAAATGGATAGGATCCTTCTGTTCTTTAATGTTGAGTTTGCTCTGTCAAAGGGTTGCCAACCTTGAGCAATAGATAGGCTGCAGCCTATAAAAAGAAGTGAGACGTGAGGATGAGAATACAATTAAAAAAAAAGGTATCCAGAGTGATAGCCGGTCGTTATGGAGCCTTTCAGGATACTACCGTGTCTGTGTCCATGTTCTCATCTCCTTCACCGGAAGTGACGCTATTTTTCTGTTCGTCTCTTTTTGCCGGTTTCTGCTTCCTGTTATCGATTATTTTTCTTTTCTGTCGGTTGTTTCTTTCTGGCTGAGTTTTGTTCCACTGTTCTGTTAATACTGTTAAAATATTTCGATATTTGACCGTTTGATCATATATTTATATATATATATATATATATATATATATATATATATATATATATATATATATATATATGTGTGTGTGTGTGTGTGTGTGTGCATATATTAGTAAATCATGTTAGTATTTCACAGGCGTTTTCATTCCAGGCACATTCAATAACGAATAAGACATTAATTTGTTTAAAAGTTTAAAAAAAAAATTCACTAGCAAAATAAATAAAACTGGGGATAATTTGAGTCAGAGGGTTCATTGTCATTAATGTATTTCCCTTCTTCTGTTAATTCGAAGATGAAGAAAATCTTTGAAGCAAATAAACGTCTGGTTGTGCATGGAATTAACTAACAATTAAACGGTTGAAACGATGAAATAATAATTCAATATTAACTGAACGACGAAACAAAACCAATACAGAAAGAATACAAACATCTGATAGCCGGCACAGTCAATTCGACCGTTGCTCTTTTAGTGTACATTGTAATAGATATTTATTGAGTATTGACGACCGATTCAAAAAAGGGACAGAGTGTGAGATGCTGATATCTAAGGCATGTAACTCTCAAGAATGGTGAAAACGCTCTAAACTGTTATTCCTCTCAGTTGCACCATAGAAGTTAAACTCAATTAATGTACAAGCCACAGTACATTTCTAATGTAATACTAATTGCAATGCTTTTTCTATTATCAAACTTCCTGTGATACTAGTTGGTAGTGATGTGATTAGCAATGTATTTACATTACACATAAAAGAGCTCTATTTTGTCGGTAACATTTGCATTACGTTCTGACCACTGACGATCCTTTTCATTCAGATTTTAATGCATAACATACATTGTAATTACAGAAATTTGCTAGGATAAATTTGACAAAATGTAGTTCTCAATTGTCTATGATTATCCTGCCACCGGAAATATTCACTTCCAGTCCAGGAAATGAGAGAAACAATGCAGTACATCTTGAGGGCGATACTCATTATCGCTGTCATTCATTTCGACTTCTTGATACTACTAGTTCTCAAACAAGAACAAAACCCCTGCCATTCCCTGTTGTACGTTTCATTAAACCTTTTAGAGTAGCTTTAAGAAGTGACAGCGATTGTTTTTGCATCAAAATATTTCATTTATGTGAGAAACAGATAGCTTTTTGCTTCAAAATATATCATTAGGGTGTAGCATGGATAGTTTTGGCATCGAAACATTTCTTTGAGGTGTGGCAGAGAGTAGCAAGGAATTGGATAGAGTGGCAGGGATAAAAAGTGCTTCCGAAAATCAAGTGATCCATCTAGGGGTCAGATATCAGATGAACCAAATCAGCAGTCCACATGGATATAAAATGCAAAAGTGATTATTGTACCGTTGTTTCAAACCAATGGTTAAAATTTGCTGTACCCCCTCCCTTTCTCTTTATATATATATATATATATATATATATATATATATATTAGAAAGTATATTAGATACACAAACACGTTAACGTTTCTTGCCTGTTTGGGCATCTTCAGGCCAATGGATATATGTGTGTTTTGCTAGTGGTTATGAATTATGTGTCAATATATACGCTCTGAGTGTTGGAGTTATCTGTAAGTGGATGCTGGGCTGATGTCTTTTTTATATTATATTTCATTTTGCTAAAATGCAAACCTGATTTGAACAATATGTATATATATATGTGTGTGTGTGTGTGTGTGTGTGTATGTGTGTTTGTATGTATAAATCACCATATATAAGGCCAAACTTCATCGTAACTTAATGTTGAATGCAAGAAGCACATGAAATGAACCAATCACATACTGGATAATTCATTATTGATTTGTACTTTGGCACACACACACACACACACATATATATATATATATATATATATACACATATATATATATACATATATCCAAATGTCTGAGTGAATAAATGCTTTGTCGTACAATGAATCCTACACATCATTTATATAAAGAGCTGGTTATCTATCTGATACCCAAAGCTGTTTGTTCGTTAGAAGTCCTCTAAGTTGGCCCTGCATAGCATGTGCAATCAGATATTAAGCGAGAACTCCTATTCTAATTAATCAAAGCCAGATCATTTACTTTTATCGATTTGACTTTAATCCTGGTTGATTTATATAACCTGTGATAGCAAGAGTAGGATGTATGAAACAACAATGCCAAAACTTCATTTATTCTAATTCTGATAAATACTCCACACACAGCGACGCAGTGACCTCTTGTAATAAAATTTTATGAGCGTTTTCTGGAAGCACCGGCTGCATTCGAACCCATTGGGTAAGTGGGCAAGGTTCCGCCTTTTCTTACTGCTGTCCACTGATTTTAATAGATGGTCGATATCCATCTATTGCTCTACAAGAATTATGGTTTCATAAATGGATTTAATATGTCATAAAGTGTTCAGCTGTCTATTCAACACCGAATTGGGGTCGAACCATTCTGAATTGGGGTCGACCCATATCCATAAAATTATTTCTTCGTATAAATTGAGGTTTATGGTATCGACCCACTTACCATAGATTCTTTACACGTTTTCAGATTTATTTCTTTCGTTTCAACCCTTTTTCTTGCCCTCAAAGTTATTCCATTCGTACATCTTTTTTTTAAAGCTATATTTCAAATTAGATTCTGTAAACCAAAACTGTCACAAAAAAATATCACAAAAACTGTCTACATTGTTTTTTCTTCAGTTTTCAAGTTGGTCTGGCTGGCTGGCTGGCTGGCTGGATATGTATATGTGGGTTGTGCGTACAGGTTTCAGCAATCAGGCTAGAGGGCCGAAAGTTAAAACATTAACTCCTTGTTTTGTCTTTTTTGTCTTTCCTTAGATAGGTTCTCAGTTAACAGTTCAATTTTTAATGTATACTCATGCTAAATTGATCCCTTAATTTGCGTCCGACAGCATTCACACCGGTTCTAATTTTAACTATTTTCAGTTATTACTACCAAACAAAAAACGAGATAAACAACATTCATTGATCACTGCTTTTTCCAATTTTTATACACAGCATGCTGCAGAAAGAAGTTGGTCCCTTGACAGTTTCTATTGTGTGACTAACCAGATCCTTTACAATTTCTATTAAAAATTTCTCATTGTTTATTCTTTTTAACTACATTCTTTCAGAAACTTGTTTACCGAAATTCACACCAAAACTGTCAACATTGGTCTCTTCAGTTTTTACATTAGTCTGGCTGGCTGACTGACTCTCCGGCTGGTTGGCTAAGTATGTATGTATGTATGTATATATGTATCATGCAAATAGACTGTACCAATCGAGCTACAAGACTAAAAACATTTACACTTTATCATGTCTGAAAAAACTTTTTTGAACCCCTCCCCCGAAAAAATTTTTAAATGGGCTTCAATACGATAGAGGTCTATGTAGAATTGATCCATTGGTTCATACTTCTTTCTTTTTGGAAAGAAAAGGCGATGCAACTAACTTATCCACTGATAAACCTTTCTGTAATTTTTTAATTGATCACCAAAACACGATATGATGCCAAAAGCGGTTGGTGGCGGGATATTTTCTATTGTGTAACTAACCAGACCTGTTATTCTTCCGTTTCCTCTTAAAAGCTCTTTCTTTTCTTCTCTTAATCCATTTTCCAACAGTCCAAATACATCGTTTAACAACTACTGACCTCGCAGACGATTCCAGTTCCTTTAGATTACAAAAAACCAAAACAAATCAAAACTTTGGAGATCAAAGGCAAGTCGATGTCTGCGTCTCTTCGTGGGAATGAAATAAAACATCCGAAAAAAAAATAGATGAGAAGTCTGGTTAGTCACTCGACAGAAACCATCGTTTGACCAATGTCTTTTTGTAGCATGACGTGTTGGGGATGACTGTAAAAGGCGGTCACCGATAAATGTCTTGCTATCTGTTGGATAGTAATCATTACGAAAGTCTGAATGTTCAAAATAATGATATGCATGACACAAGCTGAGAGATTAATTCAGCATAAGATTACATTGCAAACCGAAACCAACTCTTCAAACGTATTGGAGTTAAAACGTTTTTTTAGACATGAAGGAGAATAAATGCTTAAATTTTCAGTCTCCTAGCTCTGCTTGGGATACCAGTGCCCTTGATGGATACACACAACAGTCAGACACACCTAACAACTGAATAAATCTATGTCGACAGTTTCAGTAGACAGTTTCTAAGAGAAAAACTGAACATGTTATATGATGATGATTTAGTAGACAATACTGTAAACTCGAATATTGGATGATGTTTACGATTGATGCCGAGAGGAGAAAAAAGCGGTCTCACTCATTGTAGGTCATTTTGTTTTGGATGTCTATTAGAGGAAAAGTTTCAATAGTTTAGCCAACTCCAAAAAAAATTTAGGAGCTAGATCTATGATTGGAAAAGAGCTAAAAAGGAGCTAAATATCAATCATCATAAATTCAAATAATGTATTTACTTTGTTTAGAAGTTCACAGCAGCAACAAAGTATCGTGTCACACTTAACAGGGACTGACGAAAACCGACCAAGGGAAAAAAATTGCATAATTTAGAAACACTCAACTTGTATTTTCTGTTCATTTAAGTTGCCAGATACTTTTTAAACAGAATAAAGCAAAATATGACCGGAAGGTGACGAAGCTAGAAAAAAAGAGTAGCCCAAAATAACAAACATATTTCCAATTTTACTTAGCTAATATTCTTTCAATCATTTCATATGGAAAAGCATTTATACAATGAAACCGAGCTTAATTCGGAGCTAAGAGAAGGGTGAGATATTTATCTAACTACTCACTAACTACAATCGAAAAAAGAAACTATGTGTCTCTGTGTGTCTCTGTGGGTGAGCTGCGTGATTACTCGACATCTGACCGTTGTTAAAAGTCGACATTCTCCAGATGTATCAGGCAGTACACAAAATAGTATCGTGTTAAAAGTTCTTCAGATCTGTGGTCCTCAAGATATAAAATGAAAATTTATGAATTATCGAATATTTTTGATATTTTCCCAGTTTTTTTGGACTATCTCGCTTAACTTGAATCTTTTCAGAAGTATATAGATTTAGTTATGACATATCTAAAAATGCAACATTGAAGAGTCCTGTCCATTTTGCACCTCGAAAATGATCTACATGACAATTATAGCAGCCTGAACCAAAATTCAAGCCCGTTCTAAGAATGAACTTCTGGAACTGGGTTGCCCTAGCATGACCTGGACACACCAAAAGGAGGCTTCATATAGCTCTGAAATGATATAATAGATTTTTCAGGTTCCAAGACGGTCTAGCTGGCTACGTATGTACGTATGTATGCATAAGGATTGCACCAATGGAGCTGAAGGGCTGAAATTTTAAACATTTGCTCCATATGTTTTCTTTTAAAAGCCACCGAATAGGTTTTACTACGGAAATTCAATTAGTCCACGCTAAATTGGTCCCTAATTAATGTCTTCTTTTTTTTTTTTTAATTCAGACTTTTAGTGATTGCTACCGATCAAAAGGCCAGATAAGTTACTTATTCATTGATCACCCCTTTTGCCAGTTTTGCTAATTGATCACCCCAATGCAGCCTTCTACGAAAACACGTTAGTCACGTGACAGTTTTCATTGATTTTCTAATCATACCTGGTCTAGTACTGTTTAATTTTTTCAAAAGGGTCGAGATCGAAAAATCCTTTTCATCATGTTATTTTCAAATGTTTGCAATATTCCTACTAAGAATGTCGAAAGATTTCTCTTATTTCTCATTCCTTCACTTAATTTTTTCTACCTCTTGAATTCCTAATGTCTTTTTACCCACGGCTATATCAACAGCAACGCACTTGGGACCTCAGGCCCCAACACTCTAAAGGGGTTTGAGGCAGATTTAAGGTACCCTGTGTAAGATATAGAAAGGTTTTCCTATTCAATTAATCCACTTTTGTCAAATTCAACATAAAGTTGACTTCATTTTTTATTCGGAGCTAGATTCCACTTCCCCAAAACCGATGAGTCATCTGGAACAAGATTCCCTCACTAAAAACTGATGAGTTTCACACTCAATACGATACGTGCACAAAAAATTATGACCAGTTTGTTTAGCTACTCGGTTTAGAACAACAAAATTAATGGCAGTGTCAGATTTCTTCGATGCAATGTTCTTTCATACGCAATAATTCTTGTCTCTTTTTTTATTTCCCGTACTCTTCTGTGTCCTTATCAGCAATAGAAGAAACTTGAAATTTTGCACACTCTTTCCTAGATGAGTACTGGAGGACATTTTTATTTTATTTTGGCTCAGTGGCTGAAATCATTGCACTCAGTGTGGAGTTTGACCCTGAAGCTACCAGTCTTGTCTTTTTTATTTCTAACATTTCAATCTTGCATGCTTTTTACCTGCTCTGTTTCTTTTTATTTTTGTTGTTGATCTCTACCACTTTTGTCTTTTTTCTTCTTCCACTTTTCTTCCTTTATATTGTTCAATTTCATATTTTCTCACTTTCTTTCTTTGTTTCTCTGTTTCTTTGTTCCCTTCTTTCTTTCTCTCTAACCCTGTTTTTCTGCCTTTTTTTCAATTTATCAATTTCTTATATTATTTCCATTACTTTTTAAAGTTTATATACATGTATATATGTATCTCTCTCTCTTTTTGTCTCTCTTTCTCTCTCTCTCCACAGTCACACACACAGACACACTAACACACACATATGAATACATCTAGTGACTGTAAAATGAATATATATATATATATATATATATATATATATATATATATATATATATATATATATATATATATATATATATATATTGAAAATGCAAAATAAACCTCTAAAACAAGAGTGCCTCTCGGTAGGGGTGGATTACCCCTCAGCTAAAGGGTACGAAGGGGTCATGGTATATCTACCATGGCAGAGATGGTAACAGTACACCAAGAATTATCCATGAGAAAAGGCCAACTCCAAATAGGTAACATGGAGTCGAAACAAGTGACCTCACCCAAAGATTTGCTCTCAAACTATGAACTGTGCTACGTGAACAAAAGAGTACCATGCGTAATATCACATGGAGAGATCACAAGACAGCGCATTATATATCTTGAAGTTCAATAAAAAAAAACTCAAATAGCAATGAACAAGTCATGTTACAAAAATATCAGAACATCGCTGGACATAACAACCTAGAATTAAAATGCCTAGAAATTAAATGCAAAATCATGACGAGCAAAAAATAAGACGGCGTTACGATTTAGATAAGCCCACGATAGAGAGGTCTTGCGAATCAGACAGAAATTTATATCAATCGTTATGACGTCAAAAGGCTTCGGTCGCTGTTTCTGCTGATGATTGATGGGGTGGGGGTGCAGCTTTGGAACGCTTTATAAAATGCCTCTTGCAGGCACAAATTATAACATTTTATTTAAGTCTTTTAATTTGTATTTCCGATTCCTTTTGCAGATCTCAACTCCTAGCAAATCTGGTATGCGAAATAATGGCCAGCCAAGAAATAAAATGGCATGACAATTTATATAAGTTCAGAATTATTGGCTATTCGACGCCCACGAACTTATGGTCTGGCGAATCTTTTGGAAAGATCTGTCCAGCGACGGATGCTGAGAGACTCATGATGTTTCTGATTATTATAGAGATGGTGATCTCCCTTTAGGTCTGAGAACTACTGCTGCTGCTGCTGATGATGATGATCATCATCATTTCCCTATCACTTCCTACAATATTTGATCACATTCTGTTCGCGACTATCTCCTGTGAGGTCTAATCAAGTGCTTAGCCAGTCAGATTTCCTAAATGTCAAACAAGAACCGCCAGACGCCATCGCTGTCAAAGCAAGATATAAATGTCTGCCTTTGATGGTGTAAACAAAATCGATCTCGATTGATTTTCGCTACGAAAATAATCTTCCATTTCCCGGATCGTTAACGTCCAATCTCCTGAGTTTCGACTCATGGAGAGAGATCATCATTTCCCTTTCCGAGATCTCTATTCTTATGTCGTTTCTGACTCCACTGCGATCACTTCAACAGGGTATTTGTCAATCTATGTCTCTTCTGTTTCTCACCATCGATGACAAATTCTTACAACCTGTTTTTTTTTTTCTCTTTTCCCTTTCTATTAAGAGACTGGGTAGATTAGACGTACCCCAGTTTTTGTTGGAATGGAAAAATACAAATGGACTCTTGAAAGGAAAGTACATTTTAGCGTAAAATTTCAAAGAAATTTTCTTCCTCCTCTTCTTCCTCCTCCTCATCATCAGTGGCAAAAAAAATCCACTGCTGGACAAAGGGCATTACCATTTCCTCCCATGAAAATCACAACTACGCTGTCCTCTGCCATGTCTCACCGGCCAACCTTTATATATATATATATATATATATATATATATAGAGAGAGAGAGAGAGAGACAGAGAGAGAGAGAGAATTATTGTGTCATCCACAAACAGATGTTTCGATCAATTACATCTCTTCAGTGTGGCTGTAGACTTTCCATTATCCCATCCAGTAACACGATGAGATAGGATTGAAACCTTCGCTTCAGACGCGATATATATATATTCCTATGTATGTATATATATATATATATATATATATATATATATATATATATATATATATATATATTAACTGAACAGTTATTATGTATATATGTATGTACCCATGATTAATTGAAATATATTTAACGAGCAAAGGGGAAGCAGATTTCATCCGTTATAGGCAATCAGTTGCGGAAGAGAGAGAGAGAGAAAGAGAGAGAGAGAGAGGGGGAGAGAGAGAGAGAGAGAGGGGAGAGAGATAGAGAGAGAGAGAGAGAGAGAGAGAGAGAGAGAGAGAGAGAGAGAGAGAGAGAGCTGCTTTCTTAATATTAAGTTTGTATTAGAGACAAGGAACAAGAAATTATTTCTTTTTTACGCACACTACGTAATAGAACTTCTATTGGAAATCGATTCCCGACATAAAACAAACAGAAACAAGGAAAAGAGGAGAAAAGGAGAAATTAGAAGAGAAAAAAGTGAAGAAAAAAGACACGTGTGCGGTATTCATAACCAAAGTATTCACTTCATACATACATGTATTCATATCTTTTCTCTTTTGCCAATGAATTATATTTAATTTCGGACGATGTTTTTTTCTTTAATTCTTGTAGCAATGATTATTTTTCCGACGTTGTAACAGGGATTAACTTGAAAAATCAATTGGAAACAAATATTTTAAGTATTAACATTTTTTTATCACATGTGAAGAAGATCATCTAGAATAAGAGGTATTCTTAAGTTGTCTAAATTTTTATATATTGGACAAATGTTGCCAACCGCTATCAAAAAATGTATATACAACGTCGCCAAGACTGTATTTTTATAGTTTTATCTGCTCCAATCGATAAAGAAGCAACTTTCGGAGGCGGAATAACTATGTAACAAAAATAGCACATGCTCCAGGCCATGCAATTTCGAAGGCCTTGCGCTAAATGCCTACGAGCTTGCTTTCAGTTCCGATATGTATTGCATTCTTATATCTTGTTTCTTATACCTATCAAGAGACGTTTATTTCCATATTCAAGTAATTTCGTCTTAATATAGACCTATGGGATTGATTTATTTCTGCACGGTATATCAAATGAATAAAAACTAATTACCCTACAACGTAAGTAGAGAATTGAAATGATTTAATATTCATGTACATTGTTGTAAATTGAAACCTTTTTTCAAAACATATGCTAGAGGCCCCATACTTTTTTAATTTAACACCAAGCAACACGGAACAGAGAATTCAGAAGTAGCATCATTTGAGACCTTAACTCACATCCCAAATTAGTAAAATACTTCTACATAATAATCAAACAATATATCATTGGCAAATCTGACGCTAATTGACGCCTCTGTACGATCATATTTGAACACGCCTATAATAAAATTGAAAATATTGCATGTGTTTTTGGAACGAAATTACACTTTAAAATACAAATCTAAAGAGAAGTCTGGTCAGTCACTCGATTGAAATTCGTCATACAATCAACGCCTTTTGGTGACATGTTGGGTTGGGGGTGATCAGTAAAAAAATAGATTGATCGAATCCCTGATCAGATTAATCAAATCTTAGAGGAATACACCCCAGCCAACATCTGTGAAGACTTCAATCATCATCATGAAGAGTGGTTAGTTTACTCCAACAGAACTGACCGCAATGGGACACTCTGTTTTGACTTTTCCATTGCTTACAAACTCACTCAGATCGTTGACAAACCCAACCATGCCATTGGCCTACACTTGCCCGTCGAATAGGCCGGAGATTGGCTTGTGTGTGGTGTCAAGACCGAGTTCGCCGGTGCAGTGCATCAGCCAATGAGGTTCTACTGAGGCTGCTCACTGCTACGCACATCTGAGGCCCTTGGACTCGTGTTTGGGCTGTCCTATTAGTACTTGGCTCAGCTGCAGGGGATCCATTGCTGCAGGTTAGCACTGCTCCATTGCACTTAGAGGAGCAGGTCCCTAAGTGGATGCTTTTGTGACGGAGGTTGTTTTAGCTACTACGGTCGCTTGGCAACCAAAGACACGTCGGCTGGAGCCATTTTTTGACGGATGGTTCCTATTTTCCCCACGTTAAGCCACGACCTTGTGTCACATTTTGCTGTAGTGGGATAGAAAATAAACATACCATACCATTGACCTCTATCCTATTCTGTAGGACCTTTTCAATGCCACCAATCTAAAGGTTGCACTGCTCATGTCATACCTTCACTTGGTAAGTCTGGACCCTGAAAGGTCACCCTCAGCATCAGTACCAAGTGCAAAGAAGGTTCTGATAATTTCTCCTCGACTGCATACAGATACAGTTAAGCCGGTTGAGATTGTTTTCGACCATTAAAGGAAGATGTTCCTCTAAAGAAATCCTTCAAATACCGAACATCTAAATTTGCTATAATCATCTCAGACTTGATGTTAGCAGGTATCAAAAACATTATGTAACAAAAAAAAAAAAAAAATAGCCAAAGCCAAATATTCAACCATGGTTTACCCTAGATATCAGCTTGCTAAAATTCTTCACAGTCTGCCTCGAGATGATCTTCTGAAACCTAGAGTGGGAAAATTGAAGAATATAGGTAAGTCATAATAATGTAAGTAAACCCAGGTTTTCTGATGATACAGTACTTTCTTAAGAGAACTTTCACGATCTCCAAATAATGCCTGATGAACCAAACGAAGAAAGCAAAAAGTTGAAATCAAGCAAAACAAATGACGGTTTCGAAAAATTTGTTGAACACACTGCAAAAAAATTGAAAATGCAGAATTGATAAAGTAGACCACAGCAACATTATAGGACAACAAATACCCTTGAAATCTTCAAAAGAGGAGGAAATCAAGCGGAGAATCCCTCAAGGTTGGCAACCTTTCGGTAAGTAAGCTCATCCTTCAAGAACAAGAAGATCTTATTAGTCTTAAAAAAAAAATACGGAATACAACGAATGCATCATCCTGATAGAGCTGAAACATAGAACAAAACCAAAAGATTGGCCCCAAAAATTAAAATTATTTTCAACATCTAACAGGGAGATCGCAAAACAACACAGTATCTTATAGAAAAAAACACGAGTCAGAGATTTGAGAAATCTCAAACGGCAATAGCTTGTCATGTAACAAGAATGTTAGACAACTGGTGGACATCATGACTCTCAAAGTACATACTCACATATCATATGTGAAACTGTAGCCGGAAAAAATATAACATGGTGTAACATACAGGACAAATTCAGAAAGAACTAGCTCCGAGGAGTCAACAATAAAGAGGTCTGGCGAATCTTTGGGAAGATAATAGGAAATATTTGAAAATGAGTCAATACTTTGTAATGGTCTCTTCTATTCAATTACACTTAGATTACCCGAGACTATCACGACGAAGTCATAAATTTGAAACTAAAACTAGCATAAAAGTACCAATACATTGATAGTTGAAATAGATTAGTCACCCTATAAGGACCGTCTCGTGAACAACATCTTCTTGTAGCCTGCAGTGTTAGGGTGATTGATTAAGAGGTCTGGAAATGTGGTGATCAACTAATATCATATTTCTATCACATTTTCTTTGATGGTAATCACTATAATGTCCAAATTTAGAAAAAAGTCACCGAAAACGAATGTGAATTTTACGAAGTAATGACCTGATTTAGCATAAACTTACATTGTAAATTAAACCCCTTCAAGGAGATTATTTGTTTGGTGGGGATTTTTAAAGAAAAAAAACGATCCTTCCAAACATAGTAAGGACTGGTTGTTCAACCCTCTAGCTCTCTAGGTGTGGCCTATACGTATAGACCATAGATAGCCATCCGGGCCGTCAGGGAGACAGAAATAGAAAACTGAAGAAATCTATAGTGACAGTTATGGTTGACAGTTTCTTATAAATATTTCCCCTCTAATGGCGTCATTTAATGATAGCAATGCCACCAACACAGTCGACATTCCCGAAAAGTTCCCTTTGAAAGTAAATATTATGAGAAATTAGAATTATTTGAATATAATTGTGCCGGTTAAGTGGTTTTCTCTTTGGAAAACTTTTATGGAAAATGAAAACATTGAAAGACAATTAAGATAGAAAATCATGTGGGATCAGATGTTGTCTTCTCTGGGACGTTTTTACAAAAAATGAAGACATTTAAATGGGAACTGATGTCGGATAAGAGATTTTCAGCGTGGAAACCTTTTTATGGAAAGAGGAAAGCATTTAAATACTAATGGAAGATCATGTGGGATCAGCTGTTTTCTTCCTCGAAGCTTTTTTACAGGAGATGAAAGTCATTTAGATATTAATGGGAGATAATGTGAGATAAGAGATTTTTTCGCCTCGAAACCTTTTTATGGAAAGGGGAAAGCATTCGTATGTTTATGGATGATCATGTAAGATCAGGAGTTTTCTACTTCTGGGCCTCTCATTTGAAATTAGGACATTTAGATACTAATGGGAAGCCACGAGTATATGGACCTACTTTATCATAAATGTAGCTATTTTTAGCTGGGTTGGGATAAGACGAAAGATCGACACAGCCAACACCGTAAACAAGCCATAGCGTCGATACATCGTTCATCGTAGCACAAAAAAATGTTGATGTGTATTAGAATATCAAGTGAGGTTTTTTCTTGAAGCGGAGTTTTTTTTTTCAAACTATATGAAATTCAATAATTTAGCCTCTGGTAAGAGTTCTCTCGTTGGCTTCTGAAAAGAGTTTATTTCCTATTTCAACCGTTTTTTGGCCAATTTTCATCTTATATAGTATGCTGACAATATTATAGCTATTTTTATGTTTGATGGTATTCCAGCCATATTTTGGCCAATTTTCATGTTTAATGGTATTTTGACCATATTTTGGCAATTTTGCATGTGTAATGGTATTTCAGCCATACTTTGTCCTGTTGACATCTTTGATGTACTTTGGAAAATTTTTGCCTAGTTTCCATCTGTGATTATATTTTAGCCATGTTTTGGCCAGTTTCCAACTTTTATCGTATTTTTGCTATATCTAAGCCAATCTGCGTTTGTAATGATATTTTGGCCATCTTAAATTCCAGTTTCTTTCTAGAAAATCGAAAAAAAAAAACAAATCAAACGGGCTAACAATTTACACCTATTAGTAAATTTCGAAAACAATCAAATATACTTGTTTAGCCTCGATTTCGTTTTCAATCTTTCTTGGTGTTCAAAATAAAATGTCTTGTTTTGCACTCCGTCTAACTTTGAAATACGCCTTTCTTTATATCATCATCATCATTATCATCATCATCATCATCATCATCATCCATCTTTTAACGTCTGACGTTGGACATAGTTCCCAAGGATTTGCCATACTTTTCTCTCATGGGCGCCGCGGAGCCAGTACTTTCTGCACTTGTCTAGCTTGTCTCTCCATCTAATATTCTGCCGGCCTCGGTTGTGCATGTGATCTCGGAGGATCCATGTCGTGAGTCGTGATGTTTATTGGTTATCTGCCATTCTTGCAACATGGCCAGCCCACGACCATTTGAGATTTTTGGATTCTATAATGTCCCTGTCTCCTGTCTTTTCTCAGATTGATTGTGCTGTCTTGTGGTCTCTCCACGTGAGGCCCAGCATAATTTTTTCATATACACGTTGCATTGTTCTCAATCTTCTTTATATGCACACGTCCATTGATTCAAAGATTGAATTTCAGATATTTTCGAAGGGAAACAGCTTTCATATACATATCGATTCATGTCTTTGTTCTTCAAGTTTTTCGTCTTTTTCAAATATTTGAAAATATATTGTTTACTTTTTGCAAATAACATTTTCAATTGCTTCGTTCTTTTGTTTGTTTTCGTCAAACTCTTCCTGAGTTTGTCCTTTATTTTCCCAACCTATCAACAATGACAAGTTCTGACTTCCGGTTAAGACTAAAAACGATGGATGGATGGATGGATGATGAGAGGAGAGGGACGAAAGAGAGAGATTCTATCTTTACATCTTCAATCAACAAAAGAAAAGAAGAAGGAGAGAAAGACAGAGAGAAAGGGAGTGAAAGAGAAGGAGAAAGAATAAAGAAAGAAAGAAAGAAAGAAAGAAAGAAAGAAAGAAAGGGATAATAAAAATCCTTCGATGCTAGATTGGATTATTTAGTGTCGTTAAATAGGATTTGCTATCTCTATGCTCTTCACAGTTCCGACTGACAATTGTAGAAATTAGCAATTTTTCATACATACTCCCCTAATTGAATAGGGCAAGCATTACATATTTTTAAAAATTCAAATGGCTTAAACGGTTGTATTCTGAAGCAGCCTGTCTCTTAGTTTCTAACTTTCGATTTCTTTTCATTCAAAGTAAACTTGTTCTTATTTTCACCTTTCTGTTCCTCTTTCTCTCAGTTTTTTCTCTTCTCCAATAAGAACTATTAGGGTTATTGTGTTGACAAACAGACAGGCACGGATGAATACTTATACATCTTTCAACTTCCTTGGTAGGTGTAAATAATAAGTTATCCTATGCTGAGAACATTTACATAGACTGTACGTAGAAAAATGTTACCCTACAGCTTGACTGAAGAAGGATCAGTGACATCGATAAGGGGTCTTTTTACCCTCCCCCACCCGAATGGGTGTTTAGTTTGAGTTTAATTTTGAATGCGAGTTTATCGTAAATTGTAATCGTATTTTCTTCCCGGTATTATTCACACTTGTTTTGTTTTCTCAATTTTGACTTTTTACCGATCACTGCCCAATAAATGATGAGATAAGTAACTTATTTATCGATCACCCCTTTTCCCAAATTGTTTAATTGATCACCCCCATAACGACACCCTACCAAAAGACATTAGTCAAGTGATGGCCTCTATTTAGTAACTGACTATGAGTTTATGTACATTGATCATCTATATCCTATGAGAAAGAATGATTCCATCTCTTCTAAAAGCTCAATTTACGGATTACTCCTTCCTGCCGATAGCATGGAACCACGCAAAACTTGTCGTATATCACCTGTAGAGGAGATGGCCAGCTGCAGGTTGAACACATTACCCAATCAAACGCCATGAAGGACTCAGCATGGCATCTGACGATTCACTAAGATCGGGATAATCTTATTTGATTTCTCTGTGTGTTTAATGGCAGACTAACTTAGGAACATGTCTAGTTTGTAACCCAATTGGAACTGTCATGTGACCATCGTTTTTTGGCAGCATATCGTGTTGAGGATGATTTATTATTTAAAAAAATATATCTTTCAAGTAAAATTTATGGTGGAAGGGTCAATTTAAGATGTGAATTTATCATAAATTGTCCCCTAATTTGTGTCAAGTAATGTTTAAGCTTATGTTTTGAAAATTCGGACTTTTTAATGATCCAACAAAAGACGACTGTAGTAACTTATTCATCGATCATTCCCGTCCCATTCTTTAATTGATCACCCCCAAAACAGCAGCTGCCTTACGGTTGCATTTGAGTCACTGACCAGACTTGTTTATATCCTGTTTTCCTGTTGTTTTTTTTTCTTGTCTTTTTTTTCCCTAAGAAATGGTTATCGCCTTGAATCCCCCAAATTTATTTTACTTTCTTCCTACAGTTTCTATCTTCTTTTGGACTCTGTCAATATTTCTCCCGAGATTACTTACTGGCATTTTTCTCAAGTACTCTATGGTATTTTTTTTTCGTTTTATGTATTCGATTATTCCTGCACCTACCTTTCGCACCTACCACCCTCCTTCTCTCTCTTTTATTCCTAAACTGACACGCATTTTACAATCATTTTTTCCTGAGGTGGCACCTTCGAAATGTTTATTCTAACAGAGCGGTTCTCAAATCCCCACGTCCCAATCTTCCCCTCTCTATTCCCGATTTCCTCGATTCCTTTCCGATCAGAATTGTCATCTTGGGATCATCATCATCATCATCATCATTATCATCATCATCATCATCATCATCATCATCATCACAACCACCACCACCACCACCATCACCACCATCCTCATCATCATCATCATCATCATCATCATCATCACGAAGGTGACAGAAGGAACTTAGTCATTAATACCCATGTTTCTAATTTTTCAATTAATCACCCCCATCAAGACATACAGCCAAAAGACATCGGCAACATGACAGTTTCTATTGAGTGACCAACAAAGCTTGCTTCAGGTGGCATAATACATAGGTTTTCTTATGGATTATTTCTCATAATAGCCTATAAACTAAAAAAATATTTTTAAAAAGTCAGAGAGTATTTGTTGCTGGCCAAAATGTACTTTCAGACACAATATGACTTTTTCAAAGAAAGATAATTAATTGATTGTTATGTCCCAAAGCGTTCCTGGTTACCTTTTAAGGGCCACAAACGCGGATGTTTGGACCACTAGGAAACATCTAAAAAAAGATTGTTTGGTGTTTTGTGGACCTCTATGGTAAGTTTGGACCTTCAATTCTCAAAATTTGCGTTAGTATTTTTTAGAGAAAATTTAATGGAAGATCTATTTCTCCGGATAATTTGAATAGTGTTCTAGGTAATTAGTTGTGGTACATGTACAGGCTATGGTGATTCATTTTTGTTAGATATATCCTGCTCAGTTTTGGTTTTCCACTTTCTGGGTCTCAATCACATTCCATTTGCGTTTTTGTCTTGTTTTGTTTTAAACACAATCGTCTATTACTTCCTCAATTCTCAGAATTGATTCTTCATGATTCTCCTCATCTTCACATCGTCTGTCTCTGTTTATGATTTTATCATCTGTTTTTCTCAATTTTTCTCTCCTTGTTTTGATATCTTCACACCATCTTCCATCTTTTTTTCCTCTTTCCGTTTACATTATGGCATTTCCCAGCGTCAAAAAATAAAACTAAAACTATTAGATATCCTTCGTGTCGTCGAGACTGAACATTGCATTGCTTGTCGACCTGATGATTGTAAATCTATTTCACTCCCACCGGCTTCTAACAGCCAGTTAGACTCCCGATTTTATTTAAGTTTCTCTCCATGACAACAGAGGAAGCTGTTCCTCTACCTCATATCCATCATTCCTCCCCTCATCCCTTCACACTGAAGTGGACAGGGTTTTCAGTCGGAGAAAATCTACAGGTTATAAAATCAAGGGAAAAAAAACCAAAATAAATTGCGAAGTAATTGAAAATATCTATTTTTCAGATAGATGTATTTTTCATTATTTAGATCAGTGGTTTTAAAATTCGGGTCTGTTGAACTCTCGTGGTCCATCAAATAACGGTCGAGAGTTTGCTTTTGAGAATTTGAATAATTACCATGAATGTAAAATTTATATAACCATGTTTTTGTACAGCTTACTTTTATAAGTAGGATTTCTCTATGTTGCCAAGTATGAAAAATACAAAACAAACAACAAAACCGACCGAATGTTAAACATGATTTGAGAGTTAATGTATCAAATATTGAAGCTGACATCAGAGATCTTTTATCAGAGAAACATCATATATCAAGCAGCTATCAACAAACATTACTACTGCAAACAAACCATTACAATACATTAAGATTCGAATGAATGCTACTTATTTATGATGAAAATTATCTAAGAGGTTAACATTTGAATATTGTAGTTCATTAATTAATGTTTGGGTTAAATGATAAGAATATTGGTTTACCAAGATCTCTCCCTCATAAGAAGGATCCTAAAGATTTCAAATTTTCAAAACCCCCTGCCTAAAATTTTCAGACATGCTTTCAGTGACTTCAATTGAAGAAATATTTATGCATCTCTGTATGCATATATCAAGATCAATCGACAATCAGCTGTTGTAGTTGACATCTGACAGATATATTAGTTGGCTTGTAGGACAGTACAGAGTCGATTTCGAAGTTTTTTTGATTGGTGGTTCTCGAGAAATCTAACGAGAACAGAGCAAAAATTAACGATAAAGATAAATCGATAAACAATAGATCTAGATATTTTCTATAAATTATGACGTTGGTTTCCGCTCCCCTAATTTATCTAAATTAAGATATATCATCTCAAAATTGGCAACATTGGGAGGAAGAAACCAAAATACATCAAAGCCATATTTTCGTACGACCGACGAGAAATTAATACACATTACACTTATCGTCTGTAGCTCTACATATCATTAAGTCGAGTAACTTCCAAACATGGACTGTAGTATTTGAAATAAATAAAACTCCTTATATCAATAAAACTGCACAAAATGTTGTAATCTTTCAGGTATACACTGAAACTTGAGCAGAGGAATTTGAGCAATTTTTACAATGACAATTAATGGCTGATGTTCAACAGAGAGGCTGCACCCCAAGCCCCCTTACGTGTTCAAGAATTACGATCCCATACGGCTCCGTTATTACAACTGTTGCTTACTACCGGTAGCGGCTTCATAGATTAATAATTTAATATAATGAAAAGTCTCATCCATACACATGAAACTCTTTAGTTCAGACATCGCCTCCAAAACAGATCGAACACAATAAAAACAGGAGATTGTTGATACATCCCGAAACGTTCAGTTACCCGGGCAACGCTTGTTTGCAGAAACCATGTCTTGACCAGAGAGTGAATCACATCACCATCTCGCTTCGATGTCTGGACAGCTCGATCTCAGCGACTTTTTTTTTAATTATTGCTCGGTGACGCGTTCAGTAACCGGGACCGCCGGAAGACATCATTGGGTATGATGTAAAGCAGGCACAATAGACGCTAGCGTAATCGAGCCGAATCAAACTAACGGAGCCGGAACAAACTAATCGCCCATCAGCTCAATGTGCTTTTGTTCTGGACAGACAGACAGAAAAAAAGTTTCTTCGATATAACATAGATCGCCAAAGGGAAAGTTTACGATAAGGAACAACAAATATTGCCAAAATATTTTTATTTGTTAGGAAAACAACTTTTCCCTCGTTTATCATCGTTGGAAACCCGTAACAAAATACCGTCAAACCATCATGGCAGTTACACTTCTCAATAAATCAGTGGTTTTATAAAAAGCACCAACGACCCTCACAGGAGTTCAGTTCAGTTCTGTCCAAACTCAACTGCAAAGCCCGCCGTCTGGTAAAACACCCGATTTGGAAACAGCGCTCAGACTGATTAATGGCTCCACCCTGATTAACTGCCATTCTTTCTTTGGCAGAGAGCCTAGTTTGATAATCTGTTTCTCTAAGCCGTTGTAAACTTAGAATTTTCCGTGCCAAGAGGGCTGAACTTCAACTCACCAAAATTGAAGACGCTCAATGCTGGTGAGGAAGCATTAGTGGCTAGAAAACATCTTGGTGTATCAAACTGGCTATTTTAAGCGCATTTAGGGACGGTGCACGGTGTTTTTTTTTTTTTTTTGTGGCAATTCTTTTTTCTTGACGTATCAAGTTTTAATTAATCTAGATAATATATAAAGACTACCTCCAAGTTTTTTATCAGGACTGCTGACATGTTTCCCAGAAAACTTCTCATTCATCCGATTTTAGAGCAGTTAATTCATAGAACAAAAAAATGGAAATTTGAATCATTTTTTTAAGAGATTCAGTAGTGATATACAAAAAGCACAAACGACCCACGCAAGAGTTCTGTTGGGTGCAGTCCAACTTAACTGCAGAGACCATCGTCTGGTGGATCACCCAAAATATATAATCTGTTTCGCACCTCTTGAGATTTATCTGTTTTTAAGATTTTGTTTTAGATAGAGAAATGCCATAATTTTTGCATAATTAAATTTTATGTTGGAATGATAAAAAATATTTTGAGTTTATTTTTAGAAGTAATAAATTTTTTGAGTTTTCTTGAAATTCAACCCAGCTTTATAATCCAATTTTCATGAATAAACTACATAATAAAAAAAAATTGGAAATTTTTTAAAAGCCTTCCTGCTTTTTATGCAATTTTTAGAACATCTTTTGGTATTGAAGAAGAAGATTTTTTATAATTTTTCTCTCATTGAAGGATACTCAAATTCAAATTTTGTTTATAATCACTCATCATTTATTCATAAATATCTAAATATCTATTTCATAAAATATGAAGCAATTGCAAATTTCAATGAATTTTTAATTTCGGCAATTCTTGCTTAATTTCCGAAACACTGAGGTGAATTGTAAGTCTCTTATCTTCTATACAAAGTCATACCCAATTTTCAGGGATGCTATCAATCCAAAGATTATCTCATTGACTTTTCAACATTTCAACGTATGGAGTATCTGCTTATTAAGTAAAAGCAACAGAGTGATTTTAAATTCACTTTTGCTGTTAAATTTAAGATCTCTGCATCATATCGTGTATGTGTAAAAGACAAGTTTGGAGGCAAAATGTCTGGGGTCGACTGTTACATCATACTCCTTTAATAGTGGGAGATTTTCAAAGTTTTTAACAAGCAGCAAATAGTCAACACTTTCCATATACTTATGTACCATACGGAGAGCGTTTATCAGCCACCTCAGCATGAGCTCAATTTGTGACGATATATGAATTTTAAAAGCAACTCCTAACCAATACTTTTATAGATCAGAATATTAACTTTAACTGTAAACCTTTTTTGGGAGGTAGCGCATATCGTAGGTTTGTATTCGATATTATAATTATTTTAATTTGGGATGTAATTATAGCATGTTAGTTCCATAATATCGGCATATATATCACTTACAATTTCTACTTCCTGGCGACTGAAGATATTCTATGTTGAAGATCAACATTGAAAAATATCTGACTGAAGTTTTAAATGTATATCTTAAAAAAATAGATACAAAACTGATACTATAAAATGCCACATTAAATTACCATGATAAATGACTAACTATTCTGTGCATTAAATCTGACAAAGTCCTAGTAACGGCAATCTAAACTTTCGGATTTTGAGGACTTGAAACATTTGATAGGACAATTTGATTCGAGCTACAAAGCAAAACGTCTTTAACAGGAGTATTGTAATGCTTATATTTGCCAAATTATACAGTATTTGCTTTTAAAGTAATATTACCCCTCTTCAAAGGTAAATGTTGCTGCATTACAAAGAATAACTTAAAAAATTGATTTTCTCAACTCAAACTATTATCCATATACTGTTTTTTTGCCATTTTTTTCTCTTGAAAGGTTTTAACGAAATTCAGGAAATCATTTTTAAAATATATATATAAATATATATATATATATATATATATATATATATATATATATATATATATATATATATATATATATATATATATATATATATATATATGGTGCCAGTATTACCCTTACTGAATTATGCCACTATCAGAGTCAAATTATATATTGAAAAAAAAAGGGCGTTTTCATGTATTTGGTTAAAAGCTCCAAAGGAAAAAATTCAAGGGAAATACAGTGAAGTCTTTAAACGGAGAATTTAATCGAAGAATCACCATAGACTGACATTAATATCGGTGGAGAAAATTCAATATTCAAGAGCAAAAAATCCCATGAGTCCTGAAAAGAAGAGCTTATAGCCAATGTGTCTATCTAATGGTAACTTACAAAGCTGAAGCATGGAACTGAATCAAAAGATTCATCTTTTAATTCAGAATCATTCAACGTGTGCAGGAGAGAATAATGCTTGGCGTCACGAGGAAATCACAAGTCTGTACAGTCAGAGAAAAAACAGGAATCGGAGATATCATACAATCGATCAGGCAATGGGCAGGCCATGTTGCACGAATGTCAGACAACAGCTCACAGCGTGGATCCCAAGGGATCATATGCAAAACTGGCAGAAAAAGAGAACAAGAAAAGTTCGAAATTACTGGCTCCACGCCGCCCATGATAGAGAGATTGTGTTTTGAATACTTCGGAAGATGTATGTATGACGATGGACACTAAAAGGCTGATGATTATATCATCTAATCGACTCGATGAAATACCTATGAAAATATTGATCTTTCTCCTGAGGCTTGTATTTCAGACTAGAATGGCGTAAAAATGAATCCTTAACAGTTCGCCTTCGGCTAACAATGAGTCAAGACATTTTTTCAACCAAGGTTCCATGAAATGACTTTTTTTTTTGCTTTTTACTAATTTTATATTGGCTTAAACTGATATAAAGTCAAAGAAAAAATAAATAGCTTGTCTAGCATCATATTTGCTGCCCTAAAATCTTGCATTGAAAATGCTAGCGTATTTCTTCGAACACTCCAGCGATCAGAAATCAGTAACATATCGTGCGTTTTATAACATGTGTGCTCTGAGCAATGATTGCACACACACATACACACACACGCACACACAATAACACACACACACACACACACACACACACACACACACACACACACACACACACACACTATTCCTCCCTACAAAAAAACAAGACAAAAAGCAAAAACAACACAAAAATAATGTCTGTAAAAGTGATGGCTAGAAAAGTCTTTTTTCGTACAATTCAGGGGAAGTGATTCCGATTGTAAAATCTCAAGTTTCACATCTCCTTGATTCGATGTTCCAAACGGCAAAGAAATAAGAAATAATGAGAATTTTTGCAGTTGTACAACAATTAAAGTGAAAAATGATTTAATCGAAACACAAAAGACTAGGAGAAAAAAATGTTTGAACTTGTAATTAAAAAGAATAGATTATTGAAAGCTCTTCAGTGACACTCATCAGAGGATGATCCATCAGAAAGAAAAAGGCTTTTCGAGTCCATACCTTTTTTTACTGACACGAGAATATTTTCCCGTTTTCATGCATTGGAAATTCAGAGCACACCTGTGATGCAATGCATCATACTTCACTGATCGAAATGGTCAACTATCTGAGCCTCCTAGCAGATTGCAAAATTATTTTTTTGTGCTGGAACAGGATTACTTCAAACAATATGATTGGATTCAAAATTGAAAGAAAATTCAATGAGAATCAAACATAATGTCCGTATCTTTCATAAATGAATCACCGTAGCCTGCATGTGCACGAGAGATAATTATCTAAAAATAGAACTTATATAATGAACGCGAATCTAGGGAAAGAGCTTACTTGGTAAGAAGACAAAAATAACTCTTTGAAGAATGAGAAGTGTTTTATATTCAAATCGCACAAAAGAAGCTTTATATGACGGTGCCAGCGAAGGCTAATAGAAAAGTGCACTGACGGATCAGCTAAGTAACAGGTCTGGTTAGTCACTCAGGGGAAACTGTCACATGACCGACGTCTTTTGGCAGAGGTTGATCAATCAGAAAAAATAGTAAAAAGGGTAATCAATGAATAAGTTTCTTCCCTCTCCTCTGTAAGGACATTGATCGATAAAAATAAGTCTGCATTAAAAGAAAAACTGATTAAAACCCAAACCTTAAAAAACAAAAGTAAGTGGACATGGACTAAGAGATGAATTTAGCGATAACTTTCAATGCAAATTGACTCCCCAGCAACTGAAAAATCTCCTTGGGTTAAAAAAAAAAAAAAAATTCTAGCCATAATGAGTAAATGTCGGAATTTTCATATAGCTCCAATGGTTTGGCCAGTAAACACTTCGCCAGCTGACCAGCAAGCCGGACCAACATTAAGAAATCTATATTGATAGTTTTAGTTGACAGTTTTGGTTGACAGTTTCTAATACACAGAACCCATGAACCGGAGATTTTAGGAGAGTCTTGCCAGTCCAAACCGAAAAAAGAGATTGTTGATTCCAAGTTAAAACCTATTTTCAATCATTCCTCTACCTAAATCAGAACAACAGTGATTACGTTTACATCTTCTAAAATCCTGCACAGCTCAGTCTATAAATACCAATTAGCATACCAAGATTAATTCTCTAATTCCGCTTCATTCTGTGTAGGTTTTTCGGTTTTAATCACTTATCCATATTGTTCCTTTTGTATTTGGATAACTGAACCAAAACGATTCTTCTTTTTTTTTCTTCCACAGACGTGCAGGGTCATATCTTCCTCGAACGGTTTGGGGCAAGGACGGCGCTTCTTACCAATCGGCGCGAAATAGTGGCGCCACTGCTGCTATTTCCGGTTGAGAGTTATCTAAACAAATTCTTCTGAGCAGGCTGCATTGATCGGATAAGGAACGGTATTAACGCAAACAACAACAACAACAACAACAACAACAACAACAATCACAACAACAATATCTGTACCTTGCAGGAATGAATCACCGTGATCCGCGAGTGTATCAGAAGTAATTAACTAGGAAAAAAATGCCTGTAATTATGAAAAAGGAAATGCATTTGTATTCAAAATAATCCTTAAAAACATCCTTTATCTGAAAATTAAAAAGGAACAAAAAAAAAAGGAAAAAAAAGAAAAAAAAACATGATCACAAGATTTGGGTACCATCAGTCCAAAATGATCTTTTGGGATCCCTACCCCAAAGAAGTAATTGTTTCGAAAAAAAAAAAAAAAAACAGAAAAAAACTTTTTTACATAGTGCTTAGGAAATAGTATATTAATTCAGGTTAGTAGAGCCCAATCCCCAAACACACTCTACTTGTTAGTCAGGCAGGATATTTGATGATGATGATGATGCTGCTGCTGCTGCTGCTGCTGATGATGATGATGATGATGATGATGAAAACGTGTTAGATAATGGATTTTACGGTTCCGACCGACCACAGAGCGAAGCTGAACGATAGCATGAGGCAGAGAACTAAGAAAAATTTAAAACAGGAAGGTGACAACAGTGCAAATAATGGTTGGACCCTTGGAAACGAACCTGAAACATTCAATAGAGACGTTGGAGGAATGAATCCCGGGGAGAAATCAGCTGAAATAGTGAGAAGATTCTCAAAGTACTGAGCAGACCTCCTACCACTGGATCTCCAGTGAAAGCCATATGTGCTCTACTGGTGTGAAAACACAACAAATTATCAAACTACTACTACTACTACTACTACTACTACTACTACTACTACTACTACAAATAATAATAATAATAATAATAATAATAATAATAAGATAATGATAACAAAGATAATGATAATAATGATAATAATAATTGTACCAAAGACACTAATGGCAAGATTGGAAGAGCTCAGGATAAACAGAAAGATTGCGACTGCACATACCACAGCACTGCTAAGAACTGCACGAATACCGACCAAAATGCTGAAAATATAAGATCTACGGCCCCATCTGTTAGCAGTTGCTTTACAGAGAGTGAAAGAGAAAAAGCACCCGAATGGTAGGGGAGGTACGAACCAATGCATTGATAAGTGAGGGAGAGATGAGAGGAGGATTGAAAACCTGAGGAGACTTATTGTCACTCAGCCTCCAGCGATGACCACCGGGCAACTGGAATGCAGAAGATTTGAGGAGACTTGCTCTCACTCAACCTCTAGCGGTAACCACCAGGCAATTGACGTGAAATGCTACTACTACTACTACTACTACTACTACTACTAATAATAATAATAATGTATCCACCATATAAACGAATATTAAAGCAATAAAATGTAGAAAAATTGAGAGATTCAACAACGAAAATCGTAGATGAAGCTATTCCAGTTGGCCACAGAGAAGCACTGAAAGAAAACAGAACATCATATTCTTGCCAGGCAGCAGAAAATAGTACAAAACATGGAAATTGTGTCAATTATAGTTGCTTTCATGGGATAGGGCCAAAACATTGTAGACAAGATAAGATAAATGTGGAATTCGAGGAAAAGTTGAAGCTGTCCAGACCACGGCGTTGCTGGGGTTTGCGAGGATACTTAGAAATTATCAACAGACATAAACAAATTTGCCTCTAATAGAAAGATGTGGAATTTTCAGAAAATACTAAACGAATACATGAAGTAAAAGAGCGATATTGTTGAATAGCTGGGTGGCCAAACAGTTACTCACATGAGAGAAGCCCACACGGAAACCTCTCTCGGAAAAGAGGCACATGAAAAAATTCCACACAAAAATAATCTCACCGAGAAAAAAATGAGGCCTAATGCTCGAATAAATTTCTTGGTCTTATGTTCACACCAGGCTATACGTGAAACTCCTCTGTCTCATCCGTTGTCCCAGACGCAGTGAAAATGGTACGTTCGTTATACCACTCGAGGATATATCTGATCCCAGCAGCCATTTCGCATCTCTATAAGAGTCAGTTACGACTAAGAATGGGATACTGCCCACGTTTCTGGGCAGCGTCCTCCCAGCAGGTATTAGCTAGCCTCGATACGGTGCAGAATCGAGTGCGTAGATTAGGTGGTGGTGAGCTATTCACATCTTTCCAACCCCTCCCCCATTGACTTGTTGTAACGAGCCCAACACTCCTCAATCGCTTTTTTCATAGAAATCACAATTACCTGGTTCCACCAGTAAGAGATTTTCCTGCCAGAACACGATTTGTTTCCTTTATGGAATCCCATCCACACTCTCTGATCATTCCACGCGTCATTACATTTCCTTCTCAAACAGCTTCTTCCCCTGAACGGCTATTTTGCGGAACAAATATTCCCGAGGGTGCTTTCCTGTTGGATATAATATCCATCTTTTCAAATCAAGGGTCAATAAATATCTTGTGAGCAAATCACTTTAACCCCATACCTACAGTGGCTCCTGGGATTTGTATTGAGAGATTTCGAGTTGAAACATATTTTTTAAAAAGCCCTCACAGAAAAAAAGAATACATTCGAAAGGAAAAAAGTCCACACGGAAGAAATTCCCAAACGATAGGATGGTCTATTTAACATACAACAATAAAAAATGGTGGATTTTTAATGTTCATTTCAAACAGACTTGAGGAATATATGAAAGTCGAAATGAAGATGGACGCTCAATGGACAACAAAGAGAGACAGGAAATTGGCACTTATCAATAAGCAAGGCACCTGGAATTAATAATCAAATTACAGTTTTGAACATGGCCTCCGAGAGGGAATCCATCCCGTTTATCGCACCGTGGCTTCGAGCTCTAGGGACGGCGACGGGAGTTTTTTTCACAAGAGCTGTGCATAAATGTATGTATCGAAACTTTTATAATATGTACATTGATAGGTTGACTATCGTTTGACAGGAAGCAGATAGGGCTTAAGCAAATGAAAGGAAGATGGTTAAAAGACAAGGGTGTTTGAGCAGTGCGGTGGGAAGCGGTGAAAATGGTATCGTATCGCCTTATGTAATACCCCTGTGGAGGTCTAGGCTTTGAACATTTGTCATATCTGGTTAACAACATCGGCAATGCACGAATCATGTGTAATATGATTATCAATACTCGTCATCACAGGCACTATTTGGACAAGTGTAGCGTCAAAATTTGAAGTCATGTAAGAAATTCCATTGAAGAATAAGTATAGTCAGAATCAATACTAATGATGAAATCCCCAGCATTCAAAAACACCTAAGAACATCTAAATTCTGTACAATAATAACTCTGAGAGAATAAAGCCCCAAAAGGAAAAAATTGATGAAAAAGAATATTTCAGAAGGGATGTATTGGAGTTTTGACACCAATTCCAAGTCGGAATACAGAACGGTGTGGCAAGGGGCGCTGGACCAAACTAGAAAACACAATAACAAACACATGCATTCACAAAAAAAAGACAGAACCTTCAACCATCTTTGATGGCTACTGTTATTCAACCTATGGATCCGTTCCAGATGAGACGGCAGTGCTAATCTATAAATGTTAATTCTTGTTGTATTTTGCGCTGTTTTTTTCTGTTCAAATTATTTATTGTATCCCTTGTAGATGGATCAGTGGATCAGAAAGGTCCACCCATTTTTCCATGGACGTTAAATAGTTATCCAGCATACTTATTATATACCTTGTAGAAAGTATAACTATCTTGAAAAAGGAATTGATTACATTATTAACTGATTTTTAAAACGCTAAACGCATATGGAAATGTTTGTTTTAAACGTTGCTGTTGGCGTAATGAGCCGAAATGTACATGCCTTCTTTTAATTACATGCTAAGGAGAAGCACCAATATTTATTTATTAGATTGAATTGAATGTTGCAAACGTTCTGCTTTTTAACTTTCATTTTAATGTATTCTGGACTTCATTGATAGCTCTAAAAGATGTCAGTCTTTTAGCGTCTATCGATGGACATAGAACATCCCCAAGGTCCGCCAGTCTCTCTATCGCACATGCATGCACATACACTTACACACACACAAACACACACACACACACACACATATATATATATATATATATATATATGAAATATTAATTATATCTCAATAAATATATTATGTAATTCCTGTATATATATATACATACATAAATTACGTATTGTACAGAGATATTGAAGACTATGATAAGAATGCAGATATTGTAGTCTATGATAAGAAAAGGAAAAGGCTGCTTCCTCTTTGATGCTACGATTGCAGACGATTCTAATCTCTGATATGGTGGGGGCGATAAAATATATATGAAAGCATCGGAATCTTGACTCCTAGTGTAGGCAATTGCGAAATCTGGTCTTCCGTATACCCTTTGCAGCACAAGACTAAATCTGTATGGCACTGAAACCAAATTAAATAGCTCCAGTTCTATAATCATCAAATGACCTAACATCTATCATTAAACTAAGTGAGCAGAAATAAAGGATTGAAATATATTTTTAAATATATAGTCCACGTATATTAAAGTATCACCTCATATTTGTGTGAGGGACTGTTATCGTATGGGGATATCTATCAGCACAGATCTTTATTTTTGGAAATCGATAGTTTTGAAGAGAACTTAATTTGTCCGATTCCGGTTTCGAAAAATACCGAAAGCGTCCCTGTTTAAGACACAGACATGGGATGAGAGAAGTTTGAGTTGTTTTACGGTAGTAATACAGTATCAAGATAATGGCTAACTATCATTTTGGGCATATTTTACGTAAACTGCACACAAATGGACTACAAAACAAATGCAGGAAAATAGAAAAAAAAGCATACCAGGTACATTTGAGATTAATCACCGAGTAAAAATTTTCCCAAACTATTAAAAAAAACTATTAAATTTCATAACAAGGGTCCCCGAGAGGAATTTTATATCATTAGACAGAGCTGCTCCCCGCCACCACCACCACCACCACCACCACCACCACCACCACCATCATCATCATCATCATCACCAGCACCAGCATTTCAGTGATTGCCGCTGGAAATAAACCTCCGAAATTTGTCAGACCTCTTGTTACCATGGGCGTCGTAAAATCAATATATTCTGGACTTGTCTAGTTCGTCGAGAAATTTTATTTTTTGCCGGGCGCAGTTTAACAAATGATATCAAATAATGATGTATTACTGCCCCCAAAGATACACTGAACGGAAATGAAGATCTTGAAGCTCAGCTTTAGGACGTGATAAATCATAATTTTACCTCATAACAGAATTCCAGAAAAAAGTTCAGCTGCTAATTCCTCCAAATCATTTGTCAAATAATGCTCGTCTTTTAAAATAATTACCACGCCCCACTGACACGTTAACCGATAAATTCTAATATTTGGTCGATATTTGGTTAAAATGATGAGACTATCTGGAAAAGTGTAGGAACAAAAAAGAGTTTCAAAAAGCTCTTGAGCCAGATAATTATCTAGTTCATTATCACCAGAGCTGTTATCATGATTTCCTTTCAAGCTTTTTTCGTAGAATTGAATAAAGTGCCTCTTTGGTCAATTAATTATGGCTCTTATCCAAGAGCTGAGTGTCTAAACCATTGTCCGGCGAAGATCTGATAATTGTCTGATCAGCATACTTAATGTTGAGTGGAAGTTGTTTAGTTAACAGAGATAATCTCTTTGTGGGAAAGAATCACATAACAGGGCTGTTGTTGGTGGCTCCAATGTTATATCGGTCATTGTATGTCGGTCATTGTAAAACTAGGTTTCGGATTTCGTCCAAACTTCTGCGTTTCTCCCCAAAAGATCTTTCCTAACAACCGAGTGCAAATCAATTCGATTAAATTGAAGATTCAGTGATAGAATTTTATCAGAAACGGATCTTGTTAGTCGCTCAATAGAAACTGACGTGTGAATAATGACCTTAGGCAGTATACCGTGTTGGGTTGATCAATTAATGAATTGGGAAAAGGGTTGATTCGTGGATAAGTTATTTTCTTTCGCATTTTGTTGGGCAGTGATCCCTAAAAAAAGTCTGGATTTTCCGAAAACAAGCTGAAGTGAGCTAGCTTAGCATGAATTTACATTGCAATCCAAACCCCACTCTAGAAAACGTATTTTGCGATCATTCTGAAATACGAAAAATGCTTTTTTTCCAAAACATAATAAGGAGTGAATTTTCATACCTCTAGCTCCATCGAAGCAAGCTGTACGTGTGATATATACACACGTACGTTGCCAGCCAGATCAACTTGAAAATTGAAAGAAATCTTTTGACAATTTTGGTGACAAGTTTAGTTGATAGTTCTTACCGAAACTTTTTCCCCGAATTCTTAATTCATTGCTCACATTTATATAAAATTTTTACATACTATTTATATAATACAAAAGTCATCGTAATCATATGTGTTGTTGAGTAAGAAGGTATTTCGACCCTTGAGTAGCCTGGCTTACCTCTGATCTCTTCTTATGCGTTGCTCCAAGCGGTTTCCTAAGGGATTATCTCTCTTGATATGTTCATATTGATCAATAACAGTCAGTTCATATCTATTTAGGTCAACGTTCAAACCACGTTGTTCAAGAAAGTTGAAGGGAAAAACAAAATACGAATTCCTTTTATTTTTGCTCAATAGCTCGAGAACTTTTTACGCTACCCAATCTATACCCAATATTAGAAACCGCCAACCTAATCAGTCACAACAATTTTCAACATAATTTTCTTTCTGTTTTCAAGTTGGTCTGGCTAGCTATGTATGAATGACTTAGGCGTATAGGCTGTATAACAATATTTTGAACATTTCCTTCCGGAATGGGGGTTTATGGGCAGGGGATTCATGTAAGTTCTTGCTAAATTGATCACTCAAATTATGTCCGCTTGTTTTCTGAACATAGATACTTTTTTAGAGATCACTCTCCAACGTAGAGCGAGAAAATACCTTATTCATTTATCACTCCTTTTCCAATGTTTTAATTGATCACCCCCAGCATAGCATCCCGCAAAAAGACATTGGTCAAGTGACAATTTCTATTGAGTAACAAACTAAGCCCGTACACATTCGATGTTTTCAAAGTCTACGTGTAAACTCTCCGTTGGAAAGATGAGCCAAGACAATTTTTGAACATTTTCATGATATCAAATGTTTCAAACAGAACTGAATATAAAAAGAGTATTTTTACAGGTCTAGTTCGTCATTCAATAAATAATGTCAAATGACAAACGTATTTTGGCAGCATACTGTGTTGAGGGTGATCAATTACAAATCTACGAAGGGTTGATCAATGAAAGAGTAACTTCACTAGCACTTTGCTGGATGGCTAAAAAGTTTGAATAGAAAACAACAACAAGAAAAACAAAACAAGCATAGAAAAAAGTAGACACAAATTAAGGAACCAATGCAGAATGAATCTACATTGTAAATACCCCAGCACACACACAGTAGAACATATTTTGGAGAAGGATAAAAAAAAAAACAGCAATTTTTTTAGAAGATATAATGAGTAATTGTTCAAGTTTTTTCCATCTACAGGGTGGCATATATGCTCAATAGATACGTTCAAACATTCATTTAGCAATTGTTGAAAATGACAAGCTAACCGTGTCATTTAATTTTTGGTACAAACTTTTTATCAATGTAGTGATTCGAGATCTTTCGACCATTATCAGTCCTTTTCGAGTAGGTTGTGGTATTCATTGAGTGATCATTACAGTCTTTATATTCAATAATGTATGTTTAAATGAATGGTTGCTGCTCTGTTATACTGTTTTCCACATACATACATATATACATACATAGCCAGCCAGGCAGACATGCAGACCCATTTAAAAACTGAAGAAACCTATAATGAAGGTTTTGGTGATAATTTTGGATGACGGTTTCTAACACATCAATATTGGATTAGATGTTCTTTAGATTTTTTTAGACATTAATGCTTGCTAGTCTCCCACTAACAAGCCTCCTATCATCCACTAGGAGCAGAACAGTTGTCTTGAAGATGTCTTCTGATATATGAAGTTCAGGTTTATTACTAAAAAATGTAAATTCCCTAATCGTGTTAATTTAGTAACAACGCCATTACCTGATGGAATTTATATTTCACAAAGACATCGGGTTATATCTCAGTTAATATGCTGTTTGTAGTATAATTGGTTATTAACAGTATTGGGTTATCACGAATCGATCATTTAAGCTTTACGTTTTAGTTCTGAGCCATTGAATGCTTTTTGCTCTTTACACCTTAATTTCAACTTTTAACCAAGTGTATTTAAATCATCCCTTCGTGGGGTATGCGCTTCACGTTGAGAATCACTCTCCTCTGGCCAGTAGATGATTTTTATGGTCTGATCCTCAAATCATTACTGTGTAGTCTTCCAGTGTGGGCAGGTGCATTATCCGATCGGAAAATTAGATTCTTGTGCTTCCTAAAGCCTTTGGATGCTGGGAAGCGATTATTTCTGGCAGATTTTCTGATATTCACCAGAATTTACCGATTGATCACATTGCGTAAGCAGAGACGGACTGAGGCAGGCTGAGATAGGCTGCGAGGCCGTACACTAGAAAAATATGCAGAGCATTAAAATCAGGATGACATGCACAAAATTTGAAAGTTACAGATAGAGAAACAAGAACCGTAAGTTCAGCGATGCACCCATGATCCATATCAGTGATTTCCGATTTCATAAGGATTCTAAACGAAGAAGTAGTAGTATTACTAATCTTGGTAGAAGTTGTAAGAGGAAAAAAAAGGCGAAGGGTAAGATAGTAAGTTTAAATTAAAGTAACAGTACACTTTTTGTCAGTCATTAGTTTTGTTTGATATCTGGGCTTTGGATATATATACATATATATATATATATATATATATATATATATATATATATATATATATATATATATATTTATATATATATATATATATATTTATATATATATATATATTTATATGTATATATATACATATATGTATATATACATATATATATATATATATATATATATATATATATATATATATATATATATATATATATATGTATATATACACACAACATTTTCAGCAACAAAGTTAGAAATTGAAAATTTCCCGCCAATTTTAGCGTGTTTTGCTGACACTTAGCAACATTGTGAGAAACAAACGCTTGATATATAATTTAATGCTCTTGAAAGATTGAATGACGTTACAGCTTTATATGACATCACACTTCGTATGGTATAATAGCAGCTGGTAGATAAAACATAATCTTTCTCATTCCTCTTTATTGTTTAATGTAACTAGAACCAAAGGACAGGCCAACTGAAGGGTATCTAATAGAGATAGATACGTGAGCACATCAACAAAGAGTTCAAATATCAATCTACGCGATCGAGCAAGAAATTGTCATATCTCTCTTGGTCTATGTAGCACATTCAATTGAGGGCTATGTAAAAATTGTAATATGTTCAATTCGTTGAATCAATATTGAATGAAATATACAATGAAATAATCATGAATAAATGATAAGATATAACCAATTCATTGGATAAATCATTTCTTTACAAGAGACTTCTTGTTATAAGTGACTGACCTCTGTGTTTTAAACTTCAGACTAAACCAATGATTGTCTTGAAATAAAAATATCCTCGGCACACTGCATTTCTTCACTTACTTACGGGTTTTAAGTCCTGCACAAGCTTCGAAAAAGTTAAAGGGAACATCATTCTAGACATATTGTCAGAATTGAACCTTTCACCAAATCTACGAAAGCAACGTTTAACAGCATCGGTCATTGGAAAAATATACCTATAAATATTTTAGCCGGTCGGATTCCAAGTAAAGGCATAAATGATTTTATTAGTATCGACTTCAATGATATTCGTTAACAAAATTTAACCTTTTCTTCTGTATCTAGGTAACTTTACAACTTCTTTTCAGATCAATATTTAAGGCAAATCATGAATTTCGAACCCGTTTCACTTTAGCACGTCTCAGTTCTCTATGCTAAGGATACGTTCTATTTTCTTCTCTACTCAATATATGGCAATATGAACGAGGATTAGATAAAAACCTGAATTGTATCAGTAAGAACTTCTCAATGATGGTAATCAAAATTATTATGTACTAGACATAAAAAAGGATACTATCCAGGAGGATATACTAAACACGTTGAGTTTCCGACCCTTTATGGTGTTTTATTGGTGCTATATAATAAAATAAAACAGCTTCCATCATGAAAACTAGACAAAATACAAGACAATGGATTCAGTTATTGGAATTAGCAATTGAAACTACATGAAGCATAGCACAACACACGCCCGATTGAACGTTTTTATGGCTAGTGTGATAATAGATTTACTGATCAATGAAATGAATATTTCAACCCAGTTATTATTTTTTGAAACCATCTAATCCAAAGGACCCAACCTTTTTTGCACCGTGAACCAGTTTGATATTGAAAACATTTTTGCAAAACCAGACGCCGAGGCTGTTAATAACGACTATGGTCAATAACTCGACTATGAGTCACTTAAAAGGAACTAATACACTAATTTCATTAAAAACAAAATGTATCTTATCTAAGTAATTGTGTTTGAAGGAAATTAATTTGTTTTATTGTTTGCAAATATCGGTAATTGCTCGGAATAGATGAGATCAAACAGTATGTTGCAGTTCTGCGGAATTTGAATAATTTTGGATAGAAAAAAGTTGCCAGAAAAATGGGTACGTTAAAATGTACCTATTTCAACACCGATAGATATTTGAGAAATCAGAAATATCAGCTCCAAACTCATCCACTAATTCTAAACTTACTTGATCTGCCTTGAATATTGAACTGAAAAGAAGTTGTAATGCTAACTTGGTATGGAAAAAAGGTTAAATTTTGTGAACAAATATCATTGAAGTCGATACTAGATTCTGAGCCCTAAACTACCTACTACCCTGAACCCCAAATATACGTGAAAATCCTAAACCTACCTACTAACTCTTGCACCATACCGTATTGGCTCTAAGGTAAAATTTCTTTTAGATCGACGGTGAAAATGTTGCCACTTTCAGCAATGTAAAACGGCCATAATGTCTATCTCAATTACCCCCAGCCCTGCAAAATATTGGTATAATTTTCAATCTTACCAATTCCAAGCAATTACCAAAGTATCTCTAAATCATATAATGTTTCTCGTGGCTCAGTTTCACATGTTTTGCGACCCATTACCGGTTCACAGCCCCGTGATTTGGGACCAATCATCTAATAAATACTCAGCATTAACGCTATTTTCAATGAACCTTTCAATAACAACCTGTATGAAAGGGAAACTGCCGGCTGAATTAGGCACTTGAGGAATGTGGGAGAGTAAAACAGCCGAAACATTGATATAAAAAAAGATGAAGTGGATGACGTTTGTAAGCAAGAGTCATTGAATAAATAGGTATGTCCGTAAGTGCAGGGTTCAATACAGAGGTGGTTATTTTATGGGTAATTTTATGGATGATAAAAGTTATTCCAGATAAAGGTAGGTATATCTTCAAAGTTGTAAACATCATGTCTGTGTCTGTCTATAACACTAAAAATATACTTGATGCTTTTCAGATAGCAAACAGCCGCTCACTGGATACTGATACACGTAAGTGCGTGCCAAAACCAAAGGGTTTGGGCATGACATCTAGGCTGACCGATGTCTCGAGAATGAAGCAGTAAGAGAGGGGAAAAGGCAATAGAGAAAGGTGTAGAGTGAGGAGAGAGAGAAAGAGAGAGAGAGAGAGAGAGGGGGAAAGATTGAGAGAGAAATAAAAAAAGTAAGAGGAAAGCAGAGACAGAAATTAAGATACGTAGGTATGCCAGATAGAGATAGATAGATAGAAAGATACAGAGAGAGAGAGAGAGAGAGAGAGAGAGAGAGAGAGAGAGAGAGAGAGAGGGAGGAGGAATGCAGGGAGAGACCAAGAAAGGCAGAGAGATAGAGAAAGAGAAAGACAAACATAAAGCGACGGACTTTTTAAAATTGTTACTTTTATGGTGAATAAGTGCAGCCCCAAACTAGCGTGCAATAAAAAAATCTTTTAAATGTTTGACAATGGCCCGCAAACTGAATACCATGCAATGCACACATTAGGGAATCATACCCAATAAAAAATAGAGAAATCACAAGACAGCACAATATAGGGAAAAATCAAGAGTCCGAAACATCATAAAATCTATCAGAGAACTCTAATGGGCTGGACATATAGAATAGCAGACAACCGCTAGACATCACAAATTGAACATGATCAGAGACTATTGGCTCCAGGAGACTAGGATACAGAGGTCTGGTGAATCTTGAAGAAGCTTTATGTCCACAGACTGATGATAATGATGATGATGACCTTAAAGGAAACAAATCGAGTTGATAATAGCAAAAAAACAAAAAACAAAACGAGAGAAGTAAGCATAATAGTACTCAAATTCTAATAAACACATCATTTAAGACGAAATACTCATATATATATATATATATATATATATATATATATATATATATATATATATATATATATATGAGAAATAGGTAGGTAAGTTCGGCAAAAAGGGTTGAATAAATTTTGATAAGTGTAAAAAAAAGAGTGCCAAATCCTTTAGTTATGGTTTATAGATAGAGTGATTTTCAGTGAGTCTTAACGTTTAGTACGTGTCGTCAAAAAGCTGATATGATCCTGTTATATATATATATATATATATATATATATATATATATATATATATATATATATATATATATATACATATATATATATATGTGTGTGTGTGTGAGTGTGTATATGTTTTTGATTATAGATTTACATAAAAATGGGAGCAGAACACTCCATTATCCCAATGATAATTTCGTCACGATAATTTTACACTTTAGTCACGCCCTGGTGACTCAAATGTACCCTCCGTGAGCCCTCAAAAGAATTTCACCTATTTCAGTTGCGTGAAGTGCAAAATTATCTCCATCACTGCAATTCTAAGCTATGCAACGTAAAATCACCTCAAAACTTGAATAGCGTTCGGAAAGTTAAGTTCTAGTTTGGACAATGTTTGTATTGAACCCTGAACATTGTAAAGACGACCACAAATCAGCTTCATGATATGTACATTGTAAATTGATCATCCATCTTTAAGCAATTCACTTACTCCCAGTAAAAAAAAAATGCTCTTTCTCAAAAACGAAAGGACGTCACCAAGAAACGAAAGGCAGATTTATTTCGATTTCCTTATTCTTCATCGGAAAAACACATTTCTAGAACGATTCCTTCAATTACAATTTAACGAAAGTTGACCACTTGGAATTCATTTTTCGTACATATTTCAATGCCTAATAAAAGCACAAAGAATTAGATTTGAAATAAATACAATATTGCTATTTTGCATTTCAAAGCAAAACACAATAACGTGTATTACAGTTGGGTTATGAATTTGTACTTTATTTAATATCAAAACGTTATGAAAACGCGTAGTGTTCAAGTATTTTACATTTTAAACGCAAAGTAATGAAAGCGGGTATAGTTAGTCACTCAGTAGAAACAGTCATGTGACCAATATCTTTTGGCAGCACGTCCTGTTGAGAGTGGTCAACTGAAAAAACTGAAAAAAAAGTTTGATCAATCAATAAGTTATTTCTCTCGTATTTCGTTGCCCAGGGATCGCTAAAAAAAAGTCTGAATTTTCAAACTTCATACCAGGGAGTGTATATATGCATATACATGAGTTTACATATATCTCCAGGACTTGTTTGTGTTTAGGCTATGTAACCGTGCATCAGTAATTTGGCAAAATATTTGTTCTTGGTTCATTACGATTAGGTTTATTCCCTTTGCCTTGGGTGGGTTTGGCCTATTTGGATCGTTAATTCCAGATTATTTTCACTACCGTCAGAGGCTAAAGTTTTTTAGATTTTGTTTTGCCACTATAACAACAAAAATAAAACGCCTAATCCTCTCCTGATTCAGGGGAGTAAACCATTCCCTGATCGTCTATATATAAAAATGAACATTTCGCTACCCTGAGTTGGAATCATGCCCAAGGGATTAGTAGGAGGCTTTCTTACTTCCTGAATCAAACATAGCAAGTCTTACATAACTATCGGTTTAGTTTGTTGCAACAGGACAAACAAAAAGCGAAGGTGTGTCTCCCCTTTAACAGTTGAAGATTGTTCTTGTTCTTATTACGGGTTGAGGGTAAATAAAGTAATTTCCGGTCTCTTATATCCACTATATAATATGTACAAGATCAGTCTGGCTCATGGTTAAACCGATGAGAAAAGAAGTAGAAAGACATTTTTTTGCAAGTTTCACAAGTCAAGCGGACTTGTTCGTCGTAAAAATGAGCATTCGAAATCTAGGGTTGTTAACTGGGTTCTAACCTCGACCAATTGGTCCAGTGGGAGATACTCCATGAAATAGACGACATTACTACTCATCTAATTATGTATTGTACAGAATGATTTTCTTGGTTCTCTGTTTGGAACCATGGGTTCTTTCTCTTGAGGGTAATAAATTTGCTGATAAAAGTATATCCAAACCAACCAAATTAGACAATGGACTTATTCATTTTCCTTTTCGAATAACTTAGTTTAGATACTGTTAGTAACCACATCCCGATGCGAATCAGAGTGAGGGCGCTAATTTTCTCTTATTTGACATCCTCATTTGTCGTCATTATCGATAAAATAAGATCTTTTTACGTTACATCTAGCGCAGTGATATCAATTTAGCACTTTAGCACTACATTTAGCGCGTTTCCCATTTTTATAGTACAAGAACCACCAGATTAGCACGGCCATGTTTACATTTTTTGGCTATTTTGTGGCGTGCTTTTGACCATTTTTAGAACATCTAGTGTATTTTATGGCTATTTTTTCTTTAATTTAGCTCTTTTCAGCTGTCAGACTAATGCAAAAATATTCACTGATTTGGTAACATTAGTCAAACGTATAACATTCATTATCTAGCTCGTCCTGTGAATATTCTAAGATCGAGCCTCACTGACCGATTTTCCACAGTAGCTTTTTGTCCGATGACCAAACTAAGCAACTATCTAGACTAGATTGTTAAACATACAAAAGATAGGGTAGATTGAATCACCTAATGTAATGTCATTTACAGAAGAGGTAAGGATGTTCACATTGTGAAAACCTGATTCGGACATAACCTTCTAAATCGAGTTTATTCCAAATAGAATTTCGTCGTAATTCTTGTATCGTAAAAAAATAGAATGTTTCAGGGCATCAACATACCCTACAGTTGCAATACTCTGTAAAGGAAAGTGCAGAATCAGTGCTGTAGATTACAGACGACAGAACACAAAAAAAGTGTGATCATTAAATCTCTCGATAGTACTTGAGTTACACAACTTGATTTCGCATAGACGTAATCGAATCAATATCGGGGACTCAGGGATTGTTGGGAAAAATGCAGACGAGAGCAGATAGTTGAAGCACCCTGGGCAAAAATACTTTAATGCTTGGCGATGATTAAATAAATCTAACCAAGTTCCCATTTGCTGCAACAAGATTTTAAGAGAGGTGAGTGGACACCTTGAAACCACGTGACTGGCAAACGGGAACCGACGAGAAGTCTAGCCAATTTCCCTACATTCAAACGAACCATTCTTTCCTCTTCAACGTGAGAGAACAAACTCCTTTGCTTGATGCAATTTAGATTAAATTACTCGTAAATTTTATGCTAATTCTCTTCCGTAGTTTTGAATAAGACTTTCCTAATCTGATAGACACGGTGGAGAAAAACGCAGCCTAATCAGAGCCAACTTGAATGCATAGTTGGAAGGTTAGAGAGTTGGTCTGACATCTGAAATTAGTGAGGTTTATTTTCGTGTATGTGAAAGCCATTTTATAGCCATTTACAATAGGCAAGCCATTTTATAGCCATTTATAATTGGCAAGCCATTTTATAGCCATTTACGATTGGTCAGTCATTTTATAGCCATTTACATTTGGTCAGTCATTTTATAGCCACATACAATTGGTAAGCCATTTTATAGCCATTTTCAACTGGTAAGCCATTTTATAGCCATATACAATTGGTAAGCCATTTTACAGCCATTTTCAATTGGTAAGCCATTTTACAGCCATTTTCAATTGGTAAGCCATTTTACAGCCATTTTCAATTGGTAAGCCATTTTATTAGCCATTTGCAATTGGTAAGCCATTTTATAGCCATTTTCAATTGGTAAGCCATTTTATAGCCATTTACATTTGGTCAGTCATTTTATAGCCATATACAATTGGTAAGCCATTCTACAGCCATTTGCAATTGGTAAGCCATTTTATAGCCATATACAATTGGTAAGCCATTTTACAGCCATTTTCAATTGGTAAGCCATTTTATAGCCATTTTCAATTGGTAAGCCATTTTACAGCCATTTACAACTGGTAAGCCATTTTATAGCCATATACAATTAGTAAGCCATTTTATAGCCATACACAATTGGTAAGCCATTTTACAGCCATTTTCAATTGGTAAGCCATTTTATAGCCATATACAATTGGTAAGCCATTTTACAGCCATTTTCAATTGGTAAGCCATTTTATAGCCATATACAATTGGTTAGCCATTTTACAGCTATTTACAACTGGTAAGCGATTTTACAGCCATTTACAATTGGTAAGCCATTTTATAGCCATATACAATTGGTAAGCCATTTTACAGCCATTTTCAATCGGTAAGCCATTTTATAGCCATATACAATTGGTAAGCCATTTTACAGCCATTTTCAATTGGTAAGCCATTTTATAGCCATATACAATTGGTAAGCCATTTTACAGCCATTTTCAACTGGTAAGCCATTTTATAGCCATATACAATTGGTAAGCCATTTTACAGCCATTTTCAATTGGTAAGCCATTTTATAGCCATATACAATTGGTAAGCCATTTTACAGCCATTTTCAATTGGTAAGCCATTTTATAGCCATATACAATTGGTTAGCCATTTTACAGCTATTTACAACTGGTAAGCGATTTTATAGCCATTTACAATTGGTAAGCCATTTTATAGCCATAAACAATTGGTAAGCCATTTTACAGCCATTTTCAATCGGTAAGCCATTTTATAGCCATATACAATTGGTAAGCCATTTTGCAGCCATTTTCAATTGGTAAGCCATTTTATAGCCATATACAATTGGTAAGCCATTTTACAGCCATTTACAACTGGTAAGCGATTTTATAGCCATTTACAATTGGTAAGCCATCTCATTGCCATATACAATTGGTAAGCCATTTTACAGCCATTTTTAATTGGTAAGCCATTTTATAGCCATTTTCAATTGGTAAGCCATTTTATAGCCATTTGCAATTGGTAAGCCATTTTAAAGCCATTTTCAACTGGTAAGCGATTTTATAGCCATTTACAATTGGTAAGCCATTTTATAGCCATATACAATTGGTAAGCCATTTTATAGCCATTTGCAATTTGTAAGCCATTTTATTAGCCATTTGCAATTGGTCAGCCATTTTATTGCCATTTATGATCGGTAAGCCATTTTACTGCTATTTACAATTGGTAAGCCATCTTATAACCATTTAAAATTAGTAAGCTATTTTATAGCCAACCAAAATTTGGTCGTGTATACATCGGGTTCACTGAATATCGAATTCGTATTAAGCTCGTGAATTAGCAGGAATGCTACAAAGGTATATTTATTAAATAAACGTGGACTTATAGAAGATATATTCAGGAAAAAAAGTCCAACTCACGTGAACGTTTGTTTGTTTCTCTCCAACATCTGCCTTTTGACAATGAAGACATTGGAAATGTTAATCCAAATTCTTTTTGAATATCAGTGTTTTTATAACTGTTGTCATATACATACATACAAAAAAGTATACGATGTGAAAATGACATATTTGAAAAAAAAATATACATGTGTGTTATGTATCAAAACATTATGTTATCACTAAAATTGGCTTAATGGATTCTTTGTGATAATGAAAAGAAAATGAGGTGCAAACTCTTGTTTTTGTCAATCTTATTTTCATTTATGCATTGTTGAATTACCACCACTCATTTGTCGTACTAACTCACATCCACGCAAGAAATATACTTACAAAAGGAAACAAAATTATCAAGCCTCTTCATGGTTTTGTGGTTAGAATATCATTATCCCCAGCATCATCATCTGATGGTTCTTGGAGGGATGAAACGCAGTCTGAACTTATTTTAGAACTGAATTGAATAAATCAAGTAAACTGTTGCAAGAATCCGAACTTTATGACTCAATAAAAGTTTTGCATAGTGCTCCAATCTCTGCTGATTAGCAAGAATTTAGAGAATGAATGGTACAATACGCAAATTTATTCCTCAACCTTTGACATGATCTTAGATGCTGGAAGTTGATCAATATTTCTTTTCAGCAAAGAACAATGAAAGGAGAGGACCGACTGATGTAATGAAGCAAGTATACTTTAACTTTTGTTACTCCGGATATCTTCCGTATATTTTGAATAAATGCATAGAGAGCATTCTACATCATCATCAGCAGCGGCCTTTGAGCGTCTGGTTTTGGGCGTACACCTTCCCATAGATTCATCGCACCTCTATCATCGAGCCAATACTTCCTAATCTTATTTAGTTCGTCACGTCATCTTATTTTCCGCCAGGCACAGTTTTGTATGTAATCTCTTTGGTTCAACGTTTTGATTCATGATGTCCAGCGGTCGTCTGATATTCTTGCCGTATAGCACACCTTTTTACATTCCAGTTTCCTAACGAGTCAAGTCTGGAAAGAAGGACAGATATCTCTTAATTTGCCAAGTAACGTTATTCACTTGTCAGCTGATGCAATACAAATTTGGCTGCAAAACAATGCATCACCAGTTTTTGGTTAAAACCATGTGGTATGAATCGTGGCAACTACCTTTTCCCAAGGTTCACGGGCAGTCAGGCGACGATTTCCGTTGGTCATAGGACATACTTTTCTATGTTCTGTCACCCATCTTCGAAATACTTTAAAAAAAAATCTTCGATGACATCAATAACAGGTTTGTAGGCAAAGAAGAAAAATTAACCAAAACAACTCACAGGACGGTTTGAATACAATTTCTAAAAATGTACGTTTGGATGGATGGATGCATATATATATATATATATATATATATATATATATATATATATATATATATATATATATATATATATATATATATGTATATATATATGTATATATATATATATATATATGTATATATACATATATATTTATATATATATATATATATGTATAAAGAGAGAGAGACAGAGAAGACACGAGTTGTCGTATATATATATATATATATATATATATATATATATATATATATATATATATATATATATATATATATATATGTAAACAAACTGATTTACATATATAAACACATATACTTCATTCAAAACAGCGGACAACTTTTGATAACTTTCCATTTAGCTTTTCCCGTCTGCAGTTCAATTGTTCAGTTTTTCAGTCATAAGGATGTAGAAACAGCCCGAGGTTTTTGATGCTAACATTCTTCCAGGGCTTTAGACACCCCTCAGTAATTTTGGAAAAGTATTTTCAATAATTATCTTGAAGAATGATACGCACACACATATACATATAGATAGATAGATAGATGGATAGATAGATGGATAGATAGATATTAAGAAACTGGCATAGATAGATAGATAGATAGATCGATAGATAGAGAGATATTAAGAAACTGGCATAGATAGATGGATAGATAGATAGATAGATCGATAGATAGATAGATCGATAGATAGATAGATATTAAGAAACTGGCATAGATAGATAGATAGATAGATAGATCGATAGATAGATAGATAGATCGATCGATAGATAGATAGATAGATATTAATAAACTGGCATAGATGGATAGATATATTAAAAAATGGATTGACGACTAGATGGAATGATTATGAATTGCAAGACCATTTTATTCAGGCCAAGTGACCATGTAATAAAATATTTTCAAATGAAAGTTTTGATATCTTATAATACAATATATATATATATATATATATATATATATATATATATATATATATATATATATAATGTGTATTATAGAGAGTGAGACAGACTCGGGATGAGGTGTTTAGAGGTAAGGTTTATTAATCCTTAGAAGTAAATTGTCCATACATGTTTCGGAATTCTTCCCATCTTCAGTGGTGTGTGCTGTGTGAGTCTGTGTTAAAAGATCATGTGGAACCTGAGTCCACTATCAGGAGCTATGCATTGTGGGTAGATTGTGTTGTAAGGGCTGCTGGAGGCCTCCTGCTAAGTGGGAGAATGTCCAGTTAGGTATCAGGTCTCTGGTTAAGCAGCAGAAGTTGGTTTTGAGGAGGGCAGAGTGTGTCAGGGTAGGGAGGAGTGATATTGAGTTAGATTTTTTGGTATGTTAGGGATAGTGTAAATGGAGGGGTGGTGAGGTCAAGGAGCTACATAGGGTTCAACCTCATGAGTTATTGAAAATGTGTTGGCTATGATTTGGACAAGGGTTATAACTGGCTCAGGTGAAACTTTTCCTATGGGTCTGGGTGACTTTGAAGCTTCCATTATTGAATGTATCTTAGATGTGAGTGTGAGCATATTATTGGTAGGAATTTTCTGTGTCAGGGTTCTGTGTGATGAGGGTTGTTCTGTTTAGAGTTTAATCCATTAGGATATAGGATTTTAAGTTTGTTGATCAACATATCTTCGTGTTTCTCTAGAACTTTAGTTATGTCAATTGGAGTAGTTTTTTCTCTGTTTTCTATGATGGAAAAGCTAGTGTCCGTGACAAAATTGTGGTCAGGTGTGCCAAAGTGTAGTTCTACGGGAAGTGGGCTAGGATTGTTTTGTGACTTAATCCTATGTCTATAATTGTTGATTCTAATATTGAATTGCCACTCGGACTTGCCTATGTACTGTAACTTACATCTATTGCACTCTAAAAGGTATGCAATGTTCTTACTGCGGCAGTTATATATATATATATATATATATATATATATATACTCTCTATATGTATATATATATATATGTACTCTCTCTATAT
>OY735226.1:40312965-40382965 GCA_963457665.1 Thysanoteuthis rhombus | reverse complement strand
TATATATATATATATATATATATATATAATGAAATAGAGAATTCTCTATGTAAATTTGTTCTTGTTTCTACCCTGTTAGGGCTTCTTCAAGTGAATGATTCAATCTTTTTAAGATCCCTATTTATGACGTTCTTTCCCGGGGGTATGGGCTGTGTAATCTCTGAGTGGAAGACCTGCCTCTTATTTTATGTATATGTCTTTTCGTTAATCTTTTACTTATCCTGGTTTAGTTGATGGTCACTGCTTGTCATGTTTTATATATTGTCTGGTAGGTATAAATTAGTAAGAGAGATTAGATTTGTAGAGCACACATCAGATATTGCATTATATTATATTTTATTCACGATTAGTACAACATTAACGTACATACATACATACTGTTGCTCTTTATTTGATTTCTACTATTTCTTCTTTCATACGCACTCACGCAAACATATGCATACACACACACACACACACACACTCACACACACACACACACACACACACATATATATATATATATATATATATATATATATATATATGTATGTGCATGTGTGTATACCCACATGTATGCATGTATATATGTAAAACTTTGATTGCATCAATGTTTATTTAGGTCCCCGTTGATAATATAACTTAGGGTGTATTTATTTCTTTTACAGATTGTGTCAGGGCTGAAATGAGGATTCAGTATATTGGTCTCAACAGAAATTGGAGGGTCGCTTGCACATGTGATTGACCATCTCATGTCAGCTTATTGAGTTTTATGCGCGCAAGCCCGCGATTACACCAGGGTTTTAAACATCGTAGGAAATGGAAAAGAAAAGAAAAACAAGTCCGGTTTGTCAATCAATAGAGACTATCGAATGAACAATTTTTTTTTGGCAGCATACCGATTTGGTAGTGATCAACGAAAAATTGGAAAAAAGGGGGTTGATCAATAAATGAAATTCTACCGCCTTTTGCTGGGTCGTGATCATAAAAAAATATCTGAATTTCTGATAATTAAGCATGAATGTGACTTACATTGCAAATTCAACCCTTCATAAATAATGAAATAAAATAAAAACATTTGGAGGTCGGAAAATTGTGGAAGAACAAAATCTGTTCATTCTTGGCATGATAAGATGAAAAGTTGAAATTTCCAGCCCTCTAGCTCCAATTCTGTGGCCTCGGTATAGCCAGCTAGCCAAACCAACTCGAAATCAGAAGAAACCAAGGTTGATTGTTTTAGTGACAGTTCTGCTTGATGGTTGGTAGCAGATTCATTCTATGAAGCCACAACTTAGTTTTTCGATTCTATTTTAGATTGACATCCTAAATTACGACGTCTATGTGATCGCAAAGTATCCGCTGGGCGTGAATATTGATTTCAGGGATTCTCAACACGGACATTGGCAAAAACTACGAGACAAAACTTAATTTCACTGTCTTTTTCCCTATAAACGGCAATTATCTTTGAAACAACAGCTTTAGCTTTTAAATTGATACTGAATGAAAGAAAAACAAATCAGATCATTTTCAAAATTCACTTTCGATTTTTCTCATATGTGCGTCATTCTTACAACCGGTTTCGACGTTTACCCTTCGGGCTTCGTCGAGTGTTTTTGGTTTTGGAAATAACAAAGACCAGCCGAACAAGGATGGAGGGTACGCAGCCGAAACATTGTGAAAAACGTGCTGCATAGACGAGAGAACTTTCTCAACCCTACCCTATGAAATGATTCAACCACCCTGTCTACAAAAATTCAATTCTATATGAAACAATATATCAGAAATAGAAATAACTTGGAGATCACATACCTCTTGTCAGAGTGAGGGTAATATATGGATTCACCCAGAAAATCCATAAGTTTATCTGCAGCCTATTGTTCACCATTCCATCAAATTTGGATATTCATTGAGAAGTTTTGGAAATAATGTCTTGACAGACGAGATATTATGGCTATATTATGTTGTTTGGACATATTTTTACGATGCAAAGGAGATAATTATGCATGGTTCTGCTTTATAACTCAATCAAATTTTCTGTTGCTTATTGTATACCCCTTCAGAGAATTTCAAAGAAAATTCTATCAGAACTTTTTGAGATATCATGCGGACAGTCAGGAGCGTATACATAAGGGCAGTTGAAATAAAGCGGTGTAAAAATATCTCTTGATCCAGGAAAACCGGTACTGGATCTGAATCAAAATTTTAACCCTTTTTTTCATTCTAATACCTATTCCTCCTTTGACATTCATTGACATTCATTGACATTCATTCAGTACTCTCAGAGGTATCACGTGGACAGACGCACGAATAGACGAACGAACAGATGCGACCGAATACATATATCTCTTTTTTTTATTCCATTGACAGGGTAAATAAACTTGTTTAGTATTTTATTTTGTTGCCTATTTTGCACCGGCATCAATATACAGTGCTCACGTCTAAATAATCACCAATACTCTCAAGAAAGGAACAACCTCTTTAATTGAACAATAGACGCAACACAGTCTCCCGGTGAATATTTAACTTTATCTCGCTGTCTGCTGCATCAAGTTAGGCATCAGTGAATTTCAAGTTGGGCTAGTTATCTCGACTTGGAAGACAGACACAATGTAATATTTGTATACCCACAAAGCTTGGTTCAGATGAAGCTATCTATATATCAAAAAGCCAGTGTCCGTTGTTCTGTAACACGCAAAATATGCCATGCTCTGCTGTTCATACCTTAAAGTGTGCACCAAATACACCTGGTATATTTAAAGAAAAATAAAACCAAAACATGTCCTAAATAGACGGTGAGCAGATACAAATTACGAAAAGACGTGAGTTAACATCTCCTAAATCTCGTACATCCCATCGTCAAGTATCTTGACCATGGTCCCAACAATGCCAAGCTGGAAAACTTTCAAATGATGATCATTCAGCATCAGATAATATCAGAACCAAAATATAAACAGCGCCACCATTTTATCTCCATAGGTTCGACAATGACTTCCTGTAATTAGGTTTTATCATGTTTTTTTCAAAACCAGGCTGGACAAAGATATGAGAAATGTTCGGCTCAAATGAACAAAAGCTCAGGCAGATGACAGAAAAACTTGGAGCAATACACAAAAATAAAAGCTTAAAAAGCTATCGTATTACTCATCTTCCTATAGGGAGCTGAATCTTCGGTTGTATTCCAGCGTTAACGAGAAAGTCCCTAAGTTGCTAAGGGCGCTGCCTCTGCATCATCTTCAAAGTGCATTGGAGCAACTTTATGGCCTACAACAAGATTTGCAGCACAGCCGTGTCAAGCAATTAGGATGAGGGAATAGGCTGCCAACAACCTCCCTTTTCATGGAAGTAGTCAATTGCCCTTGTAGAGCAGAAGATTGGCTCCGCTAAAGAGATAAAGGGACACAATACCCCCCCCCCCCACAAAAAAAGAAAAGAAAAAAAAACCAAAAAAAAACAAAGACGTCCTTTTCCTTCGGCATCAACACCAGACAATGTGCCGACTTTCTCCAGCAACTCCCCTCAACTGTATAGGCCTCATTGGTCACCCCAGAGTCTGCAAATCTCAAAATCCTCCTACGTTCATGAAATCAAGTCATAATGATAACGTCATATGATACTTGTGGAGGTGATTTAAATTCAAAATTAATTCCCATCACCGAATCAAATGTTATGGAGGACAAAAGTCAACTATGACCCCAAATTAACCTTCGGAATCCCGAACCCAGTATATAGATTATATTGAATCGAATATCATTGAATATATAAGAGAAAGTAAATTTCCTTTCATTTTGACTGCTTGCAAAACAGGCACATTCTTTTTTTCATCGTATGTCGATCGGCTGCTAATGTAAGACAAAAAATCCCCCCAAACTCGAAAAAACTAATAAAACGCACACTCGGGGAGTCAAATATTTACCAACGCTAACCAGCATGAAATATAGCGAATCAATAACACCGCTGGCAGTTCCCAAACTTCGGAACCAATGAAGCGGCTGTCTCTCAATTGATCGAATAAGATTTGGCATATGGGTTAAGGTTTTGTCTATAAAGATTGTATGTCGCGTCGGTAGGCAGAAAGTAAAATATTTTCGACTCTGACCGCTGCTCAATATTTTTTCGAAGCCTTGATTCTGCCAGTAGAAGAATGGGGGACAAATTTACGACCAGTGGCCTGAATTCTGACCCTGGGAACTTATCAATATTGCTATCCGGTCCATTTGTCGAAGCTGAAGGATACGTAAAATATGTAAGGAGCTCACGTACGGGGAAGAAAAGAAAGTAAGCATTTTAGACATTGAGAAAAGAGAATAAAAAAAGGATAAATCGATAGGTCAGTTGAATGATAAAGGATGATACTTGTAAATAGATATATGATGGCAAACATAAATGCGTATAAGTTTATGAGACTAGAAAGAATTGCTTTTCAGATGAATGAATATGAAGTGCATCGTGATAAATGGAGTAAGTGTGCAGTACAATGGTAGATAGGAAGGAAAGTATTGAAGGATTGGTTGCTTGACCGACCATATTTGATCAAAACGTTTTATTCACATTACGATTTGTTTATTTTTCATCAATCCTTTTTTACAGGTCCGAGCCCAGTCGTTCCCCCATCCATTTCATCTAACCAATATTTCTTCGAAACGTTTTTATTCACGTTTACGATTTTTTTTGGGGGGCAGGGGTCATCAATCATTTCTACAGGTCCAAACGCTGTAGTTCAACCTTTTTTTGAACCGACCAATATTTGACCAATAAGTTTTATTGACATTGAACAAAGGTGTTGAAAGGCTTTGTCCTATTTCCATATATTTATGTAAATGCGTGTTTGTTTATGAGCGTGTGTATGTGTGTTCCAGCGCTCTTGGCCCTACTGTTTTGTAGAATTGGCATCAGTATTCCACTAAACCAATTTGATTCTTTAATTACTATTTGTGAGTCAAAAAATCCTTTATATATGTCCACGTCTTGTTGACCAAATTTCTTTTTATGTGCCTTACATTCGATCAAAACATTTATCCACATTTCCTGTCTGATTTTATTAATTCATCTTACGGACAAAGGTCGTGCAGTCCGACCCGAATCGATCAAAACATTTTATTGAAATGTATTCATTGCGTTTTTATTAATTCATGGTATCATAAATAGGTGTATTGTACATAACAATAGATCACAACTACTTCTTAATCTAATCTTGTGACCTCTCCAACAATTTATAGCAACTGACAGTCTTCAAAAATGGCTCATTTGATCTGGTTCTGGAAGAATGCAACTCTGATCATAAAATTTACACATCTACGAAAAGGTTAGATGACCAACTTTTATTGAATATATATATATATATATATATATATATATATATATATATATAGATAGATAGATAGATAGATAGATAGATAGGTCATATTAGTCACTTAAACAAAACTGACCGGTGACCAACCCTTTTTGGCAGCATGCTATGTTGGGGATGATTGATTGAAAGATTGGGAAAAAAGGGGGTTCAGTGCATTAGCCATTTCTTTTGCCTCTTGTAGGACAGTAAAATCCCGGATTTCTCCTAAAAAAAACTAAACAAATACCTAACATTATTGAAAAGAGATAAAATTCGGAAAATTTGCAATAGAAATAGTGAGTTTAATACACACTAACAAACATGCCAAGATCGATAAATAGGAAGAGATATAGATAATCCGTTGAATAGGTACATATCTATACATTCAAATGGTATGAGAAGAATATATTGACTGGATGATCAATAACAGCATTGGAAGAGACAGTGCAAAAATCAATGAATAAGTCGTCACTCAATAAAGACCGTCATGTGACCAATGTCTTTTGGTAAGCTTGCTGCATCAAGCTGATCAATGAATAAGTTAAATCTCTCGTTTTTTGTTGGACAGTGATCACAAAAGGTCTGAACTTGCGATAAAACACCGTATAAAAAACTTTAGGGTCAATTTACGATAAGATTACACTGCAAATAGAACTCCCCACCAAAACTTATTATGGGAGGGATGTTTTTTTCTAGACATAATAAGGAGTAAATATTAAAATCTTCAGCCTTTTACTTCCATTAATACCGCCCTTACTGGTTTGCATACAAATCAACATGCATAACCAAGTGAGCCAGACGGACAGACTATTTTTGGAACTGAAGAAACCTATGTAGACAGTTTTGGTTTACAGTTTCTGATAATTGAATAATTCAAAAACAATATTCCATATTTTCAAAAATTCGAAGCGTGGAAGGTACCAGATATAAACTGAGGAACCAGTTTAGCATAAACTCAAAAAGGTAATCAGAACGGAATACCAATTGCGAAGGTGTGTTTTTGCAGACGAGGCAAATGTTTAAATTCTTAGCCCTTTCATTGGTGCATATCATACGTGCACCAGGCGGATGAATAATCAGCCAACCAGCCAGACCTACTTGAAAACCGAAAGAAAATCTGTTAACAGTTTTGTTGATGGTTTTTGCGGATGGATTTTCATATGAAAAGACTGATAGATAGAGAGAAACGAAGAGACTGAAAGATAGTGAGATAGATAGCTGGGGGTGAACTGTTTGTGACCAATGGATCTGGTATTGATATCATCATACTTTCTGATATAAATGTATGCATTGCTACCTAAGAGTTTGGGAAACTTGGGTAGTTTGCACAAACCGAATGTAGTACAGGCTCTAGTCACGAACTCTCTTGGGCAGTGCCTTTTGTGAGGTATTGTGCTGACTCACAAGTGGATTACTTCTAACTAGATGTTTGAAGCATTTCGGTTAGAAATGAGTATTCGTCTCCTGTGTCTGTGAATATTTGGCTCTTCTTAGATATGGAAAGCAATGAGAGGCTAAAATGGTTATTCTCAGGGAAAGTGGGTTTTGTTATTTCTATTATAGGATGAACAAGTGATCATCATCAGTCTTTTAGCGTCCGTCGTTGGACATAGACCTTCCCCAGGATTTGCCACACTTCTCTATCATGGGCGTCACGGAGCCAGTACTTCCTGAACCTGTCTAGCTCGTCTCTCCATCTAACATTTTGCCGGCCTCGGTTGCGCACGTGGTCTCGGGGAATCCACGTTGTGAGTCTTGATGTCCATCGATTGTCTGCCATTCTTGCAGTCTGCTACATGGCCAGCCGACCGCCATTAAAGATTTTTATGGATTCTAAGATGTCTCTAACTCTTGTCTTTTCCTGGATGTACTGTGCTGTTTTGTGGTCTCTCCATGTGAGGCCCAGCATTATTCTTTCATGTGCACGTTGCATGGTTCTCAGCTTACGAGTCTGTCTCTTGGTTAAGTTCCATGTTTCAGCTCCGTAAGTGACTATTGGGAGGATGCATCGGTTATACACTCTTCTCTTTAGGACTAATGGGATCTTCTTATTTTTGAAGGTTGAGCTTGCTCTGCTAAAGGCTTGCCATCCTAGTGTGATTCTTCGCTTGATCTCTTTTTCTTTTGAGGGTCTCATGGAGATTCGTTGCCCTAGGTAGATGTAGTGGTCTACTTTCTTGAGTTCTGTGTCCTCGATTTCGATGTTAGTGTTTTTATCTCCAATGTGGTTGTTGCACATGATCTTCGTCTTGCTGAAGTTTATGTGTAGGCCGACTTTCTTGCTCTCTTCATTTAGTTCATCTATCATCAGTTGGAGGTCGTGTAGGTTCTCTGCGAAAAGGGCTATGTCGTCTGCAAATCTGAGGTTGCTCAGATACTCGCCGTCCATGTGAGAGAGGTTTGAAGTAAGTGTGTCGTTTTTATTTAGTCTTTTTGGCTGATGGTGGGTGAGACTTCTTCCACTTTTCCTGAAGTGGTGGTGTATGTGAGTTTGTACCGTTTTTCGGATTTACCGTCGGTCATTAGCCAATATCTTCTATGATGGTGTCGTAATGTATTGCATATATGTGATTCTGCTTTAAAATCAAATTATTTAGAACGTTATCGATCTGAAAGTTACCGTATCTTTGTGTTATTGGGATAAAAGGGCTGCTTCGGTAACAAATGAATAAATTACTTTTCTTGTCAGGCAAAGATCATTGAAAAGATTGGTAAAAAAAAAACAAGCAGGCCAAACTAAAATTGAATTTTGAATAAACTTACATCGAAAATTGACCCCCCCCCATTAAAAAACTTTTAGGGGGTGTATTTATGAAAAGTTTTCCTACAGATAGTAAAGTGTGAATGTGCATATTGTAAGTCTTGTAGCTCAATAGGCACGGTTTATAAGCGTGAAACATACATTGCAATCCATCGATGTTATCGCAAAAAATTGAAAAACTTATGTTGATATTCTCCAACAAATAACGTTGTGCTAAAGTCTTAATGAAATATGCTGAAAGATGCACTGCATTTCTCGACCCATTTGAAACATTTCATAAAAGTCTTGAACCCTCTCCAACCTGAGGCCCCGAGACCACAGAACAAAATATTGCGTTTACCACTTTTTTCTCTTCCTATCGATAGATGGTATTTACAGCTTTTTGTTCCCGCCAATTTTTATTAAAAGGTTATAAAGTCAGCAAAGGATATTCTAGATTTCCATTTTGCACATTAGCATCGAGTATTGGCGGACAACCAGCCCTCTAAGCCCTCATCATTACAGGACAGTGACAGCGTTAAATATAGTATCAGGAGAAGCAAAAGGCATAAAAAAAAGTATTTGAATAGACATTTAAAATCTACCATTTAGATCTTTTTAGATAGTTTTCATCTAAATCTGGATGTTTTGAGTTGAATCTACATGTCAGAAATTTCTATTTAAATGATTTAACCATAAAATATTTTTATTTATGTATCGGGGGATTCTTTAGATGCAAACCTGACGATGAATTTGTCATTAAAACTGATTGGAAATTTGGCATTTTATGTTAATAGTCTTTTGGCTTCGGTGGGGGAGGGTTCCAGTACTACGGTAGAAATAATTGCTACTACATCAATTTAAGTAGACTTCCCAAATTGCTTTATAAAAACTACTTTATAAAATATCAAATTTCTCAATTAATAAAATTTGAATTATGCAATATTTCTATGCATACATAGCAGAAATTATGCAAAAGTTTTCAGTCGAAACCGTCACTGGACCAACGTCTTTTTGGCTGCATGCCGTGTTGCGGGCGATCAAATGAAGAAATTGGAAAAAGCAGTGATTTTCACAATTTTTCCTTGGTTCATTAAAAGTCTGAATTTCAAGAAAAAACGTTGCCAGACACAAAAAGAACCTAATTTACATGGAAATTTAAACTCCCGAATTAAAACCTTATTTGAAAAAAAAATGGGGGGGGTGAGGGGGATGGAGGGCTCGGGGTCAAAAGCGATTTTTTTTCCCTTGACAAAAGAATAAATGTTTAAATTACCATCCCCTTCGTTGCATTGGTGTAGCCTGAACAAGTGACATATACGTTTATAGCTATCCATCCAGAATCACTCAAAAAATGGAAAAACCAGGAGAAACTATGTAGACAGTCTCTAACTAAAATATTTTTCATGTTGAAGGCAATTCAAAAAGCGATGACGATTTATGGCTGCTGAGATACCCTGAGATGATAAGTGCACCTGTGCTGAGAACTTCGATGAAGAATACTGGAACAAAATAGTACAGTTAACCTTCAGGAAAATATTCAGCTCCATGAACTAAAGGCACTGCACAGCGCTTCATACACACGGGATGCCCGCTACAAATTCGTTTGACGTTCCGATACATGTATTAGTGAAATCGAATTCCCATAATATCAATGTTAATTCTTGGAGCTGTAAGCTTCACAGACTCCCCCCCCCTCTCTCTCTCTCTCTCTCTCTCTATATATATATATATATATATATATATATATATATATATATGGTTACGTTTTCTACAATTTCAGATACTTGCAGTCAACCGAACGAATGAACAATTCATTTGTTTTACTGAAGAATATTTTATTATTCCTACAAAAAGTTTTTTTTTTCCAAAATCCTATCCAAGAACTAAGTTGTTATTAGAGACTATATTTGCAATTTATGTTTATGCTATATTGGACCCATAATTTGACTCATTACTGATTACCGTTCTACAAAAAGTGACTTAGGTAACTTATCGATTGTTCATCAATTTTTGTGATTTCTTAATTGATCACCTTCAAAGCATGCTACTAAAGGACATTGGTCACATGACAGCCTCTATTGAGTTACTAACCAAGCCTGTTTTGTACGTTTCTCTTCTATCGACCATATCAGGTTGGTTTTCTTGCAGCCTCACTGACTTTGAAAAATCAAAATATACATCGTTCTTAAAAAGGGAAATACCATCGGCAAATCTGGAAAATTGATGAAAGATAATTTCCTTTGATTCATGGTGGGATAGATTGACAATGATGAGGATGATAAACATCTAAAATCACTTATCACCTAACCTATAGTTACAAGACTACAATGAAACAGCTGCCGAGCTCCGTGATAAAAAAAACAACATTACGAAAATGGAATACAAATAAAAGTGTATTACATACACCATGGTTCTAAAATTAGATAACGGAATAGTCATAACATAATACGTTGGAATAACACTGATCTAATTAGATATGACTCGAGTGAAAAAATGTGAGTGAATACCTAAGGACATTATTAACAATCTAAAAAAAGATTTATATATATATATATATATATATATATTGGATAGAAATTAATGGTGCAGTTTTCTATTACAGTCACATTATAAATTGAGAGCCAATCTCTAAAAAGCTAGAAATTTTTTTATTTATCCTGACTTTTTAATTCATCCTTAATTTAGGAAAAGTCTCATACACTTTTGGCCTTTTAATGGATGGATTTCCCTTCACTTAACGCCGCTTGAAGGAGTATATATAAACACATGAATTCAGAGTACATGTATATTGACGGAAAGTAAGGTCCGCTGCTGGTATAGTCACAAAGTAATCGAACATCCGTTCTGAAACCCTTTAAAAATATTTTTCTCGAACCCTTTTTTTTGTAGCGTCACAGACAAACGTGCTAAGACACGATACATTCACTTCTCATTTGAAAAATACAAACGGTCAAACACCTCTCACTTATATATATATACATATATATATATACATATATATATATATATATATATATATATATATATATATATATATATATATATATATATATATATATATATTGTGTGTGTGTGTGTGTATGTGTGTGTGTGCGTGTTCTTGTGTTTATATGTGTTTTTGTACGTGTGCGATGCTCTCCAAGTCCTGGTGATTGCGAGAGATACGTGAACTGTCCGGCAAGACACGAGATCAGGGGATCTAGTTTAATTTCTCGAAACTTTTGGGTTGCACTTTGTACCTACTGCCGACCATTTGCAAAGCTATAAATTCCAGCTATTTTCTTTCAAAGGACTAATGTTACATCCGACTGCATCACATCTATATAGATTCGGTATTTTTTGTTGATATTTTTCCTTATTTTCCCGCAAGGCTCGTTGTTCAGGGACATACCAAAAGCAATTGCATATACCAATCAATGATCAGACTAAAACGAGCTTTTTGTAGCTAAAGAATATATTTACTATTGGACAGTAGATAAATGAGCAATCGTGAATAGACGTAGCGCTTTGATCGGCATGTCGCTGTAACAAAAGAGAATCAGTTCAAACCCTCCCTCACACACACACACGCGGGTGCGCAACAACCCATAAATATATTTCCATTAGTCAGATATGAAAAAAAGTTATTTTCATTCTAATACCTTCATTTTAACTCCATCAATTCACCAGCATCAAACATTCCTGGTCCACTTCCGAATAAAGGCCCCCACCCAACCCATTCTATCTCGATTGTGACTGTGGTATTGTTTGCTCTCTCTTGTCGGCGGCAAATTTGTTCATCTCATCTATCCATCTAGCCCTCTCTTACAGCATCTGTTGGCACTTTGCCAATAATAAAACATTGAAACATCTGTTATCTGTCTTTCGTGCTACTTGTCCTGTCCATCCCCTTTTTTGTCGCTTAATCAATCCTATGATATATTTGGTCTGCGTTGACTATACCATTGTTTTTCTTAGCATTGTTCTTTCCATTGATCTATGTGTGACTCTACATATGAGGGTAGCTCAATAAGTTGGTTGCCCGACATCTCCGAATAAATTTATTTTTAGAAGCGTCTTACGCATCTGAATAAGACGCTTTTCGTTCGGCCTCTCTTATATACCCAACAAAAAGAAGAAGGAGTTGACAGTGTGACGTCATTAAACGAGCATCTTATCTGATCAAAAGATGAAATATCAAATATTTGTTTTTACAGTGTTGTCAAGTATTGTTTATTACTATTAGCTAAAACTGTCTTGGAAATGATTGAAATCGGCTAAACCTTTCGAATTTCAGCTAACTTCATAGTTAAAACTCTCATTGATATTTTAATGCCCTTATATACAATAAAATACCATACACTGTGTGAGCTGAACAAATTATTGCTAAAAATCTTAAACTTACTTATATCTAAACTCGCTATTTTTTTTGCTTTTTTGATTACCAGTTTTTCGGGTGAACCATCCTCAACTCTCTCTTACTCCTTCTCCTGCTACTTTTACTAATAGTAGTGCTACTACTACTTAGTTAGAAGATATGGACTTAAGGACGTTTGACGTTGCCCGTACGGTTCTTGATATCTAAAGAACAATCAGTAAAAGGCAGTAACGAACTTTTTAGTTGTCAAATAATATAAAATACAAATTAACATGACATTTTCCTGATATAATCTTTATTATTTCATTTGGTGAAACCAGCAGGATTTCACTCAAAAAAATATTGAAAATCGGTGAATAAATGCAAATAAGAATACCCATCTTCTATTGATTCATCTTTTTCCCATGGACTCAGGTGTATATTAGACCCTGTAATTTCCTCTGTTGCAGACAAAGGTCACATAATCAAACTTCCGATAAAAATTCAATATTATGTGACTACTTTCGTTCAGCTACTCCTTTGGGCAACATTACTGAATTTTGAAGAAGAAAAAAAGAAACGGCCATTTTGAGAATATTTGTTGGAATTACAAGTGGAATAATGACAGTGATTAGAAACATGAGAGAGGAATATCCGTACCTCGCATAGATGAATCACCAAGAGCCTGTGCATAGACTAGAACTAATTATAAGAAAAATTGATCAAAATCATCGTAGAAATATATTAGCACAAGATTTTAATATTGTTCGATCCAAAATGGCCACAGAGACCTCAAAAGGCACCTTTTTGGAAAAAAAGAAAACAGCAGCAAAGAATTTCAGTTGGTGCTAAGTGGTGAGTTAATGCAGATTTCTGAGGTTATAGCCCCAGAAATGCAACCAACAGCGTCGGGAGAAAAGCACACACACACACACACACACACACACACACTCAATGGTAGACATTATTACACGGGAACTCATCCACTGGAAACGGTGCAACAACGATATAAGCGTACGAACGAATTATTCATGCACAAGCCACAACCTACCTCAGGAAATAAGAAAATCTCGAATCATTTAGTACTTACTGATTCAGACGAATCACTGAATCTAGACCAGAATACATGGTCTAATCGTACTGGAAAATGTCATTGAAATCCTTCGAGGACGTTTAGAAATACCCTTTGGACGTATAACTAAAATGAAGTGGAGACAACGGTAAGGACAAATCCCGAATTTGCCATCAAAATCCATCGAATGCTTTCTCAGCCCATAACCCGTCTCCAACAACATTACAGTGGAATTTATGGAGACTTCTTGAAGATAGTGGGTGGTCTGATAGGCAGGCAGAGTAAATACGTGTACTTTTAATTTAGTTTGCAGAGATAAAATATCAAGTGGTAATATTTTCACAGGTCAACTAAGTTGCAAGTCTAAATAAGTTGAAGATTTATCAATACGAAACTGTTTTATAACTTGTATTGAAGTTACACTACTCGTTAAAAAATGATAGCGGTAAGTTGGTAAATGTATTCTTGCTAAAAAATACGTCGAAAAATCGTTTACAGTTGAGAATTGAAGCATTAGTTGGGATAATTCACTCCAAATTCTTTTCCTCAAGTGCACAAACTGCTAATCGAATCAAACATAACCTTTGGCTTTGCGGTCAGAATAATACTCAACACGGTCAACATTTACCAGGAATCATCCGATTTATATTTGCGATAGACACTTAGGCTTTGCAGTTCAATGGTGTGTTAGGATTTGACCATGTTATTGTGCATGTGATGCGTGTGTAAGTATGGGAGCTCGTCAATGACAAAAAGTGTGATACAAAGACGGACAGACCAAAAAGTAGGAGCAGAAGATGAACAAAAGAATAAAGGAACAGGAGTAAAAATCGATGGGGGGAGTCAGTTCAGGTATATATATCTGCATCAGCCCCCCCCATTCCCCCTCTCTCTCTTTCTCTCTCTCTCTCTCTCTCTCTCTCTCTCTCTATATATATATATATATATATATATATATATATCAAACATGAATGATCAAATCCAGCCTTATATATATATATATATATATATATATATATATATATATATATATATATATATATATATTTGAGGCTGGATTTGATCATCCATGTTTGCCTTTTAGTACATTCACTTTTTGTGGTCAATGACGTTATGGAAACAGTTTTATTTCGTCTATGTACTCTTGTGAACCAAAAACTACACATTGTTGACAAAAAAATAGATCTACAGTCAGATTCAACACGTCTCAATTTATTTACAATGCACATTTTAGGTTGACAAATTCCATTTTCAAAAATTTTAGAGGTGTTTCTGTGGAACCTATTTGATTGTATAGGATGTGAAACAAAGGAAGGAATTTAAAAATCATCAGTTATGGAAGATATCAAGGGTAAGAAATCTCTAAACTTTTGAAGATTAATTTTTCTATTTCCGTTTGAATCTGTTTTTACAGTTATAGACACTATATCCATTCCCAACCTCATCTCTAAGTGGGGTCAGGCCTTCCGTAGGGATCTTGCAGAAAACTGCTTGCTTGGGTTGGATTAGAGCTAGATTTTTAGTATACCTATAGTATATGAATGAGGTCTGTCTGGAAAGTAATAAGCCGTTTTGAATATTTCAAGAACCGATAGTGCAGCACTCATGCAACATTGTAACCATTCATAAGAAGCACCACTTTATATGCATAAGCAGACACTCTCCTGTTGGTGTAATCAAGTCGGAAGTACGATGCAACAGAGAGGACCTATGTGATGAGTGACCGTCATATTCATGACTGCTAAGTAAATACATTACTAACATCTTTTGCTGGTATTTTCGACGAAAAAATCGCATCAACCAGGTTCTCCAACGCCTTGCAGACTAAATATGTCTCATTGCAGCTACTGATATTCCCCAAAGAGATTTCAGACAGCAGATAAGATCATATATACGTTTCGAATTCATTACACACCACTTCTATTCAATTGACATCTGATTTTATAGATCTCACGTCAATTTGCATGCACATAGACAGATTGTGAGATAAGTAAATTGATAGATAGTCGTACCTTGCATAAATGATTCGCCGTAGTCTGCAATTTTTCTGCAACTATCCGGAAAAGGATTTTAAAGTTTGAGAATAGTCTAAAAGAAGTCCTTATCTAAAGTAATCTAAAAAATTGATATTTTATTTAAAAGTATCTACAAAATGCCACCACAATATTTGGCCATTGTTGGTTCAAAATGGCCATAGATGCTCCCCAAAAGAGAGTGTTTGGTTGGTGCCTAGTTTCCTAGGTTGCAGCCCCCAAAGTTGGACCAACAACGCAAGGGGATACTCATGCATACACACACGCGTGCGCAAATGAACGAAGAGAAAATAATTTGTATCCCATTTTGCTGGTTAGTTGGGTTATTGGAAGGTTAATTGATCGATAAACAGATAGATATATAGATTGACATTGGAATTTGAACAGAATAATGTCAACTGAGAGCTAAATTGCTGCATAGATAGAGACTTATATAGATAGAGATATAAATATCTATTAACCCGTTCAATAATTTGTTTTTCTCGTCACTTTTCAAAGCAAATAGCCAACAAAAAGAACAACTTTGTAACATTTGTCATCACTTGTTGACTCGCTTTGGTTCTACCATTTTCACTCGGACAGATGTTTTCTCTGTGATCTACTGCAGAACCAAAATATCATTTGCAGATAATCATCTCTAAATCGGGACACAATATCGTTGAAATAAATGAGATTTCTTTGCTGTGAATGGATATAAATTAGGATTTTTTTTTCTTTTTGAATATAGTCCTGTTGAACCCATTCTAACCGTTTTTTACGATGAAGTATTACTGTTTGTTGGGCTAAACATGTTTTGGCGAAAGGTCTATTTCATAGAGAACCCAGGACGGAAATAACTAGCCATTTCAGCACGACTAGCACGCTAAGACGTGCTTTGTTTTACTTTGGATAAATGTTTGGCTTGTTATTGCACCTGAACAGATATATAACATCCTTGATGAGAAAATAATTAGCAATCTATTGTCAAACTCCCGGCAAATTTGGAGTTGAATTATTCAAGAGCAATCCTCACCAAGTTTAGAGGAGTAAACTCTCTGTCCACGTTAAACCAAACAGATATATAAAATCAACACTTGCCTACCCTGCTTTGGAATCTGGACAAAGTGATTGCTAGGGATTTTTCTCACCAACTGAGCCAAGCTGACAAGTTTTTACAAATTTATTTCTCTTACATTATACATACAACACAAAGGTTGTAGTGATCATCTTCGGTTACAATAGAAGTACATTTTTACCTTGTTTGATAATATATCTGGTGAACAACGTCACTTTTTTACGAGCTTTGGCTCATGAATTTCCATATTTGCTAAGTCTTGCACAAGACAGAAAAGAGCTATCTTCAGTAGTTATGTATGTATCTCCAGCGTAAAAGATACACCACCATATGATATGCGTCTGGATATTCCAGGTATATTCTCAAAAAGCCCGCCCCTGTCTTCATGACCCTTTACACTATCTGTTTTCTATGCTCTCATCTAATCACAGTAGTTGGCAGTTTACATTATTTGCTTAAATGAGTAACGTTTGTAAACAACTGATGAATAGAACTTTTGAAAAAGCGCCTCTTATTTGCCACAAGGTACGGTAAATACTTCGACACAGAGGCAGAATGTGACACAAGGTGTCAGTTTTAATGCAGGGCTTAAAAAAACGTTCTAGCTGGCAGCAAATGCTTGCACTAAGTTGTTCCTAAATAGTCACTCATGTAAGTACTAATCAGGTTCAACGCTGCTCGACTTGACTGATAAAAGAAGAACCGATGCTTCCAGCGTTATATGACCATAAGCACAATCTGTCAACGCTCAACCCCATGTTTTTGACTAGTTCTGACCAGTTTCAGTGATGCTTAACATGTCTCCAGAATGAACAAACCTTAAGTCTTACTCAGAGGCTTCATGATGCTATAAAAGCCTCATGATATAGTTTTTGTTCGAACGATTGTTTCAGACATCAATTGGGCCACTTGTCTTTGGTAGGACAAGGTAAATAGAGCTTTCAGTGTGCGGGATGAGTTTCAGGGTGATCTCTCGAAGCATACATATTTGTTTGATCGGGCTTATGGTGGCACAAGGCCTAACTTCTGGAGATGAATAAGGGAATAAATACAAAACCACAGAAGCGAATTGATAGAACTATTGTAAATCTAACACACTGTCATAGTTTATTTCCATTTAATTCTTCGGAGGCATGTACGCAAAACATCCTCAAGTGACTGAGAATAATGAAACGTTTCCAGGAGAGAATCATGTTTTACATCACATGAAGGTATAATAGAATACCACGGGTTTATGTCCAACGACGGGAGCTAAAAGGCTGATAATAATGATGATGATGATGATGAAACACAATAAATAAGGATAGAGGAAGGGGGACCGATAGCTCCTTGTAGTGCTGCTGTGCACGCACTTAATCAATAATTCCATTCAAACTTCATAGAGTAAAAATCTCTACACCCTCGAGAGAAAGTCTGTACACAATACAGTAAAAGTCACAACATCCTAGAATAAAGATGTCTACATCTTAAAGTGAAAGTCCCTACCTCCTGGAGTAAAAGTCTCTACACCTAGAGTAAGAGTGTCTACATCCGAGAGAAAAGCTGTCTACACCCAAGAGTAAAAGTCTGTACATCCAACAGTAAAAGTCTCTACATCCTAGAGTGAGAGTATATACATCTTCAAGTAAAAGTCTCTACACCCTAGAATAAAAGTACCCACATCCCTGAGAAAAAGTCTCTACATCCAAGACTAATAGTCTCTACAACTTGGAGTAAAGAGTGTACAGACTTTTAGGCTACAAGTCACTACAGCCTAGAGGAAAAGTTTGTACTTCGTACAGTAAAAGTCTCTACACCCCTGCGTAAAAGTCTCTACATCCTAGAGTGAAAGCCTCTGCACCATCGAGTAAAAGTGTCTACATCCTTTAGTAAAAGTTTTTACATCTTAGAGTAGAAGTCTCTGCACCTAGAGAAAAAGTCTCTACACCCTGGAGTAAAAGTCTCTACACCCTAGATTATAAGTCTTTACATCTTAGAATTTTCTGCACGCTAGAGTAAGAATCTAGTTCCTATCAAGTAACTAGCCAGACCTGTTTTGGTAATAATTCGAACTAATTTCGCTAGCCTTTCGATCTTCAATCACTGTGTTTCGACCGATAGGCTCTCTGATCCTCAATAGGATACAACAGATCAGCAATTCATCCCTGGTCGAGCAGCAACAATTAATTGACGGCCACTCGAAAGTAGGTCTGCTTAATGACTGAATAGAAGCTGTTATGTGGCAGCATACCACGTTAGAAGTGATCAATTGAAAAATTAGAAAAAAGAGGTGATCAATGAATGGGCTACTTCTCTCGTCTCTTGATGGATTACCAAGTCTAATTCCCAAGAAAATCAAGTTTGAACGCACAATCTAAGGATCAATCTAACGAACAATTTGGACAAAATAAAGTTTACATTGTAAATTGAATCCTCACTCTTACAGGATGGGGGTTAAATGACAAAAACAAAACAAAAAACAAACGTTTTTTTCTAGAAATAAGGAGTAGTAAATGTCCAAGTTTTCAGACATTTAACTCGATTATGCGGCCTGAATGCATGATACAAACACACTAGCCAGCCAGCAAGACCAGCTTAAAAACTGAAAAAATCTATCTTGACTGTTCTGGTTAAATGTTTTCTAATAACATATTATTATTCTGCTTGTTTGTAAGTACGTCCGTTTCGCTTTCGATGTATTATTCATTCGCTTGATATTTTCCGTCTTCTCCATTCTCCTTTTCCAACAACACATGCAGTGTGATGAACAAGGTTTAAGTTCGAAGAGGATGCTTATGATTACATGCGTGCAAAAGGAACTCCACCTGCACAATCATCAAGCATTAATCCTCCCTTACAACTCTGAAATCTAAAGATTAAGTTACGGCAGGAGTAATTGGCCACAGTAATAGAGAGAAATTGCAAAAGTGATCAATAACAGGACCGGTTAGACACTCAATAGAAAGTGTCGCATGTCCACTCTTTTTTCGACAACATGATGTGTTGAGGATGATCAATTGAAACAATGAAACAAAAGAGATCACTGAATAAATTCCCCAAAAAGTCAGGTTTGAAGAAGAAAAAAAATATCAGTAGTGAACTGAAGAATCAATTTTGAATAAGCTTAATATAAAAATAAAAAATAAAAAAATGAGTTTTTGTAGATATAAAGGGTAAATATTTACATTTTTAGCCTTTTAGCTCCATTGATGGGGCTTTTACACCATATACATGAACGTGACAGTTTTTCGCGACAGTTTTGATGGGCGTTTTCAAATACTGATGATGATGCTAATTATAATGATGATTTTAACAGATGTCTTTTTCCTTATAAATTATATAAGTAACATAGATAATAAATCATTGATTCAAGAATTTATTTCAATTGCATATATATATATATATATATATATATATATATATATATATATATATATATATATACGTGCAAAAGATATGATGATAACGTTGTTGACAAGTAGCTGATTTAGTAAGTTAAATTTTTTATTTTGTATCGCTTCTTTCAAGTGAGTGACAGTAAGCCCCTTCGATATTCAAGCACTCATCTCAATATTCGTGTCATTCACATCTGAGACAAGTTGGATATCTCACAGGCTGGAGTGAGGGAACAAAACAACTAAGTTGGAGTGGTATTTGGAGTAATTAGTCGAATAATGATATTATTTCACCTCAGAACTTCACATAGAATTTGGAAATGTTGGAGAGTTCACAAGCCAGAATGTACAAACGATAAAGATAGGAATAGAAGACCAAATTATCCAATGAATAGAGGAAGCAGGCCAGTTCAGTTACTAATTGGAAAGGATTGCATGACCAACGTTTTTCGGCAAAGTGGTTGCAAAAAATGCAAATTTTCATCAGACAAGCGTAGTTGCTGTCGGACACAAACTAAGGGATCAATTTTGCATGCACCTATATTATAAATTGATTCCCCGATATAAACATATCGGTTGAGTTGGGTAGTCAAAAAAAAAAAAAAAAAAGAAGGAAGGTTTTCTTAGCCATCATGCAGAGTTTAATTTTTACGCCCGCTAACTCCATTGGTTGCTGCCTGAACGCAAAAGACATACAATCAGCCAGACGTGTTTGAAAACTGAGGAAAAACAATATGACGATTGGACAGTTCTGGTTGATAGTTTCTAATATTTTACCTTAGAACTTTGGAAAGTTGAATAGTCCACAAGTTGAAATTTAGTGATGAGAACAATGAGGTTGAAAATACAAGTCCGAATAATTTGTAAGATAAAGACATGTCAGATTAAGTGAGTAAAGTCATTTCAGCTGCTTGTGGTTTTGAATTCAGTTCACATATCGGAGGGGCTAATAAAGCTGCAAAGAACAGAAGATTGAAGCGTCACCAGTGTAAGAGTACGGCCAAAATTTAGGGATAAAAACCAAAGGATTTTAGAATGAATTATTCATCAAACCACTCCGGTCAATCACTCAAAGAAACCATCATGTGATCAACTTATTTCAGTAACATCGTTTTGGGGATGATCATTTAAGAATTGGAAAAAGGAATGATATCTATCAACCAACTTCTCATCGCACACAAACTGAATGGTCATCTTTCTCCAATGCGAACAAATTCATATACCATGAATTGCATTTTTTAAAAGGATCTTGGCTGGAAAGCTTGAGGAATTTTGAAGGAACCATTGTTGAAAGCGTACCATTTTTTGAAGTGCAAGTAACTCAGTAACTGAGCAAAGCCTGTTGAGGACTGTTTACTGTGGTCCGAGGAATCTAATTTTTAATCCTCTTGAATAATCCAGTGTGTGTGTGTGTGTGTACGAAGACCATAAGATCGGACACAAAAAACAATTGTACGTCTCTGTGTAATGAACAGAGATGATTCTCTGGTAGTGGTCGAAGTGGGGGGGGGAGTGAAGCCCCAGGAATTCCTTAACCAAGCAAAGAATTGAACAGTAAAGGACCAGTCAATGTGGTGTGGTGAATCCAATTTTTATCTTTTTTGACAATTCAGAATTTATGCATGTAGATCATGAAGAGGAATGGACCGAACCAGTCAATGGCTCATGCAAACGACCATTAAAATTCTCTTCGTGTTATGGTGTTGGGGTGTCTCTCTGATGGTGTTCAAGGAGGATTAAATGTTCCTACGACCAAAAGTGAAATAAATTCAGGGAGATACTTGGCTTTCATGCATCACATGCATCTACTCTTCATGCAGATGGAAATAAATAGCAAAATCTTTTGCAGTATCTTCATCCTTGTATTGAAGTTTATAAGTGACCACTCAACTCACCGGAATCTATGGAATATTTTGAAAAGAATAATCAAATGGAAATTAGAAGCATGAATGAAGACATTTTGATGATAATAAGTCAACAATTGTAAGTACAAAATCTTGAAGCATCAATCTTCACCAGAGGGAAGACAGTGATAAAAAAAATACTTTCATTATAAATATCATCTTTTAAACTTTGGATGATACATAATAAATATTTCTTAAACATATTTCTTTGATAATGATTTTCTGCAAACAATAAAAGAATGTAATATTTTCAAATTGAAAAAAAAGAACAAAAAACGAAAAAATAACCCCAAAAAACCCAAAACAAATAAGTTATTTTCATGATTCTCGGAGAGGTTTACAAACTTTTGCAACATAGAGTAACTTAATCCTGACCACCCCTTTTTTGAAATTCCTGATCAATCACCTCTGACACAGCCAAAAGAGATTGGTCGAATGACGATTTCTACTGCGTGACAAATCAGGCCTGTTCTTAGGAATTTTTGAGAAATGTCAAGAATCAAAATTGAGGAAGAATTCACCTACCTTTCTTTTCATCGTGTAATCAGGTTCCAAAGGCCGTGACAAAGTTGAACAAATATAGCAGGTATCACTGACAATAAAGTGAAAAAAAAACAAACAAAAAAACAAATTGATTGAAGCCAATACATGAACTTGAATAAGAAACATTTATTTGTAGATACACCGAAAAAATTTGTTCATTCGCAAAGCAAAAGAAGCTAAAGAAAAGAAAAATACTCTTCAGAGGTGTGTCTCCCGCCAACGTTTTGGAGAAGGCTAGATTCAAAAAGAAAAAACAACTCTGAACGAGCAAATAAAAACATATATCACCTTACATTAGACTTCTGACACCTGCAATTTTTCCGTTTTCGGAAACACACGTTCTGTGCATGAAATATTATCATGTGTTTTTCAAATTGATGTAAAACTCCCTTGGCAAACGGAAAGATAAAAAAATGGCAAGTTTCAACACTGTAAAAATGAATATTTTGATAAATTGTTGGATATCTTTGTTTGTACTGCCATTGGGAAATCATATTCTACTTCCCAATTTTTTAGAAGCATGGGACAACAACGAGCACAGACGAGAGTACGCTAGGTATTCAAGCACGTACTCGGATATTTAGGCTGGTTAGGTCCGATGGCCAATCCAAGCGGAAGTAATCCCTCTAGTTACACTATAGAAAAAGAAATTAAAACAAGACGTCGTGTCAAAGTTGACTTTCTATCGAACTTGTGAAAATCCAACCCTGCATCGATCTTGTGAATACTCAAAAAATGATGAACCAGGTATACTGAAGTGGCGGTAAACAGCATACGCACAAAGCCGATGTGGGATACCGTAGATTGACTTCCCGTGTAGGTTACAGTAAAAAGTGACTAAATACTAAGATGAGTCAAAATACTTGTCAAAAATTGATAATGGTTGAGAGATAACAGACTGTTGAGATTCAGACAGACATATTCGATAGGGTCAATTATATAAAAAATTACATTGGTCACATATTTATAAAAAGTACATTGCTCACATGTATACAAAACTCACATCTTTCACACGTACATGAAAATTACACTGGCCCCCCATATACAAAAATTACGTCGGTTACATCAATAAAAATATTAAATCCGTCGCATGTATACAGAAATTGCGTCAGTTACATACATACAAAAATTGCACTGGTCAACTATATAGAGAAATTACATCAGTCATATACGGATAAAATATACTTTGGTCACATATATACGAAAATTACATCGGTCATATATACATAAACATATATATATATATATATATATATATATATATATATATATATATATATATATACAAAAATGAATAAAGCCTCCAGCCATCAACGATTGTGCCATTTTGTATTTTGTGAAATGAGATATGATTATCATTCATGAATTTATTTCCACCATTATTCTCAGTTTTTGATGTCTCGAGCTTGGTTCTTTTCTGTCCATCGTTTCGCCGATCATTATCAGTTGACGACGTATCCGATTTGGTCAGTTGGTCGGGCAGAATGTCTAGATTGCAGGACAAACATCCAATTATTCTCAGTTCGCTAAATAAACTGAAAAGGTTGCGAAAGGGTGATGGACTGGTCTGTTCGAAAAGATTGGAAGTCACCTTTGTTACGGTGGATGAGACTATTATTCTCAAACTTGAAGACCATTAGGAGATCAGGATTTCAGGATCAAAACCAAATAGCGGCAGCTAGTCTGATTGATATGAAATGAAGGTCAAGTCTCTGATGCAAATGTCGAAGAAACTAGATCTGATCAAAATGAAAATGAGAAAGATTGAACACACTTGCTGAGAATCCTTGGTAACAAATAGTTTTTTGCTAAATATTTAGTTCATACGGTTAAAAAAGTGATTGCCTAAGTGGGCACAGCATCAGAAGGGTGTGGAAAGGTAGGGATGTAGGGGGCACTGGAAGACTAAAAAAATTGAGTGGCCGTGTTAAAATTGATTTTTTTCATCATAAGTCATTTCTAAAAAAATATTTTGAAGCATGGACGCTCTTCATTATGATTATAATGAGTGATAACTGACTCAATTTTCAGAGCAAATGTGGATGGGGAGAGAGAGTGTTCTCCAATGAAAAAGCATTTCCACAATAGTGCGTATGCTACTCATCATGAGTGAACACTGTTGGTTTCATCATATCGTACCCATTCTTCACATTGATTTAAAAAAAACAAAATAATCGAGTATTTCCAGAAATTTTTGTACAATTTTTTTGGTATGTAAGAAATGCTCAGATTACCAACTCTTGTAAAAAAAATGATTATTATTTTTTTCATCAATTTTTTAGAGGTGCCCTGGTGAGATAGATGCTCTATAAGGGAAGGGGCATTGAGGGAATACATGCTCCCAAAGAGGGCGGGGCGCTGATGAAATATGTGCTCTAAAAGGGGGGAGTGCTGATGAAATGTATGCTCTAAAAAGGAGCGGGGCACTGATGAAATTTACGCTCTGAAAAGGATCGAGGTACAAATTGAATATATGCTCTAAGAGGAGGTAGGGCACTGATGAGTAATACGCTCCAGAAGTGGAGGTAGTCAGCAAAACATTAGGAAAAACTAGGTTAGACCAAAATGATGCGTTATATTAAAGTTTATACATTGCTGTTAAGCGACATTTGACTCTAATTTATAAGAACTTTTGTGAAGGCTGTGGCTCATGCATATTTAATGTTGTGATGAGTTCTTGTTTAGTGGGTGGGATAATTGTTTCAATTTGGACTTTCATCCTCATCAGTCACTAATCGTCCGTACTTGGACTAGGGCCCTCTCCAAGATTCGCCACAAATATCTATCACGGGCGTCTCTGAATTTACCTAGTTCGTTTCTTTATCAGGTATTCTACCAGCTCTGGTTATACATGTGCTCTTTGGGGATCAAAATTGATTCATGATGTCCATTGGTTGTCTGCATTTCATGCAACATGACCAGCCCATCGCCATTAATGAATTCTATAACGTCTCCTACTCCTGTTTTTCTCGATATTTTGTGTTACCTCGTGAGGTTGACCATAATTATCTCATGTGTACGTTGGACGCTTCTCGGTTTGTGAGACAGTCTCTTCGGTAGGATCCATGTTTCAGCTCCGTAGGTGACTATGGGGAGAATGCATTGGTTGTATACTCTTTTTTTCTTGGGACATGAGATTTCTTCGTTCTTGGAGATTGAGCTCAGTCTGCCGATGGTTTGTCATTCTAGAGTGATTCTTTGCTTAATTCCTTCTTCTTTTGAGGATTCCATGAAGATACATTGTCTTTGGTAAATGTAATGATCAACTTTCTCCAATTCTGATTGCCGTTCCATAGCTCTTTGTAGTCTTCAAGGTTCGAAGTGAGTAGCTAAGTCATGATGAAATTTTCGGGTCTTGCGTTATACTTACTCAAGTCGAACCCTTGCTTAAAACGTGAAAAAGTTTGAAGATTTAAAAGACGAACATTCTATATTTATTCAAGATTTTATTTGAATTCTGGTGGACGGACACGTTGGAGCTACTCAGTTTATTTCATATGTCTGGCCTCAGTCGATTTTCCCATCTGGAACGACACATCATGGAGAATGAATGAAGATGCATTTTGGGGACATATTTTTCACTTACATTATCTCGTTAAACCGTTGTTAATATTTAGACACAAGTGAGATCATATCTGGCAACACTTTGTCACTTGTCACTTCATAACTATCCCAGGCTGTTCATAACTAGCTTCACCAATCAATTCCCAGCCATAGAAGCCTTTTCATAATCACCTGTACCAGTCAGTTTATAGCTTCACCATTCTGTTCATATTTAGCGATACGAATCTATATCTAACTATATTAGTTGGTCCATATCCAGCTCTGTTAATACTCATCTTTACCAGTATGTCCATATCTAGCCAACTGTCGGCTCATATCCCGCTATATCAGTCAGATCATATCTAACTATACCATTCTGTTCATAGCTATACCACTCCGTTCATATCTAGCCATATGTCTTTCCATATCGGCTCATATCAAGCCATACCAGTGTGTTCATATTTAGTTATACCAAACTGTTTATAGCTATGCCAGTGTGTTTATATCTATGAACATCAGTCTGTTCATATCTATCTATTGCAGTCCGTTCATGTCTAGCCATACGGATCTGTTCATATCTACCTAAACCAGTGTCTTTGGATCTGGCTATTTGAGTTCTTTCTGATATTGCCGTCTGTTTGTCGTTGTGTCTTGTGCCTCTGAGGTGGTGTATACATTTGTTTATGATTGTTGAATTTTTTTGTTTTTGTATAAGTATATTTATGCGTATACAAACTCACGTATACCTACGCAATAATGTATTTAAGCATATACAAAGACATATTCACGCCCAAAACTTGAACCACACTCAGCCAAACACGCACTCTCCCCAAATGTAATATATATACACAGTCAATTTGAATTTGGTCACATTCCCTGGTGTAGAAGTAAGTCACTTTGGACAATAAAAGATAATATATGAAATAAATTATCTACAAACATTATTCATACAATGACCAAAAGAACTAAATACCCATCAAGTGTATTGTGTCCGTCTGTGCCTTTCTTCTTTTCTTTTCGTTCCTGTTTTTCTTTCTCTTCTCCTTTCTTTCTTCCTTCCTATATCTAAGACAAAGCTAACTTTAATGAATATGCATATAAACAAACATACGTCCATGAATAAATTCAGACTGACATACAAGTCATTTGTTTAAATTTCTCATTTCTTTTAATTAGGATATTTTCTTTCTTACTTTCTTTTTTCTTCTCCTTTCTTCATTTCATCTTCCTCGTACTTTTGTTCTTCCCTCTCCTTCTTTCTCTCTTTCCTGCATTGCTCTTCCATCCTCACATGTACATGTATATCTATAATGCGTCTGACTTCTTACATTTACGATTGATTGCTGAATATATTAAAAAGAAATATCAATTGTTATCAGTTGGGAGTACTGGTACTGTTCCTTCCCTGTAATGTTTTTAATGCTAAATATTTGCATGTTTCACAACTGCTAAAAGTTATAAAGAAACTTTCTCGGAAGAATTTCGAGGATAACTCAAATAAACATAGAATCCAGAAGCAGACCAGACTGTATAAAAAAACTAAATAAATGTCTCTAACACTTAGTGATCTCGGTATTTATCCCTGTACACGTTCGAAGTAAGTTCTGTTTCACCAATAAGCATCAATTTCCACCATTTCGTTTTGTTTATTTTTTATGATAGTGCTCTCACTTTTTCAAACTGGGGAAACATATTTCGATAAAATTCACCCGAAGAAAAAAATGAAATTGAATAACCACTAATTATATATATATATATATATATATATATATATATATATATATATATATATATATATATATATATATATATATATATTATTGTGTTATTCCACTGACGGCTGTTTTGTTGTATTACAACTCTTCAGTGTGGCTGAAGACTATCCATTATCCCATCCAGTATCACAAGGTAGGATGGAAACCTTAGCTTCAGTCCCAGAAGCAGGTATCCTCTCTTTACTCCACGGAACTGGACGAGCAGTAAAGTTGAAGTTAAGCGATATAATTATTTATGAATATATATTCTCTGTCCACCACATTACTCGATTCCATGTTGGAACAGCATTATATATATTCATATATATCCTGTGAAAGTCAACAATTCGTGGTAAACCCACTCTTCAGCAACAGGTAATATATTTTGTTCCTGTAAAAGACGGAAACTCAGTGAGTACCAATATTTCAGAAGAAGAAAAATGAAGGTTCTTTTTCGATCTCAACGTGAGTCTTCCGTTTTCCACTCCTTCCCTTGCTCTGAAGAAGTGATCAGCATTCATACAAAGAAATACATAATCGTTCAGTCTATTGTGCATGTTAATTTTTAATTGCTTTTATGTAAATTGTGAGGAAAATATATCATTCCCCTTCAAACTTTGCTTTTTGTGATCTGAACATTCATATTTACGGGCAGGTGATTTTTTTCTCGTCAAGCGAATAAAAATGTGAAAATTCACCTGTTTTCCGATGTCCTCATCACAAAAGCGAAGTTTGAAATGGATAAGTATATTTTTCAAATACCTTTTAGACATTATAAATTAGAAAATGACACTTACTAGAAATGATCAATAAAAAGTGACAAGCCTGTACGCTGTAGATACAAACTCCACTCCTACTTTTTCTCTGACTGAAGATGAATACAGCAACCTTTGAATACTATATATAATGGATGAATTCATAAATATGAGACTTGACAGTTTAGCTCAACTGGCAAAAAAGCCGCTCACCAGTTACTTGGTTATGATCTCTAAATTATGTTCAGGGAAAGTTGATCTTTATTTAAAGTTTTGGTTAAACGTGACAGATTGAACGTTTTAGAATTTACTTCTAAGATTAAATTTCGTGAGGATAGTTCTTACTATGGGAGATGAATAATTTAAACTCACACTCAGACTATTTTTCACGGGGTTATATTCTTTATTGACCTGTGTCAGTCATGCGGTGTGTTTTTTTTGCCAACGTATATGCATTATTTAATGAGTGAAGATATCGAGAGACCCAAAGTGGAGATCTTGAAACATCTAAAAGAGTTAACCAACAACAGAAAATTGGCTGTGCAACATGCTTCAAACTCGTTAACATACCGACCCTACAACAGAAGAATATCTTAAGAAAGATAAGATATTCATTTTTCTTTCGCTTGTCAAACTGAAGACTAAATTTAGATTTGTTTTCCAAACAAAGCGAGAACAAGAAACAGTACAATTTAGGAGAGTAAGCCCTACACTGTTTGTCTGTCCCGTCATGATAAACTGTTAAATAAAATTAAGATTTCCTTTTAATGATTTATAATCATGACTAAACGATCAATAAGAGGTAATCTCGCCGACTGAGTCGAATTGGCAATTTTAGATAAATACAGGAATCCATGTAACAAATACGTAATATCTTATTTCATTTTAATAAATAGATACATTAATCAGATGACAGAGCTAAGTTAGCGTTTCCTTACCATGATTTGAAGTCCCAACCATGGTAGGCGACTCTCTTACCGACTGATTCAAATTGACAAATATTACACGTATACAAACTTTTATAGTTGCCCGGATTACGCATGAGTTTACTTCATTCTAATCGTTAATGATTATGAAATAAAATTTTTAATTGTTATCCATCATGTATACAAGAAAGGGATCTTCAGTATTCATCTTATGTCGGAATAGAAAAATGCATAGAAGCTCACCCTGCGGTAGCTAGGGTTTATCGTTTTTTGGGAGGGATGTCACAACGTTGTAGAATTCCTGAACTGTAGACTGGAGTCTTCATCGTTTCTCTTCTGGATTTTTCTTACTTTTACACAGTCTACAGTAATCTCGACAGGTATTGTAAACGAAAATGAATGGTTGTAATATATCAATCAAAATAAATATATACACATCGACGTACGTAATACAAAAGATTGCATATTTTAGACACGGAATTTCTCTTTTGTGTGGTTACAAGTAATTATCTTGTAGCTATCTAAAACTTTCTTTCATCCCCCCCCTGTTGTCACATATTCCTTTCCTTCCTGATTTGATTGTTCCTTCTTTGTGTTTTTTTTTCATTGAAAAAATCGTTACACATATCTTATATGATAGGTAAATTATGTTCGTGTGTACTAAAAAATTGTGAAAAATTTACATATAGATTAAAACATTAAGCGTAACACAATCTTCCTCAGCTATTCTAATTTATCTTTGTGTTAGGCGCAGTTGAATACCTGTACAGAGTTCAAATATGTCTGCCAATAAGATAATTAAATCATCATTGTGATATCAAAGAGGATTATGCAATACTAATCTTTGTATCTGGTTGGCTGTTAGAGACCGATATTTGGTGCAGAATATGTATTATCTGGGAAATTGTTATATTTTAGTTTTTCCAATCATTATCACGTCTGGAAGTTTCACGTCTTTGGAAGGAAAATGTTCCTTGGGAAAAAAACACAAACCAAGACAAACATGGGCGTATCAGAACTGTTTGGTAAAAAGGAACCGAGGGCTTGATTTGCCCTGAATTCTTCACAGTTTTGCTAGAATCTCACTTATTTACACTAAATTTCACTGCATGGCCCACATAATTGGGCTTTGCAACCAAGATTAAATGAAACTTTGTTGTTTGCATAGTGCACGTCTGTTTCACTGATTGTCCTCAATCAGGTTGGCAAATAACTTGCTTTTAAACCGCCTGTGTTTGACAACTAAAAAGAAAGGGAAAAATTCTGCTTTAGGCTTTTCATTTCAATGTTTAGCAAGCTCCCCTGTCAGGCTAGACACTACAGTAGAGAGTTCGATCCTTCCGAGTGTACCATTATTATGGCAATGTGTTGTAGTAAGTTAAAATTAATTGATGTCGAATGTTTTCAATTTTAACTCATCAAGATCTGTATTTCAAACGGTTACAAAACATGGGTGGACATAATAGATGATTTTTGAAAGTTATAAGATACAGATTTCGTAAATGGCAAAATTATACTAAAAAGATGGTTGTCTGACGTTCTTATGTATTCAAAATGGCTGATATATTGAGGCATTTTATTCCTGTGTGTCGAGGAATTTGAAATGCTACTAAATGCGTTCAAAGCGTGAATGGGTTAATTGATATGTTTGCTTAGTATGCCTGGAGCCGTTTCCTATCATTTTGGAGAAGTACTTTATAAAAATTTCCTTGGTGTTTATCGACAGTACACCCTTCTGCATTACTTGTCCTTTTTTCTAACTGTATTTTAAGTTCGTCAAATGGAGAATATAGGTATGATTATAAGATCCATAATAATGTATGAAAAACGCTTTTGAATCCAAATGGTGCCAGGAACAGGATGTAGTACGGATGAAAACTGCAACATTTTGTAAGCAGTACAAATTCTGAGTTAATTCGCAAACCTTCCATGGGCAATTTCGAATGAGATCGTAAAAGGTGTTGGTATCATAAAATAATTTTGATGCCTAAGTTTAACCATGTACACACACACACACACACACACACACACACACACACACACATATATATATATATATATATATATATATATATATGCACTCTAGGTAGAGTAATAAGTCATTCCTAACTGTATATGTACATGTATAAATTTTTTTCACGTTATAAATGTGCATCTATATATGACAAATCAATACAGAGACACTTACTATGTATGTATGAAACTGACAACTAGAGAATTAAGAGGAGAACTCAAGAAATTGGTGTTACAAAGCAATTTTCTGTGAAAAACTGCAAATATTTTTCCTCTGAAAAAGATGGATGGTCCTCATCGAAATGCATCAAAATACACCTGCAGAACGATGAAAAGGTTCAAGATGTAACACAGCTTTCGATTTTTTTTCTCTCCACCTTCATATCGTCATTTCATGTACATCGTCTTGGATACTTCAAATCGACGATACAAACACACACATATGCACACACACATATGAGGGGATGGCTCATTGGATTAGGGTGTCTTTTCCAGTAACTCAGTTTGCTCATACTTGTCTGGTCATAAATAGATGCACACTCATATTGTTAGAGGAATATATGAAAATATGGATACACTTATATGACCTATCACACAACCTCAAGTGCACACACATGTATTCATATATTCAAATATGTAAACGCAATCAATCCAAACGCAAAGATAAGTCTATACACTCAGTCACTAAGAACAACACCTAGATATACATATATATATATATATATATATATATATATATATATATATATATATATATATATATATATTCTGCTGGATGAAACTGCAGTTTTGCTTTCCTTGGGGATTTCCTAAAATCTTGACCTAGAGGTCAGACATGGTGTCAGGATTACAAACATAGTGAACTCCAGTCTATAACTACAGGCTGAATCCTATGACTTTTCGTACTGTGTCTCTGAATACAACTTTGACAACCAAACAGATATAGTTTCTGTTTGGTTTCAAAGCATCTCATATACTTAATTTTGACCAAGTTTTTCATCTTGTGATTCTTCTGATATTCTGATGTCAAAACTGTCAGTCTTTAACCTCAACATCAAATATTCCCATCGGGCTCCCACACTTTGGACTTTGGATTTGAATCATTGCCAGCAATGGCGATAAAAGATATTCAGTCCTAATCTCTATGCTATCATAGTGTTTTAGATTTTATTCAACATAGATTTGTTGAACCCATATAACTGTGCAAAGAAATATGTGAGATTTCGAGTATTTTCATAAGAACGCATTGAGTTATCAACTTCCACGACTTTCCTTGTCCTTTCCATACTATTCATCGTTTTGCATCAATCTGTAAAAACAGACAAGTATATTTGAATATGTTTTGAAGAAAATCGGGTTAATCAAATTAATGTCAAACATAAACTTGAACGAATTCAAAACAAAACTCTTCTTATATTGGGCATCGAATAACTGTGATAAATGTAGAGGTTCATTGAAATGTTCTTCTCAAAACATTCCCATCCTCAACATTTGAAATTGTTTTTAGATAGGTATATAATTAACAATATAAGTTTATGATAAAATTAGTCATTAGTATGTTTTTTGCTTATTTTTCATTTTTTAAATCTTATCCGACAAAAGGCGATTCCTTATTCAAATTTTTGGATTTTTCGTTCCAACACAGGATATTACTAATAGATTCTTTCAAATGACTCACCAGATCAGTATATATATATATATATATATATATATATATATATATATATATATATATATATATATATATATGATGGACTCTCCCGTCGATTTCGATTCGACGTATGAGGGTTCCACAAAGTGGAACGACCCAGTCACTAGTAGAGGCAGCTGACTAGACTACAGACACTCGTACCCTTCACGCAACTACAACGATGAACTCAGCGTGACAAGGCCGTAGCATTGCAACTACAGGTACCGTCCATCCGAAGGCTTCCGCACAGTTTCCTCCCCCAATTTCTCTACCGAGGCCTGGTCGACCCGTGGCTATGGTAAAGACACTTGCCAAAAGCGCCTTCATGATAGAATTCGAATCTCACCGAAATTTAAATTCCCCCAGGATTCGAAGCCTGGGCCTTGCGAGTCCAAGTCTGGGACTCAGCCACACACACACACACACACACACACACACACACATATATATATATATATAGTGTCCGCCATAAATAAGATGGCGTCTGCAATATATATATATATATATATATTGATACACACACACACACACACACATATATATATATATATATATATATATATATATATATATATATATATATTGCAGACGCCATTTATATTAATATTTATATGTTCTTTATAGGGAATACGAAACAACTAAAGGCCAATAAGTTTACCCAATTGAACATAATCATTGAAACGCTAGATGGAAATAAAGTACAGCTATACAACAAGGCATTTGACCCCTGATTGTCTCCGTTCGGTAAATCAAATAAGAGAGGAAACGCTGGATATCAAATGAAACACGCTGTGGCATTTATGGACTTCAACAAGGCTTTTAACTGGGTCGATTTACTCAGGTCACTGATGCTATAGAACCCGTACAAGTCAGAATATTGCAACATATATACCATTACAGGCAGCTCCAGAGAAGAGTAACATATGATGATATCAGCTCTCTCAAACTCTTTACTGCCTGCATCTAGTTGATCTTAGAAAACCTACACAGAGAAAATAATGAATCCAAATATACAGCAAATACCTAAGCAATCTCAGATTTGCAAACGGCATCATTCTGTGCAGTTTCATGGCCTGCAACTAATGCAAGATGAACTGAATAAAGTAAACATGAAAGTTTGTCTTCATATTAACTGCAGTAAAACTAATGTCATTTACAACGAACATGTTGAAAACCAACACGACAATTAAAATCGCAAATGCAGAGCTAGAAATATTAGATCCATACATTCAGCCAGGAAAACAGAACTCCATTGAATCCCGAAAAGATGATTTCAGGCAAAAATCACTTTAGGTTGGCTAGCTTTCGGTACAGCAAACTCAACTTTCAAGAACAAAGAAATATTACTCACCAAAAGGAGGGAATACAACCGATGCAACATCCCAATAGTGTGCTATGGGGCCTGAATATCAAAACTAACCAAGTGGCAGGCTTTTAAACTGAGAGACGGGTAACGGTGCACATGAAAAAAACCATGCCGACGTTGCATTGAAAGATTACCGGACAGCACATGATATAAGTCTATAATATAAATTCATATACACAAATGTGTGTGTGTGTGTGTGTGTGTGTGTGTGTGTGTGTGTGTGTGAGGGGGCAGCAAAATGTCTGCATCTGGACTTGTGGTTATTAGCTAATTTTGTTTTGAAATTATCGTTGTCTCAGTCTGGTTAGTTTGTCGATAGAGATAGTCATGAAACCATCATTTTATGGCAGCATGACATGTAGGGGTGATTTTTGAATGAGTTACATCTCTCTCCTTTTTTGGGGTACAAAAGTTCTGAATTCTAAAGAAGCAATCTAAGACAAAACTACACAATTAAAGACAAAACTGAATCCCCAATGAAAAAGATTTTCGTTGAAACCTAAGGAGTGAACATTGAAATTTTCAGAACCCTAAGTCTATTAGAAATTGAGAGGAACCTATGTTCACAGTTTTGATGACAGTTTTGCTTTCTAAAAATGTTCAATTTATGGGATAATTATTCACCAGTGATTTGAATGTATTGCAAGGGAGGAGATTATACACAAAAAGTTATTTTCTTAAGTTCAGGAATATCTAATGTTATCACATTTATCTCCACTGTGTTTTTCGATTATGTATATATATATATATATATATATATATATATATATATATATATATATATATATACATATATATATATACATATATATATATATATATATGTATATATATATATATATATATATGTATATATATATATATATATATATATATATGTATATATATATATATATATATATATATATATGATTTCATTCTTTTCTATCCTAAGACGTTCTGTTCATTGTTCCATGTTTAAATTTTCATTGATAATTTTTCTGCTCTGTTGATAAATTCAGAATGAAAGAGAAGGTTTCTGGAGGAAATTGGAATTCAAACCACAAATGAGTTGAACTCCAAGAAAATCATTTGAAAACAACATTTAACTTTTATCATGGAAACATTCCTTGATTCATATTTATTCGAATTTAATTGAAAAATTGGTGAAGTGCACGTTTTATCTTGTTTTGATTGGACACAATATTGATTTTTTAATCACTTTGCTATTCGGACAGCATTTCAGGCCGAGCAAATTGTGGTCATTGGCCGTGGACAAATTAATTGGTCAATCATTTCCTCTCAAGTGCACAGATTCATTTCTGATATAATTTGTGCTATTTCAAATGTTTTTTCAGCTTTAATAGAAACGACTTTCCCAAATTATTCAGCCTCCCTTCTTTCGTCTCAGTTAAAACTTGTCAAACTAAAATGTCAAAAAAGTTTTCTTCAGTTTTCAAGCTGTTCTAGTTGGCCGGCTATGTATGGATTTATCACGAGTACAGGTCGAACCAACGTAATTAGGAGGCTAAACATTTCAATAATTACTCATTACTATGTCCAGAAATAATGGTTTTAGGTTTCCTTACCCCCACCAAAAGATTCAAGTGGGGTGGGGGTTCTATTTACTGTGTAAGTTTAAATCAAATCAGTCTCAAGTTTGTTGCCCCCTTGAAGTAACTTATTTAGTGATCATCCCGAATTCCAATTTTTGATTAATCACCCCCAACATGGCATGCTGTCAAAAGACGCTTGTCTCTTAATGGTTTTTGTTGATTGACTAACCTGGACCTGTATTCTATTTGATTAGAATAATTTTCTCTTTCTGGTTTGCAATCAACTTTTTCCCTATCTTTTCTTCTCCTTACTTATCTTTTCCTATCTTATTTCCTTCCTTTCTTTTATTTATTATTCACGTTTGTTTCAATTCAATTCTTCTCTTTTTTTTTCTTCTACTTTCCTGTTTTCTTTCTCGATACTACATCAATTTTTTTTCTTTCTTTTTTTCTCCTTTGTTTCATCGTTTATTCGACAATATTTTTCTCTACTATCAAACGACTTCTATGTTGGCTTTATTTCTCCTGATCTGATAACAATGACACGTTCAGATTTCCTGTTAGGACAACAAGTTAAGACTCGGTTAAGACTATGAGAGAAAGAAGGATAAGGAAAGATATAGAAAGAGAGAGAAAAATTAATGGAGAGGGATAAAAATGGAAAGCTATAGACGCTGAATTGAATTATTGGGAGTCGCTAAACAGATTATTTCAACCAAGATTTATCACCCTCTCTTTCTTTTTCCGAATCTTTACTAAAATTCCTCTCCTTTTTCTTCACACCCTTACCGTAAAAAATACAAACCTAATGTTTTGTACACATGCTCCCCTATATAAATAGGGAAAAAAGTTTTTTTGTTTCTTGAAAATTCGATTCAGCTGAGATAGTTGGGTTCAAAATGGAATTTGACCCTGAAGCACCCAGGTTTTCCTGAGATACAATCTCAATGTTTCCTTCATTTATGCTTTCCCTTCTTTCTTTCTCATTTTCTTTTTTGTAGGATCAGTTTTTATTCGTCTTCCTTTACTGTAAATTTTTGATTCTTTATTTCTTTGTTTCCCCCTTTAATTCTTTCTTTCTTTCTTTCTTCAACAAACTTTTTTCTTTTTTATGTTTCATTCTTTATTTTTTTTCTCTCCTCTCTTTTGTTTAGACGCATTTTATCTTTCCTTTTTGTTTGTTCCATAGGAAAATACCAAATTTTCCTTTTTTTTCTATAATCTTCAGTTTCATCTTTTCTCCTATAATACAATCTCAATTCCTTTTCTGTATCTTTTCTAATATTTGTTTCATTTCCCTTCTATCGTGCCTCTACAATAATAATCTAATTTTTTCCTCGTTTATATTTTTTCATTTCTTTCTTTTTCAGTCTCATTTTTTCCTTCTGTAACTTCAACCCTTTGAAAAATGTTTCTAACTGGATTCAATTTTTCTTCTTTTCTTTCTTTCCTCTGGAATATTCTTTCTTTTTTTCTATCGTAGCCCCGCCCCCGCTTTTACAATGCTTTTCTTATTCCTTTTCCAGATATCAGGCCATTCTGTCTTCTTTGTTTTCTCCTTCCTTCCATTTTTTGAACCAAATTTTCCTTTTTGTATAATTTCTTCCTCTTTTGTTTTGGATTTTTTCCAGAAACCTTTCACCTGAACTTTACAGGTTACAAGGTCGTGTTAATAATCAGCTTAGTTCAACTAGATATTCGTTATAATTGGGCCGCTCAGCGAGATAATTGTGCATTATGTGATAAAAAGCTTAAAATATGGCACACTTATAGCCGAAAGCATTCCAAAGATATTTAGATACCGCACCATAATTAATGTTCGATAATTCGCTCATGGCAGCCATTTCAAAATTACAAAGATTATAAAAACATGCAAATGGCATAAAAATTTAAACATTATAATAGACTTTATTTTAACCTAAATGTAGGCTAGTACCCGGTTTGATACGCAAATATTTCAGTACGTATGAACTTAGCTGGCTCAAAAAAGAAAGGATGCTCGAAACAGACCAGCTCATAATGCAATCAAATAAACTGATGAATTATAAAAGTACGTATGCATTTAGTTTCAGGATTATATCGTGGATCAGCCAATGTATTCCTGATATACACTAAATCATTCTTAGTACAGCCAAATAAGAGAAAGAATTAGGAAGATTGTATTGCACCAGTATTTCAAGTGTAAGGGGAGTCTGCCTGGCTTGAAAATCAGCTGCAGGAACCTGTTTTTTTTTCTTGCCCGGTCTTCAACATCCACCCTTTAACCGGTGGGCCCATGCAACTATCTCACATATTGAGCTTTCTCAAAGCATTTATGCACCCGTAAATTTCATGTCAAAATATTAGTCACTTGGCAAGATTATACTCATAGATAACAGTATTTAGCTGTTGAAATGATTGAATCATGCGCTGGCCTCACTCAAGTATCCATTCCTTGGAACTTTGTTCGTGCAATAGCTGTATGGTAAAACCTGTGATTTGCGTGTCCACGGTAAAGGCCAGAAGTAGCAAATACGAATAATAAGGAAAAGCCGTACTTAAAATTTACTGTCTTGTTTATTTTCCTTTTCTCAACCTCGGGGTTCTACAGCTTATGAATGATGTCAAAAAATGCAACACAGCAGATGCGAGGCACAAAGCGAGAAAAATGGACGGAGGACAGGAAAGTTTGCTGGGTTGTGTTCAAAAGGAAAGGCCCCCGATTCGGATTTGGATAACATCCCTCGCGTACCTAAAAAAGAGCTTGGCCTTAATTGAGCCATGAAAATAAACAAATGTTGTTTCTGTCGATAAATATCACTTGAGAATAATCGTTTCGTCCGAAAAGATTTGCAGGTCGGTAAAAACGATTATCATTTTTTGAAGCACCCATCTTCATTGATGTATGTTTAAAAAAAACGCAGATAGATTTCCGGTGGCTCTGTTGTTTTCCAATATAATGAAAGCTTTATGTATTGAACCGTTTACAAATCTGCATACAGGTCAGGAGAAAAAATTAAAGCTTTCAAAATCTACAGGAAAGGCAAAATGTACGTGTTATTAGCATTCTAAATCTTCAAAATAGTTTTAGACAACATTTCTAGCTGAAATTTTCATCCTCCTTGAGAAAGTACACATAGTCACCTAGTTCCCCACCGTCAAAGGCGTGCTCGCTTTCGCCCTGAGAGAACGAAGCCATTGATAATACGGCCTAAAATGCCTCTCACACTAATCACACATTAGTACCATACTAAATTAAGAACTGCATGCTCAGGGAAATTATTCCTATGTGGAGTTTTCCACGCTAACCGCTCGTACTGGAAACTGAACACACGATCTTCTGCATGTAAGGTAGACATGCTAACCATTATATCACCCGACTGGAATAGTTTAGATACAAGTTGTCAGAAAGACAGTTTCATCCTTTTCTAAACATCCTGTATTTTGATGGAGAAGTCTAACTGGCCCTGCATGGCGATACCAATGGCATATGGTGGTTTGTATCACAGATGTTTTCTGAAATACGGATCGACAAAAAAAAAAAAAAAGAAAATATGTTAGTGTCCGTAATGGGAAATGAAAGCTTTCCAGTACGTCCCAGTTGTAAATTGTAGTTTCACATCATGGCTCATTTGATGTTACAAAAGGCAATCAGAGGAACAAGAAATAAGAGAATTAGTGATTTGTTCTCAGATGGCACGAAATCATTAATGTGTATCCAAATATCTGGATAAAAAACAAACTTTTTTAATGCTGTTTTAAATGAATGCATGTAGAGGAGATTCTCTCTTTTTAAAAATTTCCTTCCAGGTCATCCTCTGGTGAGTGCCAAAGCTTTTGAGGGTTCATTTTAAAAAACGAATTCAATTCTCAATCTCTTTTTTGCATCAGCTTATTACGGAAATTTAAAAATTTTGCATTATGAAATGACTTCTCATTATTTCATGTTTCTTTTTACTTATTCTCTGTTTGTGAAATCAAATGAGCAAGGTTGTGAAACTTCACGCTTTACAATCGCTATCAACTTTCTTACATTGTAACTTGAAGGTTTTTGTTATGCGTTGCTCTTTACATATGTTAAAATATGTTTCTGCTTCTGTGCATCCATAGTTCAGAGTACCTCTGTGATTCAATCCATCTTATGCCTCTGTTCGCCACTGGTATTTTGAATAAGAGATGATTCAAAATATTTCCGCTTTATATCCGCTAATTCACGAGGTCAGGTTCTAAACCATCAATGAACCTTTCATTTTAAACTATGCTGGGTTTATCTCGCCGTTTTTTTTTCTTTTCTGGTTCAGTTCTCTCGGCTTTCTACCAGGACATGAGTTATGCAATCTTTCGACTGATAATCACAGCGATCGGAAAGTCTTTTGCTTCGCTCTACAATTTCGCCAAATATTTGGGAGGTCAGCCAAAGTCTGGATTTGATAACAAGTGTAGATGAATTCGTAAGAGTAATTGTTGTCTAGACATGAACTTGGTCCGTTTTAATCTCAGCATAAGCAACATGATTATTAACGTCAGCGTTTGATTCATGGTAGCCATCTTGAGATATATTTTGTTTATTTGAGATTCTGTTTGAAATGTCTTTTTTCCCGTCATTTTTCATTTCCTTCTTCCTTTTCATATGATCTCTTTCTTTTCGTTCAATATTCTCTCATTCTCGTCCTCTTTTTCAGAAATTTTCTTGCTTTCTTTTGTGTTCACTTTCTTTCTTTTTTTTCAGCTTGTTTGTTTTATTTTTTATTTCTTTGCATCAATTTTTCTTTGCCATTAGTTAAAAGAACATTTGAACAGAACCGTATATGCATGCATGGACACACACACACACACACACACACACACACAGATATATATATGTGTGTGTTTTTGTGTGTGTGGGTGTGTGTGTGTATATATATATATATGTGTGTGTTTGTGGGTGTATGTGTATATAGCGTTATATTATTTGGAATTATATCATTTCCAATCAATGCTCTGTGAATTAATCATTTGGCCAAAACAACGTAAATAGAATAAACGATTAAAGAGAATAAGGCTACTACAGGAATCAAACTTGCGACCAATAGGGTAGCTGCTTCATCTTACAATTGATCTAAATAGCTACCAGTAATAAAAAAGCCAAAATATCTGCTTTGACTCTAAATCATCATTTTGTTCATTCATGGTCTATATCTGCTCTATTTTTTTCAATGCATTATTCGTAATGAACCGAAATATATTTTATTTCTTGGACATTGCTCTTTAAACAAAATCGTAAAACGAATGACAAAATTATTCCTAAATTATTTAAAGCTTCTATTTATAAGGTAAAATTATGTTTCATACGTTGTGGGCTACCCTGTTTCACCCAGCTGATATCTTCAAATGACTGAGATAGGAAAGAAAAATTCACCCTTTACTTTTGAAAGGGTGTGCCCTTCATTTTCTACCTCTCTAAATACTGTATATAAACAGATGAAATATGGAGACATGTACATGGACTGAAAGTCAGGTCCAATTTAGACATCATTGGTACCTTGTAAATGAAACAGCCTCTAAAACCTATAGAAAAAGATTTCTCTCAAAACGTTTTGTTTTGAAAACCTGTCTCCTCGTCTAGCAAGTATGCATATCAAAGTTGGCCAGGCTGTGCTTTAGTTCAGGTTGGTTTTACAGAATGACAGATAATCAGACACACAGACACCCCCTCACTTATTCTTCCAAAAATATATAAATTAATTATAAAAGAAAACGTCAGAAAAATACATATAATTTCTATTTCTATAAGCGAAAGCGTTCAGAAAGTTAATATTTTTTAGACTAGGAGATGATTTTTAAATCTACATAATTTATTTGCACGTATACATACACATATATATTTATATATATATATATATATATATATATATATATATATATATACGTGTATATGTGTGTGTGTGTGTGTATCTCTATCTATACATATGTATATAAATATATAAGATAAAATACCTACTGTGCCAGTGTTCGTGAGCAAGCTGCAGCATCAGCCTCCACTGCTACGGCTTCCTGTATCACAAATTCCTCCAGTCGCGGAGTGCGATATTTGAAATAAACTCTGGTGATAAGTACCTAAAGTGGCGTCACTCATTCCATCATTCTTTAGGTATAACAAATGATACATTCTGCCAATGTTTTCTTTCACTAGAAAATGGTTTCCATTGTTTCAGTTTAGATGAGGAAAAGCAGGAAGAGAAGATTCGAACTCAACTCAAATCGTATAGAACTGTGAAGATTCAGAAATGTTTCGAAGAAATCAACTGAAGACCAATTATACGATCGTGATATAGAGCGAATGTTTTGAGAATTCGTGCAAAACTTTAATAAGTTCCACTATAATGGACGTCCAAGACCTAACTGAGCTTTATTATCTCTGGGAACAGATGAATAGGAATGTTCCTAACCTCTGAACATCATCAGAGGAAGGTTGTTGAGAGTGCTTCTCTCCATGTCCTTTGACAGTTTCTCGACCTTTGACATGCTCCAACAACTGTTGTTCTAAGCTTAAGAAATATCTCTCTAGTTAAATTGGAGACATGAGTTATCTGCCCGTTATTTTAGTTACATTTACTCCTGTTATCTCATTATAATGAGTATTTAGTCTTTTATCTAGTGTTGTATATGATTTACTAGTATCGAATTGGTCTGCCAATCTGCGCAGGCAATTCACGGTTTTATCCAAGCAAAGTGAAAATAGAAGAAAAGTTCCATATGGATGTAAAGTCTGGCTAATGTTATCATTGTGTTGATGTGTTATAAATATTGATAAGTGCATGATGTCTAAAACTTGAATAATTGATAAGACACCAACTTTTTTATACGAACATAAAAGCAACAGCTTTGGGTAAGATTTCAGAAATCTAATCTCAATCAATCATCTTTGCTGTAATCGACCGTGCTGATTCACACCTGCAGCAGGAGAAAACGCTGTAATACAATTTGAAAAAAATTGAAGCACCGTAGCTGCAATCACCAATCCAACCAAAAAACTAGCAAGGTGTTGAGGTATCCTTTCCCTCCGACTCCGTTGTCGGAAAATTCTGTGTGAAATTATTTTAATTGAGTTTGAAAGAAAAAGTGTCAATGCTACTGGACATACCATTCGCCCTAGAACCTTGCTATTTCGCATGAATCAACCACTGGACATTTTCTGAAAATAAATCTTCAAAAATTCAACAAAATGATAATGAAATATGATTACGTTTTACTTTTTTGCTGGCTATAAAAATCTGCCGGAACGAACAAAAGATTACTTGATGCCATATTTTGATGAGTGCTTAAATAGAAACAGTATCTGCCTATATAACACGACTGGTTTAGGTCTATATATTTTTTGTCTGTGACAATTGTCAGGTGGAAATAACCGTCATAGAGCAGTATGTCTTTCTTCCTGAAAATGCCTAAAAGTATCCTGGTTAATTCTGGTTAAACATAAAAACGAAAACGTAGAACAGGAGCATGATTTTATGTTTGAGTTTCGTCATTTTATTTTGAAAACATCGGTAATACGGTACTTATACTAATTGACACTTCATCAATCGATTTCAAATAGGCATATGTTAAGGACCCTAATGCCATGCAGTGCAGTGCATCGTTAGACCAAAGTCGAAGTAAGATAAATGCCTTCTGGGAAAATTAAAGTTCTTATCTGAATATGAATGGGAAATGTCATCGATTCCCTAACATTAATTACAAGTTTTAATTGAAAGAAAAAATACAAATAGATATTCATTTTTAGCTTCCCTGAAATAATCGATATTTATCAGATTAATATCACTGTGCCTCCATTTGAAGTCTGACTTTTAACATGTGATGAAGTAATTTAAATCTTTCCGTAAAAAGGTCACATTGAAAAGTCAGTTAATATTTCTCCAGAAATTAATTTTTTATGATGCTGTTTTTCTGCCTTTGCTGCAATATGTATCGTTGTGTTTATATCTATCGATCTATCTCAGTCTATCCGGATCCAAATCTTTTCGCATCTATCTATATCTGTCTGTTCATATCCCTCTATCAGAGTATCAGTTTATTCATAACTTTTAATCCATCGATCTATTCGCACACAAACACACACACACACACGTATATACACACACACACACACATATATATATATATATATATATATATATATATATATATATATATATATATATATATGCATGTGTGTGTGTGTGTCTGCAATTCTGATGTGTGTAAAAGAAGCAGATCGGTGATCAAGTTCAGCTATCAGCTTGAATATCGAATGCCCATTATCCAAGCAGACACTTCTCAAAATCGGATGAATACCACAAAATATCAGCACCTGGTACAAGTGTTTTGTTGTAAAATCTACAATATCAGCAAAACTCTTTTTGTCCGACTCTGATTGTATATGTATATACATATATATATATATATATATATATATATGTATATATATAACTGTTTATTTCTATGTTGTTATCCATCTCAGTTTCTTAATATCTATCTATTCACGTATCTACCTATACATCTCCCTTGCTAGCAGGTTATCACCACATTGCGTCCTAAAATGAGGTTTCGGTTGGAATGCTTTCGTTCAAGAAACGTATAGTGTTGCGATCTCAGTGGGTTGAGAAATAAAATAAAAATATATATCTATTTATGAAAAAGAGATTCACAAAACAGGTCTGTTTAGACATTCATTAGATGCATGCTGTGTTAGGGTATATAAACTAACATTTGGAAAAGGTGGTGATTGATAGATGAATTACTTCTATCGCCTTTTGATGGACACTAAATAGGTTGAAGTTTCCAAAAACTTGATCCAGATCAATCATTGAAACATTTGATACACTTACATCGTAAATTTCCCCTAATCTTAAAAAGTATTTTCGGGAGAAATTATAAAAAAAAATTCCAGACGTAATAATCACTAAAGTAGCCCCGGGACTCTGTTGGTACAATGTGTACGCATGATACATACTCACAAAGCCAGTCGCACCAAATTAGCTGAATTTACTATGTTGACAGCTTTAGTTGAATGTTTAATAATACCAATTGGCAGTTCTTCAATTCAAACACTCGTCCCTTTATTTTCCACAAATCTTGAGAGTGAAGCAATTTTCTAACCACATCGTGTTCAATGTTGATTAGTCACTCACTTTACTTGCTTGGCAGGAATTAAACGTCACCTTCGCAGATAATTAGAGATTTAGAGTTATCATTTGAAAACCATTGCAGTGACATACAAGACGCTGATAAGCTACAGATAAGCGAAATTTGAAACTCGGTATTTAAGATTTTACTAACCTAACGTACGCAACTCAGGAATATCTGTTTTTTTCTGTTTGAACGGTTATAATAGAATTCAATGCACTAAATTTACGACGGAGAGTTGAATTTTGATACCAAGTATTGGAGTATTTTCAAGCTCTATACATGTAACTGAGAAATATAATTTCTTATCGTTTGAACGCGTTTGCATTGACGCATCGCACACCGAATCTACGAAAGATAAACACATTTTGATAGCCTGTATTCAAGATTTTACTAGCATTATCCATTCAAATTTGAAATACCTGTGTCTTACCGTTTGAACACCGTGCAATGGCGTACAACACACTCAATAAACGACAAATGAGCAAATTTTGATACCTGGGGATACCTGTTTCATTCTGATTGAACACAAACGTATGAAGATTTTCAGTATGGCAATAAAAGTTTCAAAAACTACTCCAAACTGCTTATAATATTTGCATGTGTGTATTTTATCAACACGACTTTGCTCCCTTGACAAACATGTAAAAACGAGAGCAATAATTTCAACAATGTGGCAACTATCCTATTAAGGTATTCTGAACATTCTAGCCCTTTCTGGACGTGCTTTTCTTTGTAATTAATTTTTCAGTATTCGGTTTGAATATGATGCATATTTTCCACAGTCCCAGTGGCCTGAACAATCTGAACGTATCATCTGACATCATATTCCTGGGTAGTTTTTCTTCCACAGAATAAGTTTATTTCAAAAGAGGTCTGGTTAGTCACCCAAATGAAACTATCATGTGACCTACGTCTTTTGGCAATATGCTGTGTTGAGATAGGTTGGAGGTTAATTAGACAATTTGGAAAAGAAAACGTTGTTCAATGAATAAGTTTATTCTCTTGCTTTTGCTTTGTGTAGTGATTATTAAAACCGTCCAAATTTTCAAAACATCGACAACAACAGCAAAAAAACCCAAAACAAAACAGAAAAAAAAAAAGAGCAAATGCTACCGGACACAAAGTAAGTGATCAATTTAGCATTAGTGCAAATCAAATCATTCTTAAAAACATATAGGGGATAATCAAAAGAGGAAGATTTAATTTTTTTAGACGTCATAAGGAGCAAATATTTGAATTATCACCCCTTTTACCTCTTGATACGGCTTGTACGCACGATTTATACATTGATACTTTCATAGCCAGAGCAGTTTAAAAACTGAAGAAATCTATGCTACGGTTTTGATGGCAGTTTTGTTTGACTGTTTCTAATGATACTATTCTCAAGTCTAAGCCCGACATTTGGGATACTCCAATAAGAGAAAATAACTCACTGTTTACCTTCAAATCCTCCTTTACTTCAATTTCTCCTTCAATCTATTAGACGACTGCCTTCAATTATCCTCCAATGGTAACCTTTCCATCATCTTAACATCAAAGCCTTTATTTTAAATAGGACCCCAAATCCTATTCATCATTCGAACCGGATTATCGTTCAATGGCGTTACCGAGAAACGACTTTCCTCCTGGAGATGCCATGAAATATCATCTCCTGATTGGTTACGTTGAGAAATATTGGGAACCAATAACTGCCTCTGTTTGCCCTTGATATGGTGTGAAAGCATCACCAGTGCACTTTATCTTCGCAATCATTGGAATAACCGACTCAGGAACTTCTTATGAATTATAAAGTCCGATGCGATGTTCAATTTGCTGGGGAGAGATAAAAAACTATCATTAAGTCGACTCGCCATCGCAGTCAATATTTGAACAACCGTACCGTCAAAATTTGAAGAAAAGAATTCCATTGGAGAATAATTATGATCGGATCAGATAACTGGTGTTTTTCCATTAACATATCATTTCTAAACCTGTTAGAATAAGGTCCCCAAAAGGTATGAACAATCATTTTTTTCCAAAAAATCAAAAAAATATTTTATGAGTGGTCTAGTGTAGTACTGATGCCGATTTTCACGTCAGTAGATAAAAAGATACGACCAAGAGTGCCGGAACGAACAATCTAGCAAAGAAACAAAAAAAAAACAAACAAAAAAAAAACACCCTGAAAGAAGGGATCGAACCCATGGCCATCTTTGTTGGGAACGGTCGTTCAATGTATTCCTTTTCCCTGCGTCTGGTAACCATAGAAACTCAAATAGCAGTACTTCGAAATATCCAAATTGTTGAATGAGAGAAATTTATAACATTGTGAATTCAGATTGGCTCATTGTATTAGGAAAGTAAACGTCATCATTTGGAGTGAGAATGAAAAGTAAATGCCTATGTTTGCACCCTGTAGCTCCTTTGGTTCAATTTTGATGCATGATGCATACACAACCAGCTAGCCAACTTAAAAAAGCCCAGAAGAAACCTGTGTTGACAGTGTAGGTGACAGTTCTGATTGACCGTTCTAAAAAAAAGTTAGGGGAAACGTTCCCATCAGAAAACAGGAATATCTGGAAAGAAAATGTGACATGGGTATGGAAAGTGACCTAATAGTGACAAACCTCATTTGGCAGCATGATGTGATCGGAGGAGATCAGATAAAAAAGCCCCAAGTTTGAAAAAAAAAAGAAAATAGCAGCCACAAACCTCGGGATCAATTTATCGTATAGCTTTAAGAAAGAGGTAGATGCCTAAATTTTCAGCCATTTAGCTCCGTTGGGGCTGATTGGACGCTTGATACATCCATAGCCAAGTAAACAGTCAGACATACAAATTTAAGAACCTAAGAATCCTATGTTGACAGTTTTGGTTGACGGTCCCTTAAAAGGGAAAGACAATGCTCGTCTGTTAAGGAAAAGATTTCTGAAAATCAATGACAAATAACGACAAACATACTAAATGCATTATGTCCAACTCTCAAGACTTTCATTTCAGTGTGAAAGAAAACTATACAATTTATGCATAAAAGCGTCCATTACGTACACTTGTCACTTAACATTATTGTTAGCAGTGGTTTAATAAACATTATAAGTCTTTTCAAACTCTTTTACTTTGCTGATAGCACAACATATTCCAGTAATCCGTTCCGTTGTCCTACTGTTCTGTTGTCAAAGAATAATTTTCTGCTATTCAATCTACTCCTATTCTCTTCCACAGTAATGCAAGGCTTCTTTGTTCTGTGTACTCCCTTTGGTGAGAAAATGCATTAAGATCTACTAATTCTATAATACACATAGTTTCAAACATTTACATCTCTAAAGTCTATCTCTTTTCAAACAATGTCAACTCTATCTCTTTCAAAGAATCCATACAATTTTTCCTTTCAAATCTGGTACCAATTTAGTTGCACAACTATGGACATTTTTATTTTATTCGAGTATGGTGGTCAGGTTTGAGCACAGTCTTCAAGGTTTTAGTTTTCAGCATTTGAAGCACATGCAGTCCCCTCAGAATCAGACATTACCATCGAGGATTACAGGGTGTCAAAGTTGGAACCTTATATTCAATAAAAGATAATTGAGTAGTGCAATTGTTTTATGTAAGCTTTACTAAGTTTCCCATATCAAATGACTGTATCACTATCAGCTAGGAACAGATTTTCTCCTAAAATATATTCAAAATATCACTCTCGCTAGCCCCATCCTGGGAATATATCTCAGCCCCCAACCCTGGAATGTGGCAGCGGACGGTAACGGAGGCAGGTGTGATTCTGGGTGGACACTTTAACGAATCAAAGCAGATGTTACGGAAAGTCTGGGTGGATAATTGGTTTATATTATGTCAGGGTGACTGTATGGGTGTTTAAATTAGTGTATCAAATCGTGTGAGTAATTAATAAGGAGATCGATATTGAGTTGACGGCAACTAGTTGAGGAAAATGTTGCAAACGGTTGCAGGGGAGATGGGGCTAGGTATCCACCCTCGGAAATCGATCCTGCTCACCCCTTCAAACAGCCAGCCTTCAGTTCCTAAGGGAAACGATTGAACTGCATGTGTGTGCACACAAGTATCAAATATCTTGTTATATTCGCTATATGGCCATAATTACAGCCGGAATATTGTCTGTTGGGGTTCTTAGGTCGGTGTGAACTAGGAGAGATTCGCCCAGAAGAAGGTGGAATCTGTGTACGGTGGTAAGAGAAGAAGACGAGAATGGAGAGACGACAGATTGAGGGTTATATCAATGTAGGACACAAGTGATGAGTCAGTGGTCGTTGCAAACTGGTTAACAGTGGGACATCGTACGATGCATCTTGAACTCAAGTCTTTACTCTGGGATCCCAGATGTGTTCAGACGCTCGGATGGAGTTATAGTTCAATGAATCAATTATCATCAGTGTTTTCACCTGTAGTAGTAGTCGTTGTAGAAGAAGAAGAAGAAGAAGAAGAAGAAGAAGAAGAAGAAGAAGAAGAAGAAGAAGAAGAACAAAAACAAGAACAAGAACAAGAACAAGAACAAGTAGAAGAAGAAGAAGAAGAAGAAGAAGAAGAAGAAGAAGAAGAAGAAGAAGAAGAAGAAGAAGAAGAAGAAGAAAAAGAAGGGAAAATAGCAAAGCAAAAATAGAAAGGAGGAAGAAGGGATTTTGTTTTGAACAACTGAGGGAAAAAAGAAACCCTTATTTTTCATACAGATTGTACAACAGGAGAAAGAAAAGGAAGAAATGAACAGACTACAAGAGTTGTATGAAAGGACGACAAATGCACTGTAGGATGAAGCTGGGATTTCTTTAGTTGATATATAGATAGAGAGATTGATAGAAAGATGGATAGATAGATAGATGCATGCATATCAAAATAAATGAATAAATCTGAGAAAAAAAAACTAAGATAGATTGATTGATAGATAAATAGATCTGATAGAACACAAGTCTCCTCTGAGCTAGGGTTACGCTGTTTACTCTCTTCTGGTGATCGACAACATGAGTTAAACTGAGGTAAAAAGCTATCAAACAATTACGACGAAAAAAAAGTAGTCAACAATCAATAATAAAGTTTCAAGGTATTTCATCAGATGAAAAAAAATTCTCCATTGATTGTACCAGTACGGAAATAACATCAAACAGGAAACAATGGTGATGTATTCTCTTACACAAATCGGATCTTAGTACATGTCCAGATCGAGAGGTATACTTCACGTAAATCCTGATTTTATCTTGAAGGTCTCCATCAATCGAACACTCTATTCATTAAATAGATAGATGGATAGATGGATGGATGAATTTTAAAGAACTTAGGTGTCTTGGGGGGCATAGGTGTTCGTCTGTGTTGTTTACAAATTAACGTACATCGACAATTTGTGATAAAAACCAACTAAAAAAGAAAAGAAAATAGTGATCAGAAATCAATAATGATGTTTTTAAATACTTCATTCCAAAAACATAATAATAATAATGATAATAATAATAATAATAATAATAATAATAATAATAATGATAATGATGATAATAATAATAATAATAATAATAATAATAATAATAATAATAATAATAATAATAATGATGATGATGATGATGATGATGCCGTATTGGGGTGATCAATCAAAAGAGGAGATCAATGAATAAGTTACTCCTCTCACCTTTTGCTTGGCGGAGACCTTTAAAAAAGTATGAATTATTAAGAAAACAAACGATGCAAAACGAAAACGGGATTACTTCAGCTTAAATTTACATTGTAAGTTACCCCCGGCCTATTGATGGATTTCCGAAAAAAAAAAGAAACGTTTTTTTGCTTGATATAATAAAAAGTAAATGCTGGAATTCTCATCTCTCCAGCTCAATATGTGCTGTCTGCGTGATCCAAACATAGCTAGTCGGGCAGATCAACTTGAAAACTGAAGAAACCTATATCGTCAGTTCTGGACACATTTTCGCTGGGCAGAAATCGCTAAAATGATAGTGACAATTTAAAAAAATAACAAGCTTAAAATAAGGTAAGGGAATGATCTAGCATAAACGTACCTCGTAAATTTACCTCTGATTCAAATACTATATGGGCAGGAGTAAATGTTGAAAATTCCAGATTTCTAACTCAATTGGTTCAGCCAGTGGAGCATGATACATCTTTACACATATATACACATGTACCTAACCAGACCAAAACTGAAGCAATCCTGTTGAAGGATTTTGATGACAGTTTCTTGTAGATAATTACTTCACCGATACTACCAGTAGAGAAACAAAGCAAAAAACATAATAGGCCATGTCTCTTTTTACACCAATCGGATTAATGGTAGAAACCCTGATTCAAATTCAAAGATATCATTCAGTCGGATGCTGTTGACCTTTTGCATAGAAAAACGCATTTGTCAACGAACACAACGGATGTTTCTCTGTATTTTCGAAACAAACTAATTATTCATATCGATTGCCCTTTAGGCTTTCCTGATTTCAAAGGCAGATGTAATTATTGTATTGACCCAGTTTATTTCTACGTAAGTCGAATAACAACATCGATTGGTAGTGAAACATCGTCAATCCCACCATTGTTAATGTCTTTCTCTTTTTTAAACATCATTTGCACTCTTGTTGTTCAGCTCTTTGGTTTTTATTTGGCATTCGTTCATGGGATTTCTATTGAACAATAAAATGTATGTATACATAAAAATGCGTGCTTATGGGTCTGTTTGTCAAAATGTCCGTTCCAGTTCGTGGGCCAACGTTTTGCAGCTGGCAAGCGAAATTTTATTATTCGGTTAACTCTTATTCAATGTGAAGCTCATAAAATATATGTAGCTTATTCCTAAAAAGAAGTGTATGCAACCAGTGCATCCTCCCGATAGTCAGTTATAGAGTTGAAACATGGAACCTAACCAAGAGACGGACCTACGAACTGAGGAGTATGCAACCCATGCATGAGAGAATCATGCTCAACCTTACATCGAGAGATTACAAGACAGCACAGTATGTAAGGAAGAAAATAGGAGTCTGTGACATCATAGTGACTATTAGAAAACTCAAATTGCAATGGGGAGGCCGTGTTGCGATAATGAAAAATGACCTATGGTCATCACAACTCACAACATGGATCCCCAGAGATCACATGAGAAACCAAGGCTGACAGAACACGAGATAGAGAGATGAACTAGACAAATCCACGAAATACTGTGTCCGTGACGCCAACGATCGAGAAGTGTGGTAAATCCTGGGGAAGGTCGATGTCCAACGACGGACGTTAAAAGACTGATGACGATAATTGACTTTTCTTCGCTGTCTTTGTGGATCAAAATGTTTTTTTGTTGTTATGAATATTGGAGGTGTAAGGGAAGCTACCGAAGCGCATCCCTTATTTTATCTGAGAGAATATTTTAGTTCTATGGGAATCGACTTCATCATTTGGTATGAAGGGTCACTTTATAATTAATTCTTTACATTGATTTGAATTTCTTTCTCTCTTGAAATATTCCTTTTCATGCCAATGCTTTTGGTAACATTAAATCCATACCTCATGCCCATTTTCTGTTATTAATGGTTTCCGTCAGGTTCATGTGGAACTCTCCTATCGAGCTTTTGCACTTCATCAATCAGGAAAACATTTCCAACATTGTACCTCAAAGGTTTTTACCGTCCATCGCTTTTTATACTCAGTGTATATATATATATATATATATATATATATATATATATATATATATATATATATATATATATATATATATATATATATATATATATATATATATATATATATATATATATATATATATATATATATATATATATATATATATATATATATATATATATATATATTCCATGGGAATAGAGCTCTCTGGTGGATGAGGAGTTTTTGCGTAAACGAATATGTGGCTTAAATTTAGCCTTGCTGACCATCCAGTTGCGTAGCCCAGAGGTAGGATATCGGCCTCTGGGTCCGACGTGAGGGTTTCAATTCTGCCTCAGAATGATGCGTACATATATACCTAGCAGTCGGACCAACTGGGAAAATATGTTTTGACTATTATGGTGACAGTTGTGGTTCTAATATTGAAAACCCTCCACCAGAATAATCAGCATGTTTCTTCAGTTTTTGGGTTTGTCTGGCTGGTTATAAATGAATTTGATATATATGTATTCTTGTGTGCATGTGCAGCGCTTAACAAACCCACTTATAGAACTAAGAGTCTGTACATTTAAATATTCAATCTTTGTTAAGTCTCGTAAAAAGTTTTCCATCTTAGGTTTCTTGCCTAAATAGGTTTCTACGAGTTGGTTCAATTTGTTCTGCTAAATTGGACCTTTAGCTTCTCCCCAACACTATCCACACCAATCTTTTCTGAAAATTTTGACATTTTTATGATCACTTTACGATAAAAGGCGAAGGGAGTAACTTAATCAATGATTACCAGCTTTCAAAAATGTTTTGATTCATCACACTCAAAATTGCATGTTGCCTAAGGGCACATGACGGTTTTCTAATTAGTGACTATCATAACATTTTCAAGAATGTATTTTACTTGAAAAACATTTTGATATTACATCTACTGATATAATTTTGTAGATTGTGTTATTTGGATTTGCATGATTCTAAATCAGTTAGTGCTTATATTTCAAGATATCACGGTATGTATTTGCATAATCTGAAAGAGTGATTGTATTTGCATGAAAAAAGTAGGAATATTTTTATAGTGTTGTCAATTGTTCCTGTGATAAGAATGCAGAATAACCCACAAATATACCCTTAAAGCACTGGTTCGGACACTGAGAGACATAGGAAAGCAATGATTTTGCAGTCAGATATGTACCAGGGCAACACCAGTTACCTCTGTGAGTTTTCTATAAAAGCCAACTTTATGCAATAAGTAAATATTCAGACATTTTCAATTTGTTCTCTACAACTTCCATACCGAGTTTTTGAACCGTATTGGTCTTATCAAATATAGCACCAAAATAAAAAAAAACTATTGGTGTAGTTTCGATTTTTCAGACTGACAGCAACATATGGAATATTCAAATAAATAAACTGTAGTGAGTTTCTAGAAATTTTTACAGAAGCACCAAATAAATTTGTTAACAAAAAATGAATATTTAATTGAAAAAAGGCTTCGAAAAGTCGGATGCGTCTCTTATCTGAACAAATACAGACAAGCATTTCGATAAAAATATGATTTCCAAGGGGTAAATAAAAATTAAAGTTCTTCCACACTCTCCATGTATGTCATCTTCATCAATAATTTTGCTCTGTGCTACACTTGGGTCAGCGCTCACAGCAAATTAAAGATATAGAAGAATTCCACAAAGTTTTCCTTTATCAGAATAATGGATGAACACTTTTTTATGATGGAATACAGAGTATACCTGAATGTTTTGGCAATTTCATAGTTGGCCAATGAAAATACTTCAATGTCAGAAATTTGACTTAGCCATGAAATATGAATCTTGCTAAAATATTTGAAACTTTTTCAATAAAGCTAAACAGATAGAAGGAAGATTGTGATGCATCAGTATTTAAGTGATTGCTGTAGAATAAGAATGAGATGTTTTGGTTTTTATCTATCTAGCCTCGCACATATAAACTCATCATCATCATCATTGATAGATTAGTCTTCGGAGACAATGACATGCACCCATGGAATATAATTTGAACTTTTGGATCGGGCACCGTCTGGTGTTGTTGCAGATGTGAGAGTGGCAAAACCTCTTACAACTGATGAAAACGAACTGACACGCCTTTGTAGTGATGGTTGCTTCAGCACACATCTTTCGATCCCTCCTTTCTGCTACAAACCGACCACATCTCGCATCTGCGTCTAAAATGCAATTGAACATAGTATGTCATCAGGCTTTGCGATCCAAGCAGTCCTGTGAGATTTTGCAGGCCTTTAGATCTCTCATGCAGGCTTCATCGAATCGGAAAAAAGGATCGGCCAGCCCACCTGGTGCCGGCTGTCTGTCTTTCGACAGTCTGCCATTTAAAGCGGGGCTGGCTCAGCAGGAAGTCATCATCATCAGTCTTTTAACGTCTGGCATTGGACATAGAACTGTGTTGCTAGATTTCTCTACCATAGGCGTCGCGGAGCCAGTATTTTCTAAATATGTCTACTTCATCTCTCCATTTAGTATTCTATCGGCCTAGGTTTTGCATGTGGTCTCTGGGGATCAATGTTGTGAGTCACGATGTCGATCCGTTGTCTTTCATTCTCGCAACATGACTTGCCCATTGCAAATGAGTGTTCTAATGGATTTTATGATGTCTTTAACCCGTGTTTTCTTTCTGATATATTGTGCTGTCTAGTGATCTCTCCATGTAAGTTTGAGCATGATTTTTTCATTCACACGTTGCATGCTTCTCAGTTTGCAGGTCTGTCTCTTGGTTAAGTTCCATGTTTCAGCTCCATAAGTGACTATTGGTAGGGTGCATTGATTGTATACTCTTCTTTTTAGGATTATTGGGATCGTTTGTTTTTTTTTTAAGTTGAGCTTGCTTTGCCGAAAGGTTGCCATCCTAGGGTGATTCTAGGTTCAATTTTTTCTCCTTTTGTGCAATTCATAAAGATTCGCTGTCCTATGTAAATGTAATGGTCTACTTTCCTGAATTTTGCATCTTTGATTTTGAGAGTTTTAACTTTATTCTTGATGTGATTGTTGCACATGATTTTCGTTTTACAGAATTTCATGCGCAAGCCGACTCTTTTGCTGTCTCCGTTTAGTTAATCTAGCATTAGTTAAAGGTCGTATAGGTTCTCTGCAAAAAGTACGATGTCGTCTACAAATCTGAGGTTGCTCAGATATTCGCCGTCTATTTTAATTTGGATATTCTTGACCAAAGCATGGCCTTGCTGTATGAGAAGTGGTTCTGCCAGATGATTTCCGCAAGTGAAATTTACAACAATTGCATCAACTCCTAATAAGGCTGAACTCAATTGGAGGAAATTAAATATCCCTCCGGTATAAACCTAATTTTTCACTGGTAAAATGTTTGATTTCAAAAGTAAAATACAAATCGGAGAAGTAAAATGGTGTAAGGCTTACCGGCAAGAAGAACAGAATCAGCAAACCAAGTTCGAATTTCAGTCGAGGTTTCATGTGTTCACTTAACATTGATACCCTTTGGAAAGGCATAGTTACAGTCTTTCCAGCAATGGCTAAGAAGCAACGTAAGGTAGTCCATGTGAGAGACTAAACTACATAAGATAAAAAAAGGCTACAACTTTACTGCAGCAATTGCTGTTCCCAAGTCAGTTTGAGAAATATCAAGTGCTGGGCGTCAGGTCGCACCCCAGCTCCCTGAAAACACATCGTAATGACACAGCCACACGATAAAATATACGGATGCTCAAATCCATTGACGAGAATATTCTGGCTCTAATGTTTGGGTCCATAGACAAATCGTGTGACAAGAGTTAGACATAAGTGTGGCACGTAAAATATGACATTTTAAAATAAGTACCCCGATGGCTGCACTACCAAGCCTTTGTTTTGTTCGCAGCGGTAGTAATTCATTTACAGTGGAACTCATCAGTGATACTATTAGTAGTAATTACTAGAATAATCCATCTATTGATTAGTTATGAGTTCATATTGTTTGGTGGTCAGTTTCTCAGTCTTACTACATATTATTAAGATTCACAAGATAGAAACAAATTAGTCTTTCTCCAGGTCACACATCCAACTGCTACAGGGACAATGATTGAATATTCAATGATCAAAACCCATATTATTCTGAACAGACATAAACAATGCTCAATATGCCTTGGAAATGACAGAAAAGAAAGTCAGGGACTTTCATCAGATGATAACAATATAATTGATAGGAAGGTAGGAAGAGAGAGGTGAAATTTGGTTAGTTTTTTTTTTCCTGAAAGGGTGAAGTGATTTCAGCATGAGAGGCTAATTTATGCTTCTATAACAATTAGATGGGCGGGAAACGAAGATAAGACAAGATAATGAAGATAAGGAGTATGTACAGGCAAAATGTGATAGGACATCAGGAGCAATGATAATCATTGTTGTCAACATCAGATCATCCTCCTCCTCCTCCTCCTAATCAGCAGCAGTCTTTCAAAGTCCATCATTGAACATATACCGTGTCCAAGACCTCACTATCGCGGGTGATACTTTCTGAACTTTGAAAGAGTCGAGCCATATTATTTTCTGCTCGTAGTTCTGAATGTATGGATGGTGACATCCAGTGGTTGTCTAAAATTCTTGCAACTTGGCCGGCCTATTGCCATTTGAGTTTTCTAATCGATTCTTTGTTTATCATTGATTCCTGTTTTTTTTCTCTCCAATATTCTGTACTTTTTCGATCTCTCCATATAATGTTGATTCATCCCTCGTGCACGTTACATGGTTTTGATTTTGAGGCTGAATATTTTGGCTTGGTTCCATGTTCAGCTCCATAGGTGACTATCAGTATCAAGAGGATACCTTGAATTTGTATTTTTTCACAGGACTTACTACATCGCTAGTATATTGCTAGAATACCACGATGACCATCGCTTTTTGACATTCATATCTTGGAAGATTAACAATTTTGTTCTCCATGAAACTTGATTAAACGCAGATCTTAAGGCTCTGAACTGATTAATTGCAAATCGTAAGTACAAAACAGTTTGATTTATGAGGTTGTGGTAAGATATCCCAACATAAATATCTTATTTTTCTTGGGCTTATTGTGTAGCGTGAAAAATCCGTTTGGTTTATGAAGTAACTTGAAACTTTTGCATTAAATTTATAGCAAGAGTGGCGCCAAGTACTTTGAAGAGGTTAGTAAGTTTATCTTGTGTGGCCAATTAGTAAGTATAGTGGTTGCAAAACTAACTTGGTGCCCATGTTCTCTTGCCTTTTGACTAACCAAGCGTCAAGCGCATACCAATCTGTTCCTTAGCAAGTTTGTCCGGATAAGCGATTTGGTGGGTGTTGGTTGGGTGATCTAATTATACGGTCTTGTGCCGGACTAAATCACTTTTACTAGATAAGTTATATCAACCATATATATACATAAGTGTGTGTGCGTATATACATATATATATATATATATATACATATATATATATATATATATATAAATATATATATATATATATATATATATGTATATATATATATATATATATATATATAAAGTGAAGTTAATGAAGATTATTGTTGATATTTGAATCAAGTTTATAATCATATCATAGTTCGCCTTTTGACTTTGTCAAAGTAGTGATATTTAATGAAACAATGTTGAGAGGTTGGTTATTTCAAGTGAATGATGTCACCAAATATCACACACATGTATCCACATACTCATCACACACACACACTCACACACGTATATATATATATTATGTATATATATATATATATATATATATGTGTGTGTGTGTGAGTGTGTGTGTGTGCGATGTCTATCTTAGAAAAAATGACTTATCCCTTTGTAATTTTCAAGTACCTTACCTCTTTGAGAAAGTGTATACATTTTTGACATCCTACACACACACGCACACACACACTCATACATATATACGTATATGTATATGCATGAGTGTAAGTGCGTGTGGTTGCGTGATTTGTTCTATATACAGGTATTGAGCACACAAAAAATTAAACAATTATGAAAAATGTATATGATTCAATATACACTTTTTTGTTATATCCATGTATATATGTTATGAGACATCATATTTATATATATATATATATATATATATATATATATATATATGTATATATATATATATGTGTGCATGTGTGTATGCGCGCGCGCGTGTGTGTGTGTGTGTGTGTGTGTGCGTGTGAATGCGTGTATATATATTGCATTCGGATATTTTTGAATTCTGACATTAGCGAAAGAAAAGGTCAGATGGGAGCTATACTAATTTGGCTGGAGTTTAATGAGGATAAATTTGGAAATAACCTGAAGATGAGACAGCCGTGATGGTGAAGGCCGATTAAGACGATAATAAAGAGAAAAAAAATGACAGGGGAAGAATTTAAAAATAAGATCAGGAAAATAAGCCTGATAAATTGAGATGTAGAGTTCACCAAAAAAGTTCGTTAGGTTTATCAAGTTGAAATAAGTCACTCAATAGAAACTGTCATGCAATCAATGTCTTTTGGGAGCATGTCTTCTTGAGGTGATCAATTAAAAACTTTGCAAAAAAGGAGTGATCGATAAAAAAAAAGTTTCTCTTCTCAATTCTGCTTGCGTGGTGACAACCGATTTTTGAAAAAGCAATCGGATGCAAAGTGAGGAATCAATTTAGCATAAAATTACATTGCAAAACGAATCCCCGTTAAAATAAGTATTCGGGGGATTTCAACTAACAAAAAAGCTTTTCTTGCAGTCACCGTCAGTTGCCAATGTATTTTGGTATCATACCGTGTGTGGGGGGATGATCAATTGAAAAAAAGTTACAAAAGGGGTGTTAATTGGAAAAGTTACTCCTCTTGCCTTTTTTAGGCAATAATTACAAAGTCTTGATTTTCAGAGACAAGCGTGAATGCTGCCGGTCACAAACCGAGAGATAAACTTAGCTTGAATTTACATTGTTGATAGTCCTCCCCACCGATGTGTACATTTCAAGCCTTGCAAGCTTCCATTGATACAACCGGTACGCGCGAGATAGAAAGACAATCAGACAGGCAGACCAATGTTGACAGTTTTGGTTGACGGTTTCCTGTGTTATCTTTCAAGCAACTTCAATTTCCATTCCAAGAACTTCTGAGTAAAAACGGTTCTAATTGACTATGGCAGCCTCTCAGAAAAATGAAACATTTTTCATTAAGATAACTCTATTAGAATGAGAACGTGTCCGGGTATTCATTTAAATGAAACCATAGAGCGACCCACGTATATTTGCAACATGCCATGTTGGGGATGACTTATCAAAAACTAGAGAAGGAGTTGATCGATGAACAAGTTACTTCTTCCGCCTTTTGTTGGGAAGTGATCGCCAAAAGGATCCAATTTTCAAAATACAAACATGACGCAAATTTGATCAATTTAGCAGAGATTCAAGTTGCAAATTGATCCCTGCCGCCTTTAAAACTCAATGTAGATGGGGAAAATTATAAAAAAGAATGATGTTTTCAATGGATATAATGAGGAGTGAATGTTGACATTTTCAGCCCTCAAGCTCCATTGGTGCAGTCTGCACTTGTGGTACAAACATACAAACAAGCAATCAGCCATGTAGCCAGGCAAACTCGAAAACTGGAGAAACCTTTGTTAACGGTTTTGTTGACCGTTTTGGTTGATATTTTTCAATAAAGAGTAATTAAAAGAAACATCATTGGTTGAAAACGGCGGATTGACTCAAAGTTCTTGCTAAGTGTTGAGGCTTTTTACTTGATCAGTAAAGAAATATACTGGAGATGTGTGGTCATTGAGAGGCTGTCCCAACCTCTGGGGTTCTTTGAGTTAGATGAGCAAGCAGACTTCCCGAAAGTCTGGGGAATTATCAAAAGGTAAAGGTAGTGGAGTAAATTTGAGGGTTCAGGCTTGGGGTGTTGCTCCTTGAGAGGCTCAGTCGGAAATTCAGTGAAGTTTGTGATTGTATAATGTTAGTAGAAATGTAATAGATGAACAAGTATCCATAAGGTTTTTGGGACCCCCTTCGTTGGGGGAGAAGGAATGATGATTTGATATCGCCCCATCTCCCCCTAAGCTACACATGCAGTCTAGAATTATCTTAATGAAATATTGCACTTTTTTTCACTCATCTAATTCCAGGCGCAATTTGTCAATTAGTACGTTCAGTTGATTTAATCGGGAGCCGTGCATTTTCGAATTGGAAATTTCAAATTAGTCAATATTGTCACAATATACGATTTTGTACTTATTGTATACACCAGTTTGTTTATATTATTGGGGAGATCTATAACGTGACAAATATGATTGTAACCCAACCCCAGATCGCCACCACGTCATAGAAATAAACTTGTCGTGAAAATTTCTTGAGTATCAAATGATAGGAACTCGTGCCTTGTTCAATTCTCCATCGATTGACGCGTTTTTTTTTAATTCCAAAGTATGATAGATAGTGTTGTTTTGACGAAAGTTTGGGCGAGCAATGATTGTCTCGTTACACCGTGTGCAAAGACACCTCGGTCTGTTTAGCTCTCGTATAGGCCTCCTATGTTAGAGTAATGAAAATATCTTTTGATCTGAGTCCTCCATGATTTGTTCTCATTTACTTTGGTTCCTGTCTCCCGGGTATTTTACTACTACTACTACTTCTACTACTACTGCTACTTCTACTACTACTACTACTACTACCACTACTATGATCATTATTATTATTATCATTATTATTATTATTCCCTGAGTGAAATAGTTGATGATAAATAAAAGTCACCGAATTGATCTGAGTCCTCTATGTTTTGTTATCATTTACCTTGGTTCCTGTCTCCTGGGTATTTTACTACTACTACTACTACTACTACTACTACTACTACTACTATTATTATTATTATTATTATTATCATTATTATTATTATTATTATTATTATTATTCCATGAGTGAATTGATGATAAATAAAAGTCACCGAATTGCGTAACGAGGAATCATTAGATTTCAATGTTTTAAGCATCATCACAAACCTATTTGGGTAATAGTGATACCAAATTAGCTGTTTTTGACCGAAGTTTGGCCCCTCTAGTTATGATGGCCTGAGCGTGTGTAAGCATCAGCAGTTACTTGATCTCCCATGATATTACTACTGCTATTACAGTTGCCTGGGGCCAATATTTTGATCGTGAAATCAACGTGAATATTTATAAATATAAGATTTGAAAACTAAAAGCTAGAAGCAAGGTTATGAATTAGTGGCAAAATAGAAAAATCTAGTTTCAAAAGAATTTAATTGGCGGTACAGCTCAAAACGTAGGTCTTACCGAACTAAACCCCTTCGACTGATAGCCATAAGAACAATTGTCTTGGAAATTAGGGTCTTATAAGATTCACATATTTCTCCCAAATTTGATACCGGAGAGTGGGCTAATTTTGCTGTAAAAGGATTCTCTCTGTTTGTAATGTTTTTCTCATGGACCATTTGGAAGAGCCCAATCTATCAAATAAATTTCCAAATTTTTTGCAAAAATACCTCTTCAAACTTTCACAAATTTTAATACAATGAGCTCATTTTGGTCAAATAAAGTACGACGTGTTCAGCCAGATTCCCGAAATTGCTTTTTGCACTACTGAAATTCACTTGATCTCCCTAAAGTTAGTTGCTTTGGAGTATGATTCTTCGTAACTAAATATATCTACAGGATCATATCTAAATTTTCTGTTTTTGACACTGACTGTCAGACAGTGAAAAGTGGATAATTTGCTTCTACGTGAAACGCAAACCTCCTAAATACCCAATTATGAGATCCGTCCGGAAAGTATAGAGCCATTTGATATAAACGAGAAATATAGAACACTGAAAGCAATGGCGTTTGGCCACATCAAATTCCACCCCTTGGTGGGTAAACCAATTATTCTAACGTTTTCTTCCACTTGTTCAAACCATCTACAATTTTCGTCTCGTTCAGAACTGCCATTAGCTACCTCGTCAGATTCTTCTAAATCTTGTCTACGGTTTGAAATTGAGATTTCACGACGAAAAGTGAGAAGTTTCGGGGAGCCAAATTTGGACTGTAGGTGGACAGATTCTTACGAAAGGGTGATAAAAGATTTTAGGCCGACCATGAAAGAGATGACCTAGAAACACATACCATAACAAACACCAGGATATTGCAAATTGGCATTTTGAACAAGATTCCCGGCTATAGTGACAAGACTAAATAAATTTTGGTAAGTGGCCCGGGCCGAGAACTGATATCGTTTCTTAAGCCAAGAAATTTTCAACACCCCCTTGTAGATATATGTCATCAGCCATTATGTCTACAACTAGACAAAAGTCTTTGCCACCTCCGGGAATGACGACCACAATTGCACTGACCTCTGTCATGTCTCAGCAGCTAACCTTTCAATCTAATCTCTAAATTTTCTCTTTAGTCTTGTCTCGCTGCGTTTACTGTCCATTCACACCAATCAGTAAACTTTTTCCTCTATCAATGGCGACTACTTATTGCTAAGTGTACTGCCCATCACTATTTTGTTACCTAATCATTCGTATAATATCCTTCACTGTAGTCCTCCCTCTGATCCACGTTGAACTTTTCCTATATCTTTTGATGGCGTTTGGTGGAATTCTAAGTTGGTTCTCAAATTGTTTTGATCCGCAATTACTCATATTTGAGTCATAGCTCTTATGATGCATTCATTTGTCAACACTTTCCAACTCCCTGAAGAGACAGATTTTGACCATTTTTCAATTTTTCCTTGATGTTTAAAACACTTCTCTTAGGTATTCCCATTTTTTGCAATTTATCGCAACTGAAAGCGTAATCTTTCAGATGCACCCAAATTTAAGCGGTTTAATCACATAGTAATCACAGTTACGAGAGAAATATGTCTAATTTGAGACGTGTTACTTTACCTGGTACAGTAAATGAGGTTAAATAGAGACATGGTTTGAAACAGGGAATCTTTGAAGGGCATACAAAATCCTCCTTGTACGTACAGACTCCTTGAATGAATGCGAAATCCAAGAAACATAAGAACATGTAATCCTGTCTACATTTTTGTAGTTTGAATAGGGCTTAAAAAACAAATAAGTCACTTTTGAAAGAAAGTGCACGGTAACTTTGATAGTATTGTACAGTTTGTTTACAAATGTTGAATCTTAACACAGGTATCTGACAGCTTCAAAACGGATTAAACCCAACAAAATTCCTCAGACAGATCCGCTCTTATCTCGGTGAAGCTGTCAGATGTTGCAGTCAAACATATTTAGAAATCAAATAATAGAAAAACACTCGAAAAAACCGTCATGTGACCAAAATCAGCACACCATGTCAGGGTGATCAATTTGAATATTTGAAAGAGCGGTGATCAATGAATACCTTACTGAGTTCGCCTCTTGTTGGCCTGTGATCACTGAAAGCGTCTGTATTTAAAGAAGAAAAGGCATGAAAGAAACTATAGGTCCAATTGATAAAAAAATCATTTTGCAAATTGAAGCCTCCATCAACCGCTATGTTTTTCAACATCAATACTCAGCAACCATCTTCAAGAAAAGAATTTTGGATGATTCATTTCAGTTTATAGCCCCTTGAACCATCCAGCGTGTCACACCTAGTTAAGTCTGAAAGGTGACCTCCCCGTTTGTTTATTTACTTATCATTTGTCTATTTATTCATCAACTTTCGGTATGTACTTTTAAAAAGAGTTGGCGGTGAAAAAGATGAAAATCGACAAGAAAACACAGTTTCCTATAAATTGAGAATTATAAATATAACATGCTATGATGTATTCAGGTTACTTTTCATCTACGATGTAATGGTAGAAATTTGTTGTCAAGACCAAATTCAAATCGTTCAACGGTGTTTGTTAGGAATTAAGTGAGCCAAAAAGAGAAAGAGTAGTCAAAGAGTGAAGGACTGCTTTGTCCCCCCAGGAGCACTGTTCTCTTTTTGTTTATTTAGCTCGTCGTGCTACGTCATACTTTTATTTTCGACACTCAATCCAGATGGATACATTCAAATTGCAAGAAAGAGTGGCACCTTATTAATGTATATATTTCATACACAAACACACACACACACATATATATATATATATATATATATATATATATATATATATATATATATATATATATATATATATATATATATATATATATATATATATATATATATATATATATATATATATATATAATCATTTTATTTTACATGGGATTATTTTGCATTTCGCACCATAGTCGTTTTTATTAATCATCATCTAGTTTCATTTTGGGGAGTTTTAAAAAAGATCAAAATGAAAACTCGAGTAGAAAAATTACCCAACCAAATGTTTAAAAATGCTGTCAAAACTATATACAATGTCGCAGTCTGATATTTGTTTTGTTATTTCTGCTTTTCATTTCATTTTCTGTTAAATGGTTCGGGCGGAAGCTACTACTAACTCCACGTCCGTTCAATGCTACTCCCCCGTCTCACACTGGTCATAGTCTTGTGATCGAGTAAAGATATGGAGTCTTTTTGACACTTTCAAATATTTCTCAAGACCTGCAGGTCACGCAATTCAATGACGCTTTATAAATGCAATGACATACAAGCTTACTTATCTACGATTCAGATACAAAAGAAAATGATAAATAAATAGAAGTTTAGGATTTTGATATGACAACGTTATCAGATGCAAACCACTCTAAGGCAATAAGTGCGTAGACAATGAATATGATTATGATGATGATGATGATGATGATGATGATGGAGAAGGACATGCAACCAAATATTGTCTTAGTAGTATGCAACAACAAAAATCGAAGCCAGACGTCGTGTCGTAGGAAGATAAGTTTGAAAAGATAAACACTGCCATTGCTTCTCTCATTTATTTTTTCACTCATTAGAAACCGTCAATTGAAACAGTCACAAAATCTGTCAAAATTGGTGTCTTCAGTTTTCAAGTTGAACCAGCTGACTATCTATGTATGCATGTATATATCAGGCGTACAAGCCATACCAACTGAGGTAGAGGGCTGAAAATTTCAACATTTACTCTTTTTTTGTAAAGTAAAAACGTTTTTCAGTGTTTTTTTTATAAACTTCCACCCGTAATATTTTAAGCCGGGTTCAATTCGAAATGTAAGTTTAAGCTAAATTGAATTTTCAATGGGTTTTCAGGGTTAGCCTCCAAGCAAAAGACGAGAGACAACTTTTTTTTTAATTGCTCAACTGAACACTGTACACAGTCAAAAGATGTTGATCACTTGAAGGTTTCTTTGAGTGACTAACCAAACCTGTTTATTTATTTATCTTCTCTGGCTATGTACTTTCCAAAAAGATGAAAGACGAAAAGTGGGGGGTCGTACCTTCACTAGACTTGTATCCATTTTACAGAAGTCATTCTGAACGGATGTATTTTCGGCCCAAAGGGGGCAAGATTGACCTGAAGGGGATACTTTGTCGCACAGAAATTGATTTTTCTTTCTGACAGTGCATCCATGAAAAACTTACCGACTTTGCTTTGAGGTATGCGACCTCTTCACGACGTTCCAGCCGATACATTTCTACGGCCCTCTTCCAAAGAAATTGAGATGATATCTCCTCCAAACAATTGACAAACATGTGGAACGTACGGTGTCTGATCGATAGAAAGAAATGAGATTAGCTCCCTTCATAACAATTTATGGTTGCACTCTATGAAGCTATTGAGGTTGCTCCTGTTGACAAGAGAATTCATAAATCTGTTGTATTTAGCCCCCATGATAGAAATAAAGTTCGTTGATAACAGCACTTTTATAATAATGCAATTTGTTGTTGAAGCAATTAATTCCAAATGCTGCAAGCCCACTATACATAAAAATGTGCTTTTTTAAAGAATTGAATATATGATAAGACTGATTATGAATTACACTATGTTATATAAAAAAACTATCATCTGGAATGTCCTGTAATTACAAGGTGAATCTATCATTTGGCGTAGACAACGCAAGTAAAACACACGGAGAGAGATGTAGGAATTTAACCTGCGACTGATTGGTATTTTAGCTGTAGAGCAAGGACACGTTGGAGTGGTCTCAGTTTTGATTCCTGTAGCAGCCAAGTTTTTTTTTTCAATGTTCATTCTCTTTCCATTTTCTCTTCATTTCTCCATTTCGTTGATGATGTGGGTGTCACTCCCTACGAAACGTCTGTAAAAAATCTTTTCACATTCGTTGGAAATAACCAATCAATCAATCAACCATTATATATATATATATATATATATATATATATATATATATATATATATATATATATATAAATATATATATATATATATAAATACATATATAAATATATATATATATATATATATATATATATATATATATATATATATATATATATATATATATATATATATGTATATATAACAAATTTCAATGACTCAGTCTGAAATGTATAATTGTGTTAAAAGTCATCTGTACATGGATCGGCACCGGGTTATTCATGTACAGCATCCTTAAGCTACAAAGATATGATGAAGGAAAATCAATACTGATATCGTGAAGTATGAATAAAAGTCATAGGAAGTTACTTATTTTATTATGAATATAACTTATTTAATCAGAAAAAGAAAGGAATATTCTTTCATTTGAAAAAATAAGCAAAAAAGTATTGACAAAACTGACCTCTTCGGCAAAGCATATGACCACAAAATCTTTGGTTTGGTGGTATTTGTTGATTAGGGACCTTTTCGCAAATATTGGAGCTGAAACATATCGAAATATATTGCAATATTTTGTTGTCTTCGACATGATCATAACGAAAAGACGAAAGGGGTGTTTATATGACCTTGTCTATAGTCAAGGCAACAGACAACTTCATTTTAAATCTCGTCAATTTTTTAAAATTAGCTCTGCTTATGAATTTCACAAACACCAAACAGGTATAACCTTTAGGTTATAAGGCGACTTACACAATAAGCAATTATACAATTAAATAAAGGTGCTGATTTAGATATGAAGCATATACACGCATAAACGGACACATACACACAATCATAGACGTATACATAATTTTCATTTATGTATGTATATATATTTATATGTGTGTGTGCATGTGTGTATTTGTGTGTGTGTGTGTGTACGTATTTTAATATGTATTTGTACATAGCAATATATATACTCATTTTTATATGTATATATATGCACAAATTTATTCATATCTTTATAAATATACACACACACACACACACACACACACATATATATATATATATATATATATATATATAAATTCATATATGTATATATATATATATATATATATATTCATTTATATCAGTATATATATATATAAAAGAGAGAAAGGGGCTGGGAAAGAATTTGAGGAGAGAGAATGATGGCCTTGTCTGCAGATGAGAGAATGGCATATTTCTCACTTGCGTCAGTGATTTTTCTGAAAGCCAAGTAAATACCTGCATTTCAAATGATAATTATCAGGATTGGAGAGCCACCCATGCAAGACAATCTTCTCGTTCGAGTTTTTACGCATTCGGCTTGAACTAAACAATAAAAAGAGGAAAGTCAATATGAAAGAAGAAGGAGAGGAAGAGAAAAAGTGAGAGAAAGATAGAAAGGAAAGAAGTAAACGATAATAGAAAAGAGAGAAACCAAAAGAAAAAAAAATGAGAGAAAAGATAGAAGCCTGGGAAATGTTACACGAAAAGAAACCAACGAAGACAATAACCAAAAAGTTAAGAATTAAATCCGAGTTAAATTAAATATATAATGGGTCATATGAGTTAATCATTAGAAACCGTCACGTGACCAATGTTGTTTGACAGCGTGCTGTGTTTTAAATGATCAACGAAAATATTCGAATGAGTTTTGATCAGCGAACACTCTTTTGTTGAATCACGAGAAAGTAAAATCTCATCGGAGGAATTCGAGAAAAAACGTAACATGGAGTAAATGTTTAAACTTCCAGCTCTTGAGCAACATTGATGAAGCCATTCATAGGAAGCCAGCCAGTCAGCCAGCCAGACATTCAGCCAGACCAACTTGAAGACTGGAGTAACCTACCGTGACAGTTTTGTTTAACATTCTCGAAAAACAATCGATGAAAATGAAAACTTTAGAAGAAGTCAATTTGGGAAAATTGTGGAAATTCTTACGATCAAAGGATGGAAATTTCCTCCTGGTATGAAAAATCAATGAAAGTCTTTGGACAAAACCAAAGAATGAATTTTAAAAAAGGTCTTTGAAATATTCTCCATTCCTGATTTTCCAATCAGGGAAACCTGAGCATCATCAGTTTGCCTCTAATTAGCGAACGTCGAAATCTAAAGAAATATTTTCTTGATGAATTTTTTACCAATTAAGTTTTATTTCTGTGGTAATGAAAAAAAAAAAAACAAAACTTTAAACATGATGTGATGTAATTGAGTAGAATGCAAATGCAAAAATTATTCTATATTTGATACGTTCAATAAATGCATTTTCATAATTGAATATGAGTTAAATACACACACACTTATATATATATATATATATATATATATATATATATATATATACATATACATACATACATACATACATATATATATATATATATATATATATATATATACATATACATACATACATATATATATATATATATATATATATATATATATATACATATACATACATACATATATATATATATATATATATATATATATATATATATATATATATAATTGACGCTTTTCTTTAGGGTTAAGCACTCTTAGGTTGGACACTTATCTACTATGAGCAACTATTCAATGCTTTTCTAACTCTGGAATGGATCATTCTGATAGATTGGGAATTATGCATTAATAGATACATCAGATATCAGATATATAGGTCTTACTCACCGTTAAGTTCTGTGTAAGGGAAAGGTAGAGCATCTGTATTCGTGTCCTGAGCGAAAGTTTCGACCCTATCTAGCGGTACTAGAAGGGATATCGAGTCAATAGCCATGTTGAAGAGTTGTAATGCAACGAAATAGATGTCTGTATATGAAACAATTATCAATATATATATATATATATATATATATATATATATATATGTATGTGTGTGTGTGTGTGTGTGTGTGTTGATACTTTATTCCTTCGTTATTTTAGAAAATTGCCTTATACAGGAGCGAAAATATATTGAGAAAAAAAAATTAATTCAATTATATAAGAGTACATAACTTCTTAGTCGCTAAAAAGAAACTCTTATGTGACCAATACTTTTTGGCTGCATTCCTCCTCTGGATAGGGTGGTTCTCAAGAAATTGGAAAAAAGGGTGATCAATGAATATGCTACTTCTCTTTTCTTCTGTTGGACAGTGATGACTGAGTATTAAAAAATGAATTGGGTCAGTA
>OY735226.1:40285465-40307965 GCA_963457665.1 Thysanoteuthis rhombus | reverse complement strand
CAGTTTGGTGATCAACCTTCTGGTTATATTTCATGTGTTCAGCTCCACCTGTCAGTATCTGGAGGATGCATGAATTGATTCACCTTTTTTAGGATATTGGATTTCCTTGGTCACGAAAAGTTGTGCTGACTCTCTTGAAACAATGCAATCACAAAATGATTCTTCCCCTGGTTTCTTTTTATTTCTGGGGATTCATCTGTTGTCCTAGATATATATGAAGGAATACTTCCTCCAGTTCTGCGTTTCCGATTTTTATTGATGTGACTTTGTCCTAATAATATTTGTTGTACAAGACTTTTGTTTTACTGGAGTACTTTCGGAGATTGATAGACGGTTCCCACAGCCATGGGTAATTAAAAGGCTGTCGGAGTCCTATAGCCTAATGAAGCATCTTTGAAATGGGCTACTATCCAAGACCATTCAAACCACCAAATGAATACAAATAATGATCGGGCCTCAATTGATTGTTTCGAGAAGTGGCGACAAAATTATTGCTGTATGTGCTTCACGACACTGGACGTAACTTTTGCTAAACAGGTCTGGTGAGTAGTGTAATAGAAAGTGATATTGAAGGACTAATCAGGCACATATTGATATTTATCTCGTTTAGTTTAGTCTGGCACAAGGCTTTCTTTCCACTCTTTCAGCATACACTTTCTGATATATGTTATTTTTCCTTCTGTCATTATCCCTGTATTCTCACTCTTTTGTGGAACCTAAGTCCAAGTCTGGAGTTGACATAAAACATAATAAGAACAAGAACAAGGACAATACTTTCCCTTGCATGAGTTGAAATCCTGCCAAACGATTGGCAGGCTCTTCTCTTACCGAGATAAATTGACAGTGTATAATATCTATGAATACTTATATTAGAAATGTTATTTCATACCAATAAATAATTGCATTTACCATTTCTCTTCCGTGATTTGAAATCACGTCTAAGTGTTCGGTAGCCTGCTCCCTTACCGACTGAACCAAAACAAGTCTCATTTGTACGCGAGAATAGTTTATTTCATTTTAATAGATAAATACTTCTATACTAAAACACACACGCACACACACACGCACACACACGCACACATACACACACACACACATATATATATATATATATATATATAATTATATAATCTTTCATTTACCATGTATATAATGCAGATGTTGTAGAGGTAGGATTGCAGCAGTCAAGCTTGTCTCTTTTGGTTTTGCACTTTCGTTTTTTCTTTTTTTTCCATCTTTTAATATCATGGAAATAATCCCAAAGTGCCCGTCCCCCGTCCCCCACCCCTTAGTGCATAGTATTTAATGTGTGATATTGCAATACTTCGAATACTCAACGCCACTCAGTCTTATGCCAACGATAAGCAATGTTATTCTTAAACAGCGTCATCCGAGGACACTTCATCTCTAGATCCAAATCCCTTTTAGGAAAAGTCATATGAAATGTCCAACGCTTTTCTTGGAGAAATCCATCTACTTTAAACCTTATTGCATGTATTGTACGACAAGAGGATCTGAATAATTCGGATTTTCATAATTCGTTTGATGTGAACGGATTGGGGATATATTTAGTCGTGGACCAAATTGAATCATGGTTTAAGGCTCATGCGATAAAAACATCCACGCTATGCCCAAATATAACTTTGCATCGTTCAGTTTCAGATTCGCATGGAGCTTTCTGAAACTCGCTAATCCAAACGGCTGTATTTCTTCCAATTGAATTCGTGCATTTGTTTTAAACAGTTTGTTTGAATAAAAAAAGCAAGTTGAATTATGCTCCCACCATCTGTGATTGAAGTAGTAGTAACAGGGTAGAACAAAGAGAAAGTAGTTATAATTTGAGTCAGTTGATTCTCGTACTTGTAAAATATTTCCATACTGAAATGAGCTGAAAGCATTATTTTCAATAAAAATCGAAGATTGACACTTTTGGCGTTTTGGGGGTCATTTATGGCTTTTCTTAAATACAAAAATGTTGACCTCGTACATTTTGTTATAACATCATAGCAGCTGCTGTAAAATCGATTGGAGTATATGATCATTCAATGACATCACACCTTTTTGTTTATTCCTTCGTTTGTGGTTTAACGTAACTTGGACCGACCGACCGATTGGCCGATCGAAAAGAGTCTTATTTTAATGTGCCGAAAACATCCAAAGCAGATTCAAACCTCTGAAACGATCTATTTATTAATCTGATTCAAATGTGGGAGTTTTATTGAGAATCCTAGAAAGTATTGAAAAAAAGTGCACAGTTTTATTCACTCTAAAAAATAAATAGGAAGGTCGTTAATGTCAGTGATGGTGTGATATCATTCTAATACGGGAACGTCTTTTGCTAAAGTGAATATTGATTAATATTATGCATGGTGCGCAAGGCCACTAAAATTGTCTTGAATTTCCCGAAACACTGTCCTCTTGAATAACAACCACCCCGGGAGAGATATTTCGGGCTGTCCGATCCGAAACATATCTGTATGTTAAGATTACCTCAGAGAAAACTTGCTGGTAGGCACACACATGTACACACACACACACACACACACACACACACACACACACACACACACAAACACTATAAACATTCCCCCCCACACACACAGACATACACAAACACGAAAGTATCCATAAATTTGTCTATCGTTTGATTTTCTATATAAGTTCATCCAGGATGATAAATATTTTCGTGAGTAATAAGAAACTTCCCAGAAAAATATAGATTAAAATAGACAGGGAGCATCTTTTCAATTTATTACTAATCGTTTCATGTTTTTGTACCTGATAACAGATCTTTGGTTCCAATGTAAACAAACGCGCTATCTTTTGAAAATATCTATGTACATTGAAAGCAAAGATCTTCTAATCAATTTGTCAAATATTTTTTTTCATTGCTTCTTATACCTTCATTCACGATAATTAATGTCTCATTAAGTGATAAGAAACCTCCCAGAAAGATGTGGATGAAAAACACACACACACACACACACGTATATATATATATATATATATATATATATATATATATATATATATATATATATAGAGTTAGAGAGAGAGAGAGAGAGAGAGAGAGAGAGAGAGAGGTGAATTCCGTACAAAGGTTTGAATGAATTTTTTTAAAAATTAAAAGGTAAGCGAAACTTTTTAGTTATGGTTTAGTATGATAGCTTTTAATAGTTATTAAATACTATCATACTCAAAAACCTTATATATATATATATATATATATATATATATATATATATATATATATATATATATATATATATATATATATGTATATATATATACACATATATATTTACATATATATATGTGTGTGCGTGTGTGGGTGCATGTGTGTGTGCATGTGTGTGTGTTTACATGTATATATATATATATATATATATATATATATATTTATATGTATATGTATATACATAAATGGAGTCAAAGAGTGAGTGAGAGAGAGACAAATAAATATTTACTGAAAGAAATTTGAATGGTGAGGGTTAGTAACAGTTTGAAAATGATGGGTAAACTGCAACGCGCACAGGTAACTAAAAAAGAAGTGATAAACGTCTGTATGTGTGTGTTTGTGTGTGTACGTGTATGTGTGCATGTGTGTGTGTATATGCGAGCACGTGTGTTTGAGTGGGAGCAATCATATAAAAATTACTGTTCAGTTAGGGTCCAAATGAGATATAGACTAGGGATAATTTTGCTTGAGTAACATTGAAAACTGTCCCCAAATGATCGTAAAGAGTTTGTGTCTACATCATACAATCCCGGGTGTGGTACTTTTTGCAAGCATGGAGTGACGCATATGCTTTTTCGAATTGGTAGCACTTGTACCAGTTTCCGTCCCTGGTTGTTTTTTCTATGTTGATTACACTTTTGGGCACAGACGATGCACTGTCTTGTTATAAACTGTCGAATAAAGCTGGCAAAAGAGGTTTCTATCAGTTTTCATGTTGGTCTGGCTGGCCGACTTGATATGCATACAGGTATGTATATATGTATCACATCTATGCACCACACCAATATTGCTAGATTGTACACATTTACTCCTTATAATGTACATAAATATATCTTTTTCTTTTTTTTTTCTTTCTCAAAATACCTCCACTCGCTCATAGATACTTTTTAAGACAGCAAGGTCCGATTTGCGATGTAAGTTTACGCTGGAATTCCTCCCTGAGTCTGTGTCTGTTTTTTTTATTCAAATCAAATAATTTCCAATTGTTTCCAATTGATCACTCCCAACATGATACGCTGCCAAAGTTGTTTGTCCTATGACGGTTTCTATCAAGACCTGTATGGGGGTATCTTCTTCTCAGAAGGGGAGAAGTTCAATAAGATGATATCCAGCTGGATATCAGACAAGATGATAGCAATACATGGGTTTTCCTGTTTTTGTGGCTGGAAGCTCCGACTGATACTTTTCAATAATATTTCCGAATGTCTTGGCTTCATGCTGATGCACTGAAAATTTCTTGTCTTCCCAGGGGCCTCATACATAACGGAAGAATTCCATGAAGCCATATCCAGGAAGTAGAAAAATATTTCTTCTGATATATTTGAAACTGCCAACCAAGACTGTTACAAAAAATGTCGAAATAGGCTTCTTCAGTTTTCAAGCTAGTCTGGCTGGATGGCTATCAATGTATGTATGTATGTATGTATGAAACGTATAGGTCATAACGATGGAGCTAGAGGGTTGCAAATTTCAACCTTCACTACCGGGAAAATTTCTTTTATTCCTTATCATCTCCTCACATCGTACCAAAATATTCAATTAACAATGTAAGTTTATGCTGAATTGGTCTTCAGGTAGTGCCCCTCTGTGCTCACCCTTTTTTTATATTTAGTACCGAACAAAAAGCAAAAGAAATAACTCATGTATTGATCACCTCTTTTTCCTAGTTTTAATTGATCACCCCAAAACATGCTGCCAAATGATGGTGGTTGCATGACTGTTTCTATTGAGTGACTCATCAGGCCTGTTTCTCCATGTGTTTCTTGGATATGGAATAATTTGCCAAATGCTGGTTTGCCCCTTCTATTGCTCTTTACGATACAGTGTATTAATGGACCATTCTTTAAATTTGTTTGTCCTTGTTTTGTTTTGCATTATGTGTCGTGGAAAAAGGTTCAGTATTGGGTGATCTTTGGTTAGACGTAGATAAATCTATGGCAGTGTTTAACCAGCATAAAAAGCCCATAAGTCATACAGAGGTTCCAAAAAGTATAATCCCTTCATTTTCGTTAATTAAAAAGTATGATCAAAGAACATATTCGATGGCCCCTGTTCAATCTCTACAGACAAAAGAACATTCTTCCCAGGTCACATGCCTGGACGAAGCGTATGGAGATCATGCAATTACCAGTCGTCAGAATCCTTCCCTCGGACTTGCCGATATAGCCGAGAGGAAAGTGGAGAGCAATAGATCTGGCACCAGCTTGGCTGCCCGAGCTGCCGGAAAGACCTTAAGATGAACATCGAACTGCTTTGAGTGTAGCTCCGGTCCTTTGTTTTGTATCAAAGTATTCCCTTTTTTTGACTGATTGCCTTCACAAGAATAGACAGTGAAATGCCCCCATACTGTTTCACCAAGAGCTGGGGAAGGAAACGTGGATTCATGTCTTACCCAAGGGAATTAAAGCAAAATGAACATAGATAACACCTACTTGAGTTAGAAATTGAGTCGCCAATTCCTTTGTCAGCGCCGTTACTGGGTAAGCCGATTGCACTTTTATAACAAAATTAAATGCCCGTTCATTGTTCTTAGACAGAATGCACACCATGGATTCATCATGGTGTGTAATCAATGAAGAACAAAAGACATTTATCCTTTGAAGATTTCCTTCCCATCAAGATGGGATTTGGGGAGGGGGGCAGTTTACAATGTGTGTTTTTCGCTGAGTTGGTTAATTATTTTGTCCAGCAGTGTTCATGTTTTTTTTGTTTTTTTTTCATTCGGCTTTTTTTGTAATCACCGTGCAACAAAAGACAAGAGATTTATCTTATTCATTGATGTTCCCTTTTTTTACAAAATGTATTAATTAATGTCCACATACATACCATGATGCCTAAAGAGATTGATAGGATGACAGTGTCTATTGAGTGACCAATCAAATCTTTTCAAGGTTCTTCCATTATGACACAAAAAAGCCACATAGAAAACACATGGATCTTTCGAATCACACGCTTCAAAGTTTTTCTTTCCTGTTATAATAGAAACTATCAACCAAATCTTTCACCTATACTGTCAAAATCATTTTTTTTAGTTTTCAAATTGGTTCGTTAGACTGGTTAGTTGACTGGATAGCTATGTATGTATGCATGTATGTTTGTATGCATGTTTGTGTGTATGTATGCATGTTTGTATGTATGTATGTATGTATGTATGTATGTATGTATGTATGTTTGTATGTATGTATGTGTGTATGTATGTTTGTATGTATGTATGTTTGGATGTATGTATGTTTGTATACATTTGCGTATGTATGTATATATGTATGTGCATATGTATTTATGTATGTGTTTATGCATGTGTGTATGTATGTATCTATTTTTGTATGTATGTCTGTCTGTATGTATGTATGTTTGTATGTATGTATGTGTGTTTGTATATTTGTATGTATGTTTGTATGTATGTATGTGTGTGTATGTATGTATGTATGTTTGTATGTATGTATGTGTGTTTGTATATTTGTATGTATGTTTGTATGTATGTATGTATGTGCGTATACGTATGTATGTATGTTCGTATGAGTGTATGTATGTATGTATTCATGTATGTATGTATGTATGTATGTATGTATGTGTGTGTATATATGTTTGTATGTGTGTATGTTTATATGTATAGTTGAATGTTTGTATGTATACATATATGTATGTATGGATGTTTATATGTATGTATGTTCGTGTGTATGTATGTTTGTATGTATGTTTGTATATATATTTATGTATTTGTGTCTGTAAGTATATATATTTGTATGTTCGTATGTGTGTATCTTCGTATGCAAATACATGAATACATACATACATACACTCATACGAACATACATACATACGTATACGCACATACATACATACATACAAACATACATACAAATATACAAACACACATACATACATACAAACATACATACATACATACACACACATACATACATACAAACATATGTATGTGCGCATTGTATCTGCTTGTTTTGTGAAAATGCAGCCTTTTTAGTGATCAATGTCCAATAAAATGCAATAGAAACAACCTGTTCATTAGTAACCCCCATTTCAAATTTTGTAATTTATCACCCTTAACACGGCATGCTGCCCCCAAAAAGTTGATCATATGAGGTTTTCCATTGAGTAACGAACCAGACTTGTTCAAGGTTCCTTCTTATCGACAAAGTAAAGCCAACAAATAAAATTCATGGAATTTTCAACTTGAATACTCCATTTTTTTTCGGTAAAATCTTTCTATTTTTTTTCTTTCACTGTTATATGCCATGGTGTCGTTATTATTGAACAACTTTCAAATCGTCTTTCTTAGTGATACTTTTCAATTTGAGAAAAAAACAATCTTTTGATTTTTCTTTTACATTTCTCCTGCTTTATTTTTTCTAGATCAATATTTAATATTGCTTGCGCGCTAGTATAATCCCAACATATATACAATCTGCGAATATGTTACAATTTGTCTGCTTCAGAGGACGATGATTTATTGATACGCTTGAAGCTCGCTTAGTTTGCATTGAAAGACAACAACAAAACGTGGCTGGTTAGTCATTTAATAAAGATCTTCATGTGAGTAACGTACTTTAGCAACATGCAGTGTTGCCGTGCAATCGAATGAAAAATAATAGGAAAAAAGGGGTGATCAATGAATAAATCACTCTTTCCGTCTTTTGCTGGCCGGTGAACACTAAAAAAGCTCGACCCCCCGCCGCCAAAAAAAAACAAGCATCACTCAAATTAAGGGATCCATTTAACACAAACATACATTTCAAATTGAACAACCCTCCCGATGAAAAAATTTACAGTGCCCCCCCCCCATTTGGGGGGGGGCTGTACGTATGGCATACACACACACACACACATACATACATACATACATATATACATACATACATTCATACATACACACATACATACATACATGCATACATATATACACACATACATACATACATATATAGATAGATAGATAGATTGATTGATACATCCATACATAAATATATACATACATACATACATAGCCAGGTAGCTAGCTAGCTAGCTGGACAAATGATAAGACTGAAAAAACTTATGCTGGTGATTTTGATGAGAGTTTAGGTCGATGTCCCTTAATGCTTTTTAAACATTACAATTTATTTAACCTAAAGTAGAGATTCCCCAAAGATGTCACAGCTTTGTTGAAATTCCAGCTTATAGATCGTTCGGGTGAATATTCACTCTTCAAGAACAAGAAAATCCCATTATTTCTAAAAAGAACGTTCGACGACTAATGCATCCTCCCAACAGTGATCTGTGGAGCTGAAACACGGGACATAACCAAAAGACTTAACCTAAAACTGAGAACCATGCAACATGCCCAGGAGTGAATCATGCGCAAGATCACATCGAAAGAAGAAAAAGACAGCACGATATATTGGAGAAAAAAAAAGTGGTGTCAGAGCTATTGTATAGAACTCAAATTGCAATGTGCTGGTCATGTTGTAGGAATGTCAGACAACCTTTTTGACTATACGACTCATAACATGGATCCCAAGGGATCATGTGCAACACTGTGTTCAACAGAAAATATGAGGCTATTACGAACCAGACAAGGTTAGAAAGCGTCGTCTCCACGACGCCCATGATAGAGAGGTCTGTTGAATGATTGGGTTGGTCCACGTCCTAAAAGGGGATGTTGAAAGTCTGTTGTTGATATTGCAGCTGCTGCTGCTGCTGCCGATGATTGAAACTCTACAACAAGGAGAAAAGTAGTTTTTCCTCACAATATCTTCCTCAGTATTATTTCCAATTGATTTTATTGGATGAAGTGCAGTAAATCATTATTTTTATTTTTCCGCTACTATCAACCTTGAACTCAATTGTTCCGGCTTTTTATTGTTACTATACTCAGGCTGGGTATCTTTCAGCAGTGAGTTGATAAATTAACAGCATGGATAAGAATTAAGAATAAATAAGTTATAGTAGGAAGTTGAAGACTCATCCCTCTATAACGTTCTTCCAGCCGAACTACTGGAAGTCAGTGACAAAAGCCAGCCCATAACAAACTCTTTATCTCAATCGCTATCCCAGTCCATTCTGCTTCATGTTCATTGTCAACAGATAATACAGTTCAAACATTCTATTAATCATTTTATTAGCTGACGTATTGTAAACCATTTCTATGAATTTTTGACTACCAAATTATTCAGACTTTTAAAATCACTATCTTACTTTGGCCGTCCAGACAGACTGTGTTTTGCTTTCTGCACAGCAAGCATTTTATTATTCATTTTTTGATAAAATGGAGTATTGTTAATCATTTTCATTCATTTTGACTAATAGATTTTTTTAATTGTTTTTTGTTCAATTACAATTTAACTCACGGCAGTGTCTGTCTTGTTTTATGTACTCTTTGCATCATTTAAAACAGTTTTTATTTATTTATTATTGACTTTTATAATAACAGTCAAGTTATGACAAAAGAAAATACAAAAAAAAATCGTCACAAGAAATATGTTTGGGTCATAATGGAAAAAAAATATCAGTTTGGTATAAAAAATAATAGCAGCTTTCGTTTTTCTGACATTTTACTTATTTTAAAATAAAGTACTATTCATCTATGTAGGTAGAATTTGCTATTTTGAAAGGTTCGTTCTATTTATTCAATTTTTTCTTCACAATTTACTCTGGGTTACTTGAGGCAGTCAAAGCAAAGATGAAAAATAAGCAAATTCAAGCTATTTTATTCCAGGCTACGAAATTTCATATCAAATTCTATTCTAGCTGAGATATACTGCTTCAAAGTTGATCGAGAGAAACCGCAATGATTTTTGCACCAACGGACTACTTTATTTTGTCAGGGTTTTGTTCAACTCAGTCACTGCAGAGGGTACTGTATAGTACTAATAAAACATAATAAGATAGAAAAAAGAACTCTTGCCCATTGCAGGATAGTCTATTTGAGGTTACTCATTGGAAGATAAAAGCCTTGACTCACTGATAAAACTGAGCATGACAACGTAAGACGGATATCTTATTGGGTGAGCCCAGAAAAGCAATGACGGGATTTCCCACCATTTGCAGTCAATGGATAAATGTTGAAAATGTCTTTAAGGTGAAAAAGGAATCGTGTGTTCAAATATGATGAACAGATTTTTCCGTGCAAAGAAGAAATTGTAATAATTCTCAGCGCCGCTTAGCGGTATCTTCATCCAAATTGTTTCCTTATAATACTTGCGAATTCTCTTTTGCTGCCTCGTTTTTTCCTAATGATTAGAAACCGTCAACCAAATCTGTCAACATGCATTTCTTTCAGTTTTCAAGTTAGTCTGGCTGACTAGCTGGCTGGCAATGTATTATTACACGTACACACCACAGCAGAGGAGCTAGACGGCTGGACATTTACTTACCATGTAAGAGAAACGTTTTTGTTTTTTTTTAGAAAAAAAAAACCTTAAACGGGTTTTAATAAGGTTTCAGTTACCAATGTTAATTCATACTAAATTGTTCCCTAGTTTATATCCGCTTATTTTTTTGAAAATTCGTACTTTTTAATGATCTCTGTTTATACATTGTCACCCTTTTTTTCTATTTATTTATCACCTCAAACACGATACAACTCACAAATACGTTGGTCAGGTGACGGTTTCTTTTGAGCGACTAATTCTTTTTTTTTCTTTTTTTCCTTCTTACTTCACCCCTCTTTTTAATTATACATTTTAAATCGAAATCGATTTCAAATCTATGCCAGACCGTCGGACGCGGCCTCTTTTCTTTAGAGCAAGGATTGATTAGTTTGTAACAGACAAAGTCAATACAAATCTGTTTTCAACAGTGAGACTCAGGCTCTGTTCTATAGAACCAACAGTTGATCAGCTTTTAACAATGTCAATTGAAATCTCGGTCCAATTGTGAGAGTCTGCTGAATTTTTGTTATTATCAACGTACATGTCATTGACGACAAGTTGGTGCAATATAGGCCATTGACATTCACCTGAAGGGGGAAAAAAAGGATCCAATAGAGTCAACCCCTCCAAAGCAGCGCACAGCTGCCTGGAAAATTAATGATTTGAGGGAGACGGTAGCCATGAAGGACTAAAACGCTATTCATTAAATGATCTGGGAACTATTGATTCAGATTTTCTAGGGCACACACACACGCACACACACACACACACACACATCTATTCATCTATATCTTTATCTATCTATCGATCTATATATCTATATATATATATCTATATATATCTATATATATCTATATCTATATATATCTATATATATATATGTGGAAAAAAGTGTGAGTGGTTTCCTGAGCGGAAAAATGACTCTAAATGATATACAAAAATTAGGCCAAATCAGTCACTCAATAGGAACTATCGCGTGACCAACGTCTTTCGGCAACTTACCTTGTTTAGGGGTGACCAATTGAAACATTTGAAGAGAGGGACATCAGTGGTTGAGTTACTTTTCCTACCTTTTCTGGGCAGTAGTTGCTTAAAAGATCTGAATTCAAAGAAAAATCAAGTGGCATGTTCAAATCATCAATGCGTTTGTTCCATGTTACGTGACACACACACACACACACATACATACATACATACATAGTCAGCTGGACTGACCTAAAAACCAAGGAAACCTATTTTTACGGTTTTGGTGACAGTTTCAGATGACGGTATTTTACAACCAGTTATTGGATTGATATAGATTGATCATTATGCCTCAGTCTCTGATTTTTTTTTAGCAAGGGGATTACTATAATAATAATAATAATAATAATAATAATAATAATAATAATAATAATGTAATGATAATAATAATGGCAAAAATAATAATAATAATAATAATAATAATAATAATAATAATAATAATAATAATAATAATAATAATAATAATAATAATAATAGAAACTGTCAGCTGACCAACGTCTTTTCAGAGTGATCAAATAAAAAAAAGAAAAAGAAGGGATGATCAACAAATAGATTAATTCAGTTAATTTTTGGGGGGAGGGGGTGATCTCTAAAAAAAGTATGAATTTATAAAACCAAGCATGTGTGACAGCTATGGAAAGTGAGGGACACAATTGGCATAAACTCACAATGCAAATTGAACTGAAACCTTTTCAAGGGAGATAATCAAAACACACATCATGAGGTATAGAGGATTTGATTTCCAGACTTCCTGCTCAATTGATGTGGCCTGCGTGCATGGCACGTGTTGGTGTAGACGGTGCTGACGTTAAAAGTTTTGGTTTAAGTATACAAATATATTTACACGATTATCCAACCTGATTCGTGTATGAGTACACAAATGAAGAAAAAAAAACAGGTTTGGTTAATCGCTCAATAGAAACAGTTGCATTTCTTATGGTAGCATGCTTTGTTAGGGGTGGTCAATGAAAACATTTAAAAGGGTTGATCAATGAATAAGTTACTAATGTCTCGTCTTGTTGGAGCAGCGTAAAAATCAGGCGCAAATCAACTGACAGATTTAGTAAAAACTTACATTGTAAACTGCTCCGATCCCTTCAAAAACCTGGGTGGTGTAAAAAAAAAAAAACGTTTTTTCCAGGCATACTATGGAATAATTGTTTAAATGTTCAGCCCTCTGGCTCTATCGGGGCGGCCTGTACGTGTGATACATACATAAACAGCCAGGTTTAGGATTAAGGGTGAGTCGTTCAATTAAAACCTGATGAAACCTATGTTGACAATTATGGTGACAGTTTTTGTGTCATGGTGTCTAATGAAGGTAGAAATATTTGAAGAGCGAAAGAAAGAAAAAAATCAAGGAAAAAGAAAGAAATGGAACGGAGAAAAGAAAATAGGAAATATGAATGAAGGAGAGAAAGGAAGAAACGAATAAACGAATGATGAAAAAAAAAAGAGGAAAATCCTCCCATAGAAAGAAATATGGAAGACCAAAAGGGAAGATAATGATATAAAACTGAAGTAAAAGCTGTATTCAAAACACTTGGGAGGTGAACTGGGAAGTGTTTAAACACTTCAAAAGAGAAACTAACATAATTAGGCGGAAAATTAGTTGCAGCGATAGGAATGGAAGAGTTTTCTGATTTTGTCTTTGAATCAGAAGAAATGTTCAGCCAAGCATTTTGTCTGCCAAATCCTTATTTCTGCCAGACAGAAAAATTGCTAATTTAATCTTCGTTCATATCAAATTAAATGGAATTTCTATTTTTGCTGTTGTCTTCGAGGTAGACCTGAACTTGCACCCGTCTGCCATGGTTAACAAGGCAGTTCACCAAGTTATTGACACTGGAATTTATCATATATATATATATATATATATATATATATATATATATATATATATATATATATATATATATATATATATATATATATATACATACATATATATATATATATATATATACATACATATATATATATATATATATATATATATATATATATATATATATATATATATATATATATATATATATATATATACATACATATATATATATGAAATACAGGTCTGGCTAGTCACAATAAGAACTTTCAGGTGACAAAAGTCTTTTGGCAGTATGTCGTAGTGTGCAGGATCAATCAAAAAATTGGAAAAAGGGGTGATCAATGAATGGCTAACATCTATTGCCAATTGTTGGACTGTGATTATTACGAAAATTCCGAGTTTTTTGAGAGACAAGTATGAGACAAAGTTTACAGTCAATTTAGCATGATCTTCCATTGTGAATTGAACCCCAACTAACAACTTTGCAGAGACGTAAAGAAGAATAAATGTGTTAACTTTCAACCGACTAGCTTCTTTGTTGCAGCCCGTATGCAGGATACATACATACATACGTACATAGATAAGCAATCACCCAGACCAACTTCAAAACTGAAAAAACCTTTGTTGACAGTTTTGTGACAGTTCTGGTTGATGGTTTCTAATAGTTATCCCTGAGATGAGAAGATAAATCACAGATATATTCCAATTTGTACGCGATGATTTTATTTATTTATTATTTTTTTTTTGAGAAGGAATCATCGAACTTGTTTTTGTGGAGTGTCCCAGTGTCTCAAAAGTATATATATATATATATATATATATATATATATATATATATATATATATATATATATAAGAGTGTGTGTGTTTATATATAAAGGTCTCCATTGCAAAACTTGTTTCATAAAACCTTCTTGAAATGAGAAGATGAGGAAAACAGTAATCCTGTATAATGCATTCTTGAATGAAATCGAATTTTCACTTATCGGCAGGGAGACCCCAGCTGTGTTATGAGAGGAAAGTAAGGCAAATATTGATAAACTGCACTCAGGGGGTGGGTAATGATTTTTCCCAAAATTTGCCTTATAACGTGCTTTCCCATGGAGCCTTATATATATATATATATATATGTCGTAATATTTAAGGTTAGTTTCTTCTAGCACAATACAAATTAAAAGGATAATATGGGTGAAAAAATTTTCCATGTTTATCTATCAAATATTTTAGCTGTTTTAAATGAAGGGTTCCACTGCAAAACATCAATCACACGCCGAATCTAGTCGCTTCTCCACAGTGCAGAGTATTTATATATGCCTATAGCTACACTGAACAGTTGTAATACAACGGAACTGCTGTTCAGGGATGACACAATTATTAATTATTATCATAATTAACACTCACTTCTTCAGGGTTGAACACTTTTTAGGTAGGGTTAATCGTCTATTTTAAGCTATTATATCAATGCTCTTCCAACTTTGGATTGGAGCACTCCGATGAATTGGAAATTGTGCATAAGTAAAATGTATCGCTTAAATTCGGTTCTACTGACCGTGCAGGTCTGCGTAGGGCAGGGATAAGATTCCAGCCTCTGGGTCTGCAACAGATTTTCTAATCCTACCTCGTAGTACTGGATGGCATAATAGATTGTCTATAGCAACAGTGAAGAGTTGTAATACGACAAAGCAGCTTTCTGTGGATGATACAATTATTGATTTTGTATACATATATAAACCAAGGTGTGCCAAAAAAGAAATAAAAATTTGGGAATCCAATTTGAAAGTCGTTTATAGGGATTATCAACGGGTCTCTTGCCGCATTATCTTCCATCTTTTATGTAGACTGATCCTTTTTGCCATTCAATTCAGTTTGAGAATGTTCGCCTAAAGCGAAACATTACATAAAAACAAATATTGGTTTCCACATTGTCTCTTTCCATGATCATGCATGCACACACGTACACATACATATGTGTGTATGTGCGTGCAAAATTGCAGAGCGAGATTCCATGAACCTACTACGAGATCTTATGATCTCTGTGTGTCATACAAAAATCCGTAAATAACTCGTAATGGACGTTATAAATACAGCAGATTTTTGTTGCTACATTAAATGGAGTCAAACTAATGGTAGTTCAAGTTGTATCACTTTTTGTTAATAAAACACAAGTTAGCATTGTGTAATACAATCAGTTACGTTGGCTTCCTGCAATGAAAGCTTTTAACTCATTTGTAAATTTAATCTAATTTGGACGAGCAGTACTTTTTATATAGACGATGGTTTATTTGCATGGAAAATATTGTTCTTGAGTATCCACTCTCATGTGGTGGTCCTAGTAAATATTCATGTCTTAATAAATCCAGATGTACAAATGCAAAAACTATGCAGTAAATGTTATTTAAAAGCCTGTCTTTCAAAGAAGTTTATGTCATAATTTCATTAATTTCCCGGTAATCGCTTTTACAGGCTTTTAATGTAAGACAGTGGTTAGATGATGTCTGCCTGGACAATTGGGTCAGTAGATGTGGACCAACTGCTCGGTCATTTCTGTCAACTGATCCTACCTCATTTGTTTCTTCCTTATGGGATAATGTCTAGTGAAAACACCTGTTTATTTACCAAAAACAAATTCTTTGGATAAACTCAAAGCAAGGATAAAAAGCACAATTGAATAAATTTGAGAAAATATTCAAAAATAAGTTTCGATATGCCGTTTACTGTATAATTTATTACTTGTATATGTTGAGCAATAGATTTTTGAAGTCTGGGACCACCCGTTGTACTACTAAGCAACATGTTTTTAGACTCTGTCACAGTACGGGACACAACTGACGTTCTGAAAAAGAAAATTAAGTGCCGATGAAGGATGGAATGTTGAAAATAAAAATTGAAATAAATGAAAAACATAAGGTTATTCCCCAAGATCTACGCAATAGTGTTCTCTATTACCCATTATTACAAACATGTATATGTGTATCTATCCATCTATCTATCTATCTATCTTTCTATCTATCTATCTATATTCATATATATATATATATATATGTATATATATATATATGAGTTTTTTTTCCAAAAGCTAATGTCACTCATTTTTCCCAAATGATCATTAATGTAATTTATGTAGTTTTCTTCATTTCCTTCACATATTTGACACAGAATTAGATATTAAGGTGCTAATCGTTAATTTTTTTCTTGGGTTCATCATGGGTCTACCATTGTAACCTTTTTGAGGATCCAAAAACAAAACTGTTATATCAACATTAGTAGCAAACAGTGCGTCTACATGTCCGTATGTATTAAAACAAGCACATATTCGCTGTCCTTTAACCTTTAGATGTGCTTATGAAAACTGACTAGTTTGGGTTTATTAGTCTTGATAATTTTCTTGATCTGAACACGATATATATATATATATATATATATATACATATACATATATATATATATATATATATATATATATATATATATATATATGCATGTGTGTTTGTGTTTGTTTGTTAGTGTATATATATATATATATATATATATACACACATATATATATGTATATATGCATGTGTGTGCGTTTGTTTGTGAGTATATATATATATATAGATATATATATAGATATGCATGTGTATGTGGTTGTTTGTGAGTATATATATATATATATATATATATATATATATATATATATATATATATATATTATATAAGCTTTACGGTTATAAACGCTGAAAATTAAACAACTTTTTTGTAAATTCTTTTGCACTCAAGTCACTCATTTGCCAACATCTGCTAATGAGATTTACGTAATTTTCGTTTGCGTTTTTCTTCGTTTTTATCATACTTGGATGTCACGTTACAACGTGTAAACGTTCTCTTGTTGTCAAATACATATATCCATCTCTTAAATTGATAGGTGTGATAAGACTGAGACAGCCCCAAAGTAAAAATCCATGGTTTAATCGAAAGCTTTTTAACAAACTAGTGTAACAACTATTCTGAATAGCAATATACGTACCTGAAAAATAACACGTAGGGATATCATAATCATCATCAGTATTTCAACGTCCGCCGTTGGACATAGACCCTCCCTAGGATTCGCCACACTTCTCTATCATTGGCGTCGCGGAGCCAGTACTTTCTGAATTTGTCTAGCTCGTCTCTCCATCTAATATTCTGCCAGTCTCGGTTCCGCATGTGATCTCAGGTGATCCACGTCATGAATTACAATGTCTATCGGTTGTCTGCTATTCTAACAACATGGCCAGCCCACTGCCATTTGAGATTTTTAATGGATTCTATGATGTCCCTGACTCATGCTTTTTCCCGGAGGTTCTATGCTGTCTTGTGGTCTCTTTTTCTTCTATACATGTATCAGATTGCAAGAAAAAAGATGAAAACGAATTCAAATAGATAGCAAGATAGATGTGAAAATCATAAGTAACAGACAGATGTATATATATACACACACAAACGCGTCTGCGGTCATACACTAGCACATATTTATATATACATATATGTATATTCATCTGTTGCATAGATAGATAAAGGGAGACTGTGACAGTAAAATCTATAACTACGAGCTGAAATGAATTTATCAGTAAATCAATATGGTAATACAAATAAAGTAAGAACTGTCAAGGATCCTTTCCAAAATGTGCCTTGCTCAGGTTGAAAGCCATTTAACTACCTATTTTGACAACTCTTCCAAATAGCAACGTACATACAGGAAAAACAATGCATATACATATAAAACGCTCTTTGACGGTCGCTTCTCCTTATACAGTTATTAGACTGATGGAAAAAGATGATATTGCGTTGAGTTCGATAGCAAGATATGAAAATCATTATCAACAGACAGATACACACTTGCACACATTCAGAGATATACTCCTTCTACAAATACACTCACGCGATTGTCAAACCGATAGATGAAAGAGGACAGAGAGTCGCAAATTAAAATCCATAACTATGCGCTGAAATAGATAAATTTATCCATAAATTGATACGAGCATACACATGACCGAAAGGCAGACTGATAGATCCTGATGAGGTGTGCGTGAAGTCACTATCTGATCAAATCCTCTAGCAGGCTTCGATCTACTTTCCATTATATTTTTGTTTCATTCGTTAATCAATGCTTGATTACTTATTGAATGTTGACCTAGCCAATATTATGGAATCTTTGAATAACCCGGACTGTCCTTTTCACCCTTCTGTTCAATAACGTTCAATCAACTAGTCAGTCAGTCAGTCAGAGACAGTATTATTAGCGTTATCGATCTTTCATCTCGATTTGATTGAGTCTTCAAAGACGGTGGCACACTCATCTGGATAACATCAATTGATCTATCGAAAGCAAATAACGATATTTTTCTGTTTCTTTCCTCTTCCGGTTCCGAATTTTCTAATTTCTGTTTTTCCAGCCAACCATCTCCTGACTCAGCAAAAAAAAAAATTAACAATGCAAATTCATTATGAAAGATATTTCTCCCAGTTATATCCATGGAAGAGTCATCATTGCTGTGATATAGTTGCAACACTGGTATAGTGTTGTTAATTCATTCCCAAATTTTCCATACTGTTCAAAGTCGCACTTCTTGATATAATTTAATCTGAGTTCTTTTCAGGATACACTTATTACACTAATTTGTATAGCAATCGCTTAACTGGACTACATGAAAGCCAATGCTAATCAAATCTGCACTATCTTAGGTGTTTCCGTATTATCTCCCATCCTTATCTTTCGATCTATATATGTAATATAACAGAAAAAAATTGTCTAATTCCTCAGTTGAATACGCTTGTAGAAAATCAACTTGAATAAGTTTTCTGTATAATTAGTTATCTTAGAGATGATATCATTAGCTGGTTAGTAAGTAGTCTGAGATTAAAACTGACATAACTGATGTAATATTCATATGGGTGAACATTCAATAGAAGTGTCACGAGTAGCGAGTCGCGTCTGTTGTTTCGCTTTCTGATCCCTCATCGTCAAATACACTTTTGGGGTAACCTAGATAAGTGAGCCCTGATTCGAAATATTGAATAGTATGTAGTATAAAATAACATCCATTCCAATTACAGTGTAATAATGCTCCATATAAAATAATGAACTACTTGTATGACATAAACCATGTATTAAAATCAGAGCTGAAAGGGAGGTGGTGTTTGATCAACACTGCATGGGTGTCATGTTAATTGCTCTCTTTTTAAAATCTTTGTGACGGTTACATTGTAAACAACTTATGATCTCAACAACAGAAAATTCACACATCGTATCACAATAACAAATTATGCGTAAAACAGAAAAAAAGCATCGAAAAAAATTGAACAAATAATGTAGCGTCACTCTTACCATTGAGCTACGTTGGAGAGGATTTCTCTCGCAAGTTCAATCCCAGTGGCAGCCCCATTTACTTTAATTGTTCATTCCTTTTACGTTATCTAGGCCAAATGGTACTTCTGCTGTTTAATAATAGGCGATCGAATCAAATAAGAGTTTCTATATAACATAACACAATTTATAATCAACCACACACATGCATACTTACATACATATGGTTCGACTCCATAGGTGAAGTATGTATTTCATAGTAGTTTTTTTTGTTTTTTTTGTTTGTGTATAAGCTGTATAATCACAGGATCATCGAGGGAAATAACAAGACTGACATAGTTATACAACAGGACTGGTAAACACACTCTCAGAAAACAACTCACAATTTACTCCTTACTCTATAACAGGCGTTGATTTTGGAGAAGAGAGGAAAAATCTCGAGGATCATAAATCATAAACAGCCAGTTCTTCTGAGCTGGACATTTCTATCATTTCTGCCGAAACGAAAACACATTTCAATTATTTTGCTTTTTTCAAATAATATATTATCTGTTATCTATTCGCTAGAAATAATTTTCTGCAACATTTGTTCGGCAAATAAACAATATTTCAAACGTGCTTTTTTTGTGCATTTTATGAGCATAAGTTGTACAATAGAACTTTCGAAAGAATACAAATTTGCTGCTAGGTTACGAACACCGTCCACTCCCGTTCTAACGGCACGATCCAAGGCGGACACAGATTGCTATCACGTCACGTGATCTCATGCAGCCTGAAAAGCTATGGAAATCAGTAGTATGAATCGCACATATGTCACGTCTCTTCACATGATTTTACATATGGTCACCAGATATTATACGTCTAGATTAGTGAAAATAAAACCTCAACAAGAGTATGCAAAAACAAAGAAATGAAGAGTCACATGAGCTAACTAGCAAGGACATGTGATATCACGTGACTTGCACCTGCAACATCAACGTGCCTCGTAAAAATTCAAATGAAAATTAAACTGGCATGCACACTTCAAACATTCAAATGAACTCCTGCCTGGAATTACAAGCACGTTTATAATTACACATTTGTATGTTATTTCAAGCAAGGATATTGTTGGAGATTAGTTTACAGCAGTTGTCTTCAAATTTTATCTACTCAAGGAACCTTTTTGAATTGGATTTTCTTAAAAAAATAACCTTCCATTTATATATATATATATATATATATATATATATATATATATATATATATATATATATATATATATATATATATATGTACATATATATATATATATATACACACACACACATATATATATATATACATATATATATATATATACACACACACATATATATATACATATATATATACATATATATATATATATATATATACACACACACACATATATATATATACACACATATATATATATATATATATATATACACACACACACATATATATATACATATATATAAATATATATATATATATGTGTGTGCGTGTGTGCGAGTGTGAGTGTGTTGTATGTATGTATGTATGTATGTAAATATTGAATTTTCGCGTTGTAAAAATCCAGATAGAACATACGCCGAAGAAAGAAAAAGTAGAAACAAAGTTTATGGAACAAATAATAGGCATATGAACGAAATCTTACTGAATAATGTCTGTGTCACGTAAACAACATTTTCCGATTGAAAAGGCTACATGTTGTTAATTTCTCCTTGTAGATGAAGCATTCTGTTTAAAAAAATAAAATAAGGACATGCGAAAGCCGCATTAGAATCATTTATGGAATGAAGAATTATTGAATATATTGCAAAATGTCACTTTGTTTTATGTAACGCGTGGAAAGGTTGCACGAACCTTCAGGTTCCACAGAACAAATTCTGGATATTGTTGGTTTACTGCTCAGGTGATTCCAGTGCATTATCTCAGAAATTAAAACAAGTAAACCCTTGAAATAAAGACTGCCTAAAGTAACACAGAATAGAGAGTAATTCAAGGGAGAGTCTTATCAATTGATTAGGAGCTTGAAATAATTAAGTAGAGTGAATGAGGTACACTTAGAATTGCATTAATTTCCGATTATAACATTGGGTCTTCGACTCTGTACGAGATAAAAATGTCCAAATCGAAATTTATGGAATTTATATGAAGCATTAAACAGTGGAGTGTAATGAAAAGTCATCTTGTCTGTACTTTTAGTTTCTCATTAATAATACAATTTCATAAAAATATTCACTCATTATAACAGCAAATTTGTGCATGCGCGCACCCACACAAACACATATATATTCATCGAAAAACTATTTTTTATCATTATATATATATATATATATATATATATATATATATATATATATATATATATATATATATATACGTCTAATAGATAGATGCGGGAAGACTGAGACGGCAGCAAAGTTGGGTCCATAGTCTTGTTGAAAGCTATCTAACTTATTGGTTTGACGATTTTTCTGAATAGTAATGTACATAACTTGAAAACAACCTATGTACATATAAACAAAAAATGACAGTTTTTTCTTGTTACACATGTATCAGATTGATGGAATAGAAATGAGAAGGAATCAAGATAGATAGATAGATAGATACATACATAGATAGATAGATATGAAAATAATAAACAACTGATAGATATGCACACACACTGAAGTACACGGTTAGGTGTTTGGTTTGAGAAATTGGAAGT
>OY735226.1:40247965-40280465 GCA_963457665.1 Thysanoteuthis rhombus | reverse complement strand
AAAGGTGCTTCAACACTTACGCAGAGATAATAATTATCTGCGCAACGCTGGCGTTTCCGGAATACGATAAAATGGTAAGCATTAAACAGAATTTGCAATTCTATGTTAGACAAATCAATAGTAGTAGTAGTAGTAGTAGTAGTAGTAGTAGAACATTGTGAGAGATTATGTAAACAATTGTCTTGAGGTAGACCAAGACTTACTGCAAAGAAATGCTAATGGGTTTTAGAATTTTGATTGAGTATTACTACTCCTACTACTACTCTTATTACTATAATTATAATTATAACAATAATAATTATTATTATTATCATTATTATTAATATTAGTGTTATTATTATTGATCAACCGTAGCCACCAAAGATGGTTAAAAGTTCCATTCTTTTAATTTTTATATGCATACGTGTGTTTTTATGCTCCAGAGCTCCTAACGATACCATTTGGTCTATAAATAAGAACATCAACACCAGAACTCCACTAGATACCAATCCAAATCTTTTTTTTTTCTAATTTCCGACTTTTTGGGGTCTTAGTTTGACGGGAGTATTGATATTAAAAATACTTTTTTTCTACTTTATTGTAGATGTCTTCCTTTTGGATACGCTAGTGATGTCATGATAAGAATTTATATCAAAATCATCGATGACATTACGTTGAGCAGGAATCTTTTAATGTACAATATCCCCTGATTATTGAACTTATCAACAGGAAAAATTAATGGTAATATACGATTCTTTAAGTTTAACTTAACATAGCATTTTATTGATACTAGGTTCAGTTACGAAACATCACTGATGACCTAAGCGTGATGGAGAAGAAATGTACATTGTTAATTATTTTAATGTGAATTATTACAGTTTTCATTGTTATTATTACTATTATTATTATAGTTATTATAAAATGGATTTTCACGCCTGATGGTTATGTGTTAGAGACTGAGTAACAGCAATTTTCTTTGTCTTGAGCCCTAGTCCTTGCACTCCCCCAGTTTGCAGGAATGATGTGGATTACAGTTTCACATCAATTGCCCTGTGGTTATTGCCGAGGCCTTCCTCTTCCATCGTCCTCAATTTTAAAAGCTTTGCTGTGGTTTGTACTAACTCCATCACGCTCTTTACTTGTTATGTAATTTCTGACAACTGAACCTTGCAAATCTCATATTTTCAGTACTCTTCTCAGTATTTGTGCGGTCCCCAGTATTGTCATGGTCTTTATAGACTCAATCCTTCCTTTTATCCCAAATTCCTCCAATTTCCTTTTCATGGTTTTTGGTGCAGTTCCGAGTGCACCCACTATTACTGGTACCACCTCGAATTTCAGGTTCTACACCCTTTTCAGTTCCGTTGCCAGGTCCTGGTATTCCCTACTTTTTCACCCTCTTTTGAACTCACAATGTGATACGCACGGCTATTTATTGACAGGTTCTTCTTCTCTTCTCCACAACTGCCCGGTCCGGTCTTCTCGTTTGGATGGGGTTGTCAGTTTGCATATCCCAGAGTAATTCATAGCTTCCATTTTCCAGGGCTGACTCCGGTTTGTGTGCTGATAACACTTGTCTGTATGGTTGAATCCCATTGATTTGCGCAGATCCCAGTGTACCACTGTTGCTACCCTGTCGTGTCAGTTTTTATACTCCTTCTGGGTTAGTTGACCACATTCACTGGTTATCTGGCTTACGGTCTCATCCCTTTCTCTTCATAGGTGGGATTTGCAATTTGTTCGGTTTCTGTCGATTTTGCCTTGATATTATCTGTCCTGATGCATTTGTTTTGGGCTGCCATGATGAGAGATTCTGTTTTTCTCCCCAGGTTCACTTGCATGACAATGTCCGTGCTCTCTCGTCGGCAACATTATGTAAGTCTTTTGAATTCTCCGTATATTTTTTTTTCTGTTTCCATTCTTCTCTCCTTATTTACTGTACTACTGTTCCGTTCGCTACTTTCTGGGATGTTTGTTGCACTGCTTCGGGCGCTCTTTATAATGTCTTCACTATCTGCAAGCACATTAATTTGTAATACTGATTTGTCCTTTTGGACAAAGTCTTCTTCGCTGATGGGTCCTCTACCGCCTTTTTTCCTCTTTACCTACAGTCTATCTATGTCTCATGGGCCTTTACATCAATGTTTGGTTGTTATCATTAGTTTTCCTGAAAACCTTTACTTTCTGTATCTTCAGAGCCATCAGCAACACCGTAATTAGGAGAGTCTCAATTCTTTTTTCCTAACTGAGAATCCATTTAATTACAATTCTAGCACTTTGGTACAGTTTCAAGTATGCCCACTATTATAGACACGGCACTAACCTTCATGTTCAACAGTTTTCACTGTTCCCGGTCGAGGTCCTGGTATTCTCAGATAATTTCACTTTTTCCATCATCATCCATTGCTTTGCTGACACAATCACGCACTAAATCAAACAGGTCCTATTTCCTTTTTTTCAGACAATCAGATCAAGTCAAATATAGTTCCTATGGGATGGGGGGAGCAACTAAGTCATTTTTGTTATCAAAAAACCTTACGCCGTGTAGCAAAACAACGCAAAACATCGGTCTTACAGTAACTGCGTCTTCCAGAAAGTTTCAAACAATGAACATTCTGTATAGCTTCTTATTTCACAGTTATTTTGAACTTATATTCTAACCATAGAAACTACGGTTGAGCTGAAATTTCCATTGTTCGTATTTTTCGGAAAACACAGTGTGATATAACAGTGCTCAGCCCTGAATATCGTGTTGATTGGTGGTAAGGTTTAACGTGAAACCCCTTTAACTGATTCCCCTTCTTGTATTACCCGATCAAACACGAAGTTTGAGTTCAGTATCCGTTTGAGATGTTTCCTGACCGACAATAAAATGTCGTTATCCTTTGTTTAATTAAAAAATAATATCATCATCATCATGAACCTTTTAGCATTAAGAAATAGACCTTTTCAAATATTCGCCTGACCTCTCTATCATGGCCATCGCGGGACTAATACTCTCTGAACTTGCCTAATTCGTAACGGCATTTTTTTTTCTGTCGGTCACAGTTTTGCATAGGATCCATGTTGTGAGTCCTGATGTCAAGTGACTGTCTGGTAATTTTGCAACATAACCAGCCCATCACCATTTGAGATTTTTAATTGATTTTACAATGACAATGGCACCTTTCTTTTCTCTAATTCAAGGTGCTGTCTTGTAGTCTCTCAATTTTTTGTTCAACATGGTTCTCTCCTGCACACCTTTCTCAGTTTGAAGGTCAATTATTTGGCTCCATATTTCGGTTCCATTGGTGACTGTCAGGAGGATGCATTGGTTGTATACCCTTCTTTTCAAGTCTAATCAGATTCTGGCTTCACTATTTTCTTGGCGGATAAATGTGATTCTTTGCTGTTGGCACAAGTAGGTTATTGTTTGAATATTTTGTATAGAACCGCGGCATAATATTCACTGACCAGTTTTCCTTCTATTCACCAACAATGCAGATAAAAAGATTGTTTTCAACTTCTACACAAAGCTCGTATTTGGCCAAGCGAATTCCAACAAATATCACAGATTCTGTTATCGCAATTTTTTGGCTTCTCAATGTATCGCACTTTCGCCGTGTTTGATAAAGAATATTGAGTTTCTTACTGCACAAGGGAGCTATCCCCGATATTTATAAAGAATCCGTACCTTCTCGCTCCAAGTCTTCAATTTCTTTACCATTTTAGGCTTTTACTCGTCCCTAAGTACATTTGGTTTTTGGCTCCTGAACATTGATATGGAAAGTATGATAAAACCAATGTCTGATATATATATATATATATATATATATATATATATATATATATATATATATATAAATATATATATATATATATATGTATATATATATATATATATAGAGAGAGAGAGAGAGAGAGAGAGAGAGCGAGAGAGAGAGAGAGAAGCAAGACATTCCAACACCGAAAATGATCAAGAAAGATGTTTCTTGTACGACAGATAATGAAAGTATCAGTCATTTCTCTTAGGTGATATATATATATATATATATATATATATATATATATATATATATATATATGCATTGATAGATAGATAGATAGATAGATAGATAGATAGATTGAGGGAGACAAGAAAGCAAGAGATGATCAATGAAGGTTCTATGATTTCTTATTGGTTAGTGATTTTGTGTGCTTTTGTGTCTATGTGTTTGAGGGTTCTAGCGTTCCTGGTAATGTCGTTCCGTCTACAAACTTAAGAATTGATAGTATTTCACTAAATGCTTTTTAGAAAATGTTTTTGTTTTTCTTATCATCATTGAAAGAAAAGCCATTTTGGGCCTTATTCTGACGGGTTTATTAATAACAGCTAGAAACATCTAGATTTGTGAGATGTTTCTCACTCTATTCTGCTTGTTTCCGTTTTAGAAACACCAGTGATGTCATAACTAGAATTCCCGGTCATATTTATTCTTTGATGAGATATTTTGTCCATGACTTCGTATTTTGATTCTGCGGTCGTTCAATTATTCACTGTGATGGCAAGCTAGTTCAAGCTTTAACTTAATTTCCCACTTTATAATAACTTATCTATACTATCAGTGGAGAAGCGCTGAGTTATATGCATTGACTAAGAAAGAGACTATTTCGAAAGAACTTTTCTAAAAAATAAAGGCTTTTCATCGTTAGACTAGGTAAATTTCACTAAACCTACTTTTATTCAGTGGACCCGAGGATCAAGAATGTAGTTTTGTTCTTCTGATTAAATGTTGGTCTGTTTAAAAGAAATTTGGGATCCAGTATTTTAGCTGTACCACTGATTGAAAGACAATGAATATAAATGAAACTTTGATCGGATATTGATTGGATTAAAATAAGTGTAAAGTACATGACCTGTAACGATGCTAACAATCAGTATAAACAGCATTGGTATGAATGTAACCATTTGTCAAATATTGGTCTGATCAAAATAAAACGGAATGTTTGACTACAGAACTATAACACCTAAGAATAATAAAGAATCACGCGATGAACATGAAGCCTATCATACTAACTCAAAAATCATCAAACATCCCGTAATCATGATAATTATCGTTCATTTAGAATATCGCCGGCTTTTTCAGAAATATGACGAATTAAAACACACCCTGAATGATCAAAGAATAAAGATATGAAAAGATATCAAAACATAAAGAAGATATTTATAAAGGGCTTGCGTTCGATCTCGGCTGTTATACGTCGTGCAATGGGATATAAAAGAAGATGAAAAGCTTAAACTACAGAAGGTGTGGCATAGATTTTCCGAAAAGATGTTTTTAATGGAATAAAATACGAGGAAAAGGATTCGCTACCGATGTAATTGGTAAATTAGATTGGTCCTTTAAATATTCAAATAAAGACGTCCACACCATGGCAAAACCAATCCCAATATCTCATTTTTGCAAAGAACAATATCTAAACATATATAGCCCATTTTACAATGATATTTGATTTTTCCATCGAGAATTAATTGCCATTTGCTAATGGAAGGAATAAATTCCCTTTAAATTCATAACTTAAGGTTGAGACGATATTAGGTTTATCTACTGTGAAGATAAAAAAAGGAGAAACAAGGAGGAGTTCATGCTTTGATGTCAGCGTTATCAAAATACACGAAAAACACTTTAAAGGCAGAGAGTGACCGAAAAAGGAAAGATGATGATGATGATGATGATGATGCAAATTCTCCGTGGATTGTCAACAACCAAGAAATGAGAGATGTTGATGATACATTAGTCGAAATAATGACAATCAAACTTTCATAACTGTATCTACATTTTTCAATTCGTCGTGTAATTATACAGAATCATTCTTCGATTTTTACAAGGAGTACGATGCCAATGTGGAAACAGGTCTGGTTGGTTGCTCAATAGAAACTATCATATGACTACAGTCTTTTGGCTGCATGTCTTGTTGGGGTTGATCAATAGAAAATATTTGCTTATATTTGTATAATCCTGCGTACAGGACGCACCAATGGAGCAAGAAGGCGGAAATTTGAAAGCTCTAAGGTCGAAAACGTGCTTTAAAAATATTTTTTCATGATTAATATCCCAATTTATTGAACACTTAGGGAGTGTTTTTGTTCGGCCAATGTCTAAAAATCCTATGATATTCTAATAAATAAGGTACTTCTTTCGCCTTTTGTTGGGCATTGATCACTGAAAAACGTCTGAATTTTCAAAAAAGAAAGCTGACAAAGTGAGATGCCAATTTAGCATAAAATTATATTGCAAATTGAACTCCCGACTGAAAACTTATCGATGATCAGAATTCTCAAAAAAAAAAACAAACACTTTTTGTGAATATAACAAGTAGCTGTTTGAGTTTTCAGCTCTCTAACCTCATCGTGCATCCTGTATTGGTGATATATATAAATGCTGAGCCAGCCAGTGGGATCAATTTGAATATGTTGATAGATACCGTGACACTTTTAACCGACAGTTACAAAATGAATAACAAATGCAACGGTACTTGAACACACACAAAAAAAATCATTATCGATATCATTAAAATAAAAAGAAATCCCAGATCCCTGAGGCTCGTCATTACAGAAAAAGTGAAATTGAATGTTTTACATCTAGGTCATATGTCTGTTAACCGTATAAGAAGACAAACGACAAAATATATGTACAATGCAGAGGAAATAATGGAATTACTTGCTCAATTGAAATGGTCACGTGACCAGCTGCTTTTAGCAGTATGTCATGTTAGAGAAAAGGGGTAATAAATGAATAAATTATTTCTCTTACCTTTCTTACTTACATTGCAAATTGAACGCACCCTCGAAAAGCCATTTATTTGGGGAAATTCAAAACTGAAATAATTTTTTTTCAAAATTTAATAAGGAGAAAAAGTTTGAATTTTCTGCCCTCTATCTTCATTGGTGTGGTCTATACGTGTGATACATAGATATATAGGTGGGCAGCCATACCATCTTAGGAACTGATGAAACATATGTTAATAGTTTTAGTCAACGATTTCTACTTAATTGTACAAGACACCATTGACACAGTGAAAAAAATAAAATTTTTCTGGATAATTGTCGTCCGTCATAGACCTTCCCTACACCTCTTTATGAAGGGCGTCGCAGAGCCAATACTTTCTGAATTTGTTTAGTACGTCAAGCCTTCTTATATTTTGCCAGCCACTGTTTTGCATGTGATCCTTTGGCATCCACTTTGTGAGTCGTGAAGTCCATCGGTTATCAGCCAATTTCGTAACACGACCAGCCCATTGTTATTTGAGTTTTCTAATGGATTCTATGACACGCCTGGTTCCTACTTTTTTCTGTAAATTACTGTGCTGTCACATGATCTCTCCATTTAATGCCGAGTATGATTTCTCATGTGCACACTGCATAGTTATCAGTTTGAGGATCAATCTTTTGGTTAGGTTCCATGCTTGAAGAGAAAAGATTTTAATTTTCTGCTATCCAACTCTATTGGTGCGGCCTGCATGCTTGATACAGACTTAAGCAGCAAACCTATGCTGACAGATTTGGTGGACGGTTTCTACCTAAGTGCACAAGTCCTTGTTGACCCATCGAGGGATCGTCCTGAAGTGGAGAGCCATGATAGCCAAGGAGGGAAATGTGCAAGGCATTTGAAGACGACATAGTACAGAGCAATTATCACGGAAAATGTCCGGTTGTTTCTGAGGATTTTTGCTGATGTTTGTAACGATTAAATACCAATTTCCAATCAATCTGTCGTACCGATCAAGTTCGTGCCGGTTATTTATTGCATCGCTGCACACCCAAAATTGGGAAGTGATCCAATCTAAGAGTGCACCATCCTATTATCGCAGCTATCTGACCTGGATTCTTCCACAAGGAAGCAGGCATTTGCGGGTTTATCAATTTAGGGCATATCTCCCAGAACTGAATTAGACATTCTTGAAGACTTGAAATCAATGTTAGTTTTTGATTCAAAATCACAACTATTATTTCTGGATATATCTATTTTTATATTCATGTGCTGCCACATTATACGCCTTTTTTTCTACCAAAGAAGGTTTGGTTCAGGACTTGCACTCTACAATATAAAAAATGTCAGGTTTTAGAATGGGCCCGTGCTTGATATCATAAGTACCCTCTCCCACAAACAACCAAACGCACTCATATAAATGTATTTATATACACTAATATTTGAGCCTTTTATTTGTTTGTCTGAGACCTCGCTCCGCTACAACTACGGACCTATCAACCGAATATTCTGCATGGAGACAGAGGTCAGCTTCCCATATAAACTATGGGACTTTGAAGTCATTTTCCAACTAATCTGTGGTTGTAAATAAGAAATGATATTTATATCAGAACTTTCTTCAGTAATTCTTCCTACTAATGGCACACATTTGTTGCAATACAAATAATTTTTTCCATTAGTTTCGGCGTTTTCTTCGTCCATGAAACAATATTAAGTATTATTTTAAGTAGTGATGGTAAACATTGTACTAAAGTCAGTTGAGAAACAAAATACATTTTCCTCATATCATTACTGACATATTTCTACAACATTGCGCTCTTTTTTGGTTCATAACATGATAATTTTTAATTATACATCAGAGTACTCACATTAGTTAAAAAACAACATTTCCTTTTTTTTTTAGCTGAATATTTTTACTGAATTGTGCTAAGGACTGGTTCAAGTAACTTTATGTCATATTCAGTCTGCTGTTGAAAAATAATATAATTGATATAATTTACAAAAAAAAAAAACTGAAATGTAATAAAACATTTTGATACAACATTCGAATTGCATATTTTCTGTACTAGATTTTTCGAAGACTACTTGCTTAAAAATTGAATTAATCCAACATTGTTACCGCGGAAATATTATTTAATAGTTTCACAGAAATTCAGACCAAAAATATATTACATAGGTAACCACTTTCACGCAACATTTGTATACGATTTCGAAAATGAATTACGTTATACTGTTTCACACTGCGTACGCAACCTTTTTTAAGACAGGAATATAGAAGTTTAAAAGCTGGAAACCCTTATTTCTTTCTGTCAGATTTTCATCCAATCATATGTCTAGAACAAACAAGATTATACTTATTTATGCAAGTTCTGTGGCTTCTGTCATATTCAGTCTTCTCGTCAAACAGGTTTGGAGGATGCATATGAATGAATATGAATAACTGAATTACACATTTTTCATTTTAGTTTAATTTGAGGACCAGTTCGCCTGATTTGGGGTTTGCTGTTTTATGCTTTTTCACGTACATTATAACAAGAGCGATTCGAAAATTTTTATCTGTGTGGGGTCAAGAAGGGGAGGTTATTTCCTTAAATTAAATATTATTTATTTTGCTATTGATTTTTTATGCTTTACATCCATCATATCTGATTCACCCGAAGAAATTTGACAGTTTCAAGATAGATTATTCCTCTGACTGTGAGTGTGTAGGGGAAGATTTGAAGTGTTATATCAAAATAGCCAATATTTTCCGCCCATCTTGCGCTAGTATTAAGTCCTTGGAGAACGTGGGTCGTAAATGTTCTTATTAACGGAAAAAAGCAATTATTCGATGCATCAGTTTTTTAAGGTGTTCACTTTTCAAGAGGTAACGCATTTGTATGGGTTGAGAACCATTACATCTATTCCTGCAAATATCTTTTTTCCAATTTTGATACGTGATTTTTAAATATGTATTTCAGTCTCCAAATATATGTATATATGGGAGAACAATTGTAAAATAGACTACAAGTGCGTGTATATGTATCAATGTATCAAGTCGATCTTTGTAAAGAAAAAATGTTCAATACGATCCGCAGAATGGTTATAAAATGAGCAAATATTTTTTCAATTGAAATTCTTTTTCAAGTGGATCAAAATGTGTAATATGTAATGAACCATAGAGAAACTTTATTGTTTATATATATATATATATATATATATATATATATATATATATACACATATATATATATACATATATATATATATACATATATATATATATATATATATATATCATATATATATATATATATATATATATATATATATATATATATATATATATATATATATATATATATATATATATATATATATATATATAAGAACCAAGCACAGTGCTACAACAGTATAGTCTATTGTTTCGGTCTTCTTATCGCATTTTTCCTCTATCACTTTTTTACCTCTTTACGTACAGTCCATCAGTGTCATATCTGGGATGTAAGGCCTTGTGTATTGTCATGAGCTTTCTTACTCACCGGTCCATTGATTAAAATTCTTCCGTAGTCCATCAAAGGCATGGTCCAGCTCATCTCACTACCGATGCTGCCCATACGCTCATTCTTTTTATCAGATTCCTGCGATTTAGTTTGGTCAATAATATCCTCCTTATCCTCGTAGGGTATTGTCATCTTATTCTCTCCTTCATGTCTTCCCGTTTTAAATTATTCAAGAACTCCCAGGTGTTTATACTGGTTCTATGTGATCAGTGCTCTAATTTTTCTTTGCTGTCCATTAATTTGATTCCTTTTGCTCCTGTGAGCCTTCCTTTTCGCATTATTATTAGTGCACATTTTTCCATTTTGAACACCATCCCGATGTCGTGTCTGTATTGTTCCATTTTGTTGAACTTCGTTTGGAGCTCATCATTGTTCTTTGCAAATACTTTTACGTTATCCATGCAAATAGGGTGGTTCGAATCCTCCCTCTGATTTGGAGAATCGGTATCCATTGCTGTTTTTTTTTCTTCACATGGTTAGATTAGATAGTCGTGCGGAAAGAGTGTCCCTAAAAAGATTCCTTTTTTTATACTTACCTCTGCTAAATTTTCTCCCGTAGCTGTCTAGTCTACTTTCCAGTCGCTCATCGAGTTGGCATAAATCTCAGAACTTGTTCATTGATATCGGATATCATGAAGCATTCGATTATTCAGCCGTGTAGGGGGAATATCATATGCTTTTTTCATAATCTATCATATCCAATTGCAACACTCTCTCCACTTTTTCTCACTGTTTGGGATAATCTGGTCGAAGTAGAGCAAGTCATTGGCAGATTTGGTTCCTCTCCTGCTTCTTTTCTGTTCTTCTGGTAATAGCCCTCTTATTTCCATGGATGCACATATATGTAATCTCTGCTATCACTCCGGTTCATATCTTCCACATTAGTGGAAATCACATGATTGGTCTATAATTGTTTGCCTGCTGTTTCTTTTTCTCAGTGTTGTTTTGGAGGAAAGTAGTTTGCATTCTGAGACCCTACCTCCGTCTTGGCAATTTTGGAGTTGATGGATGTGCCTGTCGTTTAATATGGTTTCTTGAACCAATATCCGAGGATACCATCAGGTTTGGATGCTTTCCAATTTGCTGAAAGATGTATCAATGTGGTTCTATTCAATACTATTCGTTTACCGTTGTCTTTATCTCGGAGTTCTCTTTTGATGTTATTTAACAATTCCAGGGATTGTTGAATCTTCTCAGATACCCCCAACTAGCCGTGTAAAAAATTCTTTGTCTCTGTTGAATCTAGTTTTATGTTTGTTTTCTTTTTCCATTTGGATCCTGGTAAAAACATTTTTCCGTTGCTTTGGATAGGGCGGTTCCGTGTATTGAGCATACCTTTGTCCATATATAATTTTTCTTCCTTCTCTGGCTGGTTTTCTTTGGTGTATTTCCCTACAGCCACAGGCAAACATTTTGTCTCATCTTTTATTTGTCTCATAGTCGTGCACATAGTTCGTGTACGGTTCATTTTTTCAGTATTCCTCCATCATTCCGTAGTTGGGAGATCTTTTTTTTCTAATCTTACTTCCCAAGTGATTTCTGTTCAGTATGCTGTAGAAAGAAGTTGATATGTTCAATGGATTCTTTCAGTTTTTTCCCCAGTCCTTGTTCCCAAAAAGTGGCATTGTCATCTTCGCTTTTTGCATTATTTCTTTTCCAAGGCTTATATCGGGGCCTTTTCTTTTTCCTTGGGGATGTCAACGTCTCTTTGTATAAGCCTTTTGTCGGCTTTTTTTTTCATTTGTTTTAATTTGTTCCCGTTTTATCGTTTATTAGATGTATTGTGTCGATGGAGTTCTTCTTCGAGTAACCTGTTCCCTTCTTTTTCTATCCTATCGCAGATTTCCTGTAGTTCTATCACCGAGGGCTATTTATTTTTAAGGGCTCGTTTTACTTGATCAGCCTGGCGCTGACTCATTGCCTCTACGATGGATATTTCCCTCCATATTTTGAGCATGCGTTCCCTATAGCACCCCTCAAATGATTTGCTTTTAATATGATAATTGATATTATTATTATTTGCATTTTCACACCGGTCACCGGATTGTCACCGCTGAAGACTGAGTGACGATACGTCTCCTCAAGTCTCCAGCTCTCCTCACAGTCCATGGCAGTGCTATGGTAGACCGTTTCCGACCAGTTGCATGGTAATTATCGCATAAGGCTGAGTGATAGATTTCCTCAGGTCTCTGGTCCGCTTCCCTTAGAGCCCTCACCTATCAAAGCAGCGTAGTTGATTTATCATTTTCACCATGTTTTTTTTTCTTGGTTGTTAGGCAATTGCTAAGAGATAGGGTCATTGATCTCATATTTCCAGCTTTGTCCTCGGTATTCGTGCAGTCCCCAGTAGTGCTGTGGTTTTTATTAGCCCAATCCATCCCCTTATCTCCCGTTCCTCTATTCACGTTTTCTAGTGTCTTTGGTTCGGTCTCAATATTTACTTGTTACCACAGTAGTTTTTGAGCCCAGTTTTTCTGTTATGCTTTTAATCATTTGTCATCATCAGCCTGTTAAAATCTGTTGTGGGGTATGGACTTTCCCCGAGATAACTGTATTGCAGTGCCGATATTTTCCGGACCTGTCGAAATCATTACGGCATCTTATCTGTCTGACGCAGTATCGTATGAGAGCTCTACGGTTCCCAGTTGTGTATCGGGATGTCCAGCGGTTGTCGGACATTTTTGCAACATAGTCAGCCCATTACAATTTGAATTTTCGAATGGATTCTTTCTCTCTTCATCAAGTAAACTTTACCGTCTTATGGTCTGATGTTAAGCATGATCTTCTTTTGCATATGAGGCATGTTTTTTTAGTTCGGGAGCCAATCTTCTGCTCAAGTTCCATGTTTCAGCTTCATTGCTCACTGAGGAATCCTTTTGTTCTTGAAAGTTGAGCTTACTACCCCGGAAGCTTGTCAGCCTAAAGAATTTTTTTTCCGTAAATATCTAATTTCATGAATTTTATATCGAAAATTGATCCCCAATTTTTTGGCAAGGAGAAATTTATATCAAAAACATAGATTTAAGAACCTTGTATCAAAGTTGGGAAGGAGAAATTTTACAAGTATTTTTTTCCTTCGTCAACGTGTTAAATCATTTTCCATAGCGATTCCAGTTGTATATAGTGTTTTGTACCACGGTTGTGCTATGTACTACTGATGCACATAACTGCAAAAATAATTCAGTCTCTGTGAAAAGAAATGGACAGCTGGAGCTCTTTTAGCACAAAGGGGGAAGGATTCAGGGGATCAATGGAAAATAGGATCTGGATTAGAGATTATCTCCAACGGATTAAAGTGTCCAATCCCTATGGTATTTCTTACATTGATTCTTTTGTTTCTTCTCATGTGTAAGCCGTTTCTAACATTGAATGGGTGGGGAAATGAAACTTAACAATTCAAAATCGGGGTAGCTATCCATAAATTGCATCAGAAAGGCGTTTACTGTACATTACTTTTTACAGATACTAAAATATTTTTGCTGTATTATCCCCTGTCGCTCAAAGTAAACCAAACATATAAATCAAAGTACATCATTTCAAGATACACACCCTGGCCTAGCAGCTTACTGACCAATAATCTATCCCCCTGAACATCAGATAAAATTTAATTTCACTAAATAGTAAACGTTATTTACTGGGTTTTTTTTTTGAAAATACATTTATTTTTCTTTTCTTGATTTATGCTTTTTTTTATTGTTAGCCAATTAAGATGGCGGCCTTGGTTGGCGTTATCCGTGGAATTGGTTGAGAGTCACGTGGCAGATTATCTGTACGTTACCTTGGAGACAGATTAATTGGCATACGGCTAGAGCTTTTGTACCGTTTTGGGACATGGTTGGTTCAGCAAACGGTTGAGTGCCAATGTAGGACATCCTTTTTTTTTTATTGATGCTCGAAGCACACTAAAATAAAAAAAAGGAAAACGGAATTGAAATTTTTCATTTTCTTTTTAATATGTTTGCCATTTTCACCATTTCAATTTTGCCTTTTTAAGCTAATACGAGCTAAGGGAGCTAAATAAATACAAAACAAAGTCGAAAGTTTATGGAATCGCATAAAAACATTCATAGAGGCAGACAAGCAGACACATTTATATATGTGTATTTAGGCAGCAATTTTCAATTTATGCAAGTCTTGTTAAATACAACTGACAAGGGGAGTTATTTCAATCTTTTTGTTACGTTTTTCCCTTGTTTTTCCCCACAAAAGAAGGTATGTCTGGATGTAATGTAAGCAAGTATTGTAAAAATGATGGATTAGACCGAGCATTTCTGATCAAAATTTTCAGTGACTGTTGATGTTGTGGTAAAACTATGGTGTTAGTTTTTTGCATGGATCTGAATAAAGTCGAATTCCGGGTGAGGTATTGTTGGACAACTGCACCCTGATATACGCTCTCTTGAGCAAAAACCAAAACCTAACCAAACAAAAAATGAAAAAAAAGCATAAAAAGGATTGTAAACATCGAAACTAGTCCCTGAAATGAAGTATAAAAGAAAGTATAATAAAATAAATTATATATATATATCAGAGCCAACATATTTTCAATGATCGGTTAGGTATATATATATATATATATATATATATATATATATATATATATATATATATATATATATACATATATATATATATATATATATATATATATATATATATATATATATGTTCCTTAACCTCATCACCCCTCCATGTATACTATCCCTCACCTATCCACACAATCTAACAACAGACCATTCTCCTCCTACCCTGACACCTTATGTCCTCTCAAAAACATACTACTGCTGCTAACACCACAGACTTCATCCTACACTACGGGATGATCCTTGCAGATCAGACGCCATTTTTTCTCGCAAACCAAAGCTCCTGATGGTGTACTTATGTCCCACAGCAAACTTACAATCACTAAACGGTGTACACACACACGCAAACACACAAAGCACACACTAATGAAGATGGGGAAAACCTCCTGAAACATGTTTAGACTATCAATGAAAACATTTACGTGATTAGTAAACCTAGCTTCCTTACACTTCCACTCCTTAGTCTGTCATACTTCCTATTGTTCAATCTCTCTCTCTCTCTCTCTCTCTCTCTCTCTCTCTCTCTCTCTCTATATATATATATATATATATATATATATATATATATATATATATATGAATAAAAGCTTGAAGGGAGTTGGTGTTTGATAAACAGTGCAGGAGAGCCCTATCAGTATAAATGTTTAGTTTTTAAATCCCCAAAGCAGATATGAAGGGTTGACTCACATCGACTCCCTGAAATATATAAAAATGATTAAATCAATCAATCTCAGAAGTTTTACCAACATGCAAACAGCGAGGAAGTTTTGGTCCAAACTATGCGCTCAGGATAACAATGATGAAGACAGAATCTCGAAAAGTTTATTGAACAAGAAAAATGCTTCGTCTCAGAACATCTGCAAATATAAGAGGAAGGAATAGAATTTTGCCAAAACCTTGCGTAAAAATATCGACGTAAATGGCCCCAAAATATATATTGAATGATGTAAAGACTCCACCACTGACTTTGGTCGAAAGTATGTGTTAAGGATAACAATGATGATGCCAGTATTTCGGAAAATATATTGAACAAGGAAAATACATTATCTCAGAACATCTGCAACTTTGGGAATAAGGAAGCAGGGCGTCATGACGTTAATGCCCCGGAAAATATAATGATTTATGGAAATATTTCAATATAGAACTTGTATTTATGTTGCTAGACCGACGAATTATTGGTTGAAATATTGTAAATAAGAAAAGACGATGGAAACATAGCCCTCAAAATATGTTGAATAATGAATGCACTTCATATCAGGACTTGTACGATAATAGAAAAAGCGAAGACTATTTGGTCAAAACGTCTTGTTACTGATGGCAATGATTAAGACAGTAGCCCCGAAGAAATAGGGAACATTCTCAATACTGACCAGGAAGTTGTGTTTCAAAGTACAAAGATGGAAAGTACAGTCGGAAAAAAATATGGAATATCAAAAAGATTCATCATAAAGTCTTCCGACGACCGTCCCTCAGACTTCCTAGATTTTTATTATCATGTACATTGCAAAGCCAGTACTTTCTTATTTAGTTCGAACTAATGTCTTTTCATCAGTGGGTCATATATCTAGTGGTTCTCTGATAATCTTGCAACATGGCCTACCCATCGCCATTTACATTTCCGAATGGTTTGTATAATACATGATCACCGCTTGCTTTGTAATATACTGTGTCGTCTTATGATCTCCCAATATGACGTTAAACATGATTCTGTCCCATTCTCATTGCATTTATCTCAGTATGAGTGCCTTTTTTTTTGATAGTATTAATGTTCAAGTTCTGTAGTTGATTACAGGGAGGATGTATTGGTTGTGCACCTTCTCTTGTAATGCATGAAAAACTCAGACGAATGCCCTCTCATAAAATTATCTTTCTCCAGATGTGAAGGGTTAACTTATTTTGTGTATTCTTCGTAAATGAAGTGCGAGATGCAAGATCTTGATTTGATCTCACGGTAATGGAAATGCTAACTAAAATGAACTGAGCTCCATTGGATAATTAGAAATCGTCAACCAAATCTGTCACCAATACCGTCAACAAAGTTTTATCTCGTTTTTGAGTAAGTCCACCAATCTGGCTATGGGGCTATCAGGCTAAAAATTTAAACATTCACATCTTGTTGAGTTTAGAAAATCTTCTTCGTTTTCATAACTAGCTCCCCCAAATAGGTTTTAGTAGAGATTCAATTTTACAACTTTCTACTAATTTGGAAACAATTTGTACTTGCAGCGGCTTTAAAAAAAATTTTTTTTTGATTCAAACTTTTCTTTGAACAAAAAATAAGCAAGATAATTATCTTTTTTTTTTATATTGCACTTCATTCTAATTCTTCGATTGATCACCCCTGACACGACATGATCCGAAAAGACGTTTGCCACATGATGGTTTCTATCGAATGACCAATCGGATTTGTTTTTCAATACTTTCCTTCCTTTTTTTTTTCAAATTCTTTATCGTCCCATTACCAAAATGTCTTATTTTCCATTTTTTCAAAAACTTTTCCCCTTCCTTGCGTTCCTCTTAGCCTTGACTCTCCTTTTTCCTTTTCTTTTTTCCTCTCCTTACTCTCCTCTTAGCCAACCACCACTCTCTACCTTTATTCCTTGTTCGTTCTATTCTACAGGCTAGCAAATAAATAAATAAATGAATAAATGAATTAATAAACTGATCATTTCTTTTCTTTTAGACCACTTATTTTCTTTGTATTTTCTGAGCTTGTGTGCTTTTAGATTGCAACTGTCGTGGAAACTGCTTATACCGTACTCGATCGAATAGTAGGGATTGCCAGTGGCCAGGAACTCAAATCAAACACGCACAAACACATACAATCACGCAAGCACGCACTCACACACGCAAACAACACACACACACACACACACACACACACACACATACACACACACACAAACAGACCAAAAACAAGCAATAAAGCAGTAGTCTGCAAAACTAAAGATAATCAGCTTATTTCGAGTCACTTTTTACGCGAAATTGAGAACGTATACAATTTAAAAGGTTTCTTCAGTATTCAAGTGAGTTTGTATGTCCGTTCATCAATATATCTCTCTGACTATGTGACTATGTCACACCGATAGAGCTAAAGGTCTAAAAGTATAAACTTATCTTCTTTTCAGGTCTACAAAAAAAACCCTATCTGGGGTGGGGGAATTCAACAACTGTTCAAAATTTGTTTCTTCTGTGAGATGGGTTGGTAATTCACGCAGGAGATGTCTGATAGATTATTTATTCATTTTTTTTCATATTAGCTTTTTGAAAATTCTGATTTTATAGTGATCACTAACCCTTAACCCAGAAATGAGCAAGTGATCTACTCATTAATCACCCCTTCTACCATTCTGCAAAAACACGTTGGTCATGCAGTGGTTTCTATTGAATGACTCACCAGACCTGATCACTCCCTATTCTCTCTTTCCTATAATCATTCTGATATTACTCTCCTTCCTTTGCCTTTATCACAGTTATATCTTCCCATCAATCCTGCCTCCCGTTTCTCTTCCCCCCTCTCTCTCTTTTCTTTATCTGTTCTTCTCATCCGTCACAATTATTCCCTTCATCTTAAATCCATTTCTCCCTGTTGTTGCTCCTCCTGATTTCTCGGAGGGTTCAACAATTTGCTCACCAAACCCTCTCTTTCTTTTTGTTTGTTCTCCTCTTGTCTGTATCTGTTTCCTTTCATCTCCTTCTAATTATTCCACTATTGGTCTCCATATTTCTCCCTTTGTGTGTCGTCGTCGTCGTCGTCTTCTTTTTCTTCTTCTTCTTCTTTTTCTTCTTCTTCTTCTTCTTCTTCTTCTTCTTCTTCTTCTTCTTCTTCTTCTTCTTCTTCTTCTTCTTCTTCTTCTTCTTGTCTCTCCTACTGATCCAATCTTCTTTCTCTCTTTTCGTTTAGTTACCTTTCTTTAAAATATCCGCTCTTCCTTTTTTCAATAGATGACCGCTCTTTCTGGTCTGTTTTCTCTTCTCCTTCTCTTCCCAATTCTTGTCTTCTCTCTCTCTCTCTCTCTCTCTTTCTCTCTCTTTATCTCTCTCTCTCTCTCTCTCTCTCTCTCTCTCTCTCTCTCTCTTTCTCTCTCTTCCAGAACGATCTTAAGCTGAAACACGAAACATCCATCCAAGATGGAGCGGAAATTTTTGAATCATGCTATTTGCTATTTCGCCCTTCTGCTCGAGTATGTCAATCTTTGCGTTAGGATAATTACATCAAAAAGGACACATTCATGAAATCAGAACACAATCAGGAATCCCATTTTGAAGGAGACGTGGACATCTCATTCTGCTTCAGAAAAAAAAGTATCTTTTTCGTATTCCCTTTATCCTTCTTCAGCCTTCATTTTCCCAGCGTATATTGTCCAGGCAAATCATTTTCTGACAGAGAAGTATTTTTGCATTTTGTTGGTATATGAAAATAAATATTTCAAATGGGCAAAGTTTATAATAGGCATGAAATATGTAAATATGTGAATATGTGAATACGTCCAAGTAACATACAAAAAGAACTCTTCAAAAGTACTCTATTGATTGCAAATGACGGAAATTTCGGTCATTGCAAATCTACGTTTAAGTCAATACAATTATGTTTGATATTGATAGCAATTCTGTTCTCTCTGTAAGTCAGGGTCTGGAATGAATTACAACCAATGGGTTACCTTGAAATGGACCAGGGCGTTGATCCTGCAATAGATAACCACTCCACTTACCACATTTTGCAGTTATTGAGTTGAAAAATATAAAGATATTATTTATAACTTTGAAAACAGAATTAATCATTCCAAAAGTTGATCATCGTGCTTTGAATGTAGTTATCACACAGGTTTATATTTAAACTTTAATTCAAACAATCTTTTCCTGTTAAAAAATGGTTTATCAAGGGCCTTAAAGACCGAATGATCTAAGAAGAATTATTGAATATAAGTAGCTCTCTTCAACATAGCAGCTCTAAATGCTGTGTTTCGGATGATCAGTCAAAAAACTGGAAAAGGGATGAATTATTTACTCTTCTTGCTTTTTGCCGGACAGCAATCACTGAAAAAGTAAAAAAAATCTCAAAACAAAAGTACGAATGCTCTTGCACAGAAACTGAGTGATTTTTTCAGCATGAGTTTACTCAACGGATTTTTTTTGAAAACTATGAATCAGCATTGGTATATACCTACCGCATGGGTCTATATCTTAATTTCAATTCAGACAATCCTTTCTTTAAAAAAGGGTTTGTTATTGGCCTTAAAGACCGTGCAATAGCCGACACGTTTTAAGAAGTCTTATAAAATATAAGTAGCATCCTTCAGCGTGAGAACTCTCCGTTCGTTTTTATGTCTGACACAGTAAATAAAAGGATGGTCTCTAAAGACACAAACCATATAGATACCACAGGTGTACCATACCTAAGGAGTGTAGCTAAGTGGGTCCATAGGATTGAGTCAAACTCCAGTGCAAGTTAACTTTCCTCAACCGTGAAATCACAACCTTGTGATTTGTAGGCGGACCTGTAACAAATTGAGTCAAACTGCGAGGAGTAGAATTAAATCCTGTATCAGCTAGATTTGTGTGCACGTCTCTTTCTTAATAGAAAAAAAAAGTTCTCTTTACTAGTGTCAGTCCTTTACCAGAGAATAATCTAATAAAAGTTCGTATGTATAACAACCGGAGGGGAAAGATAAGTAGAAAGAACTGGTTTGTAGGATCATACGTGGACGGTGAATAGCGCATATGGCCCTTCCTGGGGCAAGGTCTAGGTAATTGAGAGGTAAATACGCCGAAAGGTTGGGGCATTGGAAAAAATATCTATATCTGCTCCTTGCATTAATTAATCACCGTAGCCCATGCGTGTACCGGACCTACAATTATTTTAAAAAAAATAGATATTTTCTCTTAGATTATTGTTTGGAAAATTCCCGCAGAAAATTCGGGCATTGTTGGTTCAATATGATCATAGAGATATCAAAAAGCATTTTTTGGAAAAAAAAACTACTCTTTGATGTAATGAAGTTTTTAAACCTACTAAATGTAATCAGAAGCGTCCAAAGACACACCTGCAAACACACACAGATAAGCAAAAAAGAAGAATCTGTTTGGCTGGTTGGTCGGGTAATTTTAGGGGACCACGGTGATTCGATATCAACTTATCAGATAAATGCATGAATCAGGACAGTGAACTTAGCCCAACACTTGGGCAATCTTAAAGCTACATTGTGCAAGGATTTGAATATATTGTCTTGCATGGATGGCTGTTCATCTGGTGTTTCTAAGAATAAATGAAACCGGTCGATATACTAGCAGAGCGGATACTTTCTGAACTTTCAAAACTATCCGATGATTTTGGCCAGGAAAATTCTGTGAAATGTTTCTTTTCCAAAATGTGCAGACTTGCTTGTCTGCTTTAAAAAATCCTGATACGAAATTCCTGCTCTTAAATGAGCAAGAACCCAGACTCATGTCATTAGTTATGCATCTATATAAGCCATAAGGTAGTCACGATATCTATCTACTATCCTTACGAGTTGTGTCGAGAAAGTAACCAACTATGTAATATCAACAAAAAGCTTACCTATAGTAGGTATCTAGCAAGCACGTTGTTGTAATTAAGCAGTATTGAAATTTAAGAAAAACACTGTATGATCTAGTATAAACATACGTCATAGTGAGCAGTGAGATGTACAAATACAATCGGTTCATATAAGATCATAGGATATCATTTTAGAAATGTTCGCGGAGCCAATACTTTCTCGGCTTGTCTAGTTCGTCTCGTCATTCTACCCGCCACAGTTTTGCATGCATTTTTCTTGGGATTCATGTGGAGATTTATACTGTCTAACGGTTGTCCGACATTCTTGCAATATGACCAGCCCATTGTCATCTAGCTTTTTCGATTATTTCTATGATGTCTCAGGCTGTTTTTTCCCCAGATATATTGTGCTATCTTGTGATCCCCCTATGTGATGTTGAATATGATTCTTCCATGTGTACGTTGCATACTTCTCAGTTTGAGACCCATTCTCTTGATAAGGTATATGTTTCAGCTACACGGGTGACTATCGGGAAGATATATTGGTAGTATACTCTTCTCCTTTTCGGAATAATGGGACTTTTTTGATCTTGGAACTTAAGTTTACTTTTCTGAAAGCTGGCCGCTATAGTGATTTTTGCTTGGTGTCTCCTTCTTTTAATAATTTCATGGATATTTGTTGTCTTAGGTAGATGCAGTGGCCTACTTTCGTCAGTTCCACATCTTTAATTTTGATCGTTGAGTGTTAATTTCTGACGTGATCGTTGAACATGACCTTTGTACTGCTAAAGTTCATGCAAAGGTCAACTTTGTTTTCTCCATTCAGTTTGTGTAGCATTAGGTGAAGGTCATAACAATTCTCTTCAAAAAAGACGATGTCAACTAATCTGAGGCTGCTTTGGTATTTGCCGTCTATTCTGACTCCTTTATTTTCCCAGACTAGATTTCGGGAGATCATCTCGAGGAAGGCTGTGAAGAATTTTGATGAGCTAGTATCACCTTGTCATATCCGCTTTCAGGAACTGAAAAGGCCCCAAGTCGTTATGTGGCATGATAAAGTAGCTGCTCTGACGATATATATGTTGAAATACTCTGACATATATGGGGTCTATGCCTTGCAGAATGAAAGCATCAATGACCTTTGGAATTAACACGGAATCAAAGGCCCTCTTGAAGTCGATACATGCTATGAGTGGCATTTTATATTCCGCTGATTTCTCTTTTAGTTGATTAATCGGAGAGAGATGGTCAATGGTTGAGTAGCTTCTTCTAAAGCCAGCTTGTTCCTGTCTTTGTATTCTCTCAAAAGAGATAAGTCCAAATAGGGGTGGAAGTTCAAGTTGAGTACTTCCCATCAATTACTGATGAAAGATTTTGAATATATGACTAAAGAGTGGTAGAATAAAGATTGCTAAACGTTATTCCATTGATGGCTAAAAGTATCCAGATCTTTCATTTCAACTCAATTTCGAAGTAGAAAGAATTATGTACGTTTTGAATACCGTCGTGGCTATAAAATTACATTCTTAAATCTAAGATATCGTTCTTGGGACCATAGCCCTAACTCTAGCCTCAGATACTGACTGTAACCCTCACTACAGACTCTAACCCTTAAACCTAACCCTCTCTTCGCATTTCTGAAAGTGCTTAATATCATTAAAGTTATCTTGAAAAAGAAAAATGAAAAATCTAGCCTCTATGCCACCGAGGAGGATGACCTTTAACTATGTTTATGCTGCCGTATTTCGGACCAAATAACCTAGGATTATGAAATAAAGAATGTACTTTATATAATTATCTCCTTCCAAAACATTTCATTATGAACCAAAAAAACAAAAAAAAACTAGATAAATAAAACAGCAACAATAATATGATATCCTAAATGGTTATTGCATAGACGTGGAACTCTCAATTTTGTTTCTTTACTTTTCACTCGATTACTGGAAACCTGACGATCAAATTTAATTCCAGCTGGCTGGTCTGCTGAAAAAAGTCAAAATAAAAATTCAATTTATCAATATAAATCAATTTCCTTGCTGAAACTTTCATTGGAGCTTCGGATGAGTTTATGAAATTCACGCAGTGAGCGTTAAGTGTAGACGGACAAAAATCTCGATGCTTTCTATTCTCTCTTTTCCCCTTATCATATATATATATATATATATATATATATATATATATATATATATATATATATATATATACATATATATATACATATATATATATACATATATATATACATATATATTTATATACATATACATATATACATTTACATATATACATACACATATATACATATACATATAAACATATATATAAATATATATATACTTATATATATATACATGTATATATATGTCTATATATGTGTGTGTGTTTGTGTGTGTATGCGTTTTTGTGCGTGTGTGCACGTGGAGATGTGTGTTTGAGACTTATATATCGACCATATTAACAATATCAATAGTCTAAAGTAACCTGGATTCGTACACAAAATGCTTCAATTGTTGAATTTTTATTTGTTTTGTTCATAATGTTTTGTACCATAGGTTTCTAGGTCTAATAAGACCAAAGCGCCCTCCATATAACCCCAACTTCTGAGATATGGGGGATCTCGTCAAAATTCATTTATTATATCAACTGTCAAACTATGTTCGGCTGGTCAAAATGGATAACCAATATTTGTTCATTTGTGTCTTTTTTACCTATGACTCTACCAAACTTTTATATATATATATATATATATATATATATATATATATATATATATATATATATATATATATACATGTGTGTGTGGGGGGGGGTATGAGTTTCAATATATCTTTGAGTCCCTCTTTCTCTCCATATATATACGTATATATGATAGTTTCTATCTTTTTATTACTGTGTGCCTCAATCTATTTATCTAATTATCTTATATATATATACATACATACATACATATATATATATATATATATATATATATATATATATATATATATATATATATATAGGAAAGAAAATTAGAGTCAGAAGCATCATAGAATGTACCAGAAAACTCAAATGGCAATGGGTAGGCCATCTTGCAGGAATGAAGGACAACTGATTGATATCACATCTCACAACATAGATCCCCAGACACCACACGAGAAACTGGGGCCGAAAATACAAGATGGAGAGATGAACTACACGAATTTCGAAAATATTGGCTTCGTGACGCCAACAATAGAAAAGCGTCACAAATTCTGGGGAAGTTTTAAGTTCGATGACAGACGTTAAGAGGCTGATGATATATATATATATATATATATATATATATATATAGTGCCATCCACAGACAGCTGTTTCGTTGTAATACAACCCGTCAGCATGACTAAAGACTATCCATGATCCCAACCAGTACCACGAGACAGGATCGAAACCCTAGCTTCAGAACCGGAGGCTGGTAATCTCCCTCTACTCCACGGAACAGGACGGACGGTAAGGTTGAAATTAAGTGATGTATTTATTAATCGCATAGATTCTTCATCCACCAGAGTGCTCCATTCTATGTTGGAAGAGCATTATCGAATATATATATATATATATATATATATATATATATATATATATATATATATATATATATATATATATATATATATATATATATATATATATATATTCTTTCTATTCATCTATCTATCTATCTATCTATCCATTATCTCTCTATCTATCTATCTATCCCAAATCTGCTCAGAAACCCTCCATCAGAACTGTCACGTTCTCTTTAGTTTCAAATCTTGTCCGTCTGTCTGACTGGCTTGCCATCTACGTATTTGTTGCACTTTCAAGCTACACTGATGGATATAAATTAAGCATGAGCTCCTCATTTAGTTGGTTTCCTGCTTATCCTTTTCCTGAAACGATATCATTAGAGCGTTCGAGCAATCACTCACTTTGTTTCCGGCAGTATTTACGTTTTCCTTTAGTTCACAAGTTTTTTGGTGGTCACTTCCCAACAAAGTGCGAAAGATTTAACTTATTCATTGATCACCCCTTATTCTAATTTCCTAATTGATCACAGCGTGTTGCCGAAGGACAATTGTCACATGGATGTTCATATAGCATGACTAACCATACCTGTCTCATTTGTTCTTATTTACCTACTTTGTTCAGTCCACAACTGTGTGAATATATTTTTATGTATATATCTCAATTCGTATAAATCCATCGTCGCATTTTTAGGCGTATATTCAAGTCAACTGTTGTCGGTTCACAATTTGTATATTTATATCAAGCCATAATGTTCATCTGTCTGTCTCTACAATGTCTAAAGTTTGAACTATTCATCTGCCATCTTGATCTTTGTAAAAGTCTACTGCAGTCAGTTCAGCGAAACTCATTGCCGATGTCACTGTATAATAAGAATTCCCTTCTCTATAGAAATGCCATGAATGATCCAGTAACGTTGGGGGCGTTGCCGACCGAGCAATCTTAAGAGTGTAGTCTAGTCAGGGAATCCATATTATTAACTGCACAGAATATTTGATTTGAACTGGTCTATCAATAGAGAAGACTGAATAATAAAAGGTGCCTTAGCGGGGAAAGGCTTAAACCAATAATCAAGTAAGCAAATGAAGCAGAAAGTGTACAAAAATAGTGTACAGCAATATGCGTGACTGGGTGGGAATACCAATCAGCTTGGAAATGTTCAAGCAACTTCAATTTTTTATACAGGTGCAGTGTTTATGCTCTTCTTTTTTTTTTGGTGGGAGATCACTGCCCAACTAAAAGTGAGAAAAGTAACATTCACTGATAATTCCTTTTTTCTCTTTTTTTTCAATTGATCACCCCTAACACGTCATGATGTGAAATGGCATAAGCGCACACACAAGCCAGATGCTGGCATGGGAAACTCACATTCATGTTGTATAGAATCAAATCAATGTACAATACACATAGAACCTTAAATAGAATAACGAACTACACGTAAGGCATCAAATATATACTAAGATAAGGAGATGATGACTGATCATTCTTGCTTCGGTGCCATATTGATATAACTATTTTTTTTCTAAAATCCCCGAAACGGTTACATGGAAAAGAAACAATTTATACGTTGTACCATAATAACAAGGTATCAGTGAAACAAGGAAAAACATTTGGTGAATTATGGAAATCGCATTGACAGACGTTGGGAAATAAGTATTGAAATGACAATTTTTCTCATGTTTAGTGTTTAAAACCGTAAAGCTTTCTTGAATACACACGCACACACACACACACACACACACACATATATATATATACATATGTATATATACATAAATATATATATACATTCATATATATATATATATATATATATATATATATATATATATATATATATATATATCCTAGCAAGGTGTTCTTTACATACGTATGGCGTTTGAGGTTACAAAGGGGTACTGGCTGTTGGGATTCGTGGAGATCCCGGGTAAAAATTGTTGCGACGAAAATTGTTCGTTTTTTTGTTTTTTGATCGTTACATACTGTTAGCCTTTTTTTAGTTTGTGAAGTCAGGTTTGTTTTAGATTTAAGACTAGTGACAGCTGAGTCGAAATATAAGGGATGTTTAATTGTTTAAATTATATTTATGGAGGGTTACAGTGTTTATATATTTTGGGGTTTTAAAAAAATTTTGGGAGTTGTTTTAAAAAGTATATCATCATCATTATCATCATCATCAACATTATTATTATTATTATTATTATTATCATTATTATTATTATTATTATTATTATTATTATTATTATTATTATTATTATTATTATTATTATTATTATTATTATTATCAAGAATTGTTATATCATCGAAAAAAATTCCAGAGGGTTGTTGATATGTAGATTCATGGTGTGGTTTTAGATACTGTAGAAATATTTGTTTTCATATCTAAACTTTTTTTTACTCAAGCAGTTTGAACATGATCAGAAAGTTTTTTTTTGCCATTCTTCCCTTCTATAAATTTTTAGTGGGGGTCCAATTTGCCATGTAAATTCGTCCAAAACTGTTCCCTAGTCTGTGCCAACTTGTTTTTTTGAAAATTCAGACTTTCTAGTGATTACTACCCAAAGAAGTGAAGAGAGGGTATTCATTTGTATCCACTTCATTTCCAATATTTTTAATCGATCTCCTCAAACACTCAATACTGTCAAAGAATGGTCATGCGATGGTGTCTATTAAGTGATTAACCAGACCTGCCCTTTCTTTCCTTTCTCTCTTTTTTCTATTTTATATCTCCGCTTATTCTCTCTTTCTACATGGGTGGCCAGCTTATTTTCTAAACATTGTTCTGTCTATGAAAACATCATTTTTACTTTGTACTGTACGACTCGAGCAAAAGTACGATTCCCGCAGGGGAAACATTGCACAAAATCCCATTCACCATTTAAGACATAAGACTATCCTTACGTTAGCATTTTTGTTCAACAGTGAAAACAATCATTAACCCTCTACCCTGATCTTTCCTCATGAAAATTAAACTTGAAAACTCGAAGTTGCGCATTATCATAGTTTAGTTACTTCCACGGATTTATCGAATCGCCACGTGAAGCTTTTGTCTGCTAAACATTCCTAACGCTAAGGAAATGATTTCTTTTATTCATCTCTAAGAGATGCAGGCAAATAGAAGTAGAAATGATGATAATGATTTGCTATATTTCATACGATCAAAAGTGAATGATAAAATAACCAGTCTAACTTGTCATGCAACGAACATCTTTTACCAAGTTGGAGAAAAAATGAAATAGTTCTCATCTTGTATTGGTTAAGGATCACTAATTAGGAATTTTCAAAGCAAAGTTAAGCATGAATGCTGCTGAGCACAAACAGAAGGATCAATTTACCATGAACTCACATTGCAAATTGAACATCTTGCTAAAAATGTATGAACCCCCCCCCAAAAAAAACAACAAAAAACGACGTTTTTCTACAACACAAGATTGAATGTTGAAACTTCAAGTCCTCTAGCTCTTTTGGTGCTGCCTACACAAGTGATACATGCATACATACATGATCTACCAGCCAGGTCAATTTAGAATCGAAGAGACTTCTGTCAACAGTTTAAGTGACAGTTTTTGTTGACAGTTTCTAATTGCTTTGTTAATAATTATCCTACCAGTTTCTAAGCCAAAACAGATTGTGCAAAGATATCGGTGTAGAGTGCAGTTTTATGGTTCAATTTTAACTTATGTCAACCACCAGAAACTCTCCTGGCTGATCCAATGAGGAATTGCATTAGACCCAGCAAAGGTAACGTGATTCCAAGTTACACCGAAATCTTATCCATTACTCCCGATCTGCGTTGTTTACACACTAATATAGATCGATGGCTTGAATTAATTTGTTATTTAAAAAAACTAAAACAAGACTGGTTGCTTGACGATCACTCTCTTTACAGGAGCTTGTAAGTCTAAAAAATATTTAATTTCATTTTTCACTCAAAAAAGTTCTTTGAATTAAGCCATGGAAAAGAATTAATAAATTGGTATCTAGATATTTTTCTAGATGAATGGCGTGAAATCTTGATAATTTTAGATCTATAAAACTCATGTGATTAAAATTCTCCCTCTATCCATGATTTCAAACAGTTCACTTCTTAGTTTTAATCAAAAGTCTGAATTAGTCATTGCTATTAGATGATGAAAATTAAGTCAAAACTCGATGGGGATATAATAAAAATATTAATGTTAATGAATGAAAGAAACGATTTCAAATGCTAGTTCCGCATAACATTTCTTATGCAATGTTACTGGCAGTTTTGACGATATATAAACGGTGAATGAGTTTTAAAAAACTAATTTCAAACGAGAAAATTGTTTTTTCCAATTCACATTATGGTGAATATCAACATATATATCATCATTGTCTTCAAAAACAACTTCACCAGCCTTTTAGCATCCATCGGTGGAAATGACCCTTCCCCAGGGTTCACTACACCTCTATATCATGGGCATCAAGTAGCAAATACTTCCTGAACTTGTTTTTTCGTCACACTATCATATTTTCTATCGCAATATTCCTCCAAAGTTCAGCATTCTTGGCATCTTGGAAAACACATTAACTTTGCTTAGAAAAAAAACTTGCCCTCTCACCAGATCCATTATTATCTTATCAGTAGGAACAAAATAATCTCAAACAATGTTTTTGAAATTTTTTTCTGCACGTGTCACAAAAGTTCACGTGACAAGATGAAGTGTGATAAATGTATATGCAAAGGATATAATGGATATACAGGGTCGAAAAATACCGTGCTATAACGACACGCGGTTATTATCTGATTTCTGATCTGGCATTTATACCATAAATTTCTTGATTCATATCATTATTAATAACCACAGAATCAAGTGTTTTGAGCATAAGGGAGATCAAATCGAATAATAGATTTTTTTGCATGAAATAAATGCATTTTTCATCATTAAAATGCGTACTAATCAATGTACTTACGTATATAAGAATCAATTTAGCAAAAACATTCAGAGGACTATCTATTGCTTTTACGAGAAGTAAATCCGTAAACCAGATATGATGCGTGAATTGTCTTTCTATGTTTTTTGCTATCAGTTAGATTACCATTTCTCTTGACAGGTAACATAATTAGTAGTTGTTGCTGGAAAATAAATGAGAACAAATCTCCTAGCTACATTTTAACTCTGCTATAATATTTCAAACACTTTGCGCGTGTTTTTGGCTTCGTAACAGTGACCCAAATATCAGAAACATGATTATCAAGGACATGTCCCCCGTGTTCCCTGCAATTTCTTATTTTCATGAAAGTCCAAGAGTTGTATGTATTTTTTTCCCTTTTTTTTCAATTTCACTTTGTGGGATTGATAAAATGTAGTTTTTTTCCTCCTGGTATCTTTGGTAATCGATTAGATGGAATGATCTCTCTGAATCTCCAAGTCCCAAAATAATTTATTGTTTTTATTTTCATTTTCATTGGGGATTTTTGAAATCATTTTCTCGATTCCTTCTATTTATTACGGTATTTTTGCGTTCATCTTAAGAGAGCCACAAAAAGACTTTTTTTGAAATAGAGTTTTTTCTCAAAGAATTTGAGCAGTTACTAAGATGACAATCTTTTACATAACTCTGATCCATTTGAAATATACCAGACATGTTTCAATAATGCCCAATGCGCTGGTGACAATCTTCTCTTATCTGCGTTCAACATTTATCGTATTGTAGATGGTCTGCTTTTTTATAACTAAATCTCCATGTGGTTGGTGATATCAGCATCGATGAGAGAGTGCCACAAGATTAAATGTTGGAACCGTCATTTTGTGCGTGTGTGTATGGAATGTTTTCAGATAAGACTAGAAATGCCTTCTCATCGTCGTATCTGACCAATTTGACGCCAATTAACAGTGACGAGAATGTAGATTAATGATACACACATTGTGTGTGGGCGGACAGAGAGAGAGAGAGAGAGAGAGAGAGAGAGCAATAGAGAGAGAGATAGAGATAGAGAGAAATTTGGAGAGAGAAGGGGGTCCCATGGCTAAGAACAGAGAGACATCCATCCATCCCAGGAACGCATCCAAGCATCTGGAAAGTGACGTCGTTGTTATCTCACACACACATCCGTATAGACTGAGTGATTAACCTTCCTCTACGCACGGCACATTTCATTTCAGTATCGTTTCATGCTTTTGAATAGTTTTTTTCTTTTCTGCTAGACACTGAGCGATATTTTTTTTATACGTTGTATCTAAATTGTTATTCCAGTGTCTAAGACAGGGTCACATCCAGAGTTATCAACATTCCTGTCCACAGTCATTTTGAGGCCGTAGCCATATCCCTAGGAGTCACTCTATGAAGATTTGGCGGTGAACAAAACGTATCCGTAGCTGATATACACTGATAATTCTCCAACCGAAATGTAAAAGTACTTTTTTTTAAATTCCTGCATATAGCAAGAAGAACTGTACTTCCCAACAGTAACTCTTAAATCAGTATAAAAATTTTGGGTATAAATATTAGGGGAAATAACTTTTGGGTAAAAGTACTTCAAATCGAACTTGTGGTGTTTTGATTCTTTCGCTATTCTATTTACAAAGGAGTTCATAAAAAAAAAAATGCTGCAAAGTTGACAGTATTCAGAACGGAGGGAAAGTCAACGTTAAGACCAATTTTTGAATTGGTAAACAGCGTTAGTTAAGAATTATGCAACCTCAAGAGAGAGTGGTTTAAGAGAGATAAAATACGACTTGGTGAGATGACAAAGGAAGAGGAATATTTTTTGTAAGTCACACTATGTCATATTATTCCTTCTTTCAGATCTATTCTCGGAATAAGAAGAAAGTTCAAGAAAGGAAGAAAGAAAGAGGATCAGAAGAGATGGAGAGGAAAAAGGAACGAATGAAGAAAGCTGGCAATACAGTGTTCATATACACTCAATACATATTCATGGCTATTGAATTTTGGATGATATTATTGGTTTCATTCTTGATGCAATCCTTATTCTCGCTTTGGTTGTTTTAATGGGGATTAGCTCATAAACTAAATTGGAAACAAATAGTTTTATTACAGTTACAAATGTAGATGAATACAGTCAAAACTGTGTAGACAGCATCGTTCTCTCCTTCGTTCACTAATTTGCAGGAGAGTTCCACTTTCTATTTCGAAAAGTTTCCAGCGGTCCATGAATTTTAGAGAGAAGTTTCACCATCGCGAATGCAACTCTATTCGATATCAACGAAGGCGACAGCAATTTCCAATCAGGCAAACGTGACAAAGTGGTAATGAAACAAGAGCGTGACTTTGCCTTCTAGTCATAGAATATAATATCTGGTTGGTTGTCTGCTATAGCCCTCTCTGTCTTCTTAGTCACGTCTAATAATTATTGCATGGACAATATTAGCGGTTGCATGTGGCATATTGTGTCAATATTGGATACATATATTACTAATATATTCACGAACAATACTACTGCCGTCCAATGAGAAAGGCAAGTCCATAAAAGAAAACGGCTGGTAGAAGCCAATAAACGGACTGATTCACTCTTTCTCTCTCATTTAATACACAAAAGGGGTTTTATAGAGGGGAGTAATCCTAGATAAAGGAAAGTAGAATTTACGTGTATGTAAATTTCATGCTATGATATTAGTTACGTGAAGATGTTGTACTCGGTGACAA
>OY735226.1:40220465-40242965 GCA_963457665.1 Thysanoteuthis rhombus | reverse complement strand
GAATGATGAGCTTGATGTGGATTACGATATCAAGTATAAAAATATCGAAAGGCTTTTTGCTTTCCCCTAGATATAGGTCCGGTCCTATATCTCCTGTACTATATGCTCGGCTATGATAAGAGCTAGCAGATGGAATAATGCTCCGGGGTAAACTTGTCTAGCCCCAGTTGTTGAGTTTCATCGGCTTTCTCTCTTCATTTACTGAATGAATAAACTGTAATCTAGCTAATCTTATGGTTAGCTGCTCAGCTCCTGCGCTGAAGGTCCCTGGTTCGATTGTGAATAACTTTCCATTATCAGAAATGGTCCTGTGCACCCAGCAACTAATCATGCTTTGTGATTAGGCCGGAAATAGATTCAGTGGATTTGCATCCTACACTGGCCATAAGAAGTAGTAAGAGTAAAGTCCTGCTCTCAGTCAGACTTGAAAATTGTGTCATGTATATATATATAACAATTTTCAAATCTCCCTTTCTCTCTCTCTCTCCCCCCCCTCTCTCAGTATATTTATATATACATATATATAAAGAGAGACAGACAAACAGACAGACGGACGGACGGACCTATGGGATCTCCCTTGCCAAGGTAGACGCAGGGTTTGATTTTCCCAGAGTTTCCTCGGTTTTGATCGAATTAACATTTATTATCCAGAAATTTCTTTTCGTCTGTTCTGGAGGGGTTTGGCGGAGCTATTTGCCTCTGCCCACCGGCTTGTACGCTTATATATATATATATATATATATATATATATATATATATATATATATATATATATATATATATATATATATGTGTGTGTGTGTGTGTGTGTGTGTGTGTGTGTGTGTGTGTGTAGGTGTGTGTGCATGTTTGTGTGTATATATATATATATGTATATATATGTGTGTGTGTGTGTGTGTAAGTGCATGATGTACTTATATTAAATGTTGAGCCAAGTTATTCTCATCAACGTTAATGTTTAAACACATGTTCGGAATAGATTCCCAGGATAGAAATTATTCACCGATGTTCTTTTCTGAGGGGTAGCCAGTATTATTTATCTCGACACAAGAGAGAGAGAGAGAGAGAGAGAGAGAGAGAGAGAGAGAGAGAGAAGAAGAAAAATAAGTCCCACGGAAAAAAAAAGCCACGATTGGTCATCGAAAAGATTCAGCCGAGCACTTTCATTACATTCGTTTATCTCCAGTTATAATTTCAACATGCTATTTCCTCATCGAACACATTAAACTTGAAACGTGCAAGGATCACTTATCTGACTCACATGAAGGATACCAAGACTCTGTCACTTACTGTTCATACACCAATGTGAGTTTTCTCTTAAGATTCGTATGCTTTAATATTATCACATGTTAGACGGATGATTTTTGGTTATTAAATGATTGTTGATAGCGATACACTGTCCTAGAGGATGAAATACAAGCCTAAAGACACCCTATTTTGATCTTCAGTGTCCTTATGTTCCAACCTTTTAGAAGTCAATTCCTTTCGAAGCTACCACGTTTGAAACCCTTCCTGTAGAAGCTCATTTACTTTCAGAGCTCTCATCTTCAAAAGCCCGTTCGTTCAGTTGCCCATTCCTTTCAATGCAGTATCTTCAATTTTCTGGGAACGTTTTGATAATTCCCAAACTTGGAACTTTTTTTCCATTTCAATTTATCGTCTCTGTGGACAAAATATTAATTCTCACGCAAACTTTCTCCTTGTTCATGATGTCGAGATCCAGTCTCCAAATCATAGATGTTCACTTTTTTTAAATGTACTAGCATCACTGACTGACTGACTGGAAAATCGACGTAAAAAACGTCCAACACACACTCTTTCTCTATCTATATCTCTATATATATTTAATTATTCATCCTTCTATCTGTAAATATATGCACTATAAAGTACTATCATATGTGTTTGTACCCCAATAGGTCGAAGTACGCATCACAGAACAGAAACAAAGATATGCTTAATATCAGCATGTTCATAATTACCTATGGTAAAAATGTTTAGGTCAAATTTTACTCAGAGAAAATAGTCGATACGTATAGGGTTTCCATTCGTGCTCTTGGAAAACAAGTCCGTAGAAAAATATTTTTCCTTCCTGTTCTTTCACCTAGGATTGAAACTAAATCTTCCAAATGAAACCATATGTACATTTTCAATCAGCATGAACAAGGATGATCATATTTTCGAACATACTCACATGCAAGTGGCATTCCATAGTGTTTTTAAAATTTCTTTTTGAGGAATAATTCGAAGTCATGGCGGTTCTCTAGCAAGTTAGAATTGGCGGACCACGTTCACCAAGGACAGTTTTTTTATCCTTTCAATTTGTCAGTTTTCACGTTTCAGAGGGGGGATCTATTTACAATGTAGTTATACTGCTAAACTGGAACCTCATCTCAAGCGTATTCAAAAATCAGCAGCCCACAATTTGCATACATTTTAAGGTTGAATTTCGCGAAAACAAGTTCGTTCGTCAATTTCTATGGGTTCTACATTCGTGCTTTCAAGAAACAAGTCCGTCGAAATTGTCCTTTTAGTACGAATTTTCCTCAAAAACTGTTAGAGTTAGATCTCCGAAATCAAAATATACATATATTTTGAATCATTATCATTTGGTGGTAGGTTTCATTATTCATATGGGCGTACTCTTTAAGAGAAATATCCGAGTGGTTAAATCCTTGGAATATAAGCATTTCGTGAATAAACATGCAGCAATTTGCCCTCAGCAGATATTTTAAGGGGAAGTTTTACAAAAACACGTTCGGCATTTTCTGTTGGGTCTCCGTTCGTACTCACAGGAAACAAGGGCACACCCACGTTTTTAAAATGATTGGAGGCTACAATTTGGGTGTCATGACAGTTCAGTCGTCGAGTGGGCAAAGCTTGGGAAAAAAACTAGACGGTCTGAGTTCATACTAAGAGTCGAAGATGTTTTCCCCTTCATAGTACTAATGTAATTCAGTATGTATCTATATTATATGAAGCAATAACTTTAAATTTTTATAGACATTTGGACCTTCTGAAAATCAGGCAGGTGTGAGAAAGGAAATATTTCAATCTTATAAGAAGGTATATATACATTATAGCTGTAATTTTGAACCAAAACTTTAATTTCAATCCGCAATAAGAGACCATAGATGTTTATTTCTCTTCACTTAGTGATTATACCAGTTTTCCCAAGGTTGTGCGCTGGCCCTCGCGTATCTACATCTGAATATGGGCTGGTCCAATCGGCAAGTTATCAAAGAGGTCAACAAGGGTATATCCCAAATCAGCATATTACAATTTACCTACAACGCATATATTGAGGTTGAATCGTATAAAAAATAAACCGTCGATTTCATGGCGGTTTTGTGAGGGGTCTCTATCCACGCTTTCATGAAGAAAAAAAAACTTTTAGCGTTAAAGAAATCAGTGAGAGCAACAATACACCAGTGCTTGGAAAACGCAGTGAATACGATTAGTGGACCGAGATCAGACCTGTCGGAGAAAATGTTACTTTTTTTTTCATTCACTTTCCTATGCTTTCAATTTATCAGACCTTTCTAATTTTCCGGAAATCTGTCAGTTTTGAGAAAATATGTATATGGGGTTTGATACGACGGGGTTCTATTTACAATTCGATTTTGATGCCAAAGTGCACCCTTACTTTCCATCCATTATGAGTGACCATACGTGTCAATTCCTACTTCTATCAGTGCTAATACCAATTTGGCTGAATCTTTTTAGGAACCTAACCCTAACCTTACTTAAACATGCTTTCCAAAGGAAAAAACGAATATTGTAATCTGACCCTGATCCAAACATAACAGTATATAATGGGCTGAATTTAACTCTCGTAATCCGCTTTGACGTGTGGAATTGTAAAGCAAAAAGTGATTGAATGAATTCTCAGTTTTCAGATTGTTATTTCTCGAGTTTTAAAGTACGCTGCGCCAGCTTAATTAGTGTTTATTGTGGGTTTTTTAAAAATCTCGATAAGATATCTTTTTCTTCCCAGTGTTGCCATGTTTACAGGTTTTTTTTCCTGGTACCTCAGCTAATATATATATATTTATATATATATATATATATATATATATATATATATATACATATATATATATATATATATATACATATATATATATATATATATATATATATATATATATATATATATATATATATATATATATATACATATATATATATATATATATATATATATATATATATTTCTTTTTGTGTGTGTGAGTTGTGTTCTTAAATTAAACGTTGGGCCAAGTTATTTTCCTCAACGTAAATGTTTAAACAGATGATTGCAATGGATTTTGAAATATATTCCCCTGGATGAGAATACACTGATGTTTGCATACAGTTTTGTTTTGGCGGGTAGTAAGTATTATTCATCTCAACTCAAAAATAAAGGAGAAAAAAAGGTAAGGAAGAAAACAAAATGGCGTTTTGACAAATTTCAGACAAGTGCTCCCATTGCATTTGTTTTTCTCCATTTACAATTCCAGCATGCCATTTCTTATCTTTGAACACATCAAACAGACTTATAGCAAACATCCACAAACAAGTGATAAGTTTCTGAGTCAGTAAATAATTTTTTCTACACGTCTTATGATATTTTCGGCAAGCTATCTAAAGATTTGCCCCCTTCATCCCAAATTTGGTGTAGTGATTCCTAACTTGAGGACTACAGACATCTTAGGGCCCACACAGGTCTTACTTGGGCTCCATGGCCAGTCCTGCCAAAAGCCTTGAGTTCGTGAGCTTGCTGAATAGGCTTTTCGAAAGCAGTGATGTTTCAAATAATTGAGGACTTGGATGGGGACTTGGTTCATTTAGGGGCCTACTCTAGTATTTAGTGAAATTTGTCTTTGCATAATAATAGAATAAATGCAGTCGGTGAACTACTATTCATAAGGCTATTGGATACCCAGGGGTGATTTTAAATCACCCCCTGACCCCTTCCTCAGCTAACGTTCCTCTCACCAAACAAATGATTAGTTTCCGAGCGACGAAAACTTTTTCCTGCACTTATCATCTGATATGTCTTTTATAAATCAGGATCCCAGACATTACGAATGACCGGCAATCATCACGACACAAATGGTTCTTTTTTTAGAAGTCAGTAAATTAGACGTGTTGACGGACAGCAACATGGCTAGCTTGGATCGCTAACCTTTTTGCTCGTCCATTTATATGTCTGTTTACTTGGAGATTTTTTTCTCGTAGATAGGCCCGACGTGATAGTTTCCGACAGCGTATCACCGTTGCAGAGGCCAAATTTAGACGAAGTCTTTAGCCGAAGATTACGGTGGAGAAATGTTGAAGACGTCGGGAACGAATGAAAAAGGCATGAAAAGATGATCATGTCAATAATGAAGTTCAAGTAAACACCCGGAAGTAGTTTTTCAAGCCATGCCATATTGCCTTCCGGGACATAGCTAATGGTAAATCAGTTAACAAGAAGTGTTTTTTTTTTCTTCTCTTTTTTCATTTTTTACTGTCTACGATATTTTTATCCTTATTTTCTCATACGTTTTTTTTCTTTCCCCAGTTCGTTAGCTTCATATTTCTTTGGTGAAAAATTTTCGTTTTGTTTTAACCTTAAATCTCAACCTTAATTGTATTCTGCTTGTAACAGTGGCGTACCTTGGGCATGCTGTAAGCTACGGATACAGAAAAACTTATCTGTCTGTGAAAAGCAATGGATAGTTGAGGAAGTTTGGCACAATGTAGAGAAGATGGTACTGATTGTAGAAATTAGAGAATTAACGGAAAACAGAATTTGAACCAGGCACTGTAATCAGCGGATATTAGTTTTCGATCGAAATTTCTTTTTATCCTCATTAATTCCTTCATTCATTTTTATTTTTTTTAGCTGTTTATGAGATCGAATGGGTGAGGGTGTGAAAAGTTTTCAATTTACAATCGAGACCACTTTCCCTACATTGTACCAAAAATGCTTTTACTAGCCATTTTAAAGGCACTACACATTTTTTGCGTTTATATGCATCCGTAGGAGACACCGTGTTTCTGATACAAAACACTATACGCATCTGGCACTCATGTATATACAAAGGTTAAATCAACTCATAAAGGATAATGCATCTATCTGAGTTTACGCTTTAAAACTTGAGTCTGTCTCAGAGACGTTGGTAACTCAGAATGGAATATTCATAAGGGAAGACAGTAGCAACATACCCTCTATTTGTACCGTATCATTATCCTTAGGGAAACGATTGAGTGACGCACTGTGACATATCACTACATTCATGTGCCTAATTGCCGTACCCCTTCCCTAATTTAGAAAAAATCTAACCAGCTTATTTGCACATCTCTTAATTCTGAGAATCCATCCTTACTCTCCCTCCATATTAGTTGATGGGATGTAAGGGACAAATAAAGACAGCTATTAAAAGCAATGCAAAGGAAAAAATTCTGTTCAAGTAATTGTATTTAGGAAACACAATTACTTCAGAAAAAATCAATTGTATCCGCTAATTTCAGTTATTTGAAAATACTGTATCACCAAAAGATTTTTGAGTTTGATCTTTCTTCGAAAAGAATAGATTTTTCTTTCTCTTGTCAATACCGTCCATTTCTACTTCCCGTGAACCCACTCTCTCTCTCTTCCAGTGAATCTTTTTCTAACGATGTTTAGTTCAGATCTTTGTAAATTGTGTCCGTGTCCAAAACCTCCTTTCCTTCCCTTGCTTATACCAACCCATTGCTTATCAAATTGTGACAGATTTTTCAACCCGTTGATTATTCAGTCCTTCACTCATTAAATTGTGGAAGTTTCCCTCTCATCTTTACTCAAGCACCTAATTCTCATTTTACCCGACTCGATTCCTTTCTTAATTGCTTCTATTATGCCACTTACTTTAGTACTCACTACACAAAACTTTTGGCCTGTTGGTCATGTCTTACGAGAAAATTAGTGCAATCTGATGTGAACAGAATGAACAAACATTTCATGTATTTGAGTGTAAATTAATAAGGTATACTACTCTATAATTTACAGTTAATATTCATCTTCTCACTCGCAATTTCTTCATTATAGTATAGTTAGGGTTGAGCACAAACATAAACCCCATTGTCTTTTTCATTCAGTCTCAGATCAATCCGACGTATTTGCATTCTTAAGTTGGTGCCTTTTGGGGGTATTTTGATTAATTCACTGGGTCTTATGCACAGATCGACTCGTCAGACGTTACAAATAAATTAGCAAAATCAGACTTTTAATGGTATATAGATTCCACCTTGCGCATACTCAACTCGGCTAAATATTCCTTACTCGCTGTATCATTTTCTACTTGCATTTCGGACTTATTATTTTCTTTCCTCGTTCACAATTTGGCAAACCACTGATTTAGGATGCTATTTGCAATGAATCCTATGCAAACAGCAAGCTGATTTTGCTAGGCTTTGACCCAGGTGTCGTTACTCGTCAGGCCGAGAAGCAAAAGATGGCCAAATATCGCTTATTGGCCGATAGGTACACGTCTGAACCAGTTGCAGTCGCCAACACGTCTGGCTGGATTGGTAATAAACCATCGCAGCTCAATGCAATGACAAACCGCGTGGGACCGCCAGGCTCTTCTTGTACGCGTCGATGGTAGTTGCGTCCATTTACACTTGCTTTTTGAAAATTCAAACTCTTTCATTGATCAACGTTTACCAAAAGTTACTTATCCATTGATTCCCTTTTTTCCATTTTCTCAATTGATCACCCCAACAGTGCATGCTAACAAGAAATGTTGGTAGTGTGACAGTTTCTATCGACCGACTAAACAGACCTGTAGTCTTTTTTTTCCCTTCCCATTTCTTTTTATCCTTTTTCTCTCTTAGATTTCTTATTCATTAATTTTCCTTTGTTTTCTTCTTTTCTTCTTCCTTTTGTTAATTTTTTAAATTTCTTCTTTCTTTTAATTCTTTCATTTTTCCCTCCTTTAGTTTGTAATTTCCTCCTTCCATTCCATTTTTTTCTAACAATGTTTTTCCTTCTTTCATCCAACCATCTTTCCCCACTTCTGCCCGTAGCACTCTTCATGTTTTCCTTTAACTTCAATTCATTTTTTTTCCTTCTGTTCGTATTTTCAAAATTCTCATTTGTTCCTTTCGCACATTTTTCTTTTAATTTAATTTCTTTTATAATTCAGGCCTTTCTGCTCCATTTTCTGCAAAATATGTTTTTCTCATTCAATCATGTCTCTTACTTCTCTTCATTTAATTCATTTGATATTTGGATTGTTTATTCATTCAGTCTTTTGTTTCATCATTTACCGCTGTCTCTTTTTTTATTCGATCTTTTTTTTGTCCGGTCATTGATTGTCCCTAATAATAATCCCGTTATCTAACATCATTTGTTGATTTCACACCTTATTCCTGCTCCCTTTACCCTCCCTGTTTTCGTTGTCAAACTCAAATTTTTGGATTTTGATTTTATTTTCGTATATAACAACAGTTAATAATGACAATATCCTAACCAGAAATCAATGACATCGCGTAAAGATAACAGACACGGTGACAGAAATAAAAAACTAATGATGAATTCATCTCACTTCTAAAGCCTGACTAATGTCGACTTGTTTGCTAAGGATTGTGAATCCCATTTACAAGACCTCCCTGTCATTCATTGTCAAGCTCTTACTACTGAGTTTTGACTTCATTTTCGTATGTAACAACGGATGTTAATGACAAGATCAACAACTAGTGACGGCATGTAATAATGGTGGTGACCCATTTCCTTCCTTCTGGCCCACTATCTCAAACAACTTCCGACTTACCGTCTCGAAACCTTACTCCGCGCTACATCGACCTCTAAACAACGTCAAAATAACGCAAAACAAGCTGAAAATTAACACTGGCTGCCATTTTACTGCTGATTCAATTTTTTAAATGGATAGAGTAACAAATAGCTAAAAATTAACTAGCAATAAGCTAAAATTGCTGGAGAATCTCGGAGAAATTGGCTACTAGTAGTGCTAAATGGTTCGTTCCCACGCTGCCAAAATATGAAACGCACTAAATGTAGAAAGCTCCAAAATGGCAACGCTATCTACTTTTCCTCATCTTTCATCATCTTTCCTTTTTTACTTTCCCTCCCATCACTGAATCTTCTCAACCTTTTTTCTTCTTTACCTCCCACAAATCTTTTCTATAGTGGGTTTCAATCTTTCCAGATTATAATTTCTAAATAATTCCTATTTTATTAAAAACCGTCAACCAGAACTGTCACACGAACTGTCAATACAGGTTTCTCTTAGTTGGTTCGGCTGGCTTGTTGTCTATGTATATATCACACTGCAACCTGCATCAATGCAGCTGCAAAGGTGAAAATTCCCATTATCATATTTACAAAGAACAATTAATTTTTTCCGACCCCTCGATATTTTTTTTGGTTTTTTGTTTTTGAGGTCAGTGTGCAATGACAGTTTGGGCTAACTTGGATACCCCTTTTCCAATGTTTTAATTGATCATCCCAATTACGGTATGTAGCTAAAAAAACTTGTCCATGTAATGGTTTCTATTGAGTGACTCACCAGATCTGTTTTTTTTTCTCACTAAATTGCATCATTTGTTTTTCCCCTTGTCTTTCCCGTTTATTGTAGCGTAATCAATTTGTTTATCAAATCATTCTATCAATATTTTATTCACGTTTGTCACGTTCCTTCCCGTCTCAAATCAACTCCTGTACGACACTTCCTACGTGTCATCGGCCATACCTCTTGGGAATATTCATATTCAGTTTTTTCCTTCTTTATTGACGTGTCGACCTAGTTAATTTGTCATAATTCTACTCATTTGTCTCTCTTTTCTTTCTGTACTGTCATCAAAATCCTAAAAGCACATGTTACTCCAATCCCGTATTTTTTCTTCAATACGCCCCTCTTTTGTAAACAGGACTGCTAACGACGTTACTTCGATACGATTTCTTAATCATTTTCCTCCATAACCTTTCCTTTTTTGAACAGGGCACATAACGATAAATATACCTTAGCTACACATTTTGAAGGGATAAACCTACAACGAGTTAGCAGTTCTTAGAACAGGGAACATCTATGTTAAGACTAATTTTCCGAATCGGTTAACAGCGTTTGTGAAGAATTAATCGACATGAACAAACAGCGTTTGTTTTTGTTATTTTCTTTGCCTCCCGAAACACATTATTTACTTCCATATACTGTCCCAGTACCCATAGTATCCCCCTCTCTCTCTCTCTCTCTCTCTCTCTCTCTCTCTCTATATATATATATATATATATATATATATATATATATATATATATATATATATATATATATGCATCAGATTGGACTTTTTATGTGATAATTATAGAGAGAATAGAAATGGAGCTATATTTCGCCTGGCGACCAGAGGACCGGTAAAGCTGAGGCATTGCACGTACACCTTCTTTTGTTGGGTGATGTTGGGTGCCCATAACGACTGCATAAGTACTGACAACAGTGTTAGTTGCCCGCCAATTTCAAAAATTAGAATTCCCTGTTTTGGAGACTATGGATCCGAGGTAATCAACGATGGGGACAAATTTCACGTTGAACATCAGAGAAATCACCCCCTTCTTAATTCCTTTAAAGCTTTTCATCCGTACCGTACTTACCAGATCATTACCAGCCATCAGAGACAGACAAAGTCCACAGCAACCAAGTTTCATGCATAGGTGCTCTACAACAGTCCATATTACAGCTCTCCACTTTGTCATTGAGCGAGATTTCAGGAAGGGCCGATATTTCTACACCGCCTTCATCAGCCTCGAAGCCGCCTCTTCCAATTGTGGCTACGCTCCCCTGGTGGAAAAACCCTGAAAACCTCGGAGCTACATCCCAAATCATCATCTCCTTTCACAATTGTATAAAATGCTTGAAGCTGCAATTGTCAGGATGAAAGGGGCGCTAAGTGGTTATCAATCAAAAGCTAAATAAGGCCCCAGATCTATTCAACAGTGTCATTGACTACTTGATGACAAGGGTCTGCGAGAGTATCCATGGAGGGCCTCCTGACTGAACTGAAGTAGGCAGACGACACCAACTTGCACCTCGACTCGATTAACCAATTTGAAAAAAAGAAGCGTATTAATCAGATTCAATGAAGAGGCAAATACGTTCTGTCTGAGCGTCGATTGATGGAAGACTGTTTCATTTCCTTTAGATTGTCTTTTCGCTTTCTTCTTCGGCTCAACTTTTAATATTCCCATTTTCAATTGGTATCATAAAGCTGTTCATCTCTGTTTTCCTGACCCTTTACCTCAACTCCCTTCCATTGTTGCCAACTTGGAACAGTCTTCACAATAATCGACCTCAGAAAAGCCACAAAAAAAAGGGGGCCAAAACGCGCTGAAAACATGGTTAGCCATTTTATGCCAATTACGGATGACTAAAAATGGCTAGATTTATCGTACATTGGTGATGAGCCCAATCGTCCCCCAAAAGATGTATGAAAGTTTGATATGCTGTCAAATTATACATGTCCAGGAAGTTTACTCCTTCAAATAGATGTAGAAGAACATTTTGCCGGTCAGACATGTTATATATCCTGAATAATCTCCGGCATTCTCTGGAGGATAAATTGATTCATGTGAAGATTTACCATATTTCCAATACGACAATCGAAAAATAAGAAAAACAGATATGATTAGTCACTCAGCAGAATCCGTTCCGTGATCAAAGTCAATTGGCATTGTGCCGTGTTTGGAGTGATTAATTGGAAAATCGTTTGTTTTCATACGAGTGGACGGATCTCTGGTTTCATTTGTACGAAAGCAAGGAAAGATTAGTAGAAAAAAAGTAAAAAGATTATCTCCGTCTTTCATTTCTAAAGGAGGATATATTAAAGAGAATGCACTGCCAAAATATACGTATTTATGCCGATAAGAAGATGGGTATATATATATATATATATATATATAGTATGTGTATATATATGTATTCATATATATATGTGAAAGATGTATACATATATATTTATATAATGATAAATGCATCATGATATCTTGAAATGACTCGCTAGTTACATACAATAAATGTATCATCTGGCCCAGACAGCATAAACGGAATGAATGATTAAAGAAAACAAGACTGTTCAGGAAACGAACCTGCCACTGATAGATAGTTACTTTATCCAAGCGTTGCTCTTCTCATTGAGCTAAATATAATACACTGTAGATTAAATACACTCGTAAAAACTCTAATGGGATTGATTTAAAAAAAGAATGCATAGAATCACCATCACAGTGAATAATCAATCAACCAAAGTGTCAACATCTCAAGACTTGTAATAATATTCAATCAAATACACGTGGTCAGAATAAACTATATCTATGACATTACCAGCATTTTACCCGAGGAAATATCTAAAATAGAGTGAAAAAAACTAATTATAGAGAATGTAGATGTTGTTAATAAACTTCTTAGAAAGGCCTAAGAAGGTCAAAATGCCTTATTTCCAAAAATTTGAAAAAAAAAGAATATTTTTGATTCATCTAATGGAGTTTCGATACCAATTTTTCATGACTGTTGACAGAACTTCATGGCAAAGACCAATGAACCCAGACACATAATCACACAATCACACAATCGCACAAACGCACACATAAACAAACACACACAATAAAAAAAATTAGAAGCCCTTCATCAACTTCGTCAAAAAAAAAAACAACATTCAAATCCAATTTGATGTTAACACTCTTGGTTGACGGTTAAAAGAAAACGAACGTTGGGAATGTTTCCAAAATTTGAATTATTTCGGAAGAAAGTTCTATCTTTTGCTGAATCAAGAAAACCAAGTCTCGAATCAAATATCTGCAGCACCATTTCAAAGTGTATCACATTGAGCTGCAACAACAGGAGCCTTTTAGCATCTGTAGCCTGCAAGACTTGCCAGATCTCCCTATCATGGGCATTGCGGAGTCAGTACATTTTAAACTTTGCTAGTTCGTTACGCCATCTTGTTTTCCGTCAGTCACAGTTTCACATATGATATTTGGAGATCCACGTTGTGAGTTTTGATATTAAGCGATTGTCTGACATTCGAGCCACATGACCAGCCCATTGCCACTAGAGTTTTCTTTTGGATGCTACATGTCTGTATACTGTTTTTTCTGTAAAGTACTGTGTTGTCATGTGGTTTCTTTATGTGATGCAGTGTCCTGTCCTGTGCGTATTGCATGGTTCTCAGTTTAGAGGCCAATCTTTCGGTTAGGTTCCATGTTTCACTTATAGATATTTTGTTTTTAGATACCATACAATACATTGAGCCTGAATATTATTGCAAATCTCCGAACGGCTGGAATTAGGATCTTGGAAAATTCCTCACGCCGTCAATGAAGTTCATTGTTGGTGCCCTGATCAAATATCTGAGGAGAATGCTTTGTCATGGAATTCATGGTGGCGAATTTCAACAGAATATTTGAAAATAAATTTGAAAAGAAAATGTGTTTCTTCAAGATCTGTAGTCAATTTACAAAGACAACATTGAAGAGTCCATCGTTTTGAAGCATGTCAAACTTCGAAGGAATGACCCACAGCTTGTTTCCTAGATCAGGATTAGAGACAAGTGTATAATTTCAACCATTTTTGTTACCCTCTCATATATATATATATATATATATATATATATATATATATATATATATATATATATATATATATATATATATATATATCATGATTATCATGCCTTATAAATCAAGAACATGACGAAAGTTCTTTCATGACGACGACGATTTTGCTAACATCTGACGACAAACTTGTCTTCCATCTTGTGTCAGTTCTTTTGCTGTTGTTGTCATCCTTCCGAGCCAATAGTCCAGCTCATCAACATTTTTGTTGGTTGTATAATATATTCCCTCGTCAATATTTTTTCTGCTTATCAGAGATATACCTAGCATTACTCTTTCCATGGCTCTTTATGCAGTTGGTTTTCAGTTTGTTCTGTTAATTTCCATGTTTCACATCAGTGAGTCATAGGTGGCTATATATATATATATATATATATATATATATATATATATATATATATATATATATATAATAACAAATTTGTTCCACTAGTTCATAATTATCTTCGACTGGGGAATATTCTTATGAAATTACTCATTTGGTTTTTAGACCTTTTTTAGCATTCTTAATGTAAATTTGAAATTCAAATTGAGAAAAACTCAATGAATAATTTAATAGGACCGTTCCCATCTGGGCATAATATCTATCTATATGAATGACTGGCTCCGTAAACGAAGATTGCTGGAAGATTTTACCACAGCAGTAGGACCATTGACAGCGGGGCCTATGTGAAGATTTTCCCTTCAGCATGAGAAATGGAATTCTAAGGTGAGCCTAGCTTGCCCAGGGTCAACACCACCCTTTAAATTTATCATCCAATAGTCCACTAAGAGGGTAAGAATAAGAGCAGGATTGCAAGGTTATATGCTGAGCAGGAGTGTCTTTCTTCTGGCAGATGCACGCTTGCTGGCCGGGTATGTCGCCCCTTTGCAGAAGTATTCCGACCGTTAGATTTGCCTGTGGTTAAACCACAAGATGTGAACAAGCTGCAGCTGGTAAATTCTGAGCCGTCTATAGAGTTCTGCCGTCCCTTTGAAAGGGAATTGGGGTAGTATGACTAACTGCAACTTTAAGCACAGAACTTTCTTTAAGCAGAGATCCCAGACGATCCAATGAATCAGATGAGCGCTAACTTTAGAGGTCTACTATTCCACTGAGTGAATTAGCTGGGAGCCGAGTCAGTACCCTAAAAAATGAAGAGTAGGAGTGTATATTAAGTTCTAACTTAAAAGTAAGTTCAAAATCACTCATTCCTACAAATTCCCCTCGAGCTGATCTATTCTTGTACCGGGCAGGACACTTGTTTAACTCAGGTACGGTAGCTTCTTGATATTTGATTCGTATTTTTTTTTATGTTGCTCTGTTTCACCGTCTTATTTCAAAGAATTACACTGGGTCACCTCTGCGTCTGAAGGAATGTAGGCTTCTTTTTTTTCATTATTCTTGAAGTTGAAAATGGATTTAAAAAAATCTCTCTTACTCTCTCAGTCTATTTCTCTATCTGTATATGTGTACAAAAACTTTGAATAGTACAGTTGAGATTAGAGCCGGCTTGCTGTTGTACAGTCGGATTATTACCGTACAAATTTAAGTAACAGTGCGAGCAGAAAACGTATTAAGTTATGATAAAAGTGCAGTTCTGAACAGCACGGAAAATTTTTGATGAATTAACATTAAAACACGTTCTCAATTTTTATCTGTTCACATCAGTCACCTATTTCCCATAATCTGTCAATGCAATTTATATAACTCTCTTCAGTGTTTTTCCTTGTTCTACAAATACTTTATAAGGGTATTATGTCTGAATTTTCTCTGATTAAGATCATCAGTTGTTTACTAGGTAACAGTTTGGGCGGTTTTAAAAACAAAACAGTTATATTAACAGCCACCCAAGCAGTTTTGATCAAACATCACCTCCCTTCCAGCTATGTTTTACTATATAGCTTATTCCATTCATATTTTGTCATTTCATATAGGGTATTATGTGTAGTGTATATTGATATCATTCTATACTCCGTATCATTTCGTTTTTGAAACGGGATTTACTTACACAAGTTACCCCAAAAAAGTATCAAACGATGAGGGATCTGTTAGTAAAACAAAAGACATGACTCGTTGTCCGTGTCATTTTTACTGAATGATCACCCAAGTGAATATTAAATCCACTGTGTCGGTTTTCATCTCAGACTATATATATATATATGCTTTGTTGAACAGATACAATTCTGATTAAAACTAAGCAATCGCAAAAAAACAAAATTCGTATGAATTGATACAATAATATACATGTGTGTGTGTATGTGTGTGTGTGTGTTTGTGTATGAGAGAGAGAGAGAGAGAGAGAGCATATATCAATAATCAACTTTAAAATATAAGTTCCATTAACAAATTAAATGGAATCACGAGTAATGCAACTAGCAAGAGATAACAAATAATGTTGACATTTGAAATCAAAACACGCACAGCCAGCATTGCGACTTCAAATCTAAAAGACCGGCGATGGACGAAAGTGATCAAAAAATTGGAGAAAAGATATATAAATCATGAATTTATAAAAATTTATACACTCTTCCAGATCGGCCAAGGAGAAACCATCCGAGAAAATTAAACCTTCAAAACAAACTTCGATTCTGTCCAACGAAACTTACAAAAAAGAAAAAGTGCTCCCCAATCACACACACACACACACACACACGTGTGTGTATTTGAATCTGATGATATCAACAAAAGTCTTTATCTTCCGACTGCGTAGATAGTTAAGCAAGTCCAAATTGTCCACGGACACACACAAAAAAACCAACAAAGAATAACGAAGAAATACAATGGAAATAAATGACAGAAAGGTTTCCGAAAACTGTTTTTCATGTTGTTCCGTTGACGAGAGCCACTCAAATCATCCCAATTATAAATCAGCCGCGCTGTGCCTACCTTATCACGAATACCAGACATTCAATACTACATCAGAAGTAACCACTAAAGAACTGCAATGGAACATTTTTTTATCGTAATAGGTATTGCTGCGGTTGTAAACTGACATCTTTCGTTGATTCATCATTGTTTTTTTTTCGTTTCCTCGAGAACAGACATAGAACGACAAGAAGGCTGAAAATATAACATACGACTTCCTTTCGACCATTGTGAATTGAAGCGTTCATAATAAGAATTACAATTATAGAGGAGATGAGTTGTTTGATTGATATGACTAGACTTATATATTCCTATACATATAAAAGAGAGAGAGAGAGAGAGAGTTATATATATATATATATATATATATATATATATATATATATATAGAGAGAGAGAGAGAGAGAGAGAGAGAGAGAGAGAGAGATGGACAAACTGATACATGAATAGAAAAAATTCAAAAACTAAATTTTGCTCAGACCAAATCATTTACGGTAGTGAGCAAAAGAACACAGTGACGATCGGTAAAATTAAGAAATGCACCCCGGGTGTAATTTGCACCCACACCTTTTTCTATGGGAGCATCTATGCAGCTTAGGCCTACACTAACCGATAGAGGCACAATGACCTTCATGGTAAGCAGAGGTCTAAATATCAGCTATGACTCATTCCCCACTATCCTGTTCACGGGCCTGTTTTGTTTTTGTGTCCTGTTAATCTCAGAATTACTTGTATTAACGTATTTCCACGTATACGATTGTACCGGTGTGGACTGTAGACTGAGGGAAAAGTTTACGGTTTTTAGTGGTTAAAATACTTCTTTTCAGACAATTGAAAATGGAAAATAACATTATACAATTAATGCATACTCCCGATAGTCACATACGGAGGTTAGAAAATAGAACATAACCAAAAGATTGGACCTCAAACCGAGAACCACGCAACATTCACAGGAGAGAACCATGCTCAACCTCACATGGAGAGATTAAAAAACAAAAATATACATAATAAAAACAGGAGTCAAGGATATCATAGAATCCATTAGAAAAATCAAATGGCAACTGGCTGGTTATTTTCGAGTATGTCAGTCAACTGCTGGATATCAGAAACTCACAACGTGAATCCTTAGAGATCATATGTGAAACTGTGACCGGCAAAAATGAGTTGATGGGAATAAAATGACATCTTAGGAAAGTGAAGCTTCCACGACGCCCATGATAGAGAGGTCTTGCGATACCTGGGGAAGGTCTGCATCCAAGAACGGATGCTCAAAGATTGATGATGATTGTTAAAACATTTTCCCCTCCAAACAATAAATCCTTGAATCAAATAAGGAACTGCAAGCAATACCTATCAAGATTACAATGTCAACAACATAGATTTCTTTAGTTTTTAAGTTGGTCTGCCTGCCTTGTATGCATATGCTGCGTGTACTGGTCGCACCAATGAACCAAGAAGACTGAAAATTCGAACCTTAATCCCATATTATGCCTACAGAAAACTATGAATAGGGTTCTACTGGAGTAGGATCTTAATTTGCAGTGTAAATCTGTGGTTGGTTTATGTCTAGCAGCTTTTATTTTTAAAAAAATCTCAAATACCAAACAAAAAGTAACTTATTCATTAATCACTGTTTTCCCAATCTATTTTTTTGATCATTCTGAACACGGTAAGATAATCTGGTCACCTGACAGTTTCTATCAAGTAACTCACCCGATCTCTTTTTTTTGCCTTTTCTTTGTTGGGATTTATAGTTTTGGTAGAAAATTTTTGTATACAGGAAAAACTTCCCAAAATATAAACATGTATCCTCGCTTCGAACGGACCTCGTTCAATAAATAAGACTGTATCATAAAACAAGGAAAATAACAGACTATTTGACGTTGTATATACATTTTTTTTCCAATTGATTTTTCAAGCTAATCTCCGAAACAAATTAATGATCGCATGAATAATAAAACGAAAAATATTGTCCAAAATAGTTATATTGAAAATGGAGCACACACACACACACACACACACACACACACTCACAAACACACACACACATATTCACGCATATATATATAAATATATATATATATATATATACATATATACATATATATACGTATATATATATATATATATATATATATATATATATATATATATATATATATATATATATATATATATATATATATATATATATATATATATATATATATATATATATATACACACTGTATTTTCTGCCCCATCTTTCTGTCTGACTGTTTCTCTATCTATCGGTCAATATCTTTCTTTTCTAGTATTTACAATTTTTTATATCCCGAAAATGGATCTAAAACCAAAAGAAATTTTAAAAAAATGAATATTATGACTTTGTGTGACGTAAAAAAGTAAAAATATTAATCTTCTTTCTGTCCACTCGCTATATTGCATTCTTCAATTTTTTACCGACAGAATCGATCGATCAAAAAAAAAGTGGTCTGCTTATCACTCTTTAACCACTGTCTGTTCGATTCATTTGATTTTCGTACAAATGCTGTTAATCGATTTGAAATTTGGTCGTAACATGAAATTTTCCCCGATCTGAGAACAGTCAGCTTTTGTTGCAGTTGAAAAGAGGAGAAAGGGAGAAAGATAGAGAGAAAACGATAGAGAGAAAAGGGGGGAAGAGAAAAAAGAATATTGAAGGAGGGGGAATATTAGAGAAATAAAGAAATACGAAAAAACAACAACATAAATTGAACGAAGAAGGAAGAAAAAAAAGAAAGGAAAGGAAAAATGAGAGGTGAAGGAAGAAGGAAGAAAAGGAAGACGTTAAAAGAGAGCAAGTAAGGAGGACCCAAAAAACTGAGAGACGGATGAGAGAAAGGAAGTACACAAGAAAAAAAGCAGAAAAAAAAATTGTGGTTGGGATGGACGAAGGAAAGACAGAAATGAACGAAGATAAATTTATAGAATGAAGATGTGTCAGGGAATCATAAGACAGAAAGAAAGAAAGAAAGAAAAAAGAAAAAAAAACGAAAAAGAGAGAAAGAGGTGAAGGAAAAAGAAAGAAAGATTGCGTGAAAGAAGCGATGAAAGAAATAAGGAAGAAGGGAAGAAAAGAAGTACGAAAAAGAATGAAAAAAAATGAAGAAAAAAAAAATAACGGGAACAACCTAGAAATGAAAAAAAATGAAAAGACTCTTCTCCCTTCCTTCATTTTTTTCTCATAAATTTAACCACAGATATAAAACAATGATATTCGTTTGCATATAAATATTGCTCATAAATTCTGACAGTTTTATTGACCGAATCGTGAACAATAGATAAAGAAAAACAACCCTGTCAACAGTTATGGAAGCAGCACTTCATAACAAAACAATTCAAACTAGATCGATAATACTTTTGCACTTTTAACGGAAAAATTCCAACTGGTAGACCTATTTATTATCCCAGCTTATTTGAGGCACATTCAAGTTTATTTTGACGACAATATTTAATTTTAAATCCAGAACAAGCCTGAGAGCCTTAAGGTCAAACTCCTTTCTTACTTTTACTTTCTTACGTATTTGGAATATGAAACTCTGTAGAAATGTAAGGCTTGTAAGTTTGACTCAGACGGTAAGAGAACCTTTTACTGATCACTTGGTCGTGATTTCAAATCATGGTAAGGGAATGCTGATTTCATAAATTGATTTGATTGAACGTGACAGACAGACAAGCAGTGGAAAGTTAAGCCCCCAAATAGAGTGAAAATCGTTCTTGTTACGCTGGAAAAATAGATTCAACTTAAGCGTCCATTTTGGATTGGAATTTGACCACGTTCTTCCAATTCTCTCAACCTAATTGATATTTACTAAACTTTGCTTATCATGTCATGACTCAGAAACCCTGACTATTGCACACTTGCTGAAGTTCAGCAGCATTTGGCTTTTGAAATCTGCATTCAAATCCCCCTTCCTCAATTCGAACTGTCACCATCAGAATATACGAAACCAGTTCTTGCATATTTCCGAAAGGCTTGGCAATCCATTCTTCGTTCATTTTCTACACTCATGGAATTCTTTCTGACTACATATTTTAGGTTGGTGCAAAATCAATTGCTTTTTTTGTTTATTTCTTTTCAAATTTCATGCTGATGTTTGAATCAACTATTATTTAACGATGTTCCTGGAATATACATTATTTGAATTTTGCTTTATCTAGATAAGTTGGATGTTTCCCTTTGACCATTCATTTTGCTTTATTTGAGGCATTAGATCGAGGATTTTAAAAAATCGACTAATTTTGCAACTTGAGTTCATGGTAGAGCATAAAGCAGAGGAAACTGCTCGCAATATCAACCAAGCATTTTGCCCGGGAACTGTCAATGAACAGACGACCCAATATTTGCTCTTGAAAATTTCGAAACGGAGGCAAGAGCCTTGAAGATGAGGGTCGTCTATGACTGACAATGTCCCATTGAGACAGACCCAAGCAAAATAACTGGAGAGGTTGCAGAGGAACTAAAAGTGAATCATTCAACATTCGACATCAGGACCAAATAGGAAAATAAAAAAAGCTTGACAAATGGATGCTGCTTCTTTAGAGCAACAATAACGCCCTTTTGTGAATCGCATCGTGACATGCGACAAGAAATAGATCCTATAAAACAATAGTGTTCAAAGCTATATCTGCATTAAAATAGAGGCACCAACATATTTCCCCAAACACCACCTACATCAGAAGAAGATCATGGCTACTGTTTAGAGGTCGGAAAGTGGAATAACCCAATAAACTTTCTTGAATCCTAGCGGAACCATCACTGCAAAGAAGTTTTGTCAGAAAATCGAGAAAATGCACCAAGAACTCTGGCAGTTCTTCGTGCATTTGTTTCATTTCCTGACATCCAACATCAGTCAATTGGAACGACTAATTTTTTGTCCATGACAACGCCTGACTGTCGCGCAAATGACCCTGCAGCAATTGAAGGAAGAAGGCTATAAAACTTTACTTTACCCAGCTTAATCACCAGACCTCTCTCTGATCAACAACCATTTTTTCAGGCATTTTGATCAAGTCCTGCGATGGAAGGTCTTCAAAATCCAAGCAGTAGCTTTGAAGAAGTCGTTGATCATAGGACCCAAGATTTCAATGCTCCCAAAATTAATTTCTTGTTTACCTAACTATGTAGATTACGAACTAATGCTTTTCGATCAATAACTTTCATTCTTAGCCAAGATATAATGTTTCAAAGTTTATGGCAGTTCTATGACGACTTTTGGAGAAGGTCATCAAGTACTCAACAACGGGTTCCACCTCAGATGTCTTTTATTACTTACACTTGTTTTGGGATGAAGTACTGTCAACGATAACTTTTGATGATTCCGAATACCTTTTACCGCCATCATAATTTTTTTGATTGCTTTCATCTCAATTACTGCTTTAAATATTAACAAAACATGGCACGGATAGTCGCATTGAAAATTATGTAGTATAGGGGGAAATTTGTGTTTTATAATGTAGTAGGATGGTGTCATTACGAGGCATGAAGCAGGTTCTCGTGTGTTAAGCTCGACACAAGTTCGATTCTCACCGGAAGTTTATTCTTCATTTCCGGCCACAATGTTTGCTTACAGCTGTAGATTACAGTACATTCATGATAACTCTTGGACATCTTTTACTATCGGAATATGACTAAAAATACTGTACGGACCTTGCAATCGAAAACCTGGTATAAGGCCATACAAGAGGACTGAGACAGTTCGAAGAAAACAATAGGCAGTAGGACTAAAACCTCAATAGACTGATCTAAGTTCAAATAATAATTTGCAAGGCTGGCAAACTTCGGTGGATCAATCATCGTTTTGTTCAGTACAAAGTTTGGTCAAAACAATCTGAACAGCAACATAATGAAGGGTATGTGTAGATATTGTTGATGAGCCGATCACTTTTGAGATGAATGTTTCTCCTGTAAAACACATTTCTGTGCTGACTTCCGATCCATGTTGATTAAACGATAAAAAGAAAGAAACGATATTTTAAAAAACTGACCTTTCAACACCTG
>OY735226.1:40215465-40217965 GCA_963457665.1 Thysanoteuthis rhombus | reverse complement strand
ACAATTCATTGAACCTTCATATTATTATCATATTTTTATCATTATTATCATTACTATTATTACTATTATCATTATTATTATTATTATTTGGAATCTCACACCAGTTGCCTGGTGGTAAACGCTGGAGTTTGAGTGACAACAAGTCTCCTCAAGTCTCCAGCCCTCCTTTTCTAGTACTCATAGGTCGCAGTAGTACTACGATTAACAGTTTCACACCGGTTGCCCAGTGGTCATCGCTGAAGGCTGAGTCACAATAAGTCTCCTCAAGTCTTCAGTCAGCATCTCTTCTCTTTTTCGCCTATCAGTACAGACCTTCAAGAGAGAAAAAAGTAAAGGGGGTGCAGGGTTTTTGATTAAATACTAAAACACTCTCTCAAACATATTGCTATATACATATGCAGCAGTGTAGTCCATACAAATATATTGACAGGAATTTTCTGTGGACGTAACAGTTATTTTCTGTATTAAGAATGTCTAGAGCTACGCTTGGATTCATCGATTCTATACAGAAAAATGTTTTTTATTCGTGAGAAAATCAAGGTTGTGTAATTGATAAGATTTTTAGACGATTTAATTAAGCCATGGCTAGACATACTGATCCCAGCACCTCCTCAGGCTATACTTTTGATCACTTATAGCAGCGGATCAACTGCTATTGACGTCAAATTATGACACCTGCCATATTTCTTTTGGCTGCACCGAAAAGGGTCTCTAGAAGCTTGAAATTGAGATGTAGTCATCATCGCCAGTGCTTACCCATGCATGAGTTTTTATAAATATATATATATATAATTATGCTACTGATTTTATCACAAATATTGTTATTCAGTAGAAAGAATGGTCAATCAAGATGGCGAAATTAGTAAGGTTTTCAGACGATTTAGTGAAGCCATGACTCGACCTCCTGATCCTTTTAGAATTTATCAGCTTGGTTTTAGTGTAGTAATAGCGAAAATTGACTGATATGTTAACGAAAGTATAAAAAAAGAGTAATGTTGGGGAAATTACGCAAGCCGAATAGATGGATCCAGTCATTGTCAGCGTTGAAGATCATTGTATTGACTGGAACCAAGGAAAGGGGAAAACATTTGGCTCTGGTTCATTTGTCTGACTGAGACATATTTGAGTGGGATAGGAGATTGATCATAGAATGCTAAGTAACACATTGTCTTAGTATAATAATGTAATAGAAATGCTAGAAAATGGTTTCGTTTCGTTTCAACCTTGTATATAATGATACTTTATTTGATAATTCAAAGGGGAAAAATGATGGAATAAAGATGGTATACGACGTAGAAGAATCAGGTCTAAGATAAAAAGGAAAAATTCCCCCCAAAAAACTTGCGGAAGTTTTACCGTGTGAATAGCATTCTCAAAGATGATATAAGGCTTGCATGCAGTCCAAGATTAGAACAGACATAATCATACAGTACAGAGACACGGGTCATATTTCGCTGTCACTCACACCTGTTTGAACACTTCAATCACCGTTATCTCTGCATCATGCTTGTACTACTGACATAGGAGTCATCAAGATCAAGGATTTTCCGTTCGTGACCGTTTTGATGAGACCTTTATTCCGTAACCCCTCCAGTTACAAGATTCATGAAATATAACGTTTAATTTTTAATTAATTTTTTAATCTCAAAACGCAGTATCTTCATGTTGGGGTTTGTGCTTGGGAATACTTTAATTTCATGTAATGGCTGATGGAGATTTGAAAAATATCGGAAATCTTAAAAGATTATATGAAATTAAAAAAAAAAAACAGTCTTGTTTTTTTTCTCTCACATCTTCTCAGACGTAATATGAACGGATGTTATCTCAATTATTGTTCGGACTATCCTCATCTTGGTTGTTTTCCATACAACGTTTCGGCTGTTATACTCTAAGGCCTTCATCAGGTATCATCTGGTAGGTGTGGGGGAAGTAATTAATCGAACCCTTTATCTAACCGACGGGGGTATATAGACTGCACCCCCCTCTTAGCAGTAGTGGTGTTTTTGAATTATTATCATCTCACACTGGGATTGAACCTAAAACCATTAGATTACTTGCTGTAATTCTGTCTGATTCTCTAACCACTACGCCACACATCGGACAGAATTACGACGGCCGAAACGTTGTATGGAAAACAACCAAGATGAGGATAGTCCGAACAATAATCTATATAATAATAATATGTCATCTCAAAAATTCAGAGAAACATGAACGGTTGTTCTGAATATTCGTAAATAGCATCGAATCATTCTATGATAAGCACCAAAAGAAATAATTTTTGTGAAAACATAGAAAAAAATTACATATGTATCTCTTTAAAAAATAATTTTTGAATATCTCTGCAACCGAAGAAGGGATTCTGACCCCAAACTTCTAAAGCCCCTCTCAAATTTTACAAGCGTAGAAATCGTGTTTCCAAAGGAATATCTTCGCTGGGCAGATTACGTGTTATTGATGAGAGAATATCGGTGAACAGGTCATGGGTCAGCGAGACTATATC